>OZ012659.1:26597502-27797502 GCA_963942545.1 Oxycera nigricornis | reverse complement strand
TAAAAACTTTCTGGCCGTATTCGAAAAAATGTCATTGAAAAAATATTTAACTTTCAAGAAAAATAACCCAATTTTGGTAGCAATAATTCCTTGTCAAAATCTTTCATGGATAATAGCGATAACACTAAGGACCGCTTCAGACGGATTGTACTGCGTCTTGGACGGCCAGCCGTACTCGCATTCTTATTGGTCACTCATGGAAGCGACGTTGGATACGGAAAATGAATCTCAGCTATCACCTCAAACGGTTTGACCGTATGCATCCGATGTCACCGGATAGATATCACATATGTATATCTTTCATCCAAAATGTGGATAAGTAATTTACTCCACGTTGCTTGCCGCGATATAGTACCAGATCAAGCTGCCTTGTCGCTGGAGGCTTGGGGTTTTTCATTTGACTTTCAGAAATAGAGCGGGTTCTGATTTCCTTGCAATTACTTCTTTCAATACGCACACCTACTATTTTTTGCGGTTTGTATTGACTGCACGGTATACTAATCGTTATTCTCATCCACATTTTATAAAATAGATATATATGTATGTGTCAGACAGATTTAGGATGCATGCAGGTATGCGGCTTGAGACAATAGTTGTGATTCATTTCCCGCAACCACGGTTGCATCCACTTATGGCCAATAATAATGCGAGTGCGGCTGACAGTCCACTTAGCAGTGCAGTTCGTCGGAAGCGGTCTTAAGTTCAATTGATAAAGTGATGGGACACAATATAGTAGAAAGCTGAAAGTACAATCTGAAGTGCATGATAAAATGTGACAATTTTTATCAGGAAACATTTTCCTATTAATCTCTTTGAGACATTCAAGGCATTTTTAATAATGATCCCAATAATATTGGCTCACAAAAGTTTAAATCTGTACTATTCGACAAGTTTACTTTCAACCAGGGACACTGTATTCAGGAAGCGTTTCTGCGTGAATGATTTAGGGAATAAGTGTAATAGATATCAGCAAAACTATAAACAGGACATCTGACTTCTAACTATAGAGTGTTTATGATTAGGATCTGAATTTAGCAAGAAAACTGTTATTTAAACGCATAAAATCAATTACAAGAGGTCCACTAAGGATAAGGAGATGCAAATTTTCAAAATTGAAATTTTCCCAACTAATTCGCTTGTGGAAAAATAGGATATAGAAGTTATCAACTTTGTTTCATTGATACGATTGGTAAACAAGAAAGATAGACAGTAATCCGTTTGTCACGTTCAGCGTGCAAACATAATATTACTGACTTTTTGCAAGCACAACAGTGTCTGTAGCAAAGAAAGCAGGTTAAGACGTTTATAGTCTTCAAATAAAATAAGCCCCAAACATTTACGGTTCCAAAAAATAACTGTTTTCGCCCGGGATCGAACCGGGGGCCTTCCGCGTGTTAGGCGGATGTGATAACCACTACACCACGAAAACACATATTCCTCATCCATTGCCACTTCAGGCTGCACACCAGCTTCAAGGCTAGATATCAATGCAAGTGTGCGAGCCAAAACTGGATCAACTTTAATGATGCTGGGGTCTTGCCTCCAGCGATTCGCTTATCTAATCTCAACATAAGACATTGGTTTTTTGCATCTGCCCCATTGGCGTAATCTCAGGCCTCGCCAGATGTTGTTTTGCATTAAAATTCTTCAACTTTCATCGATTTGTTCACTATCTTTCGCATTTGGTCAGCAAAATAAAAGCGAGCCCGGATTTCAGTGCACTTTGTTGTTGGATGTTGCGGAGCATGCAAGTGTTCGCAGACTTGTTGAAATGGCGGAAAAGATTGTGAATGGATCTGTCTGTTTAAAAGGGAACAAATCCTATCGAAATATCATTTTAAAACAATCATGAAAAGTTTGCCTTTTAAGTTAGCTTTCGCTTGGCAGAAGCTCTTATCACTGCATTCGAATCGAAGGACTCGAAAGTGCAAATGGATCGCATCCGAATGTGAGCGGCTTGCAAAATAAACACTTATACAGCCACTCATCTTCGTGGGCAGCACTTCGCGTTTGAGAGTGTTAACATTGCACCGTGCGCGCCTCATCGTGCAACTGAAGACAGGCCTCGACCGTGGAGGCGCTTCTTAAGTTCGCGGTTAGCTTTTGTTATTTCTGCGTTCCAATGGCGCACGATCCGTGTCGTCTATCGTCCGTCTTATACAAGAAAGGTTACTAGCTGCTAGTTGCTATTAGAGGGATCAATGCCGCCGCCTCTACTGTTCGTCTAGTCATCACGCTTTATGCTGACGGTTCTGGGCACAATAGTGCGCCTCCACGTTTTCCACACTTCGCGATGCCATTATGCGTCACGACGTTTTGCACTCATCCACCACCTTTGTCAACGTCTTGGCTTTCAGCGACTCTTTGTGTGGTGACTCCCGCCCCAATTCGTCTCCCCAAGCCGGCCGGCCTTCTTGGGCTCTTCCACGCTATTTGAGACACTTTGTCTATTGAATAAGAAAGATATGTTGGCTTGCTGGCCGATGCAAAGTATGGTTATGTCTTCATTGTCTCGCCGTCTTTGGTTTAAGGCCCTCAGCCACAGCTGGCTTGGATCGGTGGTTTCCCGTTTCGCGAATGTGTGTAGTTGGACTATGAAGATGTCGATTGCGCTTGGTCGGCGGCGAAAAGGTCAGCGAATGATTGTTGTATTAGCCTCGAATCAAAAGACAATAAACATTCTGAGATGCCATGATTTCTGTATTTCTGTGCTATGCTCCTTGCTTTGAGTGCAGGCCGTGAAAATAAAATTAGTTGGACTTGAAAGCGCTCCAACTATTACAGGTTAATGAAGATTTCTACTTCATCTGTAAATGGGAAAGATATTGCCTAGAAACGGAACATAGTAAAATAACACTGAAGAAGAGGGAACTCTCACCCTTGAAATATATGTATATATGTTATTATAATATAAAATATTTGCGTTTGGAAGAGTTTTACTTAAAATAAATTACTGAAATGGCGCAAAAACACCGAAAAAAGGAAGAACAATATGAAATATATTCATAAATGTGGCAATACAAATATAACAAAGACAACAAAATGTTTTAAGGTGCCATTTGCCTCAAAATTCATAATTTTGATAAACATGTTTGAAATGAGCTGTGCAAACAATAGCAGTTTTTCAACTTATAACTAATAATGATGCACAAACATATACAGTGAAACCTCCACTCGCGGACACATCTGATAAGCGGACACAGTTTTTCTACACACGCTTTAGGACTCCATATGTTTGATACCTCCTACAAGCGGACACCTCTCATAACCGGACAAAAAGACTGGCACTATGAGTGTCCGGTTATGAAAGGTTTCACTGTACATATTTCAATGGAGGAAAATAGCAATATTAAATTTCTAAATTAATAGTTTAATGTATAGGCTTTGTTGGCTATTAGTTTAACATATCGACGTGGCATTGACTCTACCAAACTTTGACATCGTTCCGTGGTAATAGAATTCCATGCAGACTCCACTACCCGCCAAAGATCATCCACTGTTTTCGGCTCTGCTTGAAAAAGAGCCTGCCATCAGTCCATAAGTTCTCTATAGGGTTGAGGTCGAGAGATTGAGCTGGGCAGTCCATAACTTCTATCCTATTGGGCGAAAACCAAGTCTTGGCTAAGCGACTGGTGTGTTTAGGATCGTTATCTTGCATAAGCACCCACCATTTCAGGGCATACTTTATTTCGCAAAAGGTAACATGACATTTTCAAATATGTTTAAGTAAATTTTGGCGTCCATCGTGGGTTTGATCCAAAATATGGGGCCAGGGTCGTAAAATGAAAACGAGCCCCAAACATTGATTTGAAGCATTTGGTGGTCTTCTTATGCATTGTCTCCTTCCCGGACAGCCAAATAATACAACTTTTAATTCATCAGTCCAAAGATATTCCTCCATTTGGAAGTCAGTCCTTATGGTCTCGTGCAAATTTTAACCTGTCTCGAATGTGTCTTTCTTTTAGAATGGCATTTTCCTCGAATTTCTACCTTTTAATTTGGCGTTAATAAGGGTTCTTGTTCATCCAAGTTGAGTTTATTTATTTTATTTATTCCAGCACATTTAACAGAGTTTAACTCAAATTACAAAATGTAAAGAAAAAAAACAAAGTAAATAAAAATCAAAAAAAGTAATTAAATGATTAAGTAAAAAAGTGAAATAAATCCATTAGCTAAATATTACGTTTGCTACGTTACGCTTAAAAGAAGCAAGAGAAGGTGGAAAAGGTCCAAGCTGTAGACTATCATAAGTTCGTGGTAAACGGAGTAATGTAGAATTGAAGTAAACTTCAGCTCTAGCAAATGGTAAGGCAAAAATATTCGGAACACTAGATGGTCTGGAGCGTTGCCTTAACGAAATAAGGTTGGATATATCTATTTCAATGTAGCCGTGACACAACTTATAGAGAAAGCATAGGTCAAGATCTATCCTTCTAGAAGCCAATGGAGAAATATGAAGAAACATAAGACGTTCATTGTAAGGCAAATAAGGGATTTTAAATTTACAAAAGAGAAAGCGTGTAAACTTACGCTGAACAGATTCAAGCAGGGCAATTAAATAGACATAATGAGGTGACCAAATTTGTGAAGAATATTCAAGCAGTGAACGTACGATGCTCACAAATAATTGCACCGCAGAATGAGGATTAGAGAATATACGGCAATGCCTCAGTACAAAACTCGAAAGCTTTGAGACCCTGGTAACAACACTAAAAATGTGAGCATCAAACTTCAGCTTAGGATCAAAGATCACTCCCAGATCCTTCACTTGATCAACCACATGCAATATAATGGAGTCAATGGAGTAATCAAAGGAAGTGGGCGAAGACTTAAGGGAAAAGGACATTGCATGGCACTTAGGAATATTAAGGAAGAGAGAGTTTGCTTCACACCAAGAACAGAGAGTGATTAAATCTTTTTGAAGAGCTTTGCAGTCGTCAAGAGATCTAATGAATCACTCTAAATAACTTGAGATCATCAGCATAAAGAAGGCAGGAAGAGTCAAACAGAGAAGGAAGATCATTAATGAAGAGAATGAATAGTAAAGGTCCAAGAATGGAACCTTGAGGGACACCAGATTGGGGATAAAATGGAGCGGAATAGCTACCACAAACGGAAACACGACAGGCTCTATAGGACAAGTAGGAAGATATCCATAATAGAAGGGAACCAGAAACCCCAAACAACTCAAGCTTACGACATAGTATCGAATGGTCAACAGTGTCGAAAGCTTTGGAAAAATCCGTGTATATGGCATCAACCTGAAGATGATTATCAAGAGCGACAGCAATAGAATTAGACATGACAAGTAGATTGGAGGTCGTGGAGCGGTTCAGAAGGAAGCCATGTTGCTGCGGAACTATAAAATGACCCAAGGCAGTGTAGAGACATGAATGGACAATACGCTCAAGGATTTTAGGAAAAGCAGAGAGACGGGATATGGGACGATAGTTTGTAACGGACGAAGGATCACCAGATTTGAGAACAGGTAAAATATAAGCCATCCTCCAGCATTGAGGGAAAGAACCAGTAGATAAGCTCAGATTAAATATGAAGGAAAGAGGAAAACACAGTGAAGATGATGATTCAATGAAAAAAATTGGGATGCCGTCAGGACCAGCACCAACATTGGAGTCTAAGGATTCAATAACAGTGCTTATTAAGAGATGATCAACTGTAATTGAAGAGATCACTTCTTTGTGAGAGGCTGCATTGGGAATGAAGGGGGCAGGGACACTAGAAGAAAAAGTTGACGAGAAGTAAGAAGCAAACAGCAGAGGAGGCAACGGAATCATTCCAGTGGACCGTATTAGGAGTAGACGAGGAAGACCTTAGAGATCTTATATAGGACCAGAAGTTCCTGTCTTATACTCATTGATGTCAAAAAAGGGTCTTTTCGTACAAGCCGAACAACATTTTTGGCATCTCTCGTGCTGAGTTTCTTTTTTCTTCCACGAGTTTCAGGCTTTTCCAACCACTTTTTTGCATTCAAGACCATTTTACTAGAGCAGCCAAGTGTAGGTTTTGCCTTCCAAAACCTTTTTTTTATTAAATCACTTTTTTCGACACTTGGAGCGGCCCATTTTTCCTAAATAGTCTGGTTTATACTAAAAATAACAAAACTTTTGAAAGCTGTCAACCTTCTTTGTCCTTATCGTATCCTACCTGCAAAATTGACATTAACTTTTTTGACGAAAGCGAGTTTAATTTACCTCCGCTGCTATTATTTTGCACATTCAAATGACACTCTGTCTCCGAAAATTAGGTGATTCCCCCGATCTTTGCTGATATTTCAACAATAAGGTAAAACATCTGGCAAATTATTTTCATCGATTATAAACAGATAGCTCTGATATGCGATCGAAATTTATGTTGTAAATTTAAAAATATAACGCTTCGAGTGTGCACTGCCATTATTTTACACACAGGTGTACATCAAGGGGTGGCGGTGAAAAAACAACGTTGAAAAAAAGAGTACATAATTATTTGAAGTGCATTGCACCGTTCAGTACCTGGATACGAACGACACTTAAGACAGAAGACATCAGAACAAATTCAACTTCTTAAAGTGAAATTCAGAATTGACATCCTTGCAGTCATATATAGAATCAGTACACTTACATCTATAACATCTTCGCCGGTTGCCCATCGCGTTTCCTGCTTGGCCGTCGCAAATTGTGCGAATTCGGCCGCTTCGTGCGGATGCGACCGTTGAAACACATAGCCGACAGTTGCGTCGTCCTGGGATCGTGCAGGCGCATCCCGAACTACGCTCCGGTCGTCCGTGCCGCCAAGTAACTTCATGTGACGCGTATCGTTCAGGATCTCTATTTTGGCAGCTTTCTATTAACGCTCGGGACACGAAAATGAGGAACTTTTCACGATTTCTTTAGATCAAAAAATTGCTTGCGGGCAACACTGCACGTCTCACTAATCGAGTTGCGACGATTCAACGATATTCAGATCGTTTACGATATTTATCTGGAAAATATAGAGAAAATTTAGATTAGACTTTGAAAAGGCAGCTTTAAGTATGTTGTATGATAATGAGAACCAATCACACACACTCAATCACAGCTTTTTTATCTGCTTCACTTGGAAATATATAAAATTCTATACTTCGAAAGTAATTTTTATACCTTCAGAAAATGTTCATCATAAAACAATAAACAGTTAATATTTAAAATCAGTAAGAGGGCGTCCATCAACAGCCTAAGAATTATTTGTGAAAATTTTGAGACATCTCATCGAGATATCGGGATGTCTTCTTTGTGTTTTCTTTTCAAAATGGTGACCAAATAGGTGTGAAATCTACAAGCCTAACAATTTGAACTTAAGGGGTCCACCCACTTTGTCAAATTGGAATTTTTTATAAAAAATTTTTGCCGATTTTCGAAAGTATAATGCTCATGTTCTAAGAGCATTATACTTTCGAAAACAAAAATCAAAAGCAAAATCATTTTAAAAAAATGAATTTTACGTTAACCTTTCTTCAATATTGTTTTAGTTCCAGCCATAGCCACAATCATACTTAACAGAATTGTCTTTGAATGAGTTCCACACAACTCTTCCTTCTCCTTCTGTTTATCGTAAAAACATGGCAAACATATTCAGGAATAAAACAATACTTGGATTCGCATTCAGTTTCCAGTTCGCTCTTTTCATTGATAATAAATGCCGCCAGTTGCAATCAAAAAATTCATCACTTTCACTTAACCACGCTCATTCTCAATCAAACAATCGAATAGATATTTACAACTGGCGCCAAGACATGATCTGCTATTTTTTTAGTTGTTTTTGGGAAAAAATGCACAACAACTAATGTACCACCAAATTCACGAGTCGATAAGCTTTCATCAGGGATTTTTGGAGTTCAAATGATGAGTGTTAGCTATGAAATAGTCTTACAATTCATTTCTGATTGCTATTACACTAGCACGATACACAAACACTCGAAAAGTCGCACTGAATTGTGCACGAACGTTTTTAAATTTACGCGTCTGTTACCCGTTTTATATTCGAACGTTTTCTTGCACCCTAGTCGAAGCTCTATTCTCACTGAACTTGCTAGCTCTTCCTGCATACTTGTCACCTAGTGGTAAATGCCATCGTTTATTCGCAATCTCGACAAATGGATCCGCAACATATTAAAGATATCTTGTCGAATTTCAAGGTTGGTTTTATGATGAACATCGTTAGAGCATATAGTTATAAAATGTATCTTAAATCATCAATGAACTTGCATTCAAACAAAATTTCGACCCCAATCGTTTATCCACCAGCCCCTGACTTTGTATAGAGACTTTTCATGTGTTTAAAATTATTTATAGCATTGTATAAAATTTAATTTACAATTCGACCCTCAAAGCACCGCAAAACTAATAAAAAAATTGACGGCATGTTTGCGATGTCATGCATAATCATGGAAAAATGTTTCGTTAGCAAATTTTTGTATAAAATGACAAACTTATTAATTTTCCGGGCTCCATCTTAAAAACAAAAGAAAGTGAGACACCCTTATATCTCAGAAACCGTGGCTCCCTCAAGAAAGCTATGTTTGGCGAACTTGCGTAGAATATAATTGTTAGCAAGTCGTTCATACATCAATTTTACGTGGTGTCAATAATAAAAAATGTGGTCTAAGTGCGACCCTTAAGGCGCACACGACTAACTTCCCAGTGGGGTGAATAAAATGCTATAATTTGCTTTTATTATTAATTACTATTAATAATAATTATAATTATTAAACATTATTATTCTAAATTATTATAATTACTTTTATTATTTTTATCAATTTTTTATCTAACCATAAAAGATTTGGTAGAGGAAGACGTCTCCACCACCTGGTCATCCTCTACCAAAGCCTCGGCAACCTTGTCCTCTTCGTCCTCGTCATCCTTCTTGTCCTCCACTTCGTCCTCAACCTCGTTCTCCATCTAGGTCTCGGAATCCACAACTATTATTGAGGGTATTTAATTATTGTTTAAAATAATCATTCGTTATTAAGAATGTTTGACCGTTACTGTATAATTATAATTGACTTTATATATGCAATATCAAATTATAACTAATATTATTTGATTTTTATTAACAATATTAAATTATTTATATCAATATTCAAATATCCAAATATCACCCAAACCTGATAATATAAGTTTGGAATTTTATAAATTAATCTTTTTTTTTTTTGAAATAACATTTTTTTACAAATTTGATCACAATTTTGCTAAAACGCACAATAATAACAACATTACTATGAAGGTATTTGGTATCTGCACGAATTAATAGTGCGTATCAACAGTTTAAAAATAAGCAATTTTTAGTCGTTTTTTCAGTTTTTTCACTCTGAATAAAAAACGGCCCAACCGATTTTGCTGAAAAGCCATTCAGTTTTAAGTTACGTGATTATGCGTCAAATGAAACTGGTCCCACGTCAATCCGATCTTTGGTTCTCGAGATAATCGAGACGAAAAATTATTCCGAACGCACATCCGCACATACGCACATACACACATACGTACATACACACTCACAGACATCTCTCTAAAAACGATGGAATTGGGTTCCCAGAGACCTTAAAACGTGGCGATATGTCAAAATTTGGGATTCGCAAAATCGACCCCATTACAATAACTTTCCATAGGGAACTGGAAAGTTAAAAAGATACAAGCCAAAAACCATACCCAAAAAGGGGCGAACAACTTTCGGGCGCCACAACTTCATTGTTTTAACTTTAACCCCAAAACGCATTGGAAATAACTTTAAGGCAATTTTGTGACAAGTCGTTGTTTTGATCGCTGTACACTGGCGGGAGCTATTGCATCCCAAAGGGAGGAAATTCACGTGAAAAATGCATTTTTAGGCCAAATAATCGGCTTCCGATGGCTAACCCTCCATTGCAAAACTCACGGAGCATTTTCGTGGGCCGAAATTTTTTAATTGCAATGAATAGTATGCCTTTATGTGAGCTGAAATTGAAGTTTCTGGGGTCGTAGCTCCAATCCCCTTGGCACCATCTTGAAAACAAAAACAAGTGGGCTCACAGGGCTGTATTTTGAGATGATTCGTTTACCAAGGGTGATGGCCCAATAAAATAATGGTTTCACGTGTTGCATGGCATATGGCGTCATCCTGTTGGAACCATTCGTTCCTCAGACGATCGGGATTGATGGGAGTCAATAAATTACGAATCATTTGTCGGTAGCGATCGCCATTAACGGTAAAGTTGGTTCTGCTTTCAGATTTGAAAAAGAAAAGATCAATTATGCGGTCATCATGCAAATCGCACCATGGTGACTTTTTCGGGATGTAATAAGGCTCCCAAATTCGTAAAGATTTCTATCCAAGATGTCCTTAGTTAGTTTACAATAAAATCTTTTGTTTGATAGCATTTTCAAGAATTTTGTTTCGTGAATTTCCAAGAGACTGCTGCAAAGCTGTTTGGGTCAGTTTCATTTTCCCCTTGAAATATCGGTATCGCCAACGGTATTACTGTAGAAGTTTTAAGGTGTTCCGGAAATTTCACATGCTTAACGCATTTGTTTCTCAAAGAGTCATTCCGCACTCGGCGTCTGTCGACTTTCAATAATTTCCGTAAGAACTTGGCAGGACGTTCGCAAAAAGCCGGTGTGGCCGCAACACCAAACAATTCCTGCTTTCTTCCTGTTTCGATCAAATGTTCACGGCACTCGCGTTGTCGTCGCTGTCACGATCGTCACGGCATTGACATTGGCATTTCATCAAATGCCGGCAGGCGTCGCCGCTTGGGCCTCGCTCGCATGCTCCCGTCGCGCCCGCCCGGTTGCGAAATGAATTCCGCCGGCCGGCATCCATCATCGTCGCATGGCATCCAACCGCGGCCGCGGAAAATATTTAGACGTGAATCGCCGCCGCCAACAACAATCAACAGCGGACGTCACGATCGAACCGCGCCAAGCGGAAGCCGGAACGCCGAAAACATTGCAGTTACTCGGGCACACAATGGCGGGTGGACGTGGGAACCGAAAGATCTTCGCCCTGTCCGTTGGTAAGGCCAGTTGCGGGGCCAGCACTACTGGATGGGCTCCTTGCCACTCACCCCTGCAATCCGCTAAAACACTCAACGGCAAAGGAACAAAAGGACGGCCGGACCGAAGCGATCAAACCACAGACAGAGGCCGGGCCGGCCGTCATTTTCTTCGGTCGCTGAACGCACTCCACACATGCAATCCAATCACATGGGCGCCCCACACTCACGCGCTTTCATCCATTCCCTCTGCAACTAACGTGCACTCACACACCCTCATCCAAACAGACGCTGATGCGACGGGGGCTTACCTGAACACGACCAAGGCGAGCAAATCCTTCGGCCGCCGACACTCACGGCGGCAAACGTATCCAAGCACCGCACGCGGAATCAATTCACTGAACGGTGGGACGGGTCCTGCAGGACCGCGAAACGTCTCGCAGCCGGATTTCACGCAACACTTATTGCGGCGATTCGTGAACTATTTAAAAACATTCGGCGGACATCTTGCACACACACTCTGAATATCTGCCCGACAGCCCAACACAATCACGGCCCGTCACCTTCGGCTAGTTCTTGGATGCGTTTTCTTTGCGGACACCACACTCGTGCAACACCAGTAACACCAACACACTCTCTCCCGCTCGTGTGTGCATGCAGGCGAATCAAGTGCAATCAGACGACACCGCGCTGGTGTGCGCAACACCAAACACACTGCGGGAATCGGCTGACACCGAACAACTGCGACTCCAGCACTTCTCGGGCTCGCCAGGGGCGGCAGGAGGGACCGAAACGAGGCGCACGACAAAGACCTTCTCGGCGTGCTCCAGCGACTGCGGCAGGAGCTCTTCCGGCCACTTCAGGGACGCGCCGATCCCAAGACCCTGTCCGACCGCTGTCGGGGCTGCTGCTGGACAGCTGCGGCGACTGTTCAAAACCGCGGACACTGACTCAAACGCTCGCGACAGGACCTGCTGCGACTTCGCCGCGATTCGGGTTCGCCAGATCCCACAAACAGGACCACACACTGACAAGAAATATCTGGGCTGCGAGGAGACCGCAGCGGAGCAGCGACAATTTCACTTGCGGACACCGACGGAGGACCTCCCGGGCCGATGGGGGCACCCGCACGCGGCAACGACTCGGTGCTCCAGCGTCTGCGGGAACGCGTGTTTTCACTTTCTGCAGTTTTCGCACGCACTTTACACGCGCGCTGCGCCAAACAAAACGCAACCGGACTGCGGACAGGCGGGCGGCACTGCGACGCGCGGACCAAACAAAACACGGAAGTCGCGCAGAGTCCTTGCTTGTCGCTGCGGAAAATCGCTTTCGCTTCACGCACCGATCCGGTCCTCGCAGGGGCGCACAGGAACCACCAAGAACTTCTTCGTTTGTCACAAGGAAAATTCTGCTCGCTCGCTCGCTTTTCGCTGCTGGCGCTCGGGGTTCGCTTCTTTACCACTAACTGTACACGAGATCGCAGGATGGCTATTTACAATATGTATAGTAGTTATTAGATTGCGCGAAGTTAAATGCTAGGGATTTTTAAATATTTAAAGAAAAATTTACAAGAGACGCGAGCGCTCCGACGCGAAAAACGACAATTTCCTTTGAGCCATCGGCGAACAGACAGAACAACTTCAAACCCATCGGCGCTAGCGATCTCGCTCTAGACGGGGTCGTCGCTTCGCTTGCGCCGTCTCTGTCGGGCACGTGTGTCGGATGGGATGAGTGACAGAACGCACAATGGCTGCGACAACATTACCTGCCTCAATTTACCGAAGTGTCGGCAGTAGTGTAAGTGAGGCTGTGAATTGGTGTGGGGTTGCTTGGGGCTGAAGCATGAAAACCGTATGCCAGGCCGAGACAAGCAGATTGTCTAGCGCGCATTTTGACAAAACATCTGTCAGAGGAATAATCTATTATCGTTTCTCGACAACGGGAAATTTTGGGGAACAAATAATGTACTAGATGAATATGTTTTGGCCTAGGAAAGCTGGTTGTCCTGCTCGAACATATTGCCAGCAACGATGATGCCGGTATGTCTGTTTCATTTCAATGCATGCTTGATGCAAAGCACGTTCAATACCAATTTGGGACTATGGCAATCCTCAAAAGTTTAGAACGGGGTAGGTATGGAAAAGGGAATATACATCTACCAAACGACCAACATTTCAAACATTAGTGCTTCGAGTCGCAAAAGTTGCCGATTAGCAGCAATCAGAAAAAGTTGAGAATCACCGTGAAAACATTTCATAAAAATTATTGTTTCATTTCAATTCAATTCAAAAATGAAGTGAAGTTATGTTAATTAAAATCATTGTTGTAATTTAACGAGTTGATATAGTTTGGTTGGAGATTTTTGGAATTCGAATATCGAATGTTGCCTTTCAACTAATCTTACAATTTATTTATACAACACAATACACTATCACTCGAATAGTCTAAGTAACGTTTTCTAAACTACCGTCCGTTACCCGCTTCATATTTGAATGTATTCTTGCAGCCTAGTCGCAGCTCTATTCTAATTAAACTTGCTAGCTCAAAGCGTCTTCTTACATACTTTTCGTCACCTAGTGATGAATGCACTCATTTATTCGCAATCTCGACAGAGGCACTCGCAACACCTTAAAGACACCTTGTCGGATTTCAAGTATGGTTTTATGCTGCTCATAATTAAAGCCTACTATTATCAAATGTATCTTCAATCATGACTAAACTAAATTTCGACGCAAATCGTTTATCAGCTTGTCCCTGCTTTTGTATAAAGGCTTTTCAGGCCTGCTTAATCATTAACAATAAAATTTTAGCAACACTGTGACGGACGTTTCCATGTGAACGATAATGTGCGATTTCGGATCGATCGGTAGCCGGCGGCCGCTTCCAATTAAAATCACAACGTGATAGAATCGGAAATTGCTAGATATGAAATATTCTTTCTTCCGGAAAACTAAAGAATTGTATTGCCATCCAAATGGATCTGGACGCGATCGATTCTTGAAGTCAAACTGATTTTCTCACCCATAATGCCCAGAAATGCCCTTCTCCTTGCAGCCCAGTCAAAATGATCCTATCTACACGTTACACGAGCTTCCACTTGCGGCTGTTTTTCAAATAAAAGACCTGGGAGTGATTTTCAACCCGAAACTTAAATTTGAGCCTCGCATTGTGACAACACCCGCACGTGGCTCCCCGTCCGTATTAAGGCACTCTCATATGGTTACTGACATTTCTTCCTGCGTCAACCTATACACTAGCCCCGTTAGACATATCCTTGAATATTGCTCGCAAGTATGGTCACCTCACTACCAATATTTAGACTCAATGATTGAATCAGTACAGTACAAATTCACTCGTTTCGTTATCTTTAATTTTAAAAAACGACTTTCCTTGCTACAACTTCCTGCTTTGCAATTCCGCAGATTCAATTTAGATGAGAGTTTTCTGGTTGGGCTTCATTGCCGTCATTTACACTCTACCCGCCCTGACTGGTCAGATTATCGTATTTTCGAACGTCCTGTCAGATCGGATTACACATTTACCGTTTCATGTGCGCGGACTACTACCATTCGACGATGTTACGTATTATTAGTTATTTTGGGGGCAAAATAACAATACTCCGCAACTTGGTCCGCTTCCTCACTCATTCACATTTTTAAACAGAATATAAAGCACATCTTATATAATTAGTCTCTTCTGTGCTAGGTATTTCTTTTTTATCTTGCAATTAGACTATATTAGCCTGTAAGATAAAATCTAAATAAACAAATTTCCGTCTCGTCACCACAAAAAAAAAACATCCACACATACACACACAATCGTTCAATGAAAATTAAAACAGCATCGAATTGGTTCGATTATTTAAAAAATATATTTGCATTATTTCTCAATTGTTATTTAGGTGTTTCAGATACGATGTGTAAATGAAATTGATCTGTTTACCATCAAAAGTCATCAATTTTTTCATACTTTTCAATTAAATAATAACTTAATATTCACTTTTTCTTTAGAAAAAAACTATCTTATTGACTTGGCTATTGTGAAATTTAACAGTATGTTTTTTTTTGTATATGTTTTTGGAACAAAACAATACTAAAAAAGATATTTCGTTTTTCACTTTAAATTTGTTTTCTTTTTATTGTTAACATAAATTTTTTTTTAAACTAATAACAATATGTTCTCGCTCTCTCCCTCTCACTCTTTCCCGCGCTAGCTCAACACTTTTCAACCGATCTTTAAGTTTTAGCATCTATTTTTTGCTTTTTATTTGTAATTTCGCCCCTTAAAATCACTTCCATCTCAAGTTTTCTCTTCGTGAACTTTACACTATCTTAATTTTAGTATTTATAAATCTTTATTTCATTCGCTGAATTTTTATAAACGACAGACAGAGTGAGTGCAGGATGTTTGCAATCGCGTCTTGATTATGTGTTTCAAGCACGCTTTCTGTCCGTTGAATCGTTTTTTTATTTTGTTGCCAATTTGCAAATATTTTTAAATGTTTCCGCGAGAATAAGAATATCTTCTGTTTTTTTCGATTCTTCTGTACATGTTACAAATACGTATGATATATAAATAATTTTATCGCATATTCTTATGTGAATGATGTTTTTCATTTTCATATGAAATTCGTCGAGGGGTTTTGTTGGGTACGCGCCCGAAATCGGGCGGCGAAAGAAAGGAGCAAATTCGGACGTTTACGTTTAAAATTAATGATTTTTTTTAAATATTATATTATAATATTTTGCAATTGTTTTCAGTTTTATTCTGTTTAGGAATATATTTTCCAGCCATTTTTTTTTATCTGAACCATCGTTTTGATCCTCTTCTTTTTCTTTCGTTTGTTTAATCGTTTAAAAATGCCTAAATATGTTAGATATTTAGCATATTAAAATATATGTTTGTTTCATTGTTTTCTGCATGGAAGGAGGCATACATAAATTCAGATGAATTTCTCTTTTTTGTGTTTTTATTTGATGTGTGCGAATAGTTTTCACATGCAAAACAACAAACACAGTTAGATATTACAAGAACGAGGATAGAAGGGAGCATAGATGAATGATGATATCATCCAGTCTATGTGGAAAAAAAGGACGATTTCAGTTGACAATGATAAAACGATGCGAACGTGCGAATAAACTCAAAGTAAATCGAACAGATCGGTCAGACCCTCGTTTTGACAAAGCGAAAAATTATAGTCGGACTCCAAAGGCGGCTCCACGGACAAGAACGGCAACGTCAGCATCTCGTAGTCTGCAAGGTGAGAAAAGGGTTTTAAAATATGATTTAATTTCAACGAAAATTATGATGAACGAAGCAAATTTTATCCTCAAATTATAAAAAAACACTATTTATTTTAATTACAATATTTACACACGGATTTCAAACGCACTTTGTACAATATTTATATGCACACTGTATAGTTGCGAATTACATGACGGGCTCAAGACGTTGCTGTTATTTGATTTGGTAACTGGCGGCGAAAGGATATGAATGGTATTAATTGACGCTAGAGCTGAATCTCATGGTGCTACATGATGAAATGAATGCAGGCCCATGAGAGTTCAGGTCCAACGTGAATTGCTTTTGTTAGTCGGGCTGGCGATTGATGCACCAAAATGGATTATGATATCTAGAATTCATTACATGTCACACAAACACGCAAGCATACATTTTTATTAGCATAAAAATAAATAATATGTAAAATATATGTACATTCAAATCAATCACCTAAAAGTGGGATGGAAATGTTGCGCGTATGGAAAATATAATTTCAATTGGATGATGTCAGTTAACCACTTTTGGAAGTAAGGACTGTATCGGAAAAAATTGACCTTTAGTTTTTCCTGCATAGCTCCTGTTTGGGATAAGTTTAAGTCTTCATCAGGTTTGCAAAATTAGCTACAAAATGCGACAAAAAATAATGTCTAATCCATTTGTATTGTAAGATCACTCTTGAAAAGATGTCATCAAATCAAGAAAAAGGGCGTAGTTTAATTTTGTCCAAATACCTGGAAAATTCCCTCCGTAAATGTTCGGTACTAGCAAAGAAACCAATTCATCGACTGCAACAGTGAAACGAACGATTATAAAGTACAAAAAGGGCCTAGCCGTCGCTAGAAAGCCTGGATCAGGTAGAAAAAGGTCCACCCGTTACAAATTTGAGCAGAAAGGTAAAAGGAAACTTTTACAGAGTCCTAACATATTCATTCGAGATATGGCTCAAAAAGTGCAGATACCGACCGCATTGATTTAGAGGATTAAGAAGCATTATAGTCTTAGATCATATCAAATTTAAAAAGCACCCGATCCATCCAAGGAAAAGGAGAACGAAGCGAAAAACGGGCTCGAAAGCTATACAAGGATTACCTGACCAAATTCGATTTCGCACAGTTGCCAGGACTGGTCAGGACTTCTAAACAGCAACAAAACATAAAACGAAAAAAAACACCGAATTTCCCAAGCGGTAAATGATTTGCCAAGCAATATGTCGATGTGGTCTCAGATCAGAGGAATTGATAGCGAAGGGTACCATCAACTCAGCAGTATACATCGAAGAGTGTTTAGAGAAGTGACTAAAACCATTTATCGAGAAACACGACGCATCGGTAGCATTTTGGCCAGATTAAGCGACAAGTCATTATGCTCGATCAACAATGAAGTGGTATGAGGACAACATTTTCGTGGTACCGAAAACAGCTCATCCTCCAAACTGTCCAGAACTTCTATCAATCGAAAGATATTGGGGTGAAATGAAGAAAACATTAAAGAAAACAAACAAAATTGCTAAACCCTAAAAGGATTTTCAAAATAAATGGAGAAACACATATAAGGTGGTCGATGAAACGTTTGTACGAAACCTAATGCGTGGAATTAACGGAAAGGTCCGATTTTTTTCCCTTGAAATGAAAATTCACTGAATTTTTATGTAAATATTAGTTAATAAGTTATAATAGTAAAAGCAAAAAAAAATAGTTCGATGAAGCAATTAACACCACTTTTAGAGACATAATTATAAATGTCTTTTTTCAATACACTCCTTAAATGCCTGCACTGTATAAGCGTGGCGCGTTTAGTCCAGATGTTTAGTACCTTCCGATACTTGGGAGAAAAAGCGTCATAACAATATATGTAACATATATAAAATGTGGTTTGAGGCATCCAAAAAGCCCAATAATGAGTTTCGCACAGGCTGTAAGATGTACTAAAACTTCTGCTTCGTTCGTTAAGAAGTGGGTTAAATTTTTTATGGAGTCTTATAATGTTAAGTCAGGTAGATGTTCTAAGAAAGCGATCTCTAAAAGGTAAGATAAGGTCATCTGTAACTTGTTTAAGAAGAACCCGGCACTGAGTCTACAAAATGCGAGCCACGAACAAAGAAGTGAGAGAATGAAGCGTATCAACTAGTACGATAAGGAGGAATCTCCTACAAGAATCTGGAATCATAAGTAGAAATAGACTTGCGAAGCCGCTGTTGACCAAAAAGCTTATCGAAAAGAGACTAAGTTGCGCAAAGCGAAATTTAGACTGTGATTGGACCCACGTGATTTGTACTGATGAATCTTCATTTGTTTTATGTAATCACTGGAAGAGAGCCTGGACGAAAAATGTTGAAAGGATTTTGTGGCGTACAGTTTGTTTACGGGTGCTTCTAAGAAAGGTATTCCTAAGTAGTTGAAAAAATAAATTGAATCTAAACGATTCATAGTATTTTTCATGCTTTCTTGGCAGCACGTTTTTGTGAAACACACTGTATAAAAAGGATGTGGTACTCACCACTAAGTGCATAAAGTTTCGTCGAAAATGGCGACAGGCAGCAAATGCGTTCGACGAAAAGGATGTGCAAGCATTGATGGTGGGATGCAAAGCAAAAGGCAGTGATTTTTTTTAACGAGTGAACATCATATTTTGCTCTATCAATTTCTAATGATCCCTACAAGCAGTAAAACTGTTTCATCAATTCAATTTCTTTCCTTTTCATTTTTCTGAACCACACTTTACTTCATTTTCATTTTCTGGGCGGCGTCAAAAACATAATCGATCTAGTTGATTGGTTGATGTATTCGACCGTCATATCTTTGATACAACTACTATATGATTGATGCAATATGTGCAAAACAACCAGCAGTTTGTGCATCTACTTTGCATTTACAATACCAACTCGTTCTTTTGTGATACTATACGAGGTGTGGCTATGAAATAACGCGACTGATGCTGTACAACATTTTATTTTGATTTCATACATATTTACTTTTTATCACCGTCAATATACACCACTACTCAATCTCTACAACGCTCCTTGCGAGTCTTTCATTGTTTGAAAACTGTTTCCAGCACTGGCTGGAAGTTTTCTTCTGTCAGCTCCTTGAGGACGGGTGCCGCTTTTTCTTTCACAGCCTCAACGGACTCAAATCTTGTTCTTTTTAATGCAGATTTCATCTGAGGTAACAGATAGAAGCCGCACGGCGCAATATCTGGCGGATGAGCTGGACGGTCTGACACTGGGATGCTGTAATTGGCTAGAAACTTCTTGGCAGACAATGCGGAATGAGCCAGCGCATTGTCTTCGTGGAGAACCCATGGTTTGTCCTTCCAAAATTTAGGTCGTTTTTTCCTTATTCTTTAACGGAGTTCAGCAAGAACGTGAAGATAGTATTGCTGATTAATAGTTTGACCTTGAGGAACACCGTATCCAGAAGGTGCACAATCCCATAAATATCGAAAAAAAACAATCATCATTGCTTTGAATTTTGATTTGCTCATTCGAGTTATTTTGGCTTATGCTGGAGTTGGGCTCTTCCAATGCAACGTTTGGCGCTTGGTTTTAGGACCATAAGTAAAAAACTACGATTTGTCATATGTGATCATCCTTTCCAATAAGTTTAGGTCACTTTCAATAGCATTCAAAGTGTCAGTACGTATATTTTTGCGAGCTTCGTATTGTTCAAATGGGAGAATTTTAGGCATCATTTCGGCACACACTTTCGCATGTTAAAATTGTGATGTAAAATTTGCCGTGCGCATTCTTTGTCAATTCTTACAGTATCAGCAATCGTAGGAATACTTAACCGACGATCAGATCGAATCAAATTCTCGATTTTTTCGATATTGTCATCTGTTTTTGATGTTGAAGTGCGACCCGAGTGTGAATCATTTTCAACGTTTTCTCGGTCATCTAGAAAACGCTTAAACCACTCAAAAACCCGTGCTTGCGATAAACATTCATTGTCACACACTTTTTTTTTAATAACTTAGCAGTTTCAGTAGCGGTTTTTCCAAGTTTAAAGTACAATACGTCGATCTATTGTAACACTTCTCATTTTTCCAACACCAAAAAACAACTCTCATGCGAACGAAGGCTACGGCTATATAAATTTATTTACAAAAGCGAGAGGTACTGTATTCGAAATAGAAGGCTTGACGTTAAACGTCTGTGGGTTGCTTACGTTTGGTGGATGCCTACTTCTCCTGTAGCAGCATTTCTCGTTATTTAGTAGCCACACATGGTTTTCCGTTCAGAGCAAAAATTGTGTAAAAGAGTTATGGCTAGATTGCGTTTCTACTCTTATCACATTCAGATTTTCACGATGCTCAAGTTCCTTCAGGATCTAGATGCTCCTTCGTGTAAGCCCTCGCCTGGGATGTAAGATAGATCGCCTCCTCGCGATATATTTTGGAAAACAGTAAATGATCTGACACGATCACCGCATGTTCTTGAACTACTTTCTCGTAGTATTTTTGATGCTGTGGTATGGTATCTGTGGTATTCTGTTACTTCGGTACGCAAGATTGAGATGTTATGAAAATAACTTTCAGGTTAATACATCACAGCTGCCTCCATACTTACAAAACCCTGGCAGGTGTCGCAATACGTTTGAACTGGTCACCATTACTCTGGTCGTGTAGATTCAATTTAAATCATACTTCTAATTAATATTGGACCTGGATCTGAACACATATTCTCATAAAAAAGTGTGCCAACCTCTCGCATGGCCTCCCTGCATTTGCACAAAAAACTTTGGACTCTTGAGAGACTACACATACGAACAGAAATAGCAGCAATGAGTTGTAATTCCAAACCCGAAATTTATCCACTCAGCCCGGACGGAAAGTGGATACAGATGACTAAACGATTTTCTGACCAGAAGACCGTTGCATTCAAGCGGACGGAAACCAAACAAACCTATCCTTCTTCGAGGGGCATCTGTGCCAATGCAGCTTTGCTAATAGCTAATGCCTCATCAGGAAATCCGTTTGGCCGTTTTGGAACGGGACACCATGAAGAAGTTTGAAACAGATGCAGAGACATTTAGATCAGATCATGATTCTTTATTTTTTGAATTTTAAGAATAGATTTGCAAGGAAATGAGGAACACGAAAAATACATGACCGAATAGCCCATAATTTGAATTCATAATTTAATTTACGAGGTGCACAATATATTCTGAATAACTCACATTGCCAACGCATCAATTTCTGCTCCAAACATTAAATTAATTAATTTCAAACGACAGGAATGATGTTGCGAAACCTTTTGATTTTTGTATAATAATAAAGAGCTTCAAGAGAAAAAACATACAATATATACAATGGGGTCTTCGATTCCAACCCAAAAATGTGCATCTCCACGAATATTCCAAACATCAATGATCCCTTAATGAAATTCCTAATGATATGAATGTGTGCGACGATGATTTTGTGGTGAGTTCATCTACCCCACAACCAAAATTAATCCTATATTCCATTGCACGATGTCATACTGAAATATCGCCCAGCAAGAACTCAGACTGTGATGCTTGCAATTAAAATAACAGCAGTCACAGCCAGAGTTCCCGACAGGAAACTTTCATTTTCGTCTTTTCATTTCTCGCGGTAAGTTTCATCGGTTGTTAAATATTTGATTTCTCCGATTAAATATGGAACAATGCTTAGTGTTAGTGAAATGCGCATGCACAACTTTTCCGGGGCTTTTCACAAATCCAAATGCAATCAAAGAACGATGTACTTGTAAAAAATATGAACCGAATCCTTGATTCTGGTGTACTTACATTGATCCATCGAATTGAAGTTCACCGGACTTAAATCCGAGATTAATGGATTGCGCACCCCCTTTTTGCTATCCACCTCGGCTTCGCTCGACGCATTCGACGGCACCCGCGAAAAGTTCGCCATCGTCACGTCGTTTTTCAGGCCGATACCATCCGTGCTGGACGCAGGACTCGGCTGATCGTCATCGCATGCGGACGATGCTGCTGGCACCAAGGACGTTCTCGATGGCAATCCCGCGGCGGGCTCCATTGTCGAATGCACATTTTGATTCGCGTTGAGAGGATACATGTGAGAGGGTGGCGGCTGTACAGGCGGGGTTGCAGGTGCGGACGGTGGTGATCGTGACGTATCACCCGCTACCACCGACTGATGTTGTTTAACATAGTAATCATGCAAACGGTTATTGCTTATATCTAGAAGATCCACTTGACTCTGGGTCAGCACGGGTTTGGTTGTCGTTTGATAAATCAGACAAGGTACGTCCACGTCCTTGCTGGGGCTGTCCACTTCGGCGACATCGGGAGTAGTGGCCGAGGCGTCCATGATGGATTTGTTTAAGTTTCGTTGTGCCGATCGGATGGGATATGTGCCTGTAATCGAAGAAATATTCATTGTGACGTGGTTTTACGCTGATTTGTTCGATGGGCAGCTCACCTTGCTTCTTCTTGCCACTTTCCGACAGAGGAGTCGTCATCATGGGTTTGATGTCATTGAACAAGGGATCACTGGAGAACGGCGGCGGACTTTCGGGAGTCGAATCCGTGCACAAGAAAACATTTATCTCACCATTGTTTTCGGCCTTGAGATGAATCTCCCTGGGGAATGGGGTGTCAGGTAACTAAAAGGAATAACAGTTACAAGACGCAATCAGCAGAATGGTGAATATAATGGTCAATGAATATCTTACCACTAATTTCGCTTCGGGCGGAGCTTTTATCACCATCACGTTTTCATCCTTGAATATGTCTATGGTCTTCAAGTCGTGATGCGTGACATACGCGTGCCGATTATTGTTCACCTGACCGCCAAGCGCCTCGCGAATCTGCCCGATTAGATCGTCCAAAAGGTTCTCTTTCTGCTCGAGTCGATCGCTCTCCAGCTGCATCTGGCGCGACCGCTCGTCACTCACGAACGAGTGCCCGCACTTCCACTGGATGTTGTTCTTGGACTTTTTCTCCAGGATGCCAATGCCCTCGAGGACGTTGGTGATGTCGTAGATACGACGCTTTTGTACTTCCAGGCGTTTCGACGCGATATTCAGGTCAACCACACCCTCGTTGGACTCTTGCAGCAAATCGACAAATCTCTTCGTCAGGATGCCCAACGAAGTGTCTGCTCGGTTGCCGTCCGGCGACCGTTTCTTCGACGAGTTGCACGACTTCGGGGACGAGTGGTTGCTGAGCGAAGGCTTGGCGATTTTCGTGGGCGTGCTATTGTCGACCATCGGCAGACGTCGCTTGACCTAAATGGGGAAGGACGTCTTGAAATGTGCGACCCGCGATACCAATATTTTGAGCCATGTCTGTACCTTATAGAAATTAGTAATTGTTGATTCGGTCTTCACCGGCGGCTGCGTTCGGGGAACGTGCTGTGGTTGAGGAGTCGCGCCGTAGCCGTGGTCCAGAAGGTGCGAATTGACTTTGGAGTTGGGCGTTGGCGGCATTGACTCCGAACCAATCATCTTGTTACCTGCAACAAAAGCATTGTATGTTAGCCAAATCCTGCGTGATGCTGCTCAACGGTTTAGGAAGCGGAGCAAAAGTCGGTAGGAAACTCTCTGGCATACCTGAACTCACTACGGGACCGGCCGGTGTCAGGTTGTATCCAGATATATTTGTACTTGCTGGCTGGGATGGTGTCGTGTAGTACGACGCCGATTTACTGTTGGCATTAACCTCATACGACAACTTCCGATTAGCTGTCGCTCCAATCCCACCGCCCACCAACTGCCGATCATTCTGATGATGACTTGGTATTGTCTTCTGCGTGAAGGATTGCTGCTGCAGCTGGTAGACTTGTTGAGGCGGAGGCTCGCGATGTTGTGTCGTTTGCTGCTGCTGCTGCTGATGCGGGTGGTAGAGCGGTTGCTGCTGCTGATTTGGCTGATGTGAGAAATGATTTGTGGGATTCTGTTGTGCTGTTGTGCTACCGTTACTATTGTAGTTGCCCGAATTATAATATCTAGACATTTTTCAGAGGAATTTATGTTTGGAAGGACGTCTTCTATCCTGCGATTCCTGCGCGGACTTAATTTCGAGTGTTGCACAATCGATCGGATGTTCAATACTCAGCGACTCGATTGCTAGCGTTTATTGTTGATACTTTTCTATCTATCTTTATATGCTTAGCTCATTAAACTATACTTATTGACTAAATAGCACCGTTGATTCTACATCTGAAAGTAGAACGAAACGATGATTATTGGGTGGCCAATTTATTGCATGAATGTGGATGGAATAATAAATATTAATCAATTTTACGGATAAAATCATTGAGTCGATTTTTCTGAGGATGCGCCTCATGTGCACCTGGTAAGGGCTCCGTTTAATATGGTTTCTATTTTTAAAAGCCAAAGCATAGCACAACAAATCATATGAATTAGTTTTTTTGGCTTTATCAGTCTTTTTTTGTTCAAGGGAGCATAATAACAGCAAGCCACCAAGATTCCTTCATCGTTGCAAAAGGTGCTTGGCCCAGCCGTTTCTCTACTATTCCAGAAGGGAAACGGACAGCTGTTAGACAGCTCACTAGAATTCAAGCACGTAGAACTTACTAGCATGATATTATCAGATCAATTCGTTCCCATAATCGAATTGTTTGTTCAGCAGCACATTCACCAGTTGGAACCATCAGAACCACCTGCTCTTTTTTCCCAATTAGTAGAGTAGCCAAGTTTTGAATGTTACAACGCGGAAGGCTGCAGTTATTGCGTCATTACTAGCCAAGTTCTCTGACATGAGAATCGATGGAAACTACAAGACTCCTGTTTCGTTGGCAACAATTAGTAGATATCGAGTGCCCCCTCGTTTCGTGTGTGTGCGCTTGTGTGCACACCTGTTGCACCTTTCGACGTGAAAATTGACTGTGTGCTAACAAACTCTTTGGTCGCAAGCAATAGGGGTATGTATTTTATTTGAACTTTACCAGCAAGGCTGTTGATCCGTATTTATAGAATGACAGACCTGATAGTAAGTTCAAATTTTATTCTGAATTTGAAATATTCCAGCCGTTTCTTCTATTTTTTCGAGCGAAATATAAAATCCGATCTTAATTCACTTTGCGGTGAGGTGTTTTAAGAAAAGAGCAAAATAATCATTTTGAAATTTCATTTTTCGACTTTGATCAATATGTTCGTGTAGCAAATCAATTGAAAATCAAACTCTCACGGTACAGACCTATTTCTCAGAATATCTTCACGGGGAAAAATATATTTTGTCAAAAAAAACACGTTTTAAGTCATGTGAACGTGGCGCTAAGAATAGAATTTTTCGACTAATTCTCGATAATATTTAGAATTTTTGTGAGACCACATTTCGAGGAGAACGAACGTAAAAATGCATTTCTTCAGAATTAAAATTTTTGCACCCCTTTCCTCCTCAAGATCTTCATGTTAAATCATAGCTTCTGTGCAAGATTCAAATGAACATTTCTCATTGTGATTTATCATTTTCAAAAAATCGATTTTTTTATTGAATTTTTGGATAGTATGTATGTACGAGTATATGCAGAAATATGATATAATTTTTTTATAAAGATTGGAGCAGTCTAACTGTATTTTTAAACCACTTTCACTTTGTCACCCGAGCGCGATTCATCATTTAAAAAAACTTTAACCGCGTTTTTCTCGAAACAACGTTTTTCGACGCCGCGTTGATGAAATCTGGGAACTACTGAACCGATTCTCACCAAATTTTTACCAGACATTTCAAAATTTTGATTTGAAATACATATTATTTGGCCAAAAAGGGGGGAAAAAAGCATGTTTTTTCGTAATTTTTCGAAAAATGTCCGCCATTTCGTCAATTTTGAAAACACGTTAATCGCTCAATTCGCGCTGTAGCTATTGACATACTAACCTAAAACTATTTGATTTTTTTGTTCGAGACCAACCATCTCGAAAATTTCATCAACAACGCACACCCTTCTTGTTTTTTCGACATTTTTTCAACCAGCATTTTCATTGATGAAAACTCACATAAATGAATAAAAAATTTTTTTGTGTATTTCGGGAATGTATTTATTGATTATAGCCCCTTTTTTTATCAATATTTATAGTTTAAGCCTATTTAAAAAAATATTAAAAATTACCCGTTTTTACACTGCTAAAAGTGGTTACACCCCTTAAATTATTGAAGTCAAACTGACTTTATGATCTATCGCTTTCGAAATTATTGTCTAGACGATTGTTTTATTCTTTCCGGTAAATTTATATCCAATCGTTGATACTGTTTTATAACAAATAATTCATGAATTTTATTGGAAAAAATGTAAATTAGATGGTTGACAAATCAAATCAATTATTCCTGTATTTTATCAAATAGCTCTGAATATCACCGAAGAGGATTAAACACAGAAGCAAAGATTATAAAAAAAAACTATCAGATTCGCAGTGACTATTTTATCTCAGACAACAATATCTTAGTTTACGCAAGCTTTGCGCTTCATTCGCCACACTCCACGTAAAAGCAAATTCCATTCAAATATGATCCGATTCGCATCAAACTTTCAAGTTCGAGTCGCAGAAAGAAGCATTTTAGCCTAGCACATAGAGAGCTGATAGGGTTTTGAATTTATTTATTTGGTTTTGAAACCAATTATCAAAATAGTTCACATCCACGCCCGTCTGCACCAATTTAGATCAAAGCATTCGCAATTTCATGAAAATTGATGTCCTATTTTAGACATCAATAAATTCAGATTTCGCCTATGAGCTGCAAAAAATTGCTCGCAATGAAAATTTAATGAAGCTGAAATGCGAAACATCTACATACCTTCAGTGCTTTCGCCAAAAGAATAAGCAATTAGAATTCTATTTATGTATATCTGATTTGATTCGTTGAAATATCACAAGTACAAAGAAATTATTTAAATTGTTGAGTTTGCAGTTCAATTATTTTGTGAATTTGATAAGACGAAATTGTTGAAAGCCATATGAGTTTTTTTCGTCATTAGACGAAAGGTTCTGGTTCGCATTAAATTTAAGAAAGGAAATTTGAGCATAAATTGAAGATGTTCTTGAATTTTTGTCACTTCTATTAAAATCGGTTAAGATTTCTCCAAATCACTTCAGTTTAGAACAATCCGCAGACTTGAATAATTCGTCGAACCTGAGAAAATATCAACTTCAAAATCAAATATAGTCAAACTTGGATGATTCGAAGCTCAAGTGACTGATGAAAAACTTTGCATTATCCACGAATTAGAAATAAAGAAGTTCACAAGTTTTACTGTAAAAGGAATTCACCATGATATTTCCAATCTTGGCATGGTTCAGAGTTGAAAAATCATGGGAAGTTTTTTTTGGACCAATCATTTTCATACACAACTGAAACTACTAACTTAAAATATAGACTAGGCAGCTTTTTTGTTTATAACAAAATATTTAAATTTACATGATAAAATATTCATCTTCTTTTGTAGTTATTTTAGTTTTAACCTCCAGACTTGTTATTTTAAAGCGACGAAGAAATCTAGGTGTTCTAGTCAGACACTTTCTCTTCAACTTAGGTGTTTCTCGAATGAAATTGTTTTCTGAATCAAATTGGCACTTTTCTAAATCAAATTGAAGCCTTTATAATCCAACTAGTGCTGGATAAATCCCAAATTAATTTGAAAAAGCATTAATTTGATCCGGAAAGTACCTAAATTGATGAGAAAATAATACTGTATTGCTGTATGGGGTTTCTTTGTTGTCTTTGCACATTTTCGTCGTGTAAATCATTTGATTTTCAAATAACTCTGTAGTAGTTCTATAGAATACAACTTATGTTATGTTCCAGACCATGTAGTGGACAAATATCGTACAAACAAGGGAACACGTGTCGCAGTTTGCCGTAATCAGAACATTACGCAATATTAAATTTGCAACGCTAGCTTACATGTCAACTATTTCGAGTAATATGTTTCGCATAAAACATGAATATTTTATTCAGAAATATTGTATAATCCGAATTTTTTATCTTTTTCGATGACACATTTGATATAGAATATATAAGTAGACATTTTTTTAAATAAAAACTGAATTTTTGATCAAATGTAAGGTTCTGTCGCATGAGGACTTTTTTTAACATAACGACCCAGCGTCGCGTTTTCGTGACACGATCTTTTAGGGAAACTTTTACCAAGAAAATAACGAAGTCCTTTTGCCCTTAAGGGGTTAAATAGGTCTTGAAGGAAAAAAAACAACTTTTTCAAAAAATTGTATTTTAAAAACCAAAAATCTATTTTATTTCAAATTTACACACATGAAAGTTTAGCATTTTTAGAAGTTGTAGAAAAATTTTCAGCTAAAAACATTGAAATTGTAAATTTTCGTGCAGTTTTTCTCGTCCCAACTTTTTTTGCGGTAGGCAGAATATTTCGGTGCAGGTTTATCTCAAATCAAAAATTCAAAAAAAATCGTATAGTTTATGCCCTAGTAGAAATTTGAGGAAAAACCAACAAATAACTTACTCTTAATAATTTAAGATATATTTCTTTCCAATAAATAAACCTCTTAACTACGAAAACAATAAACTTTCCTTTGAAAATGAATACAGGTAGGATTAAGCTGGGTGTCAATTTAAACAGTTTTATTGGCGGCTTGTGATGCATACCTACTATTCGACATCGTCACTTTATTCTAAATTTATTTTCTCGCAATGACACTGCTTTTTTAGTGGAAATCTGGCATTCCCCTTTTAAAAAAAATTTATAATGGCATTCTTACCTAAGAAATGTGACTCGACGATGAATAATGAAACGTATCAAGATTTTATGATTGAAAACGATTTGATTTACTTGAGACACTTGATACCAAGTTCTCTTTTTAAAGTATGATACTTAGGGAAATGCCCAGATTAATTTAAAATCTAATCTACGAGCAGATTGTATAATCTTTAAACAAAAACAAAAAATAATATTTATTTAGGTAAAGAGGGATGGATTAATTATGGAATGGAATTAATTTAAATTAATGGTTACCAAGATATTCAATTTGTTTATTAGCAAAAAAAAATGTTTATAATTTCAAAAAAATCCTGAGGCTGCCTTAATAATCTGATTTTAGTTTTGTAAAATGCATTCAATATGTAAAATGCTTTTCTATATTTAAAAAAAATTCAAACTTCAATGAGCTTTAGTTTCTGACTTGCAAGATTTCAAAAAAATTTGAATTTTTTTCAATAAATTTTGATTGCCAAGCTGTTATGTGAAATCTACTGATTCGATTTTGATGAAATTTTGTGTGCTATTTTATTCTAAGATTTTTTAGCCGAACTATGAAGGTCCTAAATGTATTTGAAAAGGTAAAAAAATTGAAGAAACGGGTTTTTCCCATTTTTGTTTTTAATTATTGCTATTTTACGGCAAGAGTTTTAGAATTTCAAACCAATCATATCTTGAAAAATTTTTTATCACGCAACTTTCATTCTCACACAACTTTGCTCTGGAATGAACCGTTTTAAAGTTAGGAGTGAGATAAGCAGGAAAAATTCGATTTTTTTTTGATTTTTTTAAACATTTCGATTTTTGTTAATATTCCCGACTTTTTTTGAGAGAGAGGATACGTCAATTATTGTTATACGAGTTATTCCACAACTTTTCCTGCAAAAATTAGCGTGCATCCCCCCCCCCCACCACCAATAATCAACTGAAAACATATTCGCCCTGGCCATTATAGGAAATTATGTTTCGTTTATTTGAAAGGACATGTAAATTGGAAGTCACCAAACAAATAAATACAAGTGAAATAAAAAACCAAGGTATAAAATGAGTATTGATGATGGCATCCGTAAAAAGTAGTCAATTAAGGTCACATCCTCATTACAGATTTCTACATAAAAACCACGCTAATGTCATGGTATTGATTTCTCAATCACTAGTTTGCCTCCGGCACGGTATCTACTTCGCATCCCTTTTCGATGGAATACATTTTCAAAAACAAACTGAATTATTCCTCTCCTACATCATCCTTTTCGCTTTGAAAGTCCATCCCACATTGTAACGCTCGGATGGACATGTCCATTGAAACATGCGACCAGAGTTTAAATTTTTGTCAGTTCTTCAAGACTAATTGTTACATGAAACATCTCTTTTGAGTTAATAGAAGAATGCTTCACTAATTCCTACCGTGGACTATATAAATTGTTAGGGTCAACATTTTAAAATGGTTCGCTCTCATGTTACATCTCCCGAAAATCATTCATTCGTAAACGTATTCGGTTACAGTCATGTTAGCCGTTACAGACGCTACATTAGTCCTAATTAATATGGCGTCTCCCCATGCATCGGCAAGAGACTCTCCTTTGAAGTTCGATTTGAATTCAAGCGTTAATTCCACTTACAGTTTAGCGATAATCGTTGCGTTATCAGGCAAGACCGCGGGACAAGTGGCAACGATGGACCAGACAATCTATTCTGATGGTGCGGTGTCCGATAAAACGATAAATTGGATTGCGGCGGTAGATGATGATGTTGATGGTCATCATCCATTCTTCGCTCAAAGATAAGAAAGCAATACGTACAACGGTAACGAACAACTTAAACAAATAGTACAGCATTCACGCACGATTCAGCCACAACACGATTCATAATCACACTATTATTGCAAATATTTTTAAAATAAATATAAATAAGTAAATAAAACACAACTCGCGAAGCGGTGATTGGGTCACATTGCAAACTGGTAGAACACAAGTTGGCGAACGAACAAATGCGAAAATAACCAAAACTTAATTAAAAAACACAAACGATGCTTGCAAGCATTTAGCAATTCAATTTTTTATTCCATTTTGCTAATGTTTGTGGGCAACCGACGACGGCCAATATCCGAATTGGAAAGTGACGCGTTTTGAACTGAAGCCGTAACGCATTTTGTGTTTGGGAAGCCTCTAAAAAGTCGTTGCCGTTGTCGTCATCATCGTCTAACCACCCCAATAAACCGGAAATTATGTAGGGAGCTACGCTCCTATACACCAAATTCTGTAGGCAGCGCAACGCTCCTCCCTATGTAATACAACCCGGCTTCTATATGCAGTTTCCCTGCACTTTTCCTATACTTTGGCTGACTCACGGCCTGTGTGCCGCGCGCATTGCACATATGTAGGTCCTTTTTCAGTGCCCTGTGCTCAATGTTTCACGCAGGGGCGCATTTCTACATCGGCGTCATCAATGTCGATGGTGTTGTGCCCGTCAACGTCGTCACGAGCATCATTCAACGCGACAAGCTACAAGGTAATAAAGGTTCGTCCTTTTGTACATAGGTAAAAGCAACTGTAGGAGAGATTTGGGATGACACGATAAACGGAACAGCAGTGGGTAAAGGTTATTCGAATCGACTGGGATTTGTATATCTGAGAAAGCTCATCCTTGCTAAACATCTAGGAATTCTGCAAATTCCTTCTATAACAGAAACAATGCTTGCTAGTCCTTGGAGTTCGATGGAATATGATTAGATGTGGTTTTATTAGCATTTGAATTTCGGACATGGAATTTCTTAGCCGGACATCCAAAGGTGAGAGACACAACGTGATTAATTGCAATTATTGAAGTTAACATTCCGATTTGGTATTTCTCTAATTTTCCGCATAATCGAGATACCTTCAATGACATGTAACCCAAACAATGGCATGATCACAAATCAGAAATATGTAGGTCAAGTTATGCAATCTTAGATTCTTGCAATTCTTTTTTGAAAATTTATTTCACTTAATTAAAAGTTCATTGAAATTAATGGCGACTCTGAAAATGTGGTTCGCATATTTTGAAACTTATATTTCAAAGCTGTGTAGTATCTTAATGAAATTTAACGGTGGCTTACTAGGAGAGGCTCCGACTCTGTAGTCTCAGATTTGGATGAAATTTGGCACACAAGTAGAAGACATCAAGGATATTCGATCCTTAAAATACTAGACCGCAACACTCCCCCCTTTTTGAGAAAAACGCCTCTAAAGTTTTGAGCGTCGATTATGGATTAGTAAGTTTTTACTTCTGACAGAGGCGGTGCAGTGTAGGTAGCAGTGCTAATAGCCCACGATCAAGGGGTCGTGTCTTCGATCCCCGCTCGGGGTATTGTTTTTCTTTTTGAATTATTGTCGACGTCGTGTGTTCGATTACCGGCGTGAATATTGTTTTTTGAATAATTGTGAATTTAATTTTTTTAAGGTGAATCAGCAATGTTCACATACAACTACATTTATTTTTACAAATCAGCAAACTGTTCGTACATTTAGATATATAAATTATACTAGAAACTCATTGTTGAACAGTTGGATAATGAAAAACGGTTGTAATCGAGCAATATCATAGCTAATTGTAGGGCCATCCCTTGTTCCTAGAATCAATCCTGCGTTCTCTTCGTATCTCATAGCCAACTCGGTAAAAAGCAATAAACCAGGGTGGCGCCCAATGTGGCTAGCCATGAATGCTACGGTGCTCCGTAATTGTGGCATATTGTAGATACTAGGGACGTAATTGTTTAACAGTTTCATAATTTCAGATTGCTCGAATCGAAATCCTTGCCGGATGATCATATAGGTCTTAGTTCCTAGAATCCAGTCTTTGTTGTCTCCGTGCTCAGTGCCAAATTGGGTAATTGGGTAGCAATAAGAGAAATGAGAAAATGAGTTTTCAGTATAATTTATATATCTAAATGTACGAACAGTTTGCTGATTTGTAAAAATAAATGTATTTGTAGGTGAACATTGCTGATTCACTTTAAAAAAATTACATTCACAATTATTCAAAAAACAATATTCACGCCGGTAATCGAACACACGACGTCGACAATAATTCAAAAAGAAAAACAATACCCCGAGCGGGGATCGAACACACGACCCCTTGATCGTGGGCTATTAGCACTGCTACCTACACTGCACCGCCTCTGTCAGAAGTAAAAACTTACTAATCCATAATCGACGCTAAAAACTTTAGAGGCGTTTTTCTCAAAAAGGGGGGAGTGTTGCGGTCTAGTATTTTAAGGATCGAATATCCTTGATGTCTTCTACTTGTGTGCCAAATTTCATCCAAATCTGAGACTACAAAGTCGGAGCCTCTCCTAGTTAGTGCGCTCTCTAATATGCATGGAGTACCGGGTTCGATGCTGCTCGGCGACAAGTAGTTTTCGGAAATGAGATTTCGGGCCGGACTATCATTTCACTCAGCTGCAAATGAGTACCTGAGTCAAATGGGTATAATAATCACCACTTCACCTCCTAGTGTTTCGGTGATTAAGTAACTGAGAGAACTTTAACATTACTTCCTTGCCCCGAAATGCGTGCCAAATGTTGTACCACCGATTTTAAATTGATGGGAAAAGATCAAAGCAATACGAGATTTCCCATTAATCGTCAGATCTACGCTCGTTAAGAGTGTAAAACATAATTTAAAAAAAATCACACTGAATCCGTTTTGTGCACCTGCTGATTGCAACCAATTTTTTAAATAACAGAATTCCTAAAATAGTAGAAAGAACTTTGCAAATGACTTTATTCCCAAAGTTCTACGGGGCAACATATACATCTGTATTTTATAAAATGACCAACAGTAGAACATCCAATCAAAAAATAGGCATAAGTTACAATTTGTTTTAAAAGTACGAGCACTTATCTTTGTTTTAAAGATGCGAAGAAAAATCTCCTTCAAATATTTTCAGACTAAGAGTAGTCACTTTAAAACCTCAAAAAAATAAAATAGAAATACCAAAAACATCAAAAAAACCGAATACAAAACAACACAATAAATATATAATAATTTATTATTTATTTTTTCACGATAAAACATGTTTCATATTGGATGGATGGTTATTTTTTGAGGTTTAAAACATCACAGAAACATATTTTTAAAAGGTACGTTTCCATTTGACAGTGCATGGGCAACCGCCATCCGATTTCTACGAAACTTAGAAGGTTTACTAAACTGTACCATAATTTACACCCCGAAATAGTTGCGATATAAGGACATATCTTAAAAAAAAATTTAGTTGTCTTATTTTTCACTCTCATTTAATATACAATTGAAATAAATAATCACAGATAAGATTATATGTTTTATACAATTCGTTATGTGCTCAGAAAAACAATGAAAATAATTAGTCTAATTTTGTAGGAATATAATTATGATATGATAAATTAAATTATTTGTATGTACTGATAAGCAAAATATGTATAAGATAGTGGCGATGCTAAAATTCAGCTGATATTCAAGTTGAGAAACAATATTTGAAGACATTGGGCAAATTTAGAAAGTTTTCATTGATTTAATTTAAAGCAAATCTTGAAAATATATCAAAATCCGATGGTTATAGTATCGATTTGTGTGGTGAATTTCAGTCCTGATTTATTCCATACTAGCTATGCATGCGATTGCATTCGCTTGGTCTTTAATTTATGCATAGTTCAGTTATCATCATTGCTTCGTTTCACGACGTTTAAGAGAAATTTGATATTCTCCGAAAATGTATAAATATTGACAATAAATCTATCAAATCGACGATCTCAACTCAAAAAAGATAGCTGAACGCGTTATGCTATGAAAAGCCGTTCATTTAATCGTCTTCCTCCGCTTAGACCCCTTGTTCGATTTCAAAAACACAATGAACTCGCGCCACTGTTCGTCTGCTTACATGTCTCCAGCTACTCAAGTCTAGAAAATTTCTTTGCAACAATAGATGTCGCCTCCGGTGCCTTTCGTGCGCGTGAATTTCATTTCAGGAGATAAATTTTATGACTGGCTGAAATGATCCCCACTTTCATTTTCCAGAATAAAAAGTGCCCTAATTTTTGACCCAAGATATGAGCTATCAATTTGCTTTGTTTTGTTTAAAAAAAAATGAAGTATTCGCGTGGTGCGACGAAAGACAGACAGTCAGACAAAAATTCTATAAATGGCATGTTTTTTTACTGGTTTCAAATAGGTCACCAAGATATTTTTTTGATTATATTCAATTTACAAACTTCAACTCTTCAGATCTATTACTGTAAAAATTAATTTTCAAACAAGCATCAAGATAAGAGAAATGCTACCAAAACTGTAATCATTGATGATTGTACTACCAAGCAAGGACATAGAAATACTTACATTTGCCATTTATGTACTATTGAAACTAAAATCGCAACATTTAGAAACCATTTCACCCCACATTCCCGTACGTCCTTTTTGACTGCACAAATGACACTGTATAACAAACGGCATATCGAATTCTACACAAAATCCTTGTATATAATATTGGTGTTTTCCAATTTACAGAGCAAGAGAGGAAAAAACAACACAAAGCGCATCAAACTCACAGGATGACGAGTTTGTGTGAGAAGCCATGCAGAGGGCAATATTTAAAACAACAACAAATCACAAATTCTACATTCTATACAATACACACTCAAAAAGGACACATTTGCCTCCGTGGTAAATGCAGCTGTTGTACATATAAATACAACCGAAATGCACGGAATAACCTCAGAGCCAGAAGTAAAGCTAAACTTTAGTGCCTGCTTGAGTTGAGCAGAAACGAAACTAGGCATATATTTTCTATACATTTACCAGTGCGACGTCCTTCGAGGACACTGTTAGGATTCGTGGCTATTGAAATCGGATTTGATGGAAATTCATTGCATTTATTTGACGTAAGACGTTTCTTTTCTTCACGATGTTCCGACGTTTGTTGTTGCCCAGCTCCTTTAATGGTTGTAATTGCCATGAAATCTGGCTGAGACTCAATTAAAGAAAGACCATAGGTTTACGCACTTTCAGACGCTGAGGTAGTATTGTTCTTTTCATTCGATGGTGGCGGAACATTTTCCAGCTTATTTAGAGACCTTCGTGAATCATTTTCTGCAATCGGTGGAAGAGAGACCAGGACCAGGATTCTATATTTTCGGAATATTTTCTAACTCTTCAATTAGAAACCTAAGGTTCTGAAATTCGTCCTAAATTCTACTTGACACATTCGGTCTGCATTCAATGTTTCTGGTAGAAAACAAACTCATCTTGCACAGAAGAAGCATCATTTCACGTGCACAATGTCCTTGTCGCCTCTGCACTTTCGTCCTTTTCGATTACAAAAAAACAACAACAGCATATTGTTCAGGATCGAGTACATGCGGCAAGTCATTGAGAAAAACCATGTCTGCTGAGGACAATGACACATTGAAACGTTATGTGGAGACAAATTGGTAGACGACGCTACACGCACTACACATCCTCCTGAAGTGCATTAACATTGTCTCTACATATTTGCATGTTTACGCATCACACGCAGATGTTGCTTCCTGGCCGTGGTACATGAAGCCGTAATGTGGCGTTTGGTATTGTTGAGTCTTTCTCCTGCCAATGAGCATTTTCTTTTCTCAACACTTGCCTTGCAGTCGCCCCACCATTTGCCGATTTTCTTCGACGGAAGATGGACGCGGAGGAGACATTGACACACATGTATGTAATTTAGAGTATTATCCACGGATATGTCGGATGATATGAGCCTCGTCTATTGTCGGCTTCCGTGTTTAGTTTTTCTCATTGGTCAAACATTTGGTTAACACATGCCAACTTTATTTTGCTCAGTTACATATGTATGGATGTTGTGCAGAAAGAGGCCTGCATACATTTTTCAAAAATAAACTCAAAAAAATATTACACAAAAGGGCGAGGATTACAATTTTATTTTGAGCAAAATCTAATAAATTTTAATCTATTGTTGAAGCGTCAAATCCTCAAATGCTTCAAAATTGTGTAGTATTGCGGATTATTTGCAGCTTGCGAAGGAAGCGATGCGTGGAAAATAGAGAAAATGTTGTGATAAAAGTAAATGATACGGTTTATCCAAGCTAGGAAAAGGAAACTGATTTATTGCAATTATGGCGACCTTATTTTCGGATTTTGGCAGCATAGGTATAACGAAAAAATACGCTAGTCTTTGAGGAATGCAGACTCTGAATTTTCGGTTTAATTTGAAAATGTCTTTATTACGAAGTCAAAAAAATGATCGCAGGTAGAATTCAAGCTTTAACTCAAAGCGATTTGAAATTTTTATACGATTTACCGTAAAGTTTTCAGATTTTAGAGAGACTTAGATATTGATAAAAAAGCAAATTGATCTCGAATGCAGTTCTTCAACAAAACTTCAACCTCTAATTTCGAATTAGAATTTTGCGGGATTGGTTTTCCTTAACAGTTTTTGATATATAACAAATTAACCTCTTCAAGAAAATTTGAACATTCAGTAGTTCAAAAATTGTAAGTTTCACAATAAAATTTCCGAACTTTAATTCTCAACATAAAAAAATGCCGACATATTTTTCTTGTAGCACCTACAGTTTCCGAGATAATTGAGAAAAACTTTAATCCAAGATGAAGCCCGACGCAAACCTCCTAGAAGTTTTCCAGTTTTACATTCTACTTCTCCCGGATCGGAGTTTCGAATTTTTGTACTACGGACCTCAAAACTGCAGAGGTTACGAATAGTTTAATTGGGTTGGAATATATTCGATTTATCGTTTATCAATTGTCTCTACAGATAAATTGGTTAGAGCGGTTGGTTTCTAATGTCAAAATGTGAGCCGGTGGTTCGATACCCGATGACGACGATGTACTTTCTTGAAGTGACGGAATAAATCACAACAAGATAGCAAGGCAACGTGCATACATATGCATGTGTGATATGTGGGCCTAACGCAAGCAGCATCTCAAGTTTTACTCGGATGATTAGAACTTCAAGCATTCCTGGTCAGTTTCTGACCATTGATCTACGTTACACGTATGTTTTGGTTATCTTCGGACATCTCCCACCGGATCCTGATCATGCTCCGGCAATTTTTTTCTTCAAAATATGGAGAAATTAGTGTTGAGAAGCGAATAATCGTTGTGAAATTAAATGGAAACGAAATGTCTTTTAACATCAGTGATAAAATACTACAAATTAGCAAGTTTTTGGACATATGTGTACAGGACTAAAAAAAACCCAGAGAGCAGAAAAATGCGAAAATAGACCAAAATTTTGCCGTCAACGTAAATTTTCTTGTATTAACAAGCTGAATATTTTTAAAGATATATAAAATAGTCCTACACTATCGGTAGTTACAGTAAAATGTGAAACTATTTAATTTTTACTGCAAAAAAGGGATTTAATAGCAAGATTTCAAGAAAAATATCCTCAGTACATGGGAAATCAACAAAAACAATTTCGATTCGCAAAAACTGGAACAGTGTTCTGGAACAATATTCTCTGGTGGCACGAAAGCAAGTTTAACATTTCTGGATACGCTGCCGAGCGGCGAGGTTGATATAGGAAAAATGAGGATATGAATATTAAAACATAGTCCTAGCTATAAAGCATGGCAATGGTTTTGGGCTGCACAAAGGCTACTGAGAATTGAAAATTGGTATTTTTTGGAACAACCGATTATTTTGCCGATCTGAAAGTATTGCAGGATAATTTTCAACAGCCTCATGACGAATGCAACCAGTTCAAATGCCCTCCTCAGAATCCTGATTTTAATCCTCAAGAACATCAATGGCATCTGTTGGACAGTTGGGTAAGAAAGTTCAACATAATAGGTCTGTCCTTTCAAAAAAAAATATATATATATCTTCGAATGGAAGAAATTATCTACTATCTTGTAGTGCAAGACAATTAGTGCAATCGATGCTTAGCATACTCTAAGAGGTTATCAAGTAAACAATATTTAAAGTCTTGTTTGAAGTACGGTTTTCAATTTTTGAGTAAGTCTTAATATGCTTTTTTGATCTGTTAAACTTGAGGAGTGATTTTTCAAAAGGACTTATTTCCCCTTACGATTCCGAACAATTCCGAATGTTAGGGACATATGTTGGGAACCCAAGAATGCCATCGTCATTATCATGCGTAAATGTATCGTCTATTTCCAAATCTATTACATAGAAGGCATTTTTCCAGGAAAAACTCGTGATTAAAAATCACAGTTTCATACAAAACGGCACATTTCCACCTAAACAGCTGAACAGCTCTTAAAGGTTTTTGTCATTACTGAAATTTTGTTTAACACGGAAATAAGCCCTTTTGAAGAATCACTCCTCATTTGAATTTTTCAATTTATTTTGTGTCTGAAAATACAAATTTTTAAAATAATGTGTAGTTGTTTGTTCATGATTCGCATGAATTTCAACAAAAATAATTTATCAACGCGTGACACTTCGCATGGCTAGAAACCTTATTGTATTGTATACTTTTTGTTCAACTATATATGACATAAATAGTATGTGTTCAACATTAAGCATGATGATACCTCATATATGTTGATGTCATTCAATATTCAAAGTGAAAAAAAATGATTGTAATAATTTAAAGTGTTTTTATAATTCATCTGCTATCGCAGAAACACATTTAATCTGAATTTAAGTACAATTGATAAACTTTTCAGATTACACTTTCAAAACGATTTATTTTCGAAAGCCCGACCCATCAAAAATCGTACATCTCAACATGTTACTTTTAAAAGCACTAACTAGATAAATATCCACGAAATTATTCTATTCAACTATTGAGGGAAAAAATTGAATTTGGATCCTTTCTAGCGCCATTCCCATGATCAATATTTGCCTAATCAAGGTCAATGCTCTTCGCGATTAACAAACAATAGTCCAAATTATACGCTCCACGATAACCGTGTACAGCTTGTGTAGCAGAAACCAACAAAAACTAAATACACAACAGGTATGTTACGTAAATGCTTCATTTTATCGGAGCTCATAAAATGTACCATGATTATTTCTACTGTGCAACATTACACCGTCCTAGACCGTTTTTCCGACGTGGATCGTTCGGTCATTTATATTCGAATTGGACTATGTGTGAGCGCAACATTGGAAGCTATCAAATCCAATCGGCAAAGGGCTAACAAAAGTCACAACAACAACAATAAAAATTGAAGAAAAAAGAATTGATTTCCACCATTATTTGATTGATTCGTTGCCATGGTACTACCCCGGACGATTGTTTGTTGGATAGGTCTTAGACCATAGTATCAATGTTTTCTTGCAGGAAGCTGTTATTGTTGTGTTATTCAAATTATGATTGATTATTGATGTTTGCAAATATGTTTTTATGCTTATGGTGAGAAAATTCTAGATGAATTATGGCATAAAAATTTGGGCCTTTTTATCTTCAAAACAAATTCAACGGGAAGGTAATACGCACGCACATTCAATATAACTTAACCGTTTTGAAGCAAATTAAACACTACAACGAGATTCACTTTCAATTTTCAACAAAAAATTTACTCAAGTAAACTTGGTTGGTTTGATAGATTGCTGACTCACTGACTTAAGGGAGACCCTGGAGTAAATACTAATGTAACTCTTTTTGGGTTCATTAAATACACTGTCAAAACGTAACAAAAAGTTTATTTCATTGAATTATTATCAATTTACGCAAAATGGCGGCATTCGCCTAGCCATTTAAAAAAATGCACATTAAACGGTGACAGTGATCTTGAAGCGAGAAATGGTCGGAAACAGAAAATTTAAAAAAAGTTTTATTAAGGGGACATTCCATATATATATATATATATATATATATATATATATATATATATATATATATATATATATATATATATAGTTCAAAAGTATATATATATATATATATATATATTTCAAAAGTATATATATATATTTCAAAAGTATATATATATATATTTCAAAAGTATATATATATATATATATATATATATATATATTTCAAAAGTATATACTTCAATTCAATTCAATTCAATTTATTACTCTTTTTTATATACATTTTGTTTTTGTTGAGTAACTAAATACAATATTTGAGTGATCAGACTTTTAATTGTCTCTCCATCTCTGTTTATGATTTTGGTTAAATTTCGAAGTTAAGGATAATTGGATGTAAATTTATTTTAAGACGGAGGAAAATGCTGTTAAAACCTCACTGGTAGTTTTATAAATAAGAACGTAATGCTAAACGTATTTCTAGTTTAACTAACTTATTATATCGTATTTACATTTTTATAATTCAAATTTAAGTTAGGGCTACTTAATTCTAAAATATATACATAGAGTCGTTTAGCATAGAGCACGAATTGAGGAATCTATTTTGGATTTTTTCGAATTTTGAAGATTGCAGATTGATTTTAAGTACATTTCTTTCTCTGCTTTCCAGTAACCAAACTTTAAACGCCTTTTTCTCAAAACGCCATTTTTGCTGCTTCCGTACACTATTTAAAAAAAACTATTCAACGAATCGATTCAAAATTTATATCGCTTATGGAAAACACTCATAGCTATAGCCGGTACCTCGGTCAAGCAAAAATATTGAAATAATCATATTGTAAAAGTCGAAGAACTTGCCAAAAAACGGCTTTTTTCGTTTAATTTTTTTTAAACCTGCACCATTTCATTATATTTCAATATAAATGATTGATTGAGGTACCGGCCATAGTGACACTCATACAGATTGAGAATCTTTTTGATTTTTTTTTGTTTCAGATGGTTCCAAGATGAGATATCGCGTACAGAGTGAAGCTATTATATTATTATTGCTTCTCGTATTTTTATGTATTGTCGGAAAAAACTGATTTAAAACTGTTATAAAAAATATTTTTTGTAGTTCAAAACATACCTAATAACTGCCAAAAAAAACGCGATTCAATTATCTGCATTTGTATTGCCAAAAAAATGGCAATTTTTTTGAGCGTTCAAAGTGAAATGTGTCCTTAAGTGAGCTAATAGCTATCGTCTGAACCAAAAATATTTAGTTATGTACAATAATAACTAAATGGCGGACAGTTCTTCTTCTTGAAATTTGAGTTTTTTTGTGACTTTTGGGTTAAAAAAAATAGAAAAAATTAATATTTTGAAACGCCCTTGGTTCACACGATAACTATACATGTGGTCAATAAATGGTAAAAATTTCAAAAGGATCGCTTAAGTAGTTTCAGATAAATCACAGTCACGGCATGGGAAAAAGTGGTTTTGAGAAAAATGCATATGAACTTTTGAATGAGATTATTTTCCTCCAAAATTCAAAACGTTACTATTATTCAAAAGATCGGTTAGACAAAGTCATGAGACCAACATTCTCTTTTTAAACTGAATACTACAGTTAATATACTTGTTTCCATGTATCACTCAAACATCTGTTTGTATATATAGAGCTAAACACTTTACAGAGAGGCGAAGCCTTACAGAGTCGCGTGTGTTTACGGGTATACACAGGGCGCGCGCATTAAATTGAGCATAACTATAATAAAAATGCCTTCTAACATTTTAACTCGATATGTTTGAAAATATTTACTATCGAAATAAGCAAAATAAAATAATTTTTTTGAAATGTATAAAGCCTAGAGCCCCCTTAAGGCGATACACCACAGTAAAAATTTCAAAAAATAATTTTATTTTTATTGGACTTAAGAAATCCTTTGCACCCTCGAAAATAAGAGACAAATGGTTTTATATCTGCCAGAAATCGTTTTCATCGAAATTCCGAACACGTTCTCGACCCCCCCCCCCTGACTGCTGCCAAACAACTACCTGCGGTAAATACGCCACCTACGCGTCGGGTACAGCATTATGTCTTACCATTCGATTTCTAACTTCTCTAATACACTAATAGATGTTGTTAGAAACATTTTTAAGGATTTTGAACACAAAGTAAGTTAGTGCAATGTCCCTTGATGTTGAGAGAAGACGTAAAGTAAAGTAAAGTCAAAACTTTAAACGCGTTTTTCTCGAAACACGTTTTTTCAAATCGGCACGCAGCATAACTCAAACAATTTTCTATTTTTTCACTCCAAATTAATATCATATCTTTAAAACAACATTCCGCATAGAAATTCGTAGCTGATTTTCGATAAGTTAATATTTCGATTTTTTAGGCACAAATAAGTACCCGTTTTTTGGTAGTAAAATGAATTTTTTTTCAAATGGTCGCCAATTTAAAAAAAATGAATATTTTCAATATCTCCTACGTATTTCTTTAGCTATACTAATGTAGTTTAAGATTTTTTTCTACTTTGTTCTTCATTTATTTTTGGTGTACTTTGCTGCGTGGCGCGGAGCCCCTAAAAAAACCGTTCCGCAGAAACGGTTGGGCAGCCATTTTGTAATATTTTTTAAAAATTAAACACACCAAACGTGCTTAATAACTTAACCTTAAAACCTTAAAAAATCACCCTTTTACTTTTCCCTTCACTTAAAAAAATCGCACAAACGTGAAATTTTCGCTCTCTACTGTGGTGTAACCCCTTAAGAAGCTTCGGAAGGCGCTTTTTAGAAAATATTTGGAGGATTTTTGAAGTTTCTCTCATATAAAGTCTAAGTGAGAAACATGAATTCAATTCGCCAGGTTAGATAGAAAAAAAATATGATCTTCCTTGTGTTACAAAATGTAAATTGATCTGAAGATTAGGATTTTTTTTCAATGCGCTCTTTTTCAAGCGCGAATGGATAGTCTAATCAATAACGAATAATCATACCAAACTTCTTTGCATGTTTCTTCTTCTAATTTTATTCATAGCTACTATTTATTACAAAAATAGTCTACTTTACATTTGTCAGCCCACAATTGTGGCATCGCGGGCACCACGTGTTCACGTTTTTTTTGAACATCAAGACGATTTCACTTATCCAATTCCCAGAATAAATAATTTCTCACATGCTTTGCACCCGTTACGAGACACTGCACCCCTTCGCATCCAATCTAGCTACTCACGTGTGATCTCCTGGTCGAGTACCCGATCTGCATGTGTACTTATGTGCATCAAATCCCATCGTGTACGCAAAAAGGATGGATCCGACCGAACAATCATATCAACTGTTCATATGCGCGAGTATGTTGGAATACAACCCTTGAGTGCATCTAAAAATTCATTCAATCAAAAGTGGTGGCAGACATGGCAAGCAATTCACGTGAAACGTTTGATGCCAGGACAACTCTCAAAGAGTTAAACCCGTTTTTCCACTCGTTTGCGAAACAATGACGCCACAATCGTAGCCAGACCAAGGAGCTACGCACCACACCATCAGGATTGGATGAGAGCGAATACTGCAATCAGCCAATCTAGCTAACGTGCAAGGCAGATCAAGAAGAACCCGTCGCAAATGAACAAGACAAGCAAATATTGTTCTTCCATGTCTAAAGTGCAGAATAAACGGGAGTTTCCTTTATGACGTTCTTGTTGTACAAGTGCTATGTATGTACGTATGTTGCTACACTTACCAGCCTTTTTTCATTTCTGTAAAAAGCAAAGAAGATACCTTATAAGCTGGGGACATTGCATCGGCCTTGCAGTCATTTTAAAAGTTGTGGTTACAATAAAAGGAAATTGTTTTTGAGTTGTCAGAATAAATCAAAGAATGATCTGAGTTTCTCGTTGTGTGTCTCAATTAATTTAAAGAAAAACAGTTAATTTTTAACCAAAAAACCACAACTTCAATTTTAATTATTAACATATATATTTCGGGACACAGTTAGTCCCTTCTTCAGTGTTGTTAAAACTGATAATTAAAAAAAAAATTAAGTTGTGGTTTATTGGTTAAAAATTAACTGTTTTTCTTTAAATTAATTGTCAGAATAGCCAAAGGAATCAGGATGCTGACAGTAAGGATTGATAACCTAGTATCAGCTTTCAACGCATCGTTGGCGAACAGTGTAATACTGCTATGACCAATTGAAAGGCATATGGTTTTCTATATGAAAACATAATACATGCAACGCAGTAGATAAATCCAATCTATTCAAACCATTCATTTAGGTTAGGTTATTGGGAGCTAAGGCTAAACGGCTTCCGCTTCACCTAGACCGTTTATGGTCCATTGCGACCTGTAGACGTGAAAACCTTCTGATTTAGTCAATGAAACAACCTGATTTTTTATATTAAATCATTAAATAATTTTTTTTTAAAATAGATTGAAACCAAACGCACAGAGAGGCTTTCTAAAATTTACAAGGTGGATCAAGAAGTTTGGAATAAGTGAAAGAAGAAAACATTTTTTTTGTCAATTTCGATTTTATTTTTCACATTCCTTTTAAGTCTATACAGCGAGTCCAATGATTTTCTAATTTTTTTATCCCGTCCGAAAAGTAGTCTTTCCGAAGCTCTCCAAAATAGGCCTCAGTTTCAGCAATGAGTTCCTCATTTGAATAAAATCGCTTACCGGTGAGCCATCTTTTCAGGTTTGGAAAGAGGTAGAAGTCACTGGGAGCCAGGTCTGGCGAATACGGTGGCTGAGGAAGCAGTTGAAACCCGATTTGGTGCAATTTTGCTTGCGCAACTAACGATGAATGAGCAGGCGCATTATCGTGGTGATAGAGAATTTTTTTCTTCTTCAAATGCGGCCGTTTTTCTGCGATTTCAATTTCCAAGCGATCCAATAATGAAGAATAATACGCGCCAGTAATGGTTTTACCTTTTTCGAGATAGTCGATGAATATTATTCCTGCCGCATCCCAAAATACGGAGGCCATAACCTTTCCGACCTATTGTTGCGTTTTTGGACTCTTCGCAGCACTTTCACACGGAGAAACCCACTGTTTTGACTGTTGCTTGGACTCGGGTGTGTAGAAATGAATCCATGTTTCATCCATAGTTATGAATCGGCGCAAAAACTCCGTTGGATTTTGCGTAAACATTGCCAAATTCTGCTGGGAAATCGTAACACGAATTCGTTTTTGATCCACTGTGAGCAAACGCGGCACCCATCGCGCGCAGAGCTTCTTCATACCCAAAATATCATGTATGACATTGAACACACTGCCATACGACATCTTTGTGGTCTCAGCTAACTCCCTCAATTTTATTTTTGGGTCGTTCAACATGATATCATGAATTTTTTCGACGTTTTCTGGAGAACTAACGTCTTTTGGGCGTCCAGATCGTTCTGCGTCATCGGTGCTGGTACGGCCACAACGAAAGTCAGAAAACCACTTTTGAACCATCTTCATCGACGGTGCAGAGTCCGGATAATACTTATCTAGCTTCGCTTTGGTCTCGGTTATTGTTTTCTTGCGTAAATAACAGTGTTTGATCAGAACACGAACCTCATGTTTTTCCATTTTAAAAAAACACAGAAATTGGTTGCTTTTCACTGCTGTAACTTGTAAATGCGTAAACAAAAATGGCTGAAATTTTGAGAGACGTCTAATGAGGGATGAAGTTGGTGTGTAATGGTTCAGAACACTACATACTAACGCCTTCTGTTAGGATTATTCCAAACTTTTTGATCCGCCTGGTAAGATGACTTATGTAGGACAGCTCTTCAGAAATCGCAGTTCAAGAAATTATGTTCAGAATCATTTTTGGAAAAATTTCTGCCTTCAATCTCTACCATTTTCTACGAGTACTAACATTCTGATGCGATTGAAAAGTTGATAATAGGATTGATAAATAAGGCGTTCAGGGGTGAGAAATGTTACTGCACTGTTGTTGTTTTTAAAAACTAGAAACCAAAGCAAAAACACAGAGTGTTACGTTTACATTTTATCGACAACCAAATAAATTCCACGCTGTATTCGCGTCTTAAATATAAGCACATTCATTGAACGTGAGGAAGCATAGAGTACAAATCCCCATGCGACAGAGGATGCGTCACAAGAATAATAATATGTATATATATATATATATATATATATATATATATATATATATATATATATATATATATACGTAAAATGTTGTTATGTGTTGAAAACATCGCCGACATACATAATCATCGGAAATTGAGTCTAATCCCGTCTATGATCCATCTAGTCCGTTGCAATGCTATAAGCTTTCACAGTGCACAATGTAGCAATCACCATGTTTTGTTTACATGCAATAATATACAACTTGCACATATGCTTTCGTATGTGGAATTGATTGTCTGTCCCGACCTCCCCAGACATATGATTGCCGCTTGACTTCATTACCAGCCGTGCCTTATCATTGTTTTTCTGCACGATTCAAGCCATCGACTAATTCTTGTAGGTCTTCTTCATCAGGAGAAGCTCTGTTGTAGTTCATATGTGTGTACATGGTACGAAGTATGATTTTTTCATGATGCATTTATGTAGGCAAGCAAATGAAAGGCAATTGCAGGAGGGACTAAGCCTTTGCTACCGGAATGTTCTTTATGTATCATATATTTATGATGTATGTATGATGTTTCCGTTCGGATGTTTTCCAGGATTTCTTTAGATGTTATTCGCTTCAGGGGGAAACGGTCGCAACAGTACAATGGATTCTCTGCATTTGTTAAAAAAGTCAATATACAACAATCACATTGATTTTCAAAAAAATGATCCTTAAATAGCCACAGGTCCATGTCGTTTTCATCCAGAATTACCATTATTGATTAAGTGGCATACCTTTTCAATTTCATTCTGTAAACAGAAACATTCCTGGCGCCATGAAATATAGGTAAGTAACGTTGCTGCTGAATACAAGAAATGATCCTCATGACGGTAACTATTTGACGTGTTTCAAACAACTATAAGGCACCCTTGACCAACTATTGAAAAGAGTTCCAACAGCGAAGCGTATTTGGTTGATCGAACTATTGATTGACTTTCCGCTGAAAACATGTCCCAATTGATGAAGTTGATAAGGTGATAAATTTAATCAAGAAGATGTTCGGGAGTAAAAACGACTTTCCTCGATGCCGAGCAAGCTTTCGATTAGGGACGACCACTTGGTTTTTTTGATTATCTAGAATAACTTTATCTTTTTCATCGGTATCAAATTTGGGACTACTACGAGGAGCGGCTGAAAAGTTTTGAGCCTACGCTCCTTTAGGTACCACTGCATGTCACTAACTACGAATACCCTCAGTAGTATACCGAGTATCACGTCATTCATTAGCATCATTACGCTTTTAGGAACTGAACCGTAAACATCACCATTGTTGAGTCATTCGTGTATTGTAAGAAGTTGGAGTACAGCCCTGTCATAAAATTAAGGACAAAGAAGAACCAAACGCCAACAGAAACATTTGAAGAGATTTCTACAGTTTATGGGCAGGCTGAGCCTTCATTTGCCACCATGAAACGTTAGAACCGAGCATTAAAGAATTGCAGAGTCGCCAGAAGATGATTCAAGGTCAGGGCCACAGTATATGTAAGGGGCCATCCATATATTAAGTAACGCAATTTTTACAGTATTTTAGCTTCCCTTCTTCCATGTAACACTTAGTAACATTTTCAAAGACCCCCCTCCCTTTGTTACGTATTAAATTCATTGCACCCTCCTCACACTTTTAAATATTTTAATCGTAGTGTGCAATCGGTCATACAAAAGCACACTATCAAGTGCGGTCCGCGGTTCTACGTGACAAAATCATATGTTTTCCGTCATTTATCATATGTTTGCTGTCATTTATGACAAAATGGTAGTTATTTACTGGTCGGGGCACCGTCAGACGTCGTATATGTAGTTTTCATGTTACGCGTGAAAAAAATCCTTAAAAACTTCGGTTCATTTAATTACATTGATGGAACGTGTTGTCATTCGCCTTTGACAAATCGATTTAGAAAACAGCCTACATGACTGAAAAAATATCTCAAGTGTTGAAGCGAAAGATAAAGTCCACGAAAGTGCTTTACCCTCTGCAAATCTGGCAGTGCTTGGGAAACGTCAATTTTTTTAAGCACATGGCGCCATTTCTTGGAAGGAAATTTGAGGTTTGAAGGCCTTGATTGCATCCTGTATCTTACATTTACTGGGCCGTTCAAACACTGCCGCTACAGAAGAAAATTCGTAATTTATTTATTGACAAAATTTCAAGAAAATATTTTATTATTTAACGCAGTTATTTGTCAAAATTATTGTTTTTTCGTATCTGGTAAACTTGTCCAACCAACATTCATGGATGAATGCGTAAAATGGCAGTCTTTTAATTTTCGAATCGACGGTTCAAATCTCTACCATGACAAACAAAAGTTACATAGTAGCAATATAAAGAAATTAACCTGAAATAAGTCCGTGGAAAGAATTGTCGCCACGAAAATGTAAGGAAAAATCAGCAACGCCTGAAAAAAGGAAAGCTGAAAGCTAAAGCTAAAGATTTTATTGTACGAAATATCAAAGATAATTTTTCATTCCAACAACGAATATTTGCGTAATAATAAAAATTATTGAACAGAATTTCATTGTAGTAATGAACCATTGTCTGTTTCGGAGGTTTTTTAATGAAAATTTTCGTTGAGCTGACGAAGATTTTCGTAGTGTTTACGATTTTTGGTTGTTCTGTTCTAAACCCCAACACCACGCCATTAGCGCAACACGATCCTGTAAGATGCCTTAGAATGCATCCAGTCAAACCAGGTATTGCGAATAGCTTATAATGTGAGCAAAAAAACAATCGTTTAAAATGTCTTTAATTTGCTGCCTGATGCCTACAAAGCGAAAAGTTAGATACTTGAAGAAGTTATGATTAGGAGCAATTGATTTTTAGCCCACAATTAGAATAGGAGCGTGACATGCATGCTTGCAAATCAAACTAAATCAATATACGCATATCTGCTCCACTCATGCCATCCGCAATATGCATCAACTAGAGCGCAAGTTTCTCTTTCTGCGCATTTTATTATTTACGAAACAAATTAATATGTAGTTATAATATTTCGTCACAGTCAAAAGTGATTCTCAACACATATTCCACTCAACACTTTTGAAATGATTGCCATTTAATTCTTGTCGACGTCTTCATGCAGAAATAAGAAACATTGCAAAATCTATTTTTACGTCCAGTAATTTATGACTCAGTTGGAAAACAAGACTAACAATGCTAACATTGGATTGGCTAGTAGATAGTGTCGTGATATGACGGTATAATGTTTCATATCAAATTAACTATCGATTCTTTTTTATTTTATCAGTTTTATGGTTAGAAGTAAAACTTGCAAGCCGAGTTCCAGCTATTTTTTAGTGCGGCCGATTTATGCATTTGCACGATAAGCAAACTTTCCAAGAACTCCGTGTAAACATTTTAAGCTACTTCTGGCGAAAATAGAAAGTCTCATATGATATGAAAGTTTTTTTTTTTTGCTTCGTTTATTCATATTGTTATTGATTTGTGCGCGATGGTTTGCTATCGGGGCTGCTTCAAGTAGATTAGTTAATCTTTTATGAACATTCGCACGCATTCTAGCCATAAATAAATGCGCTTGACATGTCTTCGCTCGGAGAAGTTTATGAAAAATCGTATCCTAATTAGGAGCGTTAAACTCCTAAAAATATGATACTGTAAAATATCCGAAAAGGATTCAGGATCCTAATGCTGTCATCTTTTGATGCATTATGTACTTTTCCCAGTTTACTCCCGTCAAATGTTTCATAAGAAATTTTTCGTCCAAAAAATTAGATTCTGTTGAAAAGATTCAGATGTCACTTAAGTAGTAGGAAACTAGCTTCTTCTTTCATCCGAATACCGTGACCACCTTATCAATTTGTTGCTTTAATTTATTGGCACATTTGAAATTCAAATGTTTACATACCCAATATCTAAAAATATGAAATTCTCGCTACAGTTAAGTCGAAAATCCAACTGATATAATCATGGTCAGACAAATACGTTTACCTCGCCATCTATTAATATTCAATGGACAAATTTTGCGCATCCGCTATTAACACAAAACGTTCGCATTGCCAATCACCAAATTGTCTTACCTCATGCATTTCGCTTGATCCTGTTCCTGTTGTTTCTCAGCATTTATGAATGAATTCGCGGAACGTCTTACAAAAGATATTCCACGCAAGATAGTGCCTCTTGCCGAAAGAATTTCAATTCAAGTCGAGACGAGATTCGGTGTTGTTTTTTGTTTGGAATTTTATCATGTACCATGTATGTACCATTTCATGGTACAATTTCAAGGATTGCTCTACTGATATTTAACAGCAGCCCGAATTCTCACTTTTTCAAACATCGTGTCTGGTTGACGCACGAAAAATGCCTATTTATCAGTGATGAATTTTTTGCTTCAGGTTTTTATTACATTTGTTTTGTTGCTTTTTGTGTCTTTTTTTTATTGTGTTGACATACAGGTTTGTCTCAAGTGTGTGGCAAAGAGGTCGAGCGAACTGCTTACAATGTTAGGGACATATGTTGGACTCTTGAAACTCTTGAGGGGAGGCAAAGTTAATTTGAAAATCCGACCACTAGACAATTATGTAAGAAACTCGGTTTCAAGTGCTGGTTTTCCATGGGTCATTTTTTTATAATTACATACATACATACGTATGTCCGCCTCAAAAACCATAAGGACTTTAGACTATTATAGAAGATACTACCGGCTAAACTGAATTTCGTATGGACTAATAAATTTGAAATGCAAATCGTTTGGAATCAATTTTGCGCAAACTAGACAAGTGAGAATGAACGTTATTCATTCATTCTAGTGTGTGAATGGATCCCGACCACAAAATATGGTTAAAACGGACAAAATAAAGCGCTTTTCAAGCTAAATGTACTAGATTCATTCAATATTTTAGTAGGTAAGCAAAGTTTCTTCTACGCGGAAAGATTTAGAAATTCCTTAGCAAGTATACCTTCCCAGTTTGAAAAAAATCGATGTAATATCGCAGAAGCTATCGAACAATATAAAAACAACAACAATCTTACATATCTTATAGAAAATTTAATGACGCAACTTTTATTACCTCAGTTTTTCTCTAAAATGAATTTTTAAAGTTAGGAATGAGTAAAGTAGGAAAAAATCAAGTTTTTTTTATAGTTTTTAAACATTTCGATTTATTTATTATTGATCCCGACTTTTTTGAGAGGGAGGATACGTCAATTATTGTTATAAAAGTTATTCCACAACTTTTTCTGCAAAAATCAGTGTGACCCCTCTCAACAGCCAACTGAAAACAGATCCGCCCTGGTCTATAAGCAACATTGAAAAATATACATTCAAACGATGAAGTCATTTAATAGTTTATCAGGATTTTTAAAAGTCCTGTTTTTGTATAAAAGTTTTTAATGTATTATTGCATTATTTTAAAAATATTTTAAAAGAAAGCAGCAACGAAAGAGTATGGACAAGAAGACAATAGTAACCAACAAAAATACGATTTTATATTCTATATAGTTATTTTAAAAATTGCATTGTTGTAAGACTTATCTGATAATTCACAGCCAGCATCTTATCGCAATTTCGCCTGAATTTGGTCACTGTGCGATTAAAACTATATCAAGGCTAACCACGCAAACAATAATGAGTTCCACAAATTTACAAAGACTAATTAATCATCATCAGGTCTGTTGTGTGGCATTCAATTTTTAAAGAACGGAGTTTCTTTAGCATTGATGCATTGTGCAAAGAAGTCCATAGTCGAAATGTTCAGGCGTGCATCACGTCCCTAGCACGCTCATGGCCTAATCCAAGTGAACCAATTTTTTTGCTTGATGAAATTAAAATCTCGATTTTAAGAAAGTTTCATCCGTTCACGAATAATCGAAGTAACTATCGGATTTTGCACCGGAACTGTCCTCCTTCAAGAACATTGTTTCAGGATTTGGATGGGCAAGTTAGTGCCCGTATATTTTCACGTTTCCTACACTATCTTTCCTAGAAGTTTCATCCTTTCAGCTAAGAACCAAGTGATCTTGTGATCACCGTACTATTTGTACGTATGTGATTTAATGTGAAACACAATGCTCACAAGAATAGTAAGTTGTTGAAAAACAAAGGTCCTAATGTGGAGCCTTGTGGAACTCTATAATTTAAAGTGGCTGATGAGAACTAAACAGCATATTACTCAGTACAAGGATAGAATGGAAAATGAAGCTACTGGTATCAGATGTGCTGTTTATTTTAAAGATGTTACAATTAAATCGAAAGTTTTCATAATGTCTGTATTGATGGAGTAAGCTACATCCGCCATTTTAACGCACCATTTTATTAAAGTCTGTTTCTGTATTGTCTATTGCGATTTTAATGTTCAAAAGGGTTTCGTTGCCTCAACATGCGGCTTTGGACTTAAATTGAATAATTTACTCTGCATTTTAGTGACTATTTATTGAGGATTTACATTTATTTCACAAAAATAACTTCCTAACATATATTTTGCTCATATATTCATAATTAAAGAAAACATAGCTTGCACGCAATAACCGTCTCGGAATGGAATATTAATGATTTTTTTAAACATATTTTTCGTGTTACTATACCATTCTACACTCAACTGGTGCCATTACATAATTTCAACTGGCAATGTGTTAGTAGCATACAAATAATCATCTTCATCAAGCAGAGAAAAAATCCAAAACCCAATTCGAACAGTCGAAATCGAAAGTGGAATTCACATTCATTCAGTTACTATGTCTAAAAATACGGTAATGTCAGTAGAAGTGCTTACAATAAGAACCTGTCTCATTTCCAGGCCCAGCGACATAAGGGGGAGGCATTAATTGCCTCCGTGGCTTATTATATATACATACATATATGCCAAACAAACTGGCCCAACAAGATTTTTTTGGTCAATCTTGGTATCGTGTAAAAGTGTAATAGTGGCGCTGCTGGTGGTTAGAATACGTCAAACGGATTCCTGTCGGCAACAGAAAATATTTTACCTTTGTTTTGGTTTATTTTTAAAGATACATCCTTTATCATCTTAACTTTAACGAATTTCGAGGCTAGCATTTTTTTTTGTTCTCTCAGCAAATGAGCAGTTTACATTTACATTGTGAGCTGACTATTTGCTTTGGTTAAGATGTTGACTTCCTTGGCGGTGGTGGTAACAGGCCCATGATGATGACTATTTTTGGTACATACCCATTGTTCAGATGGTGCCTAAGGAAGCAAAAACCAACCGGCACTCAATGATTGACTGAATGGACTGCTAGCCATATTACATATACAAATTTTAAATATTTACAGCAACACTAAACAGGCCTAAGAAATTCCCGCCTTTTTCGATCTTACTTCAGAGTCTGTAATCTGAGAACGAGTTTACTTCTTGGAAATCCTCAAAGGTGAGGTTTTTTCTATATAGTGGCATATATAGTTATTCATGGTACGATTGCGTGGAATGCGCAGATAGGATATCACGGCAACATATCAACATTAACACCAGCGCGAAGAATCACCACTCGTTTACGGAACATAATTTCGTGGCGGCAACGCCTAGCATATGTGTACGCAGAGCAGTGCGTAAATAATTTTATTGATTACACAAAAGGTTACCCATAAGTATCCAGCGAATATCCAGTGTACCCGCGAAGAATAGTGCAGGTACAAAATACCTACGTACTTTGTTTTCTCCACTTTTTATTCAACACTTTTGGCATTCTTCAAAAGGAGGCCGACAACAATCAACGGGCCTCGGACTCAATGTTATCATAACAAGAATAATTTCCTAATTATATGGAAGTCGCGATTTGGGTTAAGCAACCAACCAGTATGAATTTTCGCATGGATTTGGCGTGGTATTGATTACAACAGCAAATCGGGCAGAGATTTCTGGGCTTTGTCATTTAATTGAAACGTATTCAGGTGCGCTTGAAGAATCAATGGGTGGAGCCGAAATAAATATTCTTTTATACTTTTACTCTTTATCAAACAGAATAGGTATCAAAATAATTTCTAGATATGAGATAATCTGTGGTCATTATGCTATCTGATTGGGAAGCGATTTCAAGCATTTTAGAGATTCGATTCTATCCAGTTTATGGAAACTTAATTAAAAGAAGAAGAAAACTTTCAATGGGTTTTGAAAAGGTGCGAGTTTATCTTTGTGTGAACTTTCAAAAATTATATTTTTCTTGTATTATTTGACTAAAAACTGTGAGACCTTCACCACCTTTATATTACTGGCACCATTAAAATATTAATTTTTGTATTCGACATTGATACTACAGAAAACTACTATGCTATAAAACTACCCTTCAATAAATATTTAGTGGAACATTTGACTTTTTCATATGAGTACAAAAACTACCAGTTTGGTCACGTACTAAATTTACTTGGTTGAAAGGAGGAGAATAAATTAACAGAATGAATTCTTTTTTTAAAGATTTTTCTGCTGCTCAAAATATACCTTGCGCAAAGTTGCTCCAAACGTTTCGACAGTAGCCCAATTACGAATGACATTCAAGTTTAAGTGTTAATTCCTTGGAAAAAAAGATGGAAATCATGATTGATGAGACTTTAAATAGCCGTTTTAGAAAACAATCATTTCATCATTGCTAAATTACATTTCCCCGGAAGATATCTCAACAAGAAACTTGACCTTAACAAATCTCATAAGGATCTAAGAAGTCGTCATCTATTTTTATTGCGATTGAACGAACGAACAATATACATATGAATAAATACGGTGTAAACAGTAAGTTTCCAAAGGGTACAGAGCGTACTTACCATACAACCTAAAATAGAATTTTATTTAGATGACATTCAACCCCCTGCGTGATATATGATGCGGTCTGGATTGTGTTTTTTTTCGGGGGATGATTCGTGATGATTTATGTCACTGCTGATAAAAACGTCGGAGTTTAGTTAACTCATTTGAATCTGTAGGGAAAAAAATAAATCAAATTAGAGAAAAATTGCCAGGCAGAAAATTTAATTACGAGAACTGTGTAAAAATTTCTACAAAATAAAAGGTTGTGATAATAATCATACAAAAAAAACTATTTGAAAATTCTTCCGAATGAACAGATATATTTGAATTTCCCAGCAAAGATTATTCAAATATATATAAAAAAATTTCGGTGAAAAATTACGTAAAATATATTGACCATTTAATGGTTTCAAAGATGTGCAACATAAAATTGATAGATAAATATTGTTCTTAGTAATTATTTTATAGAACACTTGCATAAAGAAAAACTCCAGGAAACGCTTTCCACCTAAAAAAAAATTCAGATGTGACAATTTCTAACAAAAGAACTATTTAAGACAACCAGAAAAATGTCTACTAAATAATTTAGTAATATGTATTTTGATTTTTTTTAAAAACATGTGACATGTTTTAATGTGTTACGGTAATTTTTGAAAAAAAACTTAAACTTAGTTTGAGAATTTTTTAAATAATAAAACTAATCAAAATATAATAAAAATGATGAAATAATAATGAAAATGATAAAATAATAATAAAAAGAGTAAAATAATAAAAATAATAAAATAATAATAAAAATAATAATAAAAATAATAAAATAATAATAAAAACAAAATAATAATAATAACAAAAAAATAATAATAATAAAAAGAAAATAATGATAAAAAAATAAAATAATAATAAAAGTAATAAAATAATGATAAAATAATAATAAAAAAAATATAAAAAAAATATAAAATAATAATAAAATAATAAAAAAAAATCCAAAAATAGTTTACATCCAAAATTTGTTAGTTAGACGTAAATCATTTCACAAAATGTTATTTTCACAAAAAAATACGAAATGAAAGAGTGTATTCTATTGAACTTTCCTTCGATGTTACAAAGGCAAACTAATCCTAGAGAATGTTGTGTTTCACCATTGTCTCAAATATGGCTGCAACATTTTCATAATAACAAATTCGGGTATACATTCATTTGCTGTACGCTTGTTATCTTCACCCAGTTATGGACATTCACCGCTGAGGTAATTGGTTTCAATGTCTACCAGAATCCAAAATTTTATACTGTATTTATCAGGCTTTTTTGCTATTTACTAAAGAAGTTGGCATCAGGTTTTAAAATGAAATTATTGTCTATTACCGGTCGAACTTTTTCCAGGAATACGTGCGAGATTCTGGTTTAGAGTACATTAGGAGCTGTAGCCTCGGAATTTGTTATTCTTTGATTTTCATTCTTTTGAACTTATCGATATTTCGTTAATTGGAGAGTATAGTGACGAAATTTCAGGTAATAAAGTTCGGAGCCAATACTAGAGAAACGATTCACGACATAGCTCGCCGAACTGCACTGGTCTGTCAGCAGTCACCGCACCTCCGATCTTGGAGGGAACAAATCAAAAATTATTTGGACGACTTGGGACTATCGGACTGCACATCCGTGAGGTCAATCAGATGGAAGTCTTTTTGACTTACAACGTGCGCGGAAAATCGTTTTCATTATATATGACTGGCAAATTAATCAAAATATTTTAGTTTACAATCGCGTTACCATCAAACAGACAGTGTTGGAATTCTAAAGAAAGATACATTTTCACAGGAATTTTAATTATAAACAACACTACTATAGCTATAGCGCATTTAGTTCCGCCGATATCATTTAAATTCAATTACTACATAAAGTTTTGTTCTAACGTGGTCCGATTTGCATGAAAATTGTATCGACTGCATTCTGAACTGTCTCACTTTCCACGAGGATAATTTTCAGATAATTTTACTGGCACCGCGTTGAGAGTATGCAACTTTCACGACAGCAAATTTGCCATCAATCGTGCTATGTAATTAAAAAAATGTTCTTCTATCCAATTGCAATCAGAATCTGGGACACAATTCTCGGTATGACTCGATGGATGTTTTTACATCACAATCATACCTACATGCAAAATCCAATCATTTCTTAAACAAATTCAGGCGTAACTATTTCCTGTTCACAGCCCACAGTAAAAAAATCCTCAGCACAAACAATTCCAATAGCGATGATATCATCGTAAACGTTTTCTACTTTCTTGATAACAACTTCTTTCATTAGGACTGCGTTAATATGCCCAGACTATTCTTGCATGTCTTCATTGTCGCGCTTTGCTTTCGTCTTTCACATGGATTGTATCATGTCGCCGCACATGGGATAATCTCTTTTGGAAAAGTGGATGCGATAGTGAATTCCATGTCGATTTTCCGGTATTCCAGTCTGAAATTCAAAACTATTCTAGCATTTGAGACATTTTTCTCTCTCGAATTTCGGCATTTCCTGATTTCCAGCCGTTGAAGAGGTCATTGCACACTGGTTCATAATCTAGTTTTACTATCAAACAATACTTAAGCGAAAATGAGAGATGTGTTCGCCAAATCAAATCACATATGAGTATTGTAACAATTGGTGGTTAATTCTTCGACTAGCAATGGAAGTCTCTTTATTTGAGGCGGCAGAATTGCGAAACAATTTGAGGAAGAGACGACATTGACGGTATTGTTCGTATAAGTAGGACATCTTAGGTGTTTTCACTTTTTTGGAACCCTTTTTTCAAACCGTAATCGAAGTATTCAAACTTTAGTCAGATTTATACTATAATAAACCAAAAAAGTCCACCTTTTTAATATACTTTTATATATAAATCAAGAAAGGACCGTTTTTTATCTCCAATCAATGGTTGATTATCGCGAAGGATTAACATTGACCTTTCTTCAATAAATCTTGCATTTATAATACCTGATAATCTTCTTACCTGGCTTTTTCCCAAACGAAATCTATTGATTTCGTTATTTATTATTAACGGCATTGAATATACAGCGGTCTGCGTTTCAAGAACCAACTAATTGATAACGACATTTAAATTTCACCTTTCTGTATCTATTCTGCTTTAAATGTGTTCCATTTGATATGAGCCTATTGGACCCTAAAGTCGGAGTTGATTCTTAGGATTACTTACGAAAACTGACTGACTTTTGCTACTTTTATTTTTCGGTTAAAAGATAATATTTTGATCGCTGCTTTTTCTACAATCAGAAACAATAACTTCATTCAATTCGTCGTCGAAGCTGATTAGCGATTATGTTTGCCTCTATATCAAATATTTGGTACATTAAAACATCCAACATTCTTTCACCACACAATTTTATTCTCAACATCCTTCTCTCTTCGCCTAGCAATCACGTACTGAATTTTTGAAAAAAAATCATGCATCCTACAAAAACTCCGGTGATTATCGAAATATTTGTTTATATTCCAAGAAATCTTTTGATACGGTCCAAAGTCGAAAAACGTAGATTTTTCGGTTTTCGAGGTTAGTTCATTTTAAAAAGGATTTTTTTCGTTTATTCATAGTTTTTTCTTCTTCTTCAATCCATAGGTGAGCAGTAATCCTCTTTGGACGATCGAAAAGTAATAGAAACAAGTGGTTGGGAAGCAATAAAAATAGATAAAATAGAAAAAATAGGAATTTTTACCTGGTGTCCATGAATGTTCATAGGACAGGTAAGAATTGTGTACCTTGCTTAATAGTTCAAATGGTGGCGTTGAGAGGCGTTTACTGACTTCACAAGGTGTTCTTTTCTGATGTTGTTATCAATGGATCTTAAGAGTTAGTTAATATGAATGTGGTCATGGTGCAGTACTGGCTTGTGTAAGTTTTTGGGCGAAAAACAAATAAATAGTTTTGATTCGGTCAAGTTTTGGCTACTAATTGATAGGAATTTTGAAGCTAGTTACATAATCGATAACATTTTGAAGAATTGGAACAAAGCCTTTCATCGATGAAAACAAACATTTATGTTAATTAATCGAAATACATAAGAAAGTTAAAAGTTAACGCAATATAAATTGGTACTGCAAATTGAAATAAAAACCATTGGTATATCTATGATATGCTACTAAAATATCATGAAAATCATTCGAAAATTAGTTTTTTTATTTAGAATAGAAATATTCATTCAGCCTTTTTGAAAGGAAATGTGATGTGGTGAAAGCAAAGTTAATATAAAATGTCTGGTTTCATTTAATACTTTTATCGCAAACACCCAGGTTGTATAGATATATTGTTTCTTTTCAAAATAAGAATAATATGCAAAAATGGATTGAGACAAAACGTGTGGAGAAAATTTTTTGTTATTGCTACATTAAAAAAAAATTTTGTTTTTTTTTAATTAAATTTTGATTTCTTTCGAACGAAAATAAATAACGTGAACATCCAAATTATTAGACGAGATTTATTTTTAACAGGTTTTATTCAACGTCGAATTTCGCAATAAGTTTTGCAATCGATTTTTAAACATACTTCATTCGACCAAACCAAACGAAAATAAAGTTTGTATGGGAATTAGTTATTAAGTTAGTTAATAATAATAGCAATAACATAAAAAATACGCATATTGGATACTCATTACACTATTTAAATTCCTCGAATTTGATATCGTTAAACTTCACTAAAAAATTTCCCTGAAACGTCCAAAAGTAAGTAATACCATTGACTTTTTTTACTAAGCATCTAATGTAAATGTCTCAAATTTTGTGGTCGCTTTTTAAACCATTTTTACTTAACTAATTCTTATGAAACTTTGCATACGTATTCCATGTTGATTAGAGTACAAAAATGTGATATTGAATTGATAGCACCCCAATTCAATTACAATAAAAGCTTCAATCATCGAGCCTCATATTTTGATGCCGCAGAGATACTGACTACCTAAAATTTTATGCCTACACGACACTCTCGCTGGAAATTATGGTAGGAAACACACATCGATGGCAAAAACCTGTCGAGAATGCTGCAGGAATCCAGGAAACGTAACATTCTCGTTCCTTCCAGTTCTTCTCTCCTAGTCATGGCGAGAGTGTAGTGCGAGCATCAGACTTGATATTCTGCTAGTTTCAATTGAATTCCAAGTCAAACTTCGAATACTTTAAATCTAGCAAACAATCTTGGTAGCCTCACATCAGGATGCAATTTGGCACATCGGTAGTAGACGTTTGGGATATTCGCTCCCATGAGTAGAAACGCGTACGAGCCAGTCAGTTCCGAGAAAAAACTCTTAAAATTCAAACCCTTGCATTGACTCTAACAAGAATATCTTAATTTTACAATAGTCCAGTCAAAGCGTCTGAATTTTGACGTAAACCGTGCGTTTTGGGTAGCCAGAGAAATTTTTATCGCAATGCGTGGGCTATGGTATAGTTAACGTAAGTCCAATTTCCTGGGGTCGCAGCTCCAATTTTCCGGGCTCCATTTTAAAAACAAAAGAAAGTGGGACACCCCCATCTCTCCGAAACTATTCCTCCCAAAAGAAGTTGTGTATAGCAAACTTGCGTAGAATTTAATTTGTAGCAAGTCGTGCATACATAACTGGTGTCAATAATAAAAAAGATACAAGCCAAAAACCATGCCCAGAAGGGGGCAACTTTCGGGCGCCACAACTTTTTTAATTTCACGTTTAACGCGAAACACGTTGGGATACTTTTCTAGGATAATTTTGTCACAAATCGTTTGCGGTATTGATTGTTCCAATCATTGTCCATTAGCGGGAGTTATTCCATCCTAAAGGGGAGAAAGTCGCGTTAAAAACCCGTTTTTAGGCCAAATAATCGTCTTTTGATGGCGAACCCCCGTTGCGAAACTCGCGGAGCATTTTCGAAGGCAAGCTAATTTTTGATACAATGATACTGTGAGCTTAAATCCAAGTTTCTGGGGTCGCAGCCCAATCCTCTGGGCTCCATCTTGGAAACGAAAAAAGTGGGACGGTTTCATATCTCCGAAACCATGGCTGCCACAAAAAAGTTTAAACCTGTGTAGAATTCAATTTGCAGCAACTCGTGCATACATCACTTTTACGTGTTACCAACAATTTAAGAGTTACAAGTCTAAAACGAAATCCAAAAAGGGGAACATATTTCGAGCGCCACAGCTTCTTTGTTTTCACTTTAACACATTTGAAATAATTTTAAGGCAATTTTGTCGCAATTCGTTTGCGGTATTGAATGTTTTGATCGCTGTACACTAGCGAGAACTATTGCATTCCAAAGGGGGAAAACTCCGATGGCAAATGCTCCATTGCAAAACTCACGGAGCATTTTAGTGGGCAGAAATGATTTAATTGCAATGAGTAGTATGCCTCTATGTGAGCTTAAATTGAAATTTCTGGAGTCGCAGCTCCAATCCCCTTGGCGCCATCTTGAGAACAAAAAAAAGTGGGATGGCCCCAAATCTCGGAAAGCACCGCTCTCACAAAAAAGTTTATTATGACAAACTTGTGCAAAATTCAATTTGCAGTAAGTTGTGGATACATAATTTTCACGTGCTGTCAATATTAAAAAAGTTACACACCAAAAACGATGTTGAAAAGGGGGGATCATTTTTCTTGCGTCACAACTTTTTTGCTTCCCCTATTACCGCGAAATTCGTTCGAAAATAACTTTTAGACAATTTTATCACCCAAAGTTTGTGGTATTGCTTGTTTCAAACACTGTACCATGGCGGGAGTTATTGTATCTCGAAAGGGGACAAGTCACATGAAAAAAGCATTTTACAACCAGCAAAATGGGTCAGAACTTTCTTACAAAGTTTGTATGAAAGTTCTGTTCGCCTCATTAATGGTCGTGACTTATAATGAGGTTCCTTTCGGCATTACTGAAAGCTGCTTCTCTGACGGAAGTTTTCAATTCGACATTGTTTCGTCCTGCATTGCCTAAGTTTCAACAACAATGATATTGTTGTCTGAAAACACAAATTATGGGACAGAGGTGCAGAAATGGCTTATGTATTGACACCTCCCGGCATAGGCGACCGACGATGTTTGCACTTGCTCCTGGATGAACTTTATTGCAGCAACGCTTACTTGGAAGATTTGCAAGGCTGCTATATATTTCAAATTCGCAAGCTAAGCCAGAAACGCTGCATAAATATAAAAAAAAACTTTTATCCCGATTTATGTGACTATCAACTCCAATTGTTCCTCGTCTGTACGATTGGAGTCTTTGCCTTCACTGTCTGTAGAAATCTCATTCAAAATTACACGTTTTTCATAATGGGTTAAGTATTTTTGCGGCTCATACTCACACAAATTCACAATCATAGAAATTGATTTTAATCGGTATACGGTATCCATTATAAAACTGCACTGAAAAGTCTAAAATATAACTTAATAAAGAAATGGAGTAGGCACGTCTAGCGATTGATGATACTCTACGACATTTTTCAGCCTGATAAACTGCTTCTATCACATTCATTCGACCTACATGAATATGAATGAGTACTCTTTACTGTAGCATCTTCAAAAATTTAAGCCTCACTATTTGAACTCTGGACAGATGACACACCGAGTATCTTATATAAGCAGTTTTGCAATTTGCTTCCCATTCATCAGAGAGGGTTACTTTCAGTAGTTTGTAAAGTAACCACCAAGAAAAAAAAGCTGAAATTTTCGACAAGTGCAATTATCATGGAAATTTTTGGTGTCTTTTTATTTTCCATAAATATTTGTTATTGATTTCTGTTCTCGTGTCTGTAACTCATTTTTTTTAGAATTCTCTTCACTAAGTTAATTTCCACAAAAATTGTTATTCAACTTACGCGGATTAAGTACGGTCTGAACAGGAAGCCACTCTCATGAAAATCAGTGAGGCATTGGCGCCATATGCGAACGAAGTGCTACACATGTAAGACCGCGTGTTCGAAGGGGTCTAATGTTTTTGTAAGAAGCCAACATGAAATTCATAGGATATGATGTAAGTCGATGACTGATTTTGAGTCATCGGAAATTTAAATCGATTCTTAGAACGCCGAGTTTAACATATATTTTACATTCTAATGTCGAACGGAAAACGTTGTTTTTTAAAAAAATTAGCGCTTATATAATGATGGCAGAAATTGTTTGATTTCGAATGACGATTATCCCTAAAATGGATCAAAAAAGCTAGAAAATGCGCTGCTTATCATTATTTGTTGCCACGAATTGCATAGGGGATATCCTAAATTAAAATAAATATCAATTGAAAGATTTACTTTCAGAAAATATTTTCTAAAATGTCGATACACCCTCAGATCGACAATCAGTTCACCACGTTTTATAATTTTGTCAAAGAATATGTAAGAGACGTGTGAATTGACGCCATTGGTAATCATAACGTCAAATTCAGGAGAAAATAACGTCAGAATTTAAATAAAACTAAACTCAGAAGGTATCTCAGTTGTGGGATAGAATTTTTTTCTGAACAGGTTTTTTTTCCTAATTTCGTAATTGTTTCTGTATTTACTGCCAATCCAACAGTCGCTCTCACAAGAAGAAAGCACGACCTCGTAAACTAAAACCGGAATGAAATTTGGCTTAGACCGCAACAACCCCGGATTTTGGGGCAAAAAACTTTTGAAATTATTGCGGGCGACACACGTCATTCCCTCGGAAGGGGTTAACAGTTTTACAACTTCGGATTATTGTGGTCCAAGCGAAAATTTCTAAAATATCGCAAAAATGAAAACTATGTTAGAAATATTAGATTATTAGTATATTATAATATTAAAGTATTTGTAATAATTATAGTATTAACCCTTTGCGACCGTATTAAGTTTATGCATTGGCGTCATGCTGTTTGGAATTAGTTTTCGTCGAACGAACAGTAAAACATAATATGCAAGATTATGAAGAAAAAATAAAATTTATTAATTCTTTTTAAAACTTTAGATATACATATGTAACACAATAATATGTTTTAATTTTATGTAAAAATTATATTTTATAGTTCTCCATTGTGTGGTATCTTTCGAAGCAGTCCCCAATATGAAGAACTGGTTTTCGAAAACATGTGTCGCAAAAATAATTAGTTTGGCGTCTTCCGACACTAATTTTTCTGTTTGAACACAGCGCCACAATATATGTAGTTTGCCATTTTTTCTTTATGTGAGGACAATGGTTTTCCTGGTTTTGAAGATGCTCCATCGGGAAAATCTTTTTGCCATTTTATTAGAGTATTATTTTAAAATATTTTAAGAAACGAAAATGCCTAGTTACACTTCAAGGGTATACCTACTTTACAAGACCAAAGAAAAAATCGAGTGTTTTTGCGGGTTTCGAAAGAAAAGTACATACTTCAGTAATGCTCAGTTAAACTTTCATAATGATCTGAGCATTACATCAATATTTATTTCGATATTTTCGAGAGCGCTTCCGAGCGCGTCGGATACACGCGTTTTTCTCGAAACAACTTTTTTTGATACGGTGCCAGTGATTTCTCAAAATCTACTTAACCGATCCTTTTGAAATTTTTTCAGCTTATTCCTAATATGTATAGGCATCGTGTGAATATCAAACATCTTAATAATTTTTATTTTTTATATTTTTTTAAACCACAAATTAACAAAAAGAAAGTCGATTTTTGAACAATTTTTTTTGAACCGACGCCATTTTGTTTTTTTTTGCTGGAAACTTTTTTTATTGGTTCACACGATAGCCAGTAACATAAAAAACATAGTTTTTCTGATTTTCGTGTTTCCGACAAGTCTTCCAGAATCAATGGCACTGTTTGGGAATCTTTTTTTTTGTGTTTTGATGACGTCACTATTGTGGTAATATGTATACATATTTATTTAAATAAAAACCTTTTTTTTATTAACATCAAATCTTCATTTATTGAATGCAAAGGGTTTTATACCGGTATATATCATAGGGGCTTCACAATGAATTCATAAACTTGACCTTTTTTGGCCTTGTAAAGTAGGTATACCCCTTAAACACAATTTTGTAACAAACAGTATGTTCGAAGCTTGTCGACTGAGAGCAGACATACGACTAGAATGGTAAAAAAGCTTTGGTGACTGAGAGCAGACAAATCATTAGTAAGCGTATATCAATAAAATATTAATATCCTTATGTTTAAGCTCTCAACAGGCGTTTATATTGCTCAGTTTTTATTTGAACGACAATAAAAGTTCCGTGACCGTATCGAGGCGTTCTTTGCGACAATGAAGAAAATATATTCAATCGCAGACGATGATTTTATGGAAGATTCGTCTTCATCAGATGTAGAGGGTTAATTTGACTATTGGTAAGTTTTGAAATTTTACATTCTACTTTTTATTGATAACATGGGAATGGGGGTGGTGAAACGTCTATTCAAAGTTTTACAAATTTTTATATTACATTTACGGTAAAAATGACATTCGTCAACTTTTTTTTATATGTTTTTTATATTTTTGTTGTATTTTTTTAATTGTTTTTAATTTTTTTTTAATTTTTTTGAAGTTTGTTTTTTGTCAATTTTTTTTAAAAAATATTTTCGAATTTGAAACAAGTCTAAAACTCACTTTCTAGCTCAATTTTACTATTTTATATGATCTCTGAAAATAGGCAAAATAACCATTTTTTAGTGGAGGGAACCCCTCATAATTTCTTATGGGACCGTGACTGACGCGAACTTTTTATGCCATATTAGTGGGGCACCCCCTCTTTCGATTCCCCATAATCCACAATCTTAACCTTCACCTAAAAGAAATCTGTTTTCATTCATGGTATAAAAACGACCAGGTAGTCTCTTCCGAAGCTGCGGTGACGTAGTGTGTTCAGACAATCATGACATTTTGCCCAGTAGGAATTTCAGCACCACTTTGCGGCAAATAAGAAGTGATTTTCCTGCTGGGTGAAGTGACATGTATTGGACGGAAAAGATAGATGATGTGCCTTTTGGATATTCTTTAGAGAATATTTGTTTGTTCCCTAAGCTTTTATATTGACTACAGTCCATATTCGTTTTTGTTGCCTGACAATTTTCTAAATTTTAATATGTGGCGTTTTTGAAACGCCTGATTCAAATGTGACATTTCGTAATATTTTGGCTTGCCATACGGCGTCTCCGATTTGTTAATTTGGTAGCCCTAATTCCACTGAATACGTGACGTAGAGTGAATCAAATGTGCGAGCGAAATAGGATGACGATTTTCTAATGGGTTTACCATCGCTAGTCTTTATACCATGTGTGGCGTCCTTTAAGAACATCTTTTAAACATCAAAGTGATGTATTTATCACCAATAAATACATCGCTTCATGAATGTACCGATAGTGCTTATCACCTCGTGATCCTTGCGCGCATGGACATCGCCTTTTGGTTGTGAGTGCCATGTGGAACGATTAGAGATAAGTTGTTGAAATACATAAATTAGAATACTTTATTAGGCCATAAGAGTTTGATTTAGTGTTAAGAATTTGTATAAATAGCAAGTAAGCATTGAAGAAAATATAGTCTTTGGAGAACTATCGAGCTAGTTTTACTGGTGCCTTTCTTACTCGGCACAGCTTCTTAGACTTTCCCTGAATTGTGCCTATCATTCGGCACTGCAGGTAATGCCTACAATCGGCATGTAAATTTACCTTGGCCAGTGGCATCAAAATTGTGCCGGCCTTTCCTCAATTATAATTTCCCTTTTTTTTTACTTTTCTTTTCCGGATTTCTTCACTATGGAAATCTGTAGGTTCGATGGAAAAGAACTTCTTATCAAAGGACCATCATTTGGCGATCCAGAAACCTTACATGGCGATCCTGAACCCTTACACATGGTTTTCATTAATGCCCGACTGTATTAAGATATCATGATGCCTTAGCAGCGCTATCGTCACGAGAAAGACGAGCCAAAGTGTCGCGCAACATTCTTTTCACAAGCAATTTTCTCATGGTATCTTTAACTGAGAATTCCAAGGAATACATAAAAAAAACCTGGACCGAAGCACCAAACATTTGTACATATTAATGACATGTAATTATTCCCATTGGAATTCGGTCTGTTGACTCCAAAGCTTCAATCATGCTGGTTTGGTTCACACTTTCAATCCACGCTTTTATAAAATTTGCCAAGAATTGCGTAGAAGAACTCTTTCAAGTGGAGACAACTAGAATGACAACTTATGTGGTTTATATCAAACTGACCCATGGAAGCTGAACGGGCGATGTTGGTGTATTCGCAAAGATTGGGGGTGACTTACAACACTATGCTGAGGAGTATGGGCGAGTTTCAAAGCCACATTGTGTGTGCGCCGTCTGTCGTGTCCAACCATTCAAAAGGGGCGGCAAGAACACAGTATAGGTACACCCAGTATGTAATGTTTCATATAAAGGCGCACTAGCAAGTACGGCCCGCGGTTTTACGGGACAACGTCAAATGTTTGTTTACATTTTGCATATGTTTGTTTACATTTATCATATGTTGGCTGCCATTTATCATCTGTTTGCTGCATTCAAGTAAGAGAACTTCAATGGTTTGCTGCCATTTATGACAAAATGGCAGCTATCTACTGGTGGGGGCACTGCCAGAGCTCGTATATGCATGTTTCATGCTAGGCGTGAAAAACGACGTTAGAAACTTCGGTTCATTGAATTACAATGGTGAAACGTCTTCGCTGACACAAATTTCATTTGCTTTTGACAAATTGATTGAAAGAAAAAGCCGAAATGCCTGAAAAAATGTTTCATGTGTTGAAGTGAACGATGAAGTCCGCGAAAGTGCTTTGTGCCTCTGCAAATCTGGCAGTGCTTGGCATTCGTCAGCTTTTGCAAGCACATGGCCAGCACATGGCGCCATTTCTTGGAAGGAAAATACGAGCTTTTGGGCTTCGATTGCATACTGGGTCTACCTATACTGTGGGCAAGAAGACCAACCGGCTAAACGACAACGTCATTAACGCTCATCTGATCGTCCGTCCGTCCACTCGTCGTCGTCGAACGATGACAAACAATATTACGAGCGTAAGAAGCGTGGAATGCTTCCACACAGCTGCTGTGAATGACCTTCTTCCCCGGGCTCCAGATGAATGTCGTAAGCGGTGCGAATTCTAGCCGGGCTAGGTTGCTTTACGCTTTTTTCGAAAGTATTAACCCGTTGGTGTTTCGAAGAACTGCTAGCAAAACAGACAGAACATAAAATAGTATGTACAAAACTACAATGGATTTTTGAGCATATTTCAAGAGTAAACGATAACGGAATTTATTGGGCAAAGAGGAAATGTTCTCGTGACGGCTATGAATGGGCGACTAGCCGAAATAGCGTTTCGGAATAATGGTGCTCGCCAAACACCGGAATGATGCGTAAATGACGAATGTTCGTCCTTAGCCAGAGCAATCATTGCACACTAATAGAGATTCAATCGTCTCGAAGGACTCGGATTCATTCCAAGCGTCAACTATCTATTGATGTTTTCAAAAAAATCCGAATTGATTTTCTCACAATAAAATCAATTTGTGGGCACATTTCAAACACAAAATAATTGAACACGATGAGAACGACGACATGGGCTTTAGATAATTCACATGAGCAGATCAGATAAACAACGTGTTCAATATTGGTAGATTATATTTGTATTTATGTATTAGCTGGATTACTGTTCCATATTCTATCTTAAAATTTGCACTACAGAAAAGAAACCCGACTTACGACTTTTGATCCTATTTTGAAACAATTTTCCCGAAGTTCTTCAGCTTTTGGGTTAGAAACAACAATTGGCACAGCGTTTCAATACACGACGCAGAAATGTGACTACCCCCCGTCATTGTGGGCCTGATGGCAACAATGCTGCCTATGCCTCCTATACCAAAGACGAGCTTCGAGCGGCGAAGACTAAGCCGCCAACATTTTGGCGGGAATCGAGACCCACTACATGGATGGACGGGTTCTCAAGACCGAGTTCAAGTGTCGCGAACAATTTATTGAATGTGATTTACCGGGTACGAATAGTTTCTGCTCCATTTCGTGGTCACACGTTTAAAACAATATGCTGTGGAAGCAGTTGCCTGAATACCACCGGACCGGAGAAACATCGGCACTCTTGCTTGACACCCGTTCGGCTACCAACGTTCACCATTTTGCGGGAATACTCCTTTTCGGAAGGCCTTCGCAAAGAAATTCAAGGGAGCAATCGATAAAACAAGTCCAAATATTTACAAATTGTTATTTTTAGTCACTGAGTAGCGCATACAGACCGTGGGTGCGCAGATAATTGGTTCGAATTTAAGGGACGAACTGTATAGGGAGTAAAAACATACTTGCTGAACTATTTGCCAGTATCGATGATCAGTTAGAAGCACAGCAGTCGCCACGGAAGCCATTTAAGCTGTCTGATTGTAGTTGTAAGGAATTGATAGCCAGAAGAATTGGCTATCCTAATAACAGAGAAACACCCGCGCAACTTTCACATTAGAAATTAGATCTATTTGGGGCTGATAGTATCTTATGGTTGGTTGTCTGGCAACGCTGCCACAGGTACACTTACTTTGCTTGGTCCGACGCGTACCGTATCTTCTTCTCACTGTCCGAGTTTCGGTTTTAATTCAATCCTTTCAATTTCACGATTCCGCGATAGTGGCGGCAACATGGCGTTGTAGCCATTCTATTCCCGAGCCCAGTTTCTTGTTGGGACGTCCGCCTGCTTGCCGGAGAGGCAGGCGTTCAGAAAAGCCCCAAAAAACAGCCAGCCAAAAGATATGAGGCCGACACACGAGTGTTCTTTCTGCCCGTATGTATGTATGTAGGGTTTCGGGCTGGAGCTGGCTGTGCGCAACTCCAGAATTTCGAATCCCGAAGCGGACAAGACCGTCTGATGGCTCCATAATCCGAGCAAGTACGGCGGGGCTTCGCCAAGCGTTCAAATGCTCCCAACGAACGGTGGATACTTGCGAATGGGCGGGCGACGGAGCAGCCAGCAAGTACCAAAGACGGGGGCCGATTTACAACAAGCTTCCATTCATTCATTCCACACTCGTTGGTACCGCCACATGCCCCGGCGGAGAGAAGGTCGCGACGTGGGTATTAGGAGGCGAAGCACGATGTTCGCTTCTTGGGTAACTCGACGCAGCGAAGAAGTGTAACACAATCCTTCCAAGCGACTAGGGACGACCGGCAAGCTCTCAATATCCTTGTGGGGCCAAGCCAGGCACAATATGCTGGGCTCTTGGCGGGCAGAGACAATACCCGACCGGGTGGCAGCATGTCAGCACATCAACTCGCTCGGATACACTTTGCATTCCCTGGAAAAAGGATGTCTTGTGATATTATTCGCTGTGGTAGGCACGGTAACTGCTGAAATGGTCCCAGGAACAGAACGCACAGTTAAAATCGAAAACCCTGGCATTATTTGAACACGGGAAAAGACATCATCGTGAGTTTCAATAGGGTTTGCCGCTCTGGAGGCGACTACCGAAGTGAAGCGTTTGAATCCGGGGGAATTCATTCCACGATGATCCAAGGCATGCGTCAGATGTGGGGTTGGGGGCGCACGACCCAAGGCCAGGCAATCAATCAACCTGCTGGCGAGGGGACGTTCTCTTTCGTTCGTCCAGATAAGAGCCGGTGCGGCCGGAATTGCGTAGTGGCCGTCAAGTTCACCCCCGAAGCGAACTTATTTCACTGTTTGCCAACAATTAAGGGAGAACCATTTGAATGTTAATTGCGAAAAAGAACTTACTCAAACGAATGCACGGCAGGCCACGGGGCAGCCAGAAAACTGCGACTCCAGTTGCTGCTGCTGGTGGGGCGCCAAATTCACCCTGACAGCCTGGCACCGGTGGGTCTTCGCTCCTGGTCCAGTGGACGGATATGCGTGGAGGTTTCTATCAAATGCCGGGGACCACTGAGTGGGTTTAGCTAAATTTGCGAGTGCAAGAACTCAATAACCAGGCGGAAGCATGCAAGCTGTTCTACGGAGCCGCGAGAACCCGATTTGGACGAACAACACGCGGAACTCATGCACGGCGCAAACCGATTCCCATTTATTGGACGGGGCGACGTCAGCTGCCGGTCGGGGCCCAGGGAGGCTCCGCAAGCGGCCGGGCTACTCACTTCGGGGCGATAGTGCGGTGTGGGCGCGTTCCTTCTGAGGAGGACAACTTTGCAAGGCGCGTCACGGCGGCCCCAAATCACGCTCAGGATACCGGCCACGAAAGCGCGAATTACTGCGAGCAGCCAGCGGAGGTTTTGATAGAAGCAAAAATGTCTGCCACGGCGCTCTTCCGTGCGATTGTTTGCGGGAACCGCGCGAATTCGCCAACTCGTCGATGGCGGCTGGCGGACGACTCCAATGTGCCAGAAGTGCTTCGGATCGGTTTTTGGCGACGTTTCACGCCTCGGCCGGGCAGAACCGAGAACAAGTGCACTGTGTGAACTGGATGTACACGCGGCCGCGACCCGCACTGATTCCTTTATGAGCAGGCCTGCTCGCCGGAAAAATTACAATAGAAGTACGCAAATTCGCACAAGCGGCCGAGGTAGGGCCAGGCGGATGCTCGACGTAGACAGGCGATTGTGGGGCCCCGGCGGCGATAGATGTGTGGACGGCACACGGAAAATGCGCGACGAAAGCGAAGCGAAGTGCCTCTTCTTAGAACTTTTTCTTCGGACGTGCGGCGAATGGGTGAAGTTTCACTTTAGATATCTAATTGGGTTTTGGGCTGTCGTCACAGCACAAGCTCCAATATCGACACTTGGCAGAAAGCGCCTCGTTTCAAGGGAGGCTCGCCCGGCCCAATTGGTTCAGTAGAAGAAGGTACAGGGAGCCCAATAGTGTTTTCTGGCAGGCGGACCTAATCCTCTTCGGGCCAACTCGCGCTGCATTTCGCCCATGCACCTCGGACGGCAACGGGAAACCCAACCCGGCTGTATTTGACAGCTAGCGTACAAATGCCTTCGTTACCTTGTGGCCGCCGCTGATTTCCAATTTCGTTCCGCTGGACTCCTTTTCCGGGGGACTCTGGATGGCTGCTATGTGGCCGCCGAAGACGTTGCTTGCCGCTGCCGTTGTTGGAAGACAGCGGTCACACAAGTACGTGAAACATCCAAGGAAAAAGTCACCCGTGCGGCGAGGAGGCGGACGTGCATTCACAGAAAAAATTCCTTTTTCCGCCCGAGAGCGTCACTTTCAACACCAATTTTCACTCACTTGCCGCGCACCAATTTCCGTCCTGAAAATCTATTAAATTTACAAAAGTTGCCACTTTTCGACTGGTGATGTTTTTGTGCGAGTGGACGTTTTACTAGCAGTCGAAATTCACGCTCGAAATGTGCACTTTTGAAGCCCGTTCGCCCTCGGTTGCGCGCAAATGATGTAGGTTCGCTCGCGCTTACACACACTCACGCTCAGCAACGTCAACAGAAAAGTGTCGAACAGGGAACTAGTTTATTACCTCTTTGGCAAATGGAATGCCAGCCCGCTGTAGTAATAGAGCTGCCTGGTGTTGCAGTACTGGAGCCAATTCAGTGGGAAATCTTTTTTTCCCGGGGCGAACATGTGATTTGAAAATTGGTAGTGGCGGATGGGTTGTTTGATTTCAAGACGAACTTTTGTGTGAGCGTTTATTCTATTTTCATTCAAAGTGAAATCAGTTACGCGTTTGCATAAGATGATAAATTAATTCGACACGCCGGGAACCACAGCCGACTGCCATGAATCGCAAATTGATAATAACACACAACTAAAAAAATAATACAAAAATTAGAAAATTATAGACCCAAAGTGTGTAACTAAAAGCTTTTAAACATCGCAGATTAGGTATTATCCCATATACCGAATCATATTGTCTGGGAAGTACTAAAAATTAAATTTAAAAAATGGACAGTTAATGAAAATTGGTGGAGAGATTGTAGCTGATGAAGATGATTTTAGTTGGAAGAAGATCTTGTCCATATAACTTGGTAGAAACCCGGCATGCTGAGAGGCACGAGCTGAATGATATTTTGTTGAAGATTTTCACCATCGAACGTTGAAAAAAATTGAGTAGCAATCCTTTTCCATCATTGCATCGTTGAAAACTAGAAGATCAATACCAGAACGCAATCAATCCATTTTAGCAAGCTTTGCGATATTTCCGGAAAATCGTTTAAATACAGTTTATTTTTTGTACCTGTACACTTATGTGAAGGGGAACACTCCCTAATTTGCAAAGAAAATTGCATTATTGTTCAATTATCTCCTAATCGTTTCAAAGATAATAAGTCGATTTTCGTTCAGGCAAATCAAAATTATTAAAAGCGGAAATGTTGCATTTTAATATGCCCACTCATCAAATAGTTTGGGATGCAGCTTGATTTTCACTTGCGTAGATAGATTAGATGTTCGTGACATGTAAATCATGCATCCGTCGTCAGATTGATGTTGTATGTGGCCACCATCTTGAAAAGGAGACGAACACTCTCGTTATAGCTCGAGCATTGTGACTGTGTTTTCGTATGAAATTTTCTGAAAGAAGAGTGATTATCTTTTATGCTCCATAACTTTTTTATTTTTACTTTAAACGCAATAAACCTTCGACTTTCACATTAAGTCAATTTTGGCATGAGTCGTTTAAAGTATCGTTTGCTGCAATCCATGGATGCTGCAAACCATGATACTAGTTATTTTCTTTCGGATCTGGGGACCATTTCATATAAAATGCATTTTCAAACCCAATGAACGATTCGAAATTGAATGTTTTTGAAGTCTTTGAGTCTTTAAATTTTTGAGACTTCAAATTTCAATTCAGAAATACAAAGTCATTGCGAAATTTATGTTATTGTTTGTCGTTTATTTAAGGTGCAGCTAAGTGTCAATGCCAACGAAAATACTATCGACGTATTTAAAGCCGAATAAATATTTCAATAGTTTCTTTTGAAAGATTAAATAGGAAATTCTTTGACTATGTAGTCATTGTTGTTAAAGAGCTGAATTAATAAGTAAACTAGTCAAAACGTTTGTAATGGCTTCAAATGTTTACAAGCAAGTAATAACATTGTAAAAAACTCAGTGATAAATTTTAATGTTTTCGTTGAAAACTACATGAGAGAAATGTTTAAATTTTTCCTAATCACTCCGTTCCGAGTACAGTTCAGTTCTTTTTTTCCTTCTTGTATCCCATGTCCATCGCAGCTCAAAGCGTGAGAACATCGTCAATTTCCCATTCTACCCATTCGCATTGGGTTTTCTTCCCAACGTATCCTAATTCCAATCCAAACCAACGACAATTTAAATTTTCGACTACCAGAAAAAGGTCAAAGATCTCTCAAAAAATAAAATGGCACATTGGTCTCCTCACCACAATTCCATATTTCAATCTTGAGCTCTTGTGAAAGCTAAATCGACTGACTTTCCAACTAGTCGACTGAAAAGCTCCAGGAAACTTATTATCAAAGGAAACGTAAGGAAAGCGAAATCCAAAAGAGTGTCTCACACAAGTCCTTGAGACAGATCAGCGGAAAATTGCAATCGAACGCGATACAACAATACCTGCCAGTTCACTTCGTCCTTTTCATCCTGAACGTGCAGTCTACAGTCGTAGAAGGAATGGCCTTTAAACATTTAATTTTGGCAGAGGATGGTAAGGGGTTGCATTTCCCTATTTCCATTTTTTTTGCTTTTCTCATTAGCAGCCGATTTAAAATGAAGCAAGGGCTGAAAATCTGACATGCATAGCATAGGGAGGCAATTTATTCTGGAACACATACGAGAGAAGGACGAGTTGAGGCAACAACAACAAACTGAGTCAAGACGAGGGTAACGCACAATATAACGCAGCCTGGCCGACCATTTAGTAACCCCTCGGGCTTAGCCACTCTTTATGTGTTGTTCTGCGCAATGCATGCACGCTTGCATAGTTGAGGGTAATTGCTTTGGGCTCGGCGATGGTGTCAAGGATATGTTCCTCATTCTCCTATGTGTTGTTCTTCTTGGCCCAGGGGACAGACGGAGCATTGAAACAGCCAAGACCCACTTGAAAACGCAAAAGTCCTTCAGTAGCACCTGGCGGCTATCACACCTCGAAACCATTGTTTTAAAAGAGGTTCAACAAATTATCCCATCAGTTTTTCCTCGCAAATGTATGCCTTGCCATGTGATGCACGAAATAGTCCTTATTCGCTATCACAATTGATTCATTTAAAGATTTAGTTCGGAGTGTGTTCGGGCGCAACTCTCCTCTACATGATCACGACTTATCATTATGCAATTGCAACCAACCCCTAAATGATCTGAATTCGAATTTTGATGCCAATATATCCTGCAACGCCGCCAGCACATGAATGAGACCATTGTGCAAAGATATTTTCATAGACAACACACCTCGATTCCATACACTATGTAGCCTACATCTTTCGATCAAATCCTTTTTGATAAGTTCCGCATTTTTTCATTGGGCTTACCCACCGTTATTTCACCCGGATTTAATCTACTTAGGCAAAAGGCAGATGGTCGCTTGAATCTGCATGCATGCGTTCTTTGAGGCATGGCAAGTAATTTCGAAATTACTGGGTCCTTTTAAAAAATTAAGACGATTGTGTTTGAGGTAATATCCCATGTTTTATTCGCCTTACCACCCTATTTGTAAGATGATTTATTTGTGGTATTTTTGTAGGGTTATCAGTTCATAATATGTTCGATTAGTTGAAAAATACTGTAGGTATTTCTGCGCATATTTTGGGATAATCCTATTTTTTTTAAATTTAAACTATTGGAAAGTTATGTAAAACATATTTTTTTTTATTTTAGCTTGATTGTAATGGACTGCATGATCGTTTATGTATCATTTTATTGTAAAATGTTCGTCATTTTGTTTTGCAACGAAAATGTCAAGGGTGGAAGAAAATTAATTCTTATTATTAACCTTACTTACCTTTTAAATATTTCTTTAACATTACTTGCAAAAATATGAATTTAATTGTAACATACAGGCAGGCAGGCCACAAAGCCTTTTTTACGTTAATTGTTATTTTTATATCGATGCTTGAAGGACAAAAAAGCGCTAGCAAAAATGAATGGAGTTTTTGTTTTTACGCCCACTGAACCCGTATGAACCCTTTTTATGTGGAAACTTTGAATGATTTTTTTATTTTTAATCTAGTTTTATTCTTCAGAATCATGGAAAAAAGTTTTGCTTCAAAAACTGATAGAAATGAATGAATTTTAGAAACATTTATTACTGTGTTATGCAAATTAGCTTAAAAATTTATTTTTTATGAAAAAAACCCTAATTTTTCGCATTTTCTTTTATTAAATTAAAAAACGGTTGAAACGATTTTTCTATAAAGTAAAAAACATCACAAAAATGTTCAAAGACGTTGATTGACACTTTAGTGATGCAAATATCATATTTGGTTCGTGAGATATAGTGAATGATGAAAATGACCTTGAAAATTATGATGACTTTTAATATTTTTTTTATTTTTAATTTAACTTTTTGCGGAATCATGTGAAAAACTTTTGCTGATTTTTTTACAAAAACTGTTTATAATTTACAAATTTTATAAACTTTGTTAACTGTGGTTTGCAAATCATGTTAAAAATTTATTGTTTATGGAAAAAAACCTATTTTTTGCACTTTTTTTCTTAAATTAAAAAACGGCTCCAACGATTTTTTTCAAAGTTTGATTGTATCACAAAAATTTTAAGACGCGCCGATTGACATCTTAGTAATGCAAATCGTTTGTTTGGTTCTTGAGATATAGCGCATGACAGAAATGACCTTTAAAGGGTCAAAACAACGAACCCCTCCGACCGAAGTGTACCAAAAACTAATCAGCGCTTAAGATTGCAAAGACGCTTCGATTGACACCTCAACAAAGTCGATACGACGTTGTTTACGTGAGTTATGCTCGCATAAAAAACTGTCCACGAAAGCACGTCCGGACGTATACACACATACATACTTCTTTCTAAAAACACTTTAAATATACTCTAAAAACCTCAAAACGTGCAGATATGTTGAAGAAGTTAAAAAAATGCAATACATTGTACCGCTGGAAAAACTGATAAACAATGCGGTTCTACGTCTGAATGATACCCTTATAATCATGCATCTAGGAATATCATAATTCGACATATTTTTGCACATATTTGAGTTAATCAGTCATCTGGTTGACTATTTGCTGAAAATTGGTAACTTTTTCAAATTAAATACTCCTTCCTTAATTTTGTAAAGCCATTGATTAGTCAACGCACTTTTGTGATTGTTTTATTTTGATTTCAGGCTCACAATCTCGTTTTTTAACGGCAACCATATATGTATGTTAACTTGGAATCAAATGATTATGCTTCAATTAGGATTTCTTGAGGGCAAATTCATTCGAGTCAAGATGTTACGATTGAGAAAAAAATAATTGCCACTTTGAAAAATTCGATGAGTTGTTTTAGCGCCGCTGATTTTATCACTTTAAAAATGCCTCACTTTTCGTAGAATCCTTCTAGAATCAAATTTCATGAAAATTTTATTTGGTACGGTTTTTTTTTGTTCTCCAATTCCATCCGCAATTATCGTTTGCGCGCCATCACATTATTTAAGGGTTGGCCAACCAAAAGCTTCAATTTTGTTAACCGAACAGATTTGTTATCTAATACGAACAGTCTTTCAGATTTATTTGGAGTAAAATATTACAATGGACTGACCGCATGAATGTTACCTTCACCTCCAATCAGTATTCAAATGGTCAAGCACTAGATAAACTAATAAATTTTGTTTGTTATATGTATTTTGGATAAGCGACGGTCACTGAAAGATACTATTTTTAAGAGAGCGTCTACAATCGAGCTGATAACTTCATCCAAAAATGTTTGCAGTTGAAAATTTCATGAAAATTACTTAATATGTAGACTAAAGAGGTGTTTCATATTACATAAAAAATCTTTATACACCAGTTCAAAAAAATTATTTAAAAACGTCTGTTTTTCGCGCGTCTGACTAGCCCTAATCCAAATATAAATGCGTCACAAAACAAACGACATGCAATCAACGTTCAATTGAATTCAATATTACTTCTCATTACTAGGTGTAGAAATTGAGACATGTTCATACATTGTTTCGAAATAATTTGTTTGCGCACCTTAGAGATTACAAATTTCTATTTCCGGCAAGAAACATTATGAATCTAGTACATTAACGGATTGTACTGGAAAATATCCCACTATTAATATGCTAATTGCACAAACACATTCTGCACAATTTCAAATTCCTCGGTATGGATACAAGAATTAAATTTATAAAGCGTTTCTTAATTTGGAATCTACAGGAAGTAATTCGTTTGAAAAATGAACATAAGTCCGAAAATGTTGTCCGTTTGATTTGTTGCGTTTTGATTTTCAATATGAACATATTTTTGTGATTGCGGAACTCGTCATAGGGTCGCAATTACAACTTTCCTTTATATAATAAATTGTAGTGCTTAAGAATACGGTTTTAACTGCAGTACTGTTCAATTTATTGACATTGTGTGTTTCTCTTAAGAAACTATTGCCTGATAAACGAAAATAGTTTTTGTGTGACTGTAAATTTAATGATCCAAATTTTTTCGTGAGTCTTCTAAGTATTTTCAAAATAAATGCAAATGCAATTTTTCCGAAGCAGTGGCAATATTGTGTTTATTTACACATGCTGTGTTTCTCAACACCATTCAGAATATTTAATCGCTCGTAATTTTGCGAAATAGTTTATTAAAACTTGCATGGCTTCATAAATAACAAAATATAAATAAAAGATATATCGATAAAAAAAACAAATATAAAATTCTTTGGGAGTCACTCAAGATATCCGGGGGCCAATTTTTTCCATTACTGGTGATGAGCCCCTATCTTAAAATAAAAAATGGGTGTAATCGGTCGGAGAAATTTATTTGTTAACTTCCCAGTTCCCAGTGGGAAGTTATTGTAATGGGGTCGAATTAGCGAATCCCGAATTTTACCATATTTCCACGTTTGAAGGTCTCTAGAATCCAAATCTACCGTTTTTAGAGAGATGCCTGTGTGTGTATGTTCGTATGTTCGTTCGAAATTATTTTTCGTCTTGATTATTTTAAGAACCAAAGATCATATTGACATGGGACCGGTTTCATTCCACGCGTAATTACGCAACGTAAAAGTGAATGAGTTTTCAGCAAAATCAATAGTGCCGTTTTTTTTATTCAGGATGAAAAAACTAAAAGAAAAGATGTTAGTTTAACTTTGAAACTGATGAAATCCACTATTAATTCGTGCACACCTCAAATACCGGCGCCTCCTCTCGCCCAAGAAAATTAAGCTTCCACCCATTCTTGATTTTTTACAGGTTATTAATTTTACATTGCTGCGTGGATAGTCTCCATAACAAGCAACTGGGTTTCGATTTCAGTCAAAATAAAGATTTAATCCTATTTCTCATAAAATATTTACATTTGTCCACTTAACGCCTAAATCGTATCTCAAATATCAATAATAACGAATAGTTCGTAGTTGTTTTTGTCCGGCTCCTGTACGATTTGCATCGCCGAATAGGTGATCGCCTTCACCTCCGTCCCCTGCGGGTGTTTCCCTATCTCGAACGGCTCGCCGTAGCAGCGACACTCAATCTCGAACGTGTCCAAGTCGAACTTCGTTATCTCCACTAGCCTGCAAATTAAATAGGGCTCCGCGGAGAACAGGAACAGCAACTCGTCCAGGAAGTGGAACAGCAGCCCGTCGACGTCGTCGCCCTTCGCTTCGATTTGGAAGCACGACTTCACCTCGACGTACTCCAGCTCGGTCATGTACCCGAACATGGCCATGGCGCATTGCTCGAACGCCTCCTTCAGGCTGGAGCCCCACGAGTGCAGCCTAGATGAATAACGGATATTAGTCTTTTGGATTTTGCCGTTCTGGAATACTACTCACTGAACATCGGCTGTGTGGTCCAAATCTGTCGGAATCGAACAAAACGATTGGGCATGGAATCAGCATAACCTTACAATTAATTCTACTCACATTCGTATTGCTTTTCGGGCAACGACAACTTCGATGTATCAAACGTTACTTCCATGGTGAATGGCGCGGATAATTTTATGCTCTTTTTCGGTTGCAGTGTGGCGAAATAATAGCGCACTTAGTCACCTTTTCTTCGCGGTTGTGTTTGGAAACATAGATCAGCAGGCCATTGTTGACATGTGCGTGACATTTCGAGTGACAGTTGTCGGCCGGCTGTGAATCAGATGATTGGCATTCATTTATTATAACGTAATTATCAATTGATTGTTGGTTATTAGTTAAGTGGGTAAAGTTTGAGAATCTTGCCCTTACCGTTAAGTGATTGAAATAATCTACGTGTTAAAAGTTCTTAAATAGAATCGCTCTGTATCTCAGTCAACATTAGACGTACTTTGGCGCCGATTTTTATCTAACTTTGAACGGACTTGAACCATATCTCATTCTTCGAAGCGTGCGTCTCGGGTTGGTTTGTACTAGATGCGACTATTGTTGTACTAAACGTGAAGTAAATTAATACGTTACAAAGGAAATTATTTTAACGGAAAATCTTTAAGATTTTTTTATCTATATAAATAAAAATGAATCGCCAAATATGTTGCTAAGCGCAAAACTCGAGAACGTCTCGACCTATTCGGCTATTTTTTTAAATATATTTTCCTTAAAGCACAAGGATGGTTCTTACGGAGAGAAAAATTTAAAAAAATTAAAAAAAATTAATTTTAATTTTTAATTAATAAAATTATCTTTTTCTATTGGACTGCGACAGACCAATAACTTTTGACAGAACGAAGTCTGTCCGGGCAGCTAGTTAATAATAAATTCTAGATGAAATCATTTACATTTGATTGATTAGTTTCGGCAGATAAAAGGATAAGGTAAAAGAAGTAGAATGGTGTCCCAATTGGCAAACGAACAAGGTAAAATTGGTCCTGTAGTTGAAAATTTACTAATTGAAAATTTCGGCGGTTATTATAAAAATAACCGTTAATCTATCGTTGTTCATTTTTGGTGTAAAGTAGATAAAACAGTTATGCACTCCATGACTGTTGAAGAATGTTGAAGTATTTATATGTGACTTTTCTAGCTTTCACGAATGACGAATAAATTACATAAAATAATAGTAATAAATTATTGAATAAAATAGATGATTTAATTTACTAGATATACTGAACTCTGAATAAAACTTATGAGATACTGGTACTATTCCTTATACCGATATACATCGTCTGGGAAGTACTATTTAAATGAACAAGCTTTCAGGAAATGAATTGCACACGGACAGTTCAAGCAATGAGTTATGGAGTAAAGATTTTTTGGAGGAAACGGAGGTGGTTTTAGTCGGTAGAAATCCGACATGCCGAGAAGCAGGAGCAATTCGGTAGCTTGTGAAGATTTCCACCTCCCAACGACAAAAAAATAATTATGAAATATTTAATGAGGATGTAAGATTAGAGGAAGCGTAGCTAAACAAAATTTTCCTGGCCCAATTTCAAAGTGTAGTTGCGCCTACCGACATAACCAAAACAATCAAAAGCGTAGAACAATTTGGAGAAAGAATAATAACAATAAGTGTGAATAATGTTCTTTAATGATTTACTAAGATAGAAGTGTATTCTGTGAGCTGTTTAACATTGAATTTTGATATTTGAAAGCAGTATTTCACTTAATATTGCAAAGATAGATATTTTACAATTTCAACCTTAATTTTTCCCATTTGAATGGGCACATGTCGGAATTGAATCTTGAAATCAGCACGCAAAATGGAATCAAGTATAAGGTATTTTCAAGAGGCTTTAAAATGCGAAGATATATTGATTATTATTTTATCTTACTATTCGTAGCTGATTTACAAATATTCGAATGAAAAATAAATTTTTTGCAGTTATTAAGGAAGCAACCAGCCAACTATTCTCAAAAAATAACACAAATAATTTTTTTTTATAAAGATAATGAAAACAGTGTTTAGTTTTTTCCTATTTTACGTCCATAGTTCTAAAATGCAATGCAATTTCGTCGATTAATACAAAAAAGATCCGGTAAATGAATCCATATTCAGATTTCATAAAGAAGCCTTAATTTGTTTTATAAATTTTGATTTCAGTGAGCGTTTTCAAATAGTACCGGAAATATATACAAGGTAAGAGTCCAAGTGACATTGCATGCATCAAAGCCTTAGAAACCGAGTATGAGACCGACTTCGGTGGAGTTACGCTATAGTTGCTATTATTTTCAAATAGAAGTTAAAAAATATTTCTATGAAAATGTTTGTGGTTAATTTCCTTTTAAACTGAATACTGCCGGCAAACGAAAATAGTCTGGAACTTTTTTCGTTAATAAATTAGATCTATAAATTTCCTCAACTAGATTCATTCTTCTTCTCAACTAGATTCATTCTTTATTCAATTCTTACAAACGAATTTATTGAATTCTGCCAATCAGGTCTGCCTTTTGATCTAAATGTACAAAAACAGCGCGGATTTATATAAAATCAATATTTTGAGTGGTTTGAATATCAACAAATTTAGCTTCTAATGCCGGATGGGTATTGGTCCTTGGAGTAGCGTTAGAAAAATTTCGCATCGTGTGAAAGTAATAACGGCAGAAAACAGAACAGGGACGAATGAAAGTGAAAACGACTGTCGCAAAACTTTTTCCCCCGGAAATATTCGTGGAGAAAAACGATTTCGAAAAGGATTCAGTGAAATTGAACGTATCGTATCGGCTTCAAATAGTAGATCTAGCAACATAGAATGAAAGACGAAGAAAGAAATGTAGTCATGTGCTAAATATTTTATTTGCTTTTACAAAAGGTTATATAAAAGTATCATGTATAGTTACTATTCTTGATTTTATTTTACATTTAAATCTTTGCTTTATTTCCAGCACAATACCGTACATTTCTGATGAGGACTCTTATCAAAAATATTCGAAACCCTCCTTGCAAATTTCGTTCTCATTCAAATAGCATCCCATCACGAGTCGTTCGAAAATCTGCGGATACGTGTTCGGCAACTCACAAACCCATATTCGTTGTTTGTCCATTGTTTGGAAAGCTGCCGCGAACAGAGCACTATGTCTCACCAAAATTTTCCGATGAACAAAAAACTCCACTCCTCCCACAATGAATTTTGTTTCGCCAAATCGGTGACTGCGAATTTTTTCACAAATAATTTTCTTGGCTTTCATGGCCCAAGGTGTATCGGGAACGGTAGTCATTTTAAAATTTACATTTATAGTAAGTTGGAACTGTAACGCACCTCCAAGAATCAATTCGGATTCACGTTCGAGGACTTCGTTCACTGTAATTACTTTCTTCACGGCCCAAGCCACGTGTTCCAGCATTAGATGGTACTGCCCGGGCTGAACGATATGCGTGGTCGATCCTTGACCATTCAATAGTCGGGCTCCAATGTTCGCGTAGATATCGCCGCTGTCTTCCTTCTTTAAGGATACCAAAAAGGATATGTTGTGCTCCGGTTGCATTTTATTTCCAACTATGCAAAATCGTATGGTGGCTGTGATGGCGGGTGTGATTTTGTGGTTGCACTTGATCTGTGTTCCATGCCCCATGCGATCGGCCAGATCCTTGAACTGAGAAACTTTCACTGAGAGTCTGGTTTCAAGGATACCATCGTGTTTTGCTTGAGAAACTTTTTCGATGCTTAGATAATCCATTGTGTTCTGAGATGTTGAACTGGGTTGAAACTAGCTACTTGCAGCAATATGGATTCACAATTATATTTGAAGGGATGAGTCCTGCAAACTTTACAGCTAATTTAATTAGATCTGAGCTTATCCAAAATTTCTGGAAATTCCATTTTACCTGTTCAACTGTGGAAATTTTTGCTTTGAAACAAGAATCTCTTATGATGAATTGCTATAAACTGTTTGAATTGTTTTCTGTTATCCTTATTCCATATTTCAGTACAATAAAATTAAGGGCGCGGTAACGAGAATACTTTAAAATGTCGAATATCTTCAAAATGGGGTCTGAGATAAATTAAATGAATGCTTTGATGCCATTTTAAATCAAGGCATATATATCGAAACTCGTGGTCAGTTAAGGAATCTTAATTCGTTCAGTCCTCAAAATCCTTAATGACCATCATAAACTCAGGAAGTAGATTTCAGAGTTGCAGCTTATCCCAGGCCCTCTCTTTACAGGTAGTGATTTCCTTTAAAATATTAGCCGGACTTAATTAGGTCAGGAATATTCACTCTTATTACCATCTACAAAATTTACATAAAACTTCGTAGCATAAAATCGAAACTGCATTTGAGTTTCTGACCAAATAAAAGTACATTGGTGAAAAGAAAGGGTAATTGATTATCAACTATGAAACAACCTTTGAAGCCACGTTTTCCAACTCTCTGTATTGAAAAGTTGTCGCAAAGCGTTCAGCAAGGTGTGATAGAAGTGGTGCTCCTCTTAAAAGGAAAACCCCCCATTCGTGGCGGCCGCAGGACTCATTTAGTTGGCGAATGTGAAATCAACGAACAATACACAGCTAGGCTGAATTATTCGCCAAACGGGTTGAAAAAGGACGACCACGATCGCCTGTCGTTATCGGTAGCAGTTCATAGTAGCGAAGGATTCTTAACATATACGAAAATCGAAACATGTGCTGTCGCAGTAGACAGGACGAAATGGTTCAAGTATTCCATGAAAGATTTCTTCGCGTTGCCATTGGATGTTTTCTGGACAATCACGAAAATCGGAACTGTGAATATCCTTTCGAATAGTTACTACTTCCTTCACGGGCAGTTTCTGCACTTTGAAGTGAAGATCAGTATTGACACGAGAAAAGCTGTGGAACCTCAGCAATCACTTGGAGGATCCAAGAGGATCATACAGGAAATCAAGGATCGGATTCATGATCCAATGTTCGGCGATACAGCGTTTATTGTGGGTGGCGTTATGATGCATGCCCATAAGGATGTGATGGTTCGGCAAAGTGAAATGTTCAGTGGTACGTTGCAGTGCACAAGGCAAAGGGGAATCTATTACGAGTTTCCCGACACGTATCCGCAAGTGTTTGAGAAGTTTTTGATTGATTGCTATTTGAAGGAAGGCGATTTTGAAGCGTTCGATGAGCGATAACCAATGGTTTGTTATAAATTTTTAGAAGTATTTAGTGATTTAAATAAAGGAACTTTCAAAATTTAAGGTTATTTTATTGTTTAGTCCTTGATCGCATCACTTTCGCACAAACTGAGGCTAGAAAATCTGGCTTTTGGTCTGATTGTGCTTGAAAAGACGAACAAATCCAGATTTCTCATATTTTTGCAACCGAGCTTCACAACAAAAGGCAAAAAAGATTTTTTCATAGTTCAATTTATGTGAAAGTTTTAAAAGTTCTAATAATTTTCCCCAAAAACTGAACTGCGAGAGCAAATTCTACACAAAAAAGGACAACTTGGAATAATTGCTGCGATGGAAATCAGTGTCCACAAAATAATACAGGCTATTTATTTATTCGATTGTGAATAAAGTTCTTCACGGAGAATAGATAAAAATGCCATCAGCTTTGTTGATGTTTAAAAAGAAAATATGTAATTCAAAATTAAATTAAAAATCATTTCTCGTTGTTTGTTATTGTTTTAAGAACGATCTAGAGGTTCCCTACTTATAAGTTTGGACACGTAGTCAAAAACTCACTGAAAATTTCATTTTTTTCATTGTAGTTAATCCTTAGTAGAAAGAGAAAGCTCCTGGTTAGATTTCTGCAGTTTTGAGAAGAAGACGAAAAGTAAATCTCTTCGAATCACAAAAATATTGTTTATAGCAAAAAATGTGTAAAATTAAACAATTTTGTGAAGTCATTCTTTTTGGTGAGATATGCACATGAAGTTCTTTAATACGATACTACGTTACAACTCCCTGTTTCGATATGAAAACTCTATTGCATAAATCTTTTTACTATTGTACATAAGTATTCATTTACAGTACGTATACTTTTGGAAACCCATAAGTGCAACAAAGCATTTCTTTTGTCGAATCTATGATCGCAAACAACAGATTTTCCGTTAAAACCAGGACCACTACAATAGAATTTTTCTTCTTTGACTTTTCCAGTAAGCAAGAACCGCTTTTCTCGCAGTTTAGACTAAATTCTAATCGATCTTTTTGCCATGTACGCATTGACGTTCATTCCTTCTAAAGTTTTCTAGGTTCTAATCAGCATGAAAGTCAAGATTTATCGTAACTCCAAACACAAAAAGATAGCGTTACGTGTTTTGCATTACTTAAATAATTAAGACGTTAACGCTTAGATTATTTAATCAGCAAACAAACATGACATAGAAAAGTACTCAACCAACAACAATATTTATTTACAAACAATTTATAAAATACTGGACTTGTAACTACAGCGTAAAATTAACAATATCATAATTTATTGAACAAACTGGTCGATGGGAAAATATCGAAACGATTCATTGAAAATGTCCGTGAACGCAGTGCTGACTAGTTCATTTATGAGTGGCTTCATGAATGGCAGACCTGTTTTCCACATCGAATTGATAACAACGTCCGCAATGTTGTTTAGATGCATAGCACTTTTGCCGAAGAAGTCAGAGATATGTAGGCTGAGTCCTCCGATTGTGTCAACTTCCACATGCACTTTGAGAATTGATCCGGGTCCACCTAATCGACGAACACTTGTCGTTTGGCTGCAAAATTACAAGAAAAATGAAATGATGAATAGTTACTTTTGCCAATGGAGCTTATCCAGATAAATGATGAACATCAATGATATGCCTCCTACCTATAGTCGTATAGAGTCAAATTCCAAATACCAGCATTCTTCATCGACACACCCATTATCTTCCCGCTAAACTCGTACGCTCCTTCTAAACTCTTTTCAGGGAAAAATTGCGAATAGATGATTTGATTGCCGATCGGGTCGGATTTGAATTTCGTCACTTTTGAATTGTACCAACCAAATTCGCTAACGTTTCGCAAGATCAACGTGAAACCGCCAATGCCACGAATATCTCCTCGCCTCTGTTCAACGTAGGCTGCTCGATGTGGATCAAATGGTTTGATATTGTACTCAGGTATTCCTGAAAAAGTTTTCGTTAAATTCGTTCTAGCAAACCAGCAAACATATTCCATGAAAGCGAAACTCACCTTGCTTAAAAAACACCTTTAGATTGTTAAACACATTTTTCATACACGGATCAAAGCTGGAGGAACTCTTGTGGCATGTGCCTAAAATTGTGTCCAAGTTGCTAGACGGTTGACTTTTGGTTGTCCATAGAGACATGAATATAATAAGTATTCGAATCCACCACATGTTTCCCATTTCCTAGTGAAATATAATCTGGAAAATTCAGTAAATGAATTTGTATATTTTTTCGAAGATTTCGAACCTTAAATATAGAGTTTAGAAATAGGCATTATTTTATAGTACAGACGTAAAACCCTTTCAAAATAAAAGTTTCTTCTTTTTTTCTACAAAAGTATGTAATCAAAAATAAAACTCAACTTTTATTCATTATCTCTTTACCATCAAAGCTACAAAATCAGTTTATGCTAAAGAGACAACAATTGCATTGGTATAGATAATCTAGATTAAAGAAGTAGTGGTTAATGAGAGATTATTTAATTTGTATGCACTATACGTTTGACCTACACCGCACAAAGTTTAGAGTTTGAAAGTGAACATTTCGACGTTGTTGAAACGTGCACACAAAAAATAGATTTTATGGAACCGCGATGAGTAATTACCTCCAATTACAAGTACAATTTGAAAAAGACACTGGTGGATTCGTGTTTGCCAGGCTGACAAGGTGGGATTGTCAAGGCTAAAGTGTTATTTTTCTTCGGATCTGTATAAGAAGAATAATGTTTAAAATACATCTTTGTCCCACAATAAAATTCAGGTCGAAATTTGTCACCGAAGATAGTTACATAGTTAGTTTTAAATTTCATTAGGTGAGGTGCTTAAGATGTCCTGGGAGATAATTATGGAGTTAATGATGTTTTTTTCTTCTTCGAAAGAATGGATTGATGAAGTGGTTGAACTTGTAAATACTTTCACTTCTAGTGTGAATATGGTTTCAACTCTTCCAACTCTTAAGGTTAGCGGTGGAATCTTGACTAATTGGTTCATTCGAAGCTAGCATTTGTCAGCACGCCAAATTATACTATTTGTAAAGATCATGACTAATTAACATTTTTCACGTAATCTAAATGGCAAAATAATTTTATCATCAAGATGTATTAGAGCCACATATGATGCAAATACAAATTAAACATTCATCAGCGTCTGTTGTTGTAGTGAATCATATAGTAAAGGTTTCATCTTCGTGTAGTGCTGGTCGTAGAGCCACATAAAGTTTGAGAGGAAAATGAAAGAAAGGGGTTCGCGAATGCACTATTAGTAAAAATGCATTTTTAGCAGGAAGCGCAAAAATACCTACCAAGTATATTTTCTCAGCGGCCTTGGTTCCGCAAGTACAAAGGCGTTATTTGTCGAAGACAAATCAGCCGTAATAGGGTGAGAAATAAAAAAGACCAGTGTTCGTTTTAAGGAACAGAGCAGCGTTATGTCGCTCTATGAAGTCAGTTCTACTTCTGTTCGTTTCTTTATTATTTTGTCGTTTATATACACTATTTTACTTACAAAAAATGATCTTAGGTCTATTCAGCATAGCACTATTCAATACTCAATATTGCACATGTGGTTGCAATTTAAAACAAGTGAAATGAACTTACATGTGCAACATCATTATCTTTATTCCAATGCTCATACGCACTTGTCTATTTTGGGCTCAATGCCTTTTGTGTGCATTGTCTTAGTGTCGCACGCGGTCAAAGGCAATGGTTGAAAGAATGTGTTCTTTGAACATAATTTATTGGATTCTTTGCTTTGAAATGCTCGTGTGCATGTTGCTCGGGATATTCCGCAACTTGTGTGGGCTCTCATTTCCGTATGCAGGATATGTAATTGCTTACGGCACGTTGGGCATTATTAGTATGGTTGAGATTTAAGATCTCTACACCTCCGTCCTTTAGAAAAGAAAATTTATTGTATTTGAAGAATATAAGAAATTTTCGTAAAATGATAATTGGGTATTTCAATGCTTGCTGATATTACATTGTTGTTGTTCTAGGTCTATTGATGTTTATGTACAATTTAAAAATATTTGTTTGATATATAATCTATTGGTGCATAACATTAAAGTATTTATTGTTTTGATAATGTGCTTCTTATTCTTATCTACAGTTTCTTCTTAAGTCTATTGTTGTGTATTAGTTTTTCCTTATTGTCTATTGATATTAACGAGTTTACACCTTGTTTTTCTAATACAATATATGGTCCGTTGTATGGTGATTCATGTTTTTTTTTGTTTTCATTTTTTACATAGACTTCATCACCTATTTCTAGTTCTAATTCATTTGTATTTAATTCTTTCTTATATTTTCTATGATGTTTTGCTTCAATTAACAATCCTTTAGCTGTCTGTTGAGCGTTATAAAGACGTATTTTCAATTCTGATAGATAGTTATCATAATCATATATGGTTGGTTTTTTATTTAAATCTGTGGTATTAGGTAAGGGTGCTAAATAACCATGTACTAATTCAAATGGTGTGTAATTAGTATCAGTATGTGGCGTAGTGTTATATGCGAATACATAATAGGGTATCCATTTGTGCCATTCGTGATCTTGACAGAATGATTGCAGATACTCGTTGAGTACTCTGTGATTACGTTCTAATGAACCTATGGTTTCATGATGGTAAGGTGTTGACATCGTGTGTTCAATGTCTAAAAATTTACAAATAGATTTTAAAAGTTCGTTATTGTATTCTGTACCTTGATCGGTTTTGAGTTGTTGGAAATGTCCATATCTTAATATTATATTCTCTACTATAGCTTTAGCTACTTGTTCAGCTTCTTTTGTAGTTATAGGTATTGCTATTATATATTTGCTTAGTTCGCATTGCGCAGTTAATATATATCTAAATCCGTTTGATATTCTAAGTGGTCCTACAGTGTCAATTTCAATTGTTTCGAAACATTTATTAGGGGTATCGGTTATTACAAATTTTTCTTTAGTATGTCGGACAATCTTGTTCTTTTGGCAGATTTCACAGTTTCTTACATAATTCTTGGTCATTTTGTTCATATTCTTCCATATATATCTTTGTTTTAATTTCGCTATCGTTCGTCTGATACCTGTGTGACTATTATCGTGATGTTCACTAATTAACCTTAGTTGATCAGTTACTTGTTTCACTTCTTTGGGCGGTTCATAAATAATTACCTCAATTCTCATTTGCCTTTTACTTATATTTTCTTTGTGCACTTTGTTATATAATTTCATCAATTCATTCTTCTTCATATATTTGAATATTTCATCATCATTGCGTAAAGCTACCTTGCTTATATTGTTATTATGTAGTTTGTTAATGAGTTTCTCCAGTTCCTGACCTAAGTCTCGGTGAGGATTATCGCTGCATTCTACATATATCCGCCTTTTATCTATAATTTCAATTCGTGGCAAATTATTATTATTAATCGCGCGTTTTTTATTATATCTTCGTATATTATCTTTTAATATTCGGAATTCTAGAATTGGTAAGTTTCTAACGTCGGATACAGAAGTTCCATTCCACATGTAGGGTTGATCAGACTCATTAATGGTAATAGAGTTTTGTTTCTTCCGTTTTTTGCTTACTTCCGATACTTTTGTAGCGTTTTCTTCTTTTCCTTTCGCTTTACTTCTTGTCACAATGTTTATATTTTTTGGTATCATATCTTGTAGCTGCTGTGAGTCTAACTTTATTCTTGATAAAGCATCTGCATTGGTATTTATCCTACCTTGTTTGAAAATAATTTCGAAATCATAGTCCATCAAATCTATTCTGATTCTTGTCAATTTTGACGAAGGGTTTTTGTGCGTAAAGAGAGAAACTAGTGGGCGATGGTCTGTAATGACTGTAAATTTCCTCCCGTATAAATATGGTCGAAAATGGTTGATTCCCCAATGAATAGCTAATAATTCTTTTTCGATTATTGGCTTGTTTATCTCATGTATATTCAGTGAACGGCTTGCATACGATATAGGTAAATCTTTGCCTATTTCACCTTGTGATAGAATAGCTCCTAACGCATAGTCAGATGCATCAGTTGTGAGAATGAATTCTCTATCGAAATTTGGGTATTGCAATATTGGGCTCTCGGTAATAGTATTTTTAAGTGTTTCAAATGCTTTTTGACAATCTTGAGTCCATTCGAAAGGCTTATTCTTTTTCGATAACTCATTGAGTGGTTTTGCTATTGCTGCGAAATCTTTTACGAAGCGTCTGTAGTAATTGCAGAATGCTACAAATCTTTTCGTTTCGTCTGCATTTTTGGGTGTAGGGTAATTGTGAACTGCTTTGCATTTCTCTGGATCGGCTGTGATACCTTTGGACGTGATTAAGTGTCCTAAGTAAACAACTTCATTTTCCATCAAATTGCATTTGTTTGGGTTCAGTTTTAAATTGTACTTACGTAAACGTTCGAATACTTTAATCAGATTGTCGTTATGGTGTTGTAATGAACATCCGAAGACAATTATATCGTCTACGTACAAAAATGCATTGGCATCAAGGCCTGAAAGTGCGATGGTTAACATCCGCTGAAAGCTGTTGGATGAGATCTTGAGTCCGAATGGTAATCTCTTAAATTGGTAATGACCATTGTTGGTCGAAAATGCAGTTAGCGCTTTTGATTCATCGTTTAGCTCTATTTGGTGGAATGAGCTTGTCATATCTAGACTTGAGAAATATTTTGCTCTTCCGATTCTATCTAGAACGTCTTCTAAACGAGTTAATGGAAATTTGTCGCTTACCAACTTTTTGTTAAGTTGTCTGTAGTCAACTACTAATCTCCATTGTTTGGAATCATTTTCACTCTTTTTTGGTACTATTAGAAGTGGTGAGTTGTGTGGACTGATAGAATGTTCTATTATGTCTTTTTCTAATAAGTCATGTACTTGTTTGTTGATTTCTTTATAACTCGTATGTGGTAATCTATAATTCTTCACGTAAACCGGAGTGTTGTCGGTTGTATGAAGTGTTTGTTTATAGAAATTATTGGACGTAAGTTTTTCATTATCTAGGTAAAAAATGTCTTGAAATTGTTCACAAATTTTTTCCAAAGTATCTTTTGCATGTGTATCTTTTGTTTTTATTTTTATTAGCTTCCTTACTTTTTCCCATCTCTTTAGTTTATTCTGAGTTTTATATGAAGTTTGCTTTTGATTGTAAATGAAAAATTTGGACAAAGGTTTTGTTTTGAATTTTAGATCAGAAGTGTTTATAGATTGTTCTTTATCTGAAGTATTTAAAATTTTAACGTGTTTAATTCCTTTGAAAGGAATAATCGTGTTGCCAATAAATATGTTTTCGTTAATTTGTTCAGCGCAGATTAGACTGTCTTCTTCTACGTTAATATTTATTTGTTGAATGATTTCTGTTCTAGGGGGTATTTTGATTTGAAAAAGTTCAGTTTGCAATGGAATAATGTGTTCAGAACTGTTTACATTAAGAGAAATAGTATAAGTTTCATAGTCGATTTTAACGTAATGTTTTTTAAAGAAATCTCGTCCAAGTATTCCATCTGTTAATAGTGGAAAATCATCGTTTACTACGTGTACCTTGTGCTGTAGTGAATCGTTATTTACTTTAAAATTTAAAATTGTTGTCCCTATAGTACCAACTTGTTCTTTAGTTATGCCCGTGAGTTTGCAATGTTCTTCCGAGTTAATTTCTTGTATTCCTGATGTGGCCGATAATTTGCATATGGAGATATCCGCTCCAGTATCTATTAAAAATGTTAGTTTCTTATTATCTGTTTTAATATGGACATAATTTGTAGTTCCTTCACTGTTAAATGTTTCGACATTCCCTAGTTTTGCGTTTTTATTCCCCGAGTGACCATATTTTGGACCATTTGTGTGGTATCTGGGGCTAATTAGTTTCCCTGTCGATTATAATTTCGGTTTGTAGGATTTCTGTTTGTTGGTTGAGAATATGCACGGTTACTATTATTTCTATTAATATTGTTGTTCCTATTGTTATAGTTAATTCTATTTTGATTGTAATTCCTACCACTGTTATTGGTATTGTTAATATTGTTATTATCGTATCTAGGATTGGGGTTCCTATAGTTGTTACTATATCTGTTATTGTTATTATATCTATTGTTAATGTTATTATTTTGACGATTATAGCTATTATTATGAAAATTACCTCTATTATTTCTGGGGTATCTATTAGATGAGAAATGGTATATTTCTCCATTTTGCATTATTGATCTATTTTCCTTTATGCTCATTTCTGAATTTTCGGCTAACGAAATTGCTTCTCTGTATTTTGAGATTCTACTAGCTTCTAAAGTCTGTATAATATATTTATTGCGTAGACCTTTCTTAAAACTGTTCAAGGCAAGAATATCATTTGTTTTTGATATCGTATCCCGACCTTGTTCACCGATATCACTTATTTGTGTTAGCGTTAGTTCAGCTAATAATTCATCTAACCGTTCTGCAAATTTAGTAACTGATTCATTAGTTCCTTGTTGAATATCTGTAATCATAGTCAATATACACGAAGCAGATTTTGTGGGTCTAAAAATGTGTTGAAGATTCGTTTTTAGTGAATCAAAGTTGTCGGAGGATGGTAAAGGGCTTAATTTTGTTCGTGTAGAACTGTTCAATTTGGTATTGATTATAAGGGTTATAAAGTCTTTCTTTTGATGTGCTGGGACTGATTTTTCAATTATTTCGACAACGTTTAGGAATCTGTGTAGATCATTGAATTTGTTGGCAAATTCGGGAATTACTTTTAGAAAATTGAAGATATCCATGTTTAAAGTGTTATCTAATGTGGGTACTGTATCATCAGTCATTTTTTCTTTAATGCTTGATTGTATTGCCTCAAAAATCTCTTTGAATTTTAGCTTATCAGAGAGTTGCTCAGCTTCTGGTTGTTTATTATTCTGTAGTTCCTCTTTGAATTGAACTCTTAAATCTTCGATTGCAAGGAGAGTTTTGATGAGAAATTTATGTGTATAATTTCTATTTGGTGTCTTTTTTAAGTTTGATGAAATATTCTTTAAGTTAAATAATGCAGACATCTAGCTCATGATATATATTATTATTCTACAATGCTTCAGTCTTATTTGCTACCTTGAATACATTTTTTTTTTTTTTTTTAAATACTTTTTCTTTTTAATTTTTGTGTCGCCTAGCATTTTTCCGTTGTTCGTGGATATCCTTCCTAATTTTTTGTATATTGTCAGCATTTGACTCGATGCTGAGTTGAACGTATAGCTCCTTCAGGTGTTTCCTTTGTTTGAAGGCTTTTCCTCCTCTGGTCCTCTTCTTCTTCGTATCTGCTGGTTTAATAGGCCTTGGAGCGTAGCTTTGATGGTTTCGGCTTTTATACTGCTCAATCGTGATTGGTTGTGGGCCTGGTTTCTTTGATAATATTTCCTCCTTGTTGATCGCAGGATTCCGTGGATCATACCCTTCCGTGCCTTTTTGGGTCGTCACAGGGTTATTGGCAGTGTTTGCTGCGCATAAGGCAAACAGCTCATCAAATTTCCTGTTGATGACTTCTAGCTCTGCTGCGTTCATCTTGTCGCGTCTTCATCATTGTAGGGCCGTTTGATTGATTGCAGGATCGTTCAATTGGTTGCAGGATCGTTCAATTGGTTGCAGGATCGTTCAATTGGTTGCAGGATCGCCATGTAGTGTTGGTCGTAGAGCCACATAAAGTTTGAGAGGAAAATGAAAGAAAGGGGTTCGCGAATGCACTATTAGTAAAAATGCATTTTTAGCAGGAAGCGCAAAAATACCTACCAAGTATATTTTCTCAGCGGCCTTGGTTCCGCAAGTACAAAGGCGTTATTTGTCGAAGACAAATCAGCCGTAATAGGGTGAGAAATAAAAAAGACCAGTGTTCGTTTTAAGGAACAGAGCAGCGTTATGTCGCTCTATGAAGTCAGTTCTACTTCTGTTCGTTTCTTTATTATTTTGTCGTTTATATACACTATTTTACTTACAAAAAATGATCTTAGGTCTATTCAGCATAGCACTATTCAATACTCAATATTGCACATGTGGTTGCAATTTAAAACAAGTGAAATGAACTTACATGTGCAACATCATTATCTTTATTCCAATGCTCATACGCACTTGTCTATTTTGGGCTCAATGCCTTTTGTGTGCATTGTCTTAGTGTCGCACGCGGTCAAAGGCAATGGTTGAAAGAATGTGTTCTTTGAACATAATTTATTGGATTCTTTGCTTTGAAATGCTCGTGTGCATGTTGCTCGGGATATTCCGCAACTTGTGTGGGCTCTCATTTCCGTATGCAGGATATGTAATTGCTTACGGCACGTTGGGCATTATTAGTATGGTTGAGATTTAAGATCTCTACATTCGTAGCAATCTCACTATCTACGAGCTTAATTGGATGAAGGGTTAATTCATTTTTTTCCCGGAAAATTCACCATAAAATGCATTTTAACTTCTTCAAAATGAGCTTGCAAAAGATCCCGAGACAAGTAAATATCTTTAATGTTGTTTTATAAAGGAGAAATTCTAAGCATTTTGTGGAAAAACTAATGATACTTTAAACCTTGAATGAGTTTTTCTCAAACAGTATATTCCTAGAATTCTCTCGCAGCAGAACTCAATAGATGTTGACCTGATTCAATCGAAATTTCGATACTGTCTCTTGGAAACTACATAAATTGATCATTGAAACGCTTGTGGTTTGTATAATCCATAAAGTTATTCGTGGGTTATTGAGCACTGTGTAAGCGATCTATAGTCACAATACACCATATTTTATTCAAATGCATGCTTCCTTTTCGAACATTAGCAATGAATAATGAAGACTTTTGACTCCACCCCACCATCATTCGATTCTGCCCCACGACTTCAACTGTTAGCCGCGGAATGTTTCCATAAGAAGGTGCGATACGCGTTGCGATATCAAAATCCTACTTTGAAAAATGAAGATTAAAAAATATCTACTTGAAGGTGCTTACAAAACAGCCTATTAAGGGTTTACACCACTGTAGAAATTTCCAAGAGTCGATTTTTTATTTATTGGCTTAAAAAATCCTTTGAACCCTTTAGAATAGGAGACAAATGCTTTTATACCTGGCAGAAATAGTTTTCATTGAAATTTCCAACTCTTTCTCGACCCCTCCCGACTGCTTCGAAACGACAACCTGTGGTAAATACGACACCTGCTTGCCGGGAACAGCATTTTGTCTTACCATTCGTTTTCTAACTTCTTTAATACACTAAAAGATGTTCTTACAAACATTTTCAAGCATGTTGAACACAAAGTACGTTAGTACAGCGTCCTTTGATGCTGAGAGAGAACGTAAAGTAGAAGAAAGTCAAAACGCGTTTTTCTTGAAAAAGGTTTTTTTTTAAATCGGAACGCAGCATAACTCAAACAATTTTCTATTTTTGCACTTCAGATTAATATCACATCTTGAAAACAACATTCTGCATAGAAATACGTAGCCAATTTTCGATAAGTTAATATTTCGATTTTTTAGGTACAAATAAGTGCCCGTTTTTTTGGTAGAAAAATGAACTTTTTTCAAATGCTTGCCAATTCAACAAAATTGAATATTTTCAAAATCCCCTAAGTATTTCTCTAGCTATACTAATGTAGTTTAAGAAGACAAATTTTGTTCCACATTAATTTTAGAAGCACTTCTACTGCGTGCCGCGGATCTCCTCAAAAAGAAAAACCGTTCCGCAGAAACGGCTGCCATATAATATGTAATATTTTTGAATAATTCTTTCTAACCTTTAAAACATGCTTAGTGAATAAAAAGAATTACTCTACTACTTTTCCTTCCACTTTAAAAAAATCGCAAAAAACGATAAATTTTCGCTCTCTACTGTGGTGTAACCCCTTAATTATTTTTTGTAAAAATGATATTGTTTTTTATAATTCCTGAAAATAGATTATTTTTGAGGCTCCTCAATGGATTGACCTCTTAATGTTACAGCGATAATAAGTCTGCTTTTAATTCAAACATAAACAATTTTGAATTTCGCTTTTTCTAACTTAATCACGAACATTTCTTGAAAATTAACAAGTGCTTTTCAACAATGAATTAAATTAACAACATTTGTAGCTGCTTTCGCACTTTGAAAAAGGTGTCAAAAATATTGAACTCAGATCTAATAAAAATGCTCTTCCTCATAGTCATTGAAGATTTTGCATATAGTTAGCAGATTTTTTAAAATTATGTTTACTCAAAGTTAATATTTACCGGGAAGTTTTGAAAGATTTAACGTGTGTATAACATTGCCATGATCTTGTTTGCAGTTCTTATAAAAAAAATTTGGAGCTTGTAATAAAAACAAACTATGCTCTTTTCTCAAATAATGGCCTCGTCATCAACATTGTTCAATTTTTCCGACAATTCCATATTATATTGAGGTTGAATTATCAATTATTTATTTTGATTTATTCAAGTTTGAATTCACAGAGCGTAGCTGGTGTTAGCATATGATCATAGAACGGCGTACGATCGTCCTGATTTTGATTTTTTTTGTACCCGAGAGATTATAACAAAATCATGATGAATCTATTTTCAAGTTCTGAAGTATTTTCTTAGGGTAGTGAACTGCTTCAGTAGGATTCCAGGAAATATTTGCTTTCAAAAGTTATTCTAGTATTTCAAGAATAATTTTTGCATCAAATAAATACAAAGATGTTAAAAATTTATAAAAGAGAGATTGAATATAGATTTGAATTATAAATGTTATGTTTTGTAGACTGTATACTATTTTATGTTTAAAAAAAAAGAGAAAATATACATTAATTTCATATTTTTAACTTTATATGTATATATTCACAGCCTAAATCGTAAATTCACAGTCAGTAGTAAATCTCAGAGTTTTTGTGAACTGTTTCGCCCAATTTTAGAATACTAAAACGCGCATAATCTAATTGTTTTGTACACGAAACAGTGAGTCCTGACTATTGTTCCTTTGATATTGATCTAGTTCTAATTTAGCAAATTATACAGTTTAAAAAAATATTTAATTTAGTTATTTGTTTATATATATTCATCCTATTTTTAATATATATTTTTCTATTTGTGTAAAGTAAATTTTTAAGAACTTCCTCCAAATCGAGCTTATGCCAAATATCTAGACAAAAATTCTTATATAATCTTTTACTGATGACGTTCGCGTTTCAAAACTTACGTGTTTTATCTGACAGACCCGTGAAAGATTCTTTTAAAAAATCAGTGAGACTAGTAAAAAATTTATAGGTCTTTCTAAATTTATTCTTTTGCGATTGTTTTACAACCAGTATTACCTACATAAATTGCTTTAGAATTGTTTGCCTGAACTAAATGAAGACAGAAACTCCAAGTGACGACGATATTTCTATCCAGGAAGAATAGCTTTATGGAAATTGCTGATTTTCGCACTAAGTATAAGCTCATCATTTTCACAGTCCCATGATAATCTAAGTCAGATTTTTTAGGTAGCAAAAAAGTGTGTAAAACTGTGGATGTTCATTTTTGTTGTTAATATACATATTCCTTGCATACAAGTATGTGTTCGTTGCATCTTAACATTTTTCATTTGTTGTTCTAATTGTTTTCAAATTTTTCTATCCTTTTTGGAAGGTTATATACCAGACCTTTTATATTATTATGTAATAATTCCTTTCTATTGGAAATGGTTATTGATATATCCTTCCGATTGTTTCGATTTCTGAATCGATAATTCAACTGGCTACAATTCGAACTTATTATGAACTGCTGTACAGAATCTTTTCGAGAAACTCCCCCGCGCAAATATAAACGTGATTGTATATAGTATAATGTAATGCATAGATTTATAGAAGCAAAGTTAAGGATGGTATGAATATTTTCCATTAGCCGTCTCCTTGCACGATGGTGCCTGCTCTGTGTAGGACATTTATGGTCTAGAGGATCTTCCTCCGATTCCCTGTTTATTGATTTCAGAGTCAATGCCTTTTGATTGATGCATCGAGAATATAAGCAGGATTTTCTCAGTCGTGAACATATCACTAAAGAAGGCTACAAGCAGTAGCCGAAATATATATTTGAAAAGTCGAAAATAAAATTTGGTAAAAGAAAAAGTCACGACTTATTATTAGGATTTTCTCTTTTTTTTGTAGGTACCAGCAAAATTATGTCACGGGTACATATACTAAGGTAAACCAGAATTTTTTGTTTTAATTTGTAAGAACTTTGCTGGTACTTTACTTTTACATTTTCTCACCAATCCTCACAAAGTCAAACCCTTGAACGTTTCTGAATGAGTGTAAATCTCGAACCTATATTTAAAAAAAAGTAAATCTTGAAAACTGTTTCTACAACACAACTACTGATTGTGAATCACATTAACGCTAGCACAACTTTAGCACTGAATTACAGAAAAAGAAAAAATCTTCATATTCAAGGTAACAACTGCAGGTGTACTGACTGGGGAATACATGAAGAACAAAATTTGTCCATGACTCCTTTAAGAGTGGGGAAGCTTTCAAACTTCTTACTTCATCAAATTATGATAAAATTCCGTCTAAAGACACTTAATAGACTTATGGTACATGTTTTTTATATTATATATTATAATTTACCTGTTGAGTCGCAAATCAAAAGAAGAAATATTCTTGTGCAAAAGCACAAAATTTTCAATTTTTAAATTGATAGTAGTGTCCCATATCAATTATTCTTTCGAGATAGTGAAGGCTACACCACCCCAAAACCATAAGTGTAAAAGTGCAACGAAAATAGTTGGAGTATTTGATTTTTCTGGCCCGTTTTTTGAGGTTTGATTCAATAGTATGTCATTTAATGTTGTTTTGGGAGCTGCTTTTTAAACTTTTGTGACGACTTTTTTCCATTTATTTTATATTATATTTAATTTTAATATTCTATATATTATTGGGATTGATCAAGTGGATAAATTAATTGGATTAATACCCTCCAGCCTTGACAGAATAAGTTTTCCAGTACTTACGACTTCAGTTGAAAGTTTTATCCACGTGAGTTCTTAGTTCAAACACCATAAAAATCGTTATCTGATTTTGCCGTCACTGCAAAGGAAACTTCCAAGCGATTTTATCTCATCGAAAATTCCACTGTGAAATTACTCCAAAAGAACTGAATTTGATTTTGCAACAATATCACCACATTACTTTCACCACTGCCGTGCGAGTTTGTATTCACTTTATGAGAAAACTCACGCCATCCACCAACTTTGAATTCGTTCAAGAAACACTTTTGAGGCTATTTTACTTTATTTAATATTTTTTTTGCCTCTCCACGCACATGGACATCAACTATGTCGATGCTGTTGACAAGAGCTAAAGTTCGCTACTCAAGAAGTGACCATGCTTTGTCGGGTACTGCGGTTTTTTGGCCCCACTTTAATTTCGTGTTTGTGCAATCCTTGACTATGACGTACGGTTGTGTGCAGGAGATTTTCAACTCATGGAAAATTGCATAATTGCCATCGTCGTGGAATAACACTGAAATGCACCAAGCTTGAAATTTTCCCCGTTGTGCAGAAAATTGAGTTCAGAACCAGTTATTGGGTGCATCATGGTTGCGATGCACTTGGTTGCATCGTTTATTGAAACTGTTAAATGCATGATTTTTCACAGCAAGTCTAAAGTAAGTGGCGATGGTTAACGAATTTAGCATTTCTATAATGAAGTGATCCACATAATTATTGATCTTTGACTAAACTGTGGGTTCAGTTAGAACACTCTTGTTAGTGTTCAAATTGATATATTGATCGCCTCTAATGCGTACTCATAAATACATATGTAAGTAATTCTCCATGATCCAAGCATTACAATTCAATTTAAATCAAATAGCTGAATGACTTCAGCGTAACTTTGCGAGCCACTCCAACCAAACGGCATACAGAAAAATACTTACTCAACCGAAAGTGCATTGAATGTTGGAAAACACCCCTACAAAGTATTTCCCGCTACATTTTCCGACTATTTGGAAACTCATCGAAGAGATTGAATGACATAACTGAAAACAGCATGATTACTTGCTTCTGCGCTTTGAAGATAGCCCATCTTGCACAGGTGAAGCTGGCACGTTGTATTTGGCGTGCCATAGTTTTTACTTTTAAGATCATTAAGTGCGAACGATATGTTGCAATTTGTTTTGTTTACGCAGTTAGATGCCTTGACGATTGTTGGATCCGATGATTAGGAAGATGATGTGATAGTTAATGTCAGGAAAAGATTGCAGATGCATGTGAAGTTTAGTCAATGATCGCTGTCTTAATTTATGGGGAACATGAAACGAAAGACTGAAGCGAGTAACCCGAAATAATGAGGTAGTTTGCTCGAAATGAAGAAAGTGTAGATATTTTGGGATTTGTTTAAACACCATTTGATGTGTCAATTGAGTGATTTGTATGCCAGCAGCTAAAATCCAATCCGAAATTCATCGTTCATGGCTTTTAGAGACTATTGGCCATGCAACATTTTAGTATTATGGAGCATACACCGAATTTGTAATGAATCTACACTTATTCCGAATTTAGTAAAATATTAAAGCGATTGGGAAATGTTTAAATCAAATCATCTCACATGACTGATATGAAGCATAATCTTTTATCATAGCGCCATCAAGTAAATGCATCAGTAACAGTCTGCTCATAAGATACTTCCCATAAACGTTGACGACACATTTGGTAACACCAGAAACGATGCGTGATAAAAAACGAGACCATTAAAAATTATGCAAGAGTAGCGTTACAAGCCTGTGAAGTTGAATTCATTACAGATGTACTGCTAAAGCTGTTTTCGTGGAAACAAATTTTGAAAGCCTCAATTGGGGTAGTCATTTCTTTGAAAAATATTTGTCGTGTATGATTCAAAATCTAGGCAAGTGCGCTTTTTGTTGAAAAGAGGGACATACTTTCAAAGCTTATTTAATTACATTTGTTTTTGAATTTTAATTTTTCTTAAAACTTTCTCAATGCGTTCATGTTTTCGATTGTTTTTAATTTCTCGTTGGCAAAGTAAATTTTGAACAAAATGCAAACAAATTCCTGAAATCAAAGCTGAACAAATTAAAGTGTATCCGTTTCTATTAAATACCCAATGTAAAAAATGTGAGCGTTTATGAATGATTATTAATAAAGAAAATCATACCAAACCACAAACAAATTCCTAAAATCGGAACATAGTTTTAAGAAAAAATGAAAAGTTGTTTGATGAATATTTTTTGCCATGTTTTTATTTGTGTTCTTTTTCCACAAGAAGCCATCGTGGCAGCATTTATAGGACGATTTTACACTATTTTTTTGGAATGATAGCTCCGTGTAAAATAATCAAAATTGATTATAGAAAGCAAAATATTTTGCATAGAATTTGCTTAAATGTTTTCTAGTTTTTCCCAAAACAATTAAACTTTTTCCAAAGCGTTGAAAATTTTGAAAAACAATTAAAGCTTACCGTTCTAAATGTTTATGTTGTTCCTTGCTGATTCTTACACTAAGCAATTTAGCAGTGGATTTGAAACAAAATATGTCCAAAAATTGAGATTTGATGAAATGAAATTTAAAAAAAAATTTTTTTTTGCTCTGCCAGAACAGTCCATCCCAAATATACCTTGACAGCACATGTTGAATTGAATTAAAGTCCCCCTTTTCTTGTTTGTGTTCCCTTCAAATGACTTTTTTTTACTTTGTTGGTCTTTGGGTCAAGGGTTTTCATATTACGCAATCCGATATCGCATTTTGATGAATAGACGACCAAATTCTTCACAACAATAGAGTTTCGTCAGACCACAGCACGGAACTTCAAAAATTTTCTCTTGGCATTTAACTTTTCGCACAACACTGTTTCTTCAGATGAATTCAATGGAGGAAGGACTTCTGAAAATTACAAATTTGTCATTATGTTTGTCGCTTTCGGAAATGGTTTTAATATTTCGAGGCAAAACACGAACTCTTTAGGAGAAATCTGTATCATTTGGGAAAATGCCGAAATGATATGGAAAATGATATGAAAGTGATTTATTTTCCATTAGGGGCCATCCATATATTACGTAACACTCCAAGGGGGAGGGGGTATTTGAACATGTTACTAAGTGCTACATGGAGGGAGGGAGGGGGTAGCAAACTGTTATGTAAAAAAAAATTATAATTAGTTAAAATAATTTTTTAATAACACTAGATCATAAAGTCAAATTTCAAATTTATTTGCCGCGCCACAAAGTGTCAGCAGACGCTAGGCGCGATAATTTTCCACAGCTTGCATGTTTCTGGCAAATTTCTGTTTGTTGTCCAATTAGTCTCAGCACTTTTGTACATGGCATAGCGTTCACACATTTTTTCACACATTTTCCTTAAAAAGAATTTTTTCCCAAGCTGTTCATCGCAAATCGGAGTCGCAAGTCGGTTTACACACCAAATTGCAAATTTTTAATTAATCTTTGTGCTGCAATCAAACGAATCAGTTATCTGCCTAATCGAGATATGGCTCATTTTTTTCGAACATTTTGATGGATTGTATCTTGGTGCAAAAAGATCGACAAACTCCAAGCATTTAACTTACTCGTATAATTGTTTTCTTTCTTACTAGTAATTTTCAACTAATCTTATAACTTACTTTAAACGATATAATTACAAAGGGTTTTCGTTTCCAGCTAATTCCATAGCTTCTAAAGAGTTTTTATAATCAAAAAATATCAAAATCACCCAAAAAATTATATGTATAAATTATATATACGTTTGTGCCTAAATTTTATTTTGCAATTTCCATGTTTCAGATAAATTCTTATCGCAAGTTTCATAATTTAAATATTTGATTTTCCATTAATTTCAAGTACAAGATGTAAAAGCTTGGTTAAAGCTACCTATGAAGTTTGCATAAATTTAGGCCACTTTAAATTGTAACAGTAGTATTTGAAATTAAAGTCCATCTAATCCTAAAGAGACCATATGAATGCATTGAAAAATTGTGTAGTGTTATTGGCAGGAGTTTCTTTTTAACCCACATGTCCAGAAGTAGGGGCGACTTGGTATGTTTTGAAGATTTCCACCTCTCAGCGTTGAAAAACCAAATTTCTTTTATCTTGGAATACATTTTCCTTCAGTTAGCAACCATTTGTAAAATTATTTGACAATGAAATCACGCAGCCTAAACGAAAGACTTAAGGCAGTAACCTTTCAACATTCTCGTCTCAAAAGGATGCAACGTATGGCTAGATGAATATTTTTGTTAAGGATGCTCATAAGCAGTTGAATCATATTTAACGTTTAGCGAACGAAAGTACAAGAAATTTTTCGTTTGCCTTAAGATAGATTACGATTTTTTTTATGAACATAAATGTCCTAATACATTTACTTTCGTCGGTTTTATTGTTATTTGTATAACTTGCTGATATATTTAAACTATTCATTATTAATTTTTCTTTAGGAATGAATTGCCAATTATACCATAATACTATTAATTTTCATGATGGTAAATACTGTGATAAATATAAGAACACTCTTTTGTAGTAATTTTACTATCAAAAGTATCACCGATCAAGTGAAAACAGGTTAGAAAGTCTGCTTCAGCTTTCTTTTTTTTTTGTCGAAGTAAGCACAAACTTAACTGTAACATGGATGGGTAGTTTTTGCTGATATGGGAGTGTAGCATACTTCCCCAGCGGCAAGATGGCTACACCTAATTACTTTGCTTCCTGTGTGAATATGACAGTAGCCAAAAACGTCTGCACTGGCGAATAACAGATCGAAACTCGAATTTTTTTTTTAAAGCACGCAGTCAAAGCATCATCATTAACATTATCTCTGGATTTTTGATCAGATTGCTTGATTTCTGTCTTTGAATTTAAACGCAATTCGGTATGTTTCAAGGAACATTTATAAAAGGATTCATGCCCTTCTTTGGTGTTTCTCAAGACAGTCATTTTGAACCGTTTCTTTTTAATATTTTTATATTTTATCTGTTGGATCTGTTTAATGTCATCTTGGTCAACAAGCTGCGATTTAACTTACTCTATGACTATGGTTAAAAAGCAGCTTGGCTTCATTAAGAGACACGCGAAAGAATCTGAGTATCTGCGGGTCACTACATCCTTCTATATACCGCATTCGTTCGCCCAATATTAGATTAGGTATGCACCATTTGAAATCCTGCTTTTAAAACTCACAGTCTTCGATTTGAGTCCGTACACACTGAGTCCGTGCACACTGAGTAATTTGTATGATTCCAAAATCTACAAAGGGTAGGCTCTGTCCCTTAAACCTGATCTCACTATCAGCAAGAAGATCAGTGATATGCTGTTGTTTTATATTACTAAAGAGGTAGTATATGTTGAGTTTCTAGCAAACCAAATAAAAGTCAATTGGGCAGTAAAAAGAACGAGGCACTCAAGCTTGCCAAACGATTTCCCGAGTATCATATCAGATATCAAATAAAATCTGTGAACAAATGTTGTAGGATATTTAACAGCATAAGTAAATATTACTCCCTCTCTATAAGGCAATCCTCTTTGAAATACGTCATCATGAAAGCTTCTATGTAATACAGTTAAGTTTAGACGGGGGCGATTTGCTAATTTAATTACGTCTTGCTTGGCAAATAAATGAATAAACTTAAGTGTTTTTATCTTCTTCTTACAGTTGGCAAAAATTTCAAACTTCGTTTTCAAAATATTTTTTCGTGATGGAAAAAATGGATTGCAAATATCCATAAGATCTGTGATCAAAGCTAATTTTAAAAATCTTCACTCAGCTAAGTTCTTTTAAAAAACCTGAACGTCGCAGGTCTGTGCTATTTTAAAAATTCAAGAACAAGCAAGTTTTGTTTGACAAGTTGCTAGACATTGACTAATTCACTTATAACATAATTGGGTCAAGAGTAAAATACATGCTTAAATGAAATCCATCTTAGTTAGCCAACAATCTGAGAGTTTCATATTCTTCATATTCGATTCCAACTAATTTGTTTACGTGATCATTACTGGAACCGTTTTCCACCAAATTGCCCATTAAAAGGTACCTAAATGGTCGTTGAGTAGTTCAAAACTTTGCATCGTTATTCTCCTCGAAAACCCATCAAGCCTTCACATTTGAACAAACTAAGAGGAACTGGCGCAAGAGCCCAAAATGGTTTCCTGACAACACATCATGAAGAAACCAATGAGCCTCGGCAATTGGTTTCCTACAAAAATTGTATTTATTTTATTTATGAAACAACTTCCGCACGAACTCAACGATTTGTTCATTCGAAAATTTCCATCCGCACCAAATTTGAATCAAAGAAACTTATTGTGCTGTTCGTTCTATGTATCTGGATATTAAGCAAATGAATGTGATAATTAATTTAACCTCTAAAAATATTTGTACACATACATTACGTTGTCCATTTTTGTTTGTTTGTTTGTTTGTTTGTGTGTGTATACGTTTTGTTCGCAAACCTAATGAGCAATTGTGTATTGATCGTTTATTGCAAAATCATCACGCTACGTTTTGGTACTTTAAAAATAAAACCAACACAGTTTGTGGTCAATAAACCTAATGGTATTAAAAAAAAGAGTTGCAAGTCGTTGCCTTGAGCTGATTTTTATTGTTTTGTGAGACTGAAAATGTGCAAGACATTGCTGATCATGAATAGATTGATGGGCTTACGATGAAGGTACAGAGCCTTTGATATTTCAATGACTGCACATTTTTTTTGCTTTTGAAAACAGTTGATTGTCGGTTATTTCAGGTCGAGTTTATTTTAAGATTGCTTACTTAAATGGCCTTTATTACTTTATGCTCACATGATGCATGCTTCGCTTCTATAAGTTCCTTCAATCGAATTTAGGGTGTCACCTTTAATAACTTTTTTTTTACTTTTCAGTGTTCATAAATCCGTTTAATATTTAATTTTTGAAATTTGAGAAGGTAGAAATTATGCAATATATCATAGCACATTTAGAATCTCTCCAATCAATGTTGTTCTCCATTCAGTAACCTTTTCACGGGTCGTGTTTGGACTCTAATTAGAATGAAAGGGTTAAGCAATTACCAAATTTTTACGCAGTGCTAAATCGATAGTCAATTTATTTATTTTTAACTTAACATCAGTCTCTTTGTGCACATAATTGCATCCATCAACAGGTCTATGTACCATGAGTTTAATGATTAATAATTTTTATAATTACAATGGGTTTTTGCTTCCATTTGCCGGTCATTTAAAAAAAGTGCATCGGCCTTGAATTGTCTTTTTCGCGTCGGTCACTCCGTTTTATTCATAAGTTCACACTGACCTATCGATGTATGAACATGTTAATAGTAAGTACAATCGGACATCGACTCGAAAATAAAAATATCGTGAAAAAAGCACTTTAATAACAAAGACCCAATGTCAAGTGCTTTCCACTTTACGATTAGTTAGCAAATTTTTTGGTGGCTTCTGCTGACTCGTCTGAGCTTGTATGACCCACATTTCATGCACTTCTACAATGTCTTACACGGGATGAATGGACATTTTGTCGCGGACTATGCAGTCAAGGGGATGTCGCTGTTCAACTTGCAATAAGGTTGGATGATATAGTACTTATCATATTACAAATATCTACTGACAAAAGTCGATGCATTCCGAATGCTCAATCTCAAGTAAGATCAGTCGGTCAAGATGTTAATTTTGTCTTGTAAATCGTCTTATATTTGCGCGTCGATAATCTCATATTCTTCAGACTACACTTCCTCAATAACTCGTATTTGCTTCCAGTTTACAACCGCTATTGAGAAAGGTCAGGCTATACGCGCTGCTATTTCAACAACATCAGCCTTTGCAAAGATGCATTCAACACCGATTGGTTTAACAATAGAAACAATTAAATATCGGATCGTTGTTGAAGCACATGGAAATTCACAGCCTGCTAATGAGACCTTATCATCTTATTTATCTTTTGCGCGTTTTATCATCATAAAAAATTTCTATATACTATTGGTAGACTCGTATCTCTTTTGTAGCGCTGCTGCACCAAAAGCTTTTTCAAGTAGTCAGACGCTCAATCAACCATCCCTCCTCAATCTTTCTAGCCAAGATACTTATCGACAGTGGTTTTAAGCGCAGCCAGCATGTTCGACCACTTTTATACATTAACGTGCCACCATTCATCACCAGATTTAGTTCTTATTTAAAAGACGTAACATCTCCTCCGTTCTTGCCGTGTCAACTCGAAATTAAGTGATAGTACTATACTTTGGTCAGACTGTTTGTAATTGTGGATAAAAAATTAATAATATTTTAGTCTGTTACGCACCGATTCCTTAAACATGTTCAAATTTGTTCTAATAACGGCCAGCGTGGTGCTTTTGGCGACTGCTGCCAACAATCCTCGTAAGTTTGTTAATTCTTTTTTACTCCGATTAATTTGAATAGATTTTTAATAATTGCCCAAGATCGTTTGTGTAACCATAGATATGCACCTCATTGAACGACGTGTCAGACGCCGAAATATTATTAAACACGAATTACATATCAGAAGCGTTTATTCAAGCTTGGTTTACTCGATAGTCGTTTATTCGCTCCTTTCTCACTCGCGTCGCCTCGTTGACTGCCTCTTCGTCCGTCGTCTTCTCCTCGGCGTTGCCAGCTGTGACAGTTCGGCCAATTCTGACAAACTCGGACTCCTGACCGAGGTAATCTTCGGTATCGGATGCGTCCAAGGGGTCATCGTCTAAAATGGGATCGGCATAACACCATGGGCGAATGTGCTCAACGTGATGAACTGAACTGTATGGTCGCCGACTTCGTTGCATCTGCTCAATGTCTTCGACGACGTAGCGGTCGTATCTTAAAGATTTCGTAATGCGGTAGGGACCTTTAAAGCGTGGCTCTAACTTTCTGGAGAAACCGGAAGCGGGCGGCACGTGTGCCACAAGAACGAGATCACCTTCGGCGTAGTGACGAGGATGTTGACGTGCCTGATCAAAACGTTGCTTCCACTTTACTTGTTGCTTGGCTATGGATTCTGCAGCTTTTGATCGGCGAATAGCGATCGGTTCGGGTGACATACGCGGCGCTTCATCGTTCAACGCCTGAATAATTCGATTGTGAACGACATCGTTGAGGCTGAAGTCGAAGACTAGTTCGTTTGGGCTGTATTGGGTTGTATCGTGCCTTCCACTGTTGAGGGTCCACTGTATATTTTGAATGTGCAAGTCCCAGTCGTTTTCGTGTGACACGCTTGCACGGAGACAATTCCCTAGAGTTTTATTGACACGTTCAATAGCTCCATTAGCTCGTGGAGTGCGAACCGCTGTCTGAGTATGTTTGATGCCGTTAGACTCACAATAGTCGCGAAATGCATTAGATGTGAACGCCGTTCCTCGGTCTGTAACGATAATTTTCGGAAGACCAAAGTAACCAGTCAGCTCTCGGAGTGCATTCAGTACTGGCATCGTCTTGGTTGAGCGGACAGCTTTCAAAACCGTGAATTTTGTAAACGGATCCGTGATACCCAATATGTATTCATTACCACGTTTACTCTTTGGATAAGGCCCTACATGATCAAGATGTAGTTTCCGGAATGGAATGGGTTCGACCGTGTTAATGTGTAGTTCACCTTCGAGCTTTCCAGATGAAGCTTTGTTAAAAGCGCACTCCATACATGCAGAAATATATGCTCGGACATATTTGCGCATCCTCGGAAACCAAAAATCTCTTTTCAGTCGCTCTAACGTTTTCTCTATAGCGAAATGTCCCATTTCGTCGTGATACGTCTTCGTGACTCTCCAGCGAACTGCTTTAGGAACGACAAATTTAAGTCGATCGTCAACTCGTCGATACAATTTATTGTTCTGGAGTGCGTACTCCTTTCGGATCTGTGGTGCTTGCTCTGAGTGACGCCGCCCTTGAAGAACATCAGCGATGGTGGCAAGCTCAGAATCTTGAAGTTGTATGGTCGTTAGAAAATCATATTCATCCAGATCGACTCTGAAAATTCGATCAACGACCGTTTCAATTGTTTTCGGTCGTTCAACTGGGGCGCGGCTCAACGCATCGACGTGACGCATTCGATCGGAGCTTCGGTGAACGAATTCGCAGTCAAACTCCTGCAAGCGCAGCCACCAACGGGCGATTCGAGGTTTCAGTGGCGTTGTGGTTTTCGTGGCAGTGATAGCGGCACAATCAGTCACTGCGCGAAATCGTTTCCCGAGTAGGAAAAGTCGGAATCTTTCTAGCGTTTCTACTAAAGCAAGCACTTCCAGCTCGTGGCTATGGTAGATTCGTTCAGCGTCTGAGCACTGTCGGCTGAAATATGAGACAGGTTTCCACCCGTCTCCAGTGCTCTGCAGTAATACTCCGGCTAGTCCAATCGAGCTTGCATCGGTATGAACTTCGTGATCTTTTGCGATGTCGTAGATCTGAAGCAAAGGAGGACTCAACAGCTGCTGTCGTAGTAAGTCAAAAGCTTGTTGCTCCGTGAATGACCATTTAAACGGGGGCGCGTCTTTCGTGCGGAGCAATCGAGTTAGTGGTAGTGCGATGGTTGAATAGCTCGGAACGAATTTCCTAAAGAAACCCGTCAGCCCGAGGAACCGTCTAACGTCAGCCTGATTGTTAGGTACTGGAAAATTTTGGATTGCCGTCGTTTTTGTATTCCCTGGTGAGATGCCGTTTTTTGTGATACGGTGTCCAAGAAAATTCACGTCCGGAGACATAAACGTGCATTTCGATGTTTTTAATGTCATTCCCGAGTCGAGCACAAGAGATAAAAATTCCCGAAGGGCGCTAAGTCCGTCTGCAATTGTGTCGCTGGGAATAATTACTTCATCGACGTAGGAAACTACTGAACTCTTCATTTTGACCATAATTCTCCGCATCGCTCTCTGGAAGACAAATGGTGCGTTCACCAGCCCAAACGGTACAACATTGTACTCGTACTGCCCGTTGTGTGTGGCGAAAGCAGTAAATTTTTTTGCAGCTTTCCTGAATTGGCACTTGATGGTACCCGGATAGAAAATCCAGAGTCGTGAAATACGACTTTCCTGCAAGTTGGGCGAGTTGTTCGTCGACACTCGGAACGGGGTACGGCTCCTTGATCGTAATTGCGTTTAGCATACGATAGTCAATGCACAGTCGATCGGTTCCATCTGACTTCGGAACTAAGATGACAGGCGAAGAATACTCAGATTTACTTGGACGTATGATATCGTTGACTAAAAAGTCATTGATGATATTTTCGACAGTTTGCCGTTTTGGAAATGGCAATTTATACGGAGATCGATTGACAGGAGCATTCGTTGTCAGCTTGATACTCATCTCCGTCGTAGTGCAACGGCCGATTGTTGACATACTCTCTGCGAAACATTTATTAAACTCGGTCAAAAGTGAATTCAGTTGTGCTCGATTTTCCTTCGTCATCGGGCCTGTCTTCACGTCCCATTGTCGTTCACTGACTGTGACGTTCCCCTCTTGAATGATAACACATCGTGCTTTCCCGATCAAGAAATCGTTCCCTAAAAGTATTGGTTCGTCAAGCAGATCATCATCGACAACATGTAAACACATATCTGTTTTGCTTCCGTCCGTTTCGATGGTCACTTGCAGTGTATGAGTGCACACGTATTCACCACCACCAAAACCTACGAGACATTTGGGCGACACAGATAGTAAAAGCTCTCCAATGTTTCGTGCGTCAGTGCGTCGAATGAGGGAGCAGCTGCTTCCCGAATCAATTATGCTTGTCAGATCACGTCCATTGACGCTGATCTGTTTGGTAAGAAGATTAGGTCGTTGCTGCGTGATTCTGTTTATCGGTTGCCTCTGCAGATTAGGGTCAGAGAGTTTCGCCGGACAGTTTGCTTGTGTGTGTCCTGTTCGCGTGCAAGTTGGGCAGCGAAATTTCCGCTGTGGCTTAGGGCAGTTGATGGATAGATGCCCCTTTTCAGCACAGTTGAAACAACTGCGAGACTCGGGCCCTGGCCGGTTGCGAAACCTCAAATTATTTGTTCCCGATTGTTTTTCCCCTATCGACCGGGTCGATGATGTTAATTCGTCGCGTGTATTCGTCATCGTAAATCGTCGTATTGCGTTAAGAAGTTCGCTTGTCGTTGCAAATTCAACACCAGCAAGAGACGCTTGCAACAGAGGCATTTTAAGTCCGTTGCGTATGTAGTGGATGATGATGAGGTCGTCCAAACCTCCACGGCGTCCCATCGCGCAAGTCCTGTAAAAATATTCCTCCGGTGTTTCGTTTGACAGGCGACGTTCCTCAATCAATTTTCGATGAATGTCGACGTTAAGTTGACGGAGTGGGAAGTCTGCTCGTAGCATATGAGAAAATTGCCCCCAAGTGGCGAATGTATCTTGGAGCCCATCATTCCATTGTTTAGCGTGACCTCTGAGTTTCGCTTGAGCGGCGAAAAGTATCAGCTCTTCTTCCCAATCATAAATACGGGCCAGTTTTTCTATACGTGATAGAAATTGTTCCGCAGATGGCGATGTTTCATCCAGCGGATCGAAATATGGTAGTACGTTGATAACGTCACGTACTTGAAACACTCCTCTTTCCCCTCGACGTGTTTGAGACAGCGGATTGAGTTCTTGTTCTCCCGTCAAGGGGTGCGCAATTGCATTCGTTAACTGAGCCGCTTGATATGAATGAGCGTGTCCGGGGGTGGAATGGAACTGGACGTATGTCTGATCGGCTATAATGTTGTTGTTGATCGAATTTTTTGATATTCCGACGTGGGCAGGAATCGTGGTGTGACATTGAGTTGTCGAAGTTCTCGGTCCAAATCGTGGCCCACCATCCGGTGCTGACATAGATATCGGAACTTCACTTACTTGGTTCGTTGTCGCTATCGGGTGTCCGATGTGATGTGTGGAAATGAAGTTTTCACCGGCAATCGAAACAAGTGGAACTGGAACTGGCGATATTGAAACGGGAGGCATTGAAACGGCTTTAATGGCGGCCATGAGAGCCTCCACCTGAGCCTTTAACTCGGTCACTTCCTGTCGCAAATCGTTGTCGTTTCTCGCGGCGTTCTCGTCCTCAGAGACTTCAACTACGTCAGTCCCAAGGTGTATCGCAAGACGTTCGACCAGATCGGGTTTGCGACCTCCAATCGCAAGATCACGTTCCTTTAACAGTTCACGAAGGGTTTTGCACCCCAAGTCGGCAATATTTACTACAGGCATTTTCAACGCTTAGATCCCAAGGATCCCACTTCTGAATTGTCAGACGCCGAAATATTATTAAACACGAATTACATATCAGAAGCGTTTATTCAAGCTTGGTTTACTCGATAGTCGTTTATTCGCTCCTTTCTCACTCGCGTCGCCTCGTTGACTGCCTCTTCGTCCGTCGTCTTCTCCTCGGCGTTGCCAGCTGTGACAGACGTATCTCATCTGATTTGTGATAGAAAGTAGTTTTCGTTAATCGAAGATTGTGAAGTAGTTTCTTGTTTTGCTTTCCGTTTGCGTCACAACCATTGTACTGTGCTCGACTGGTGGGTGTTCAAAGAAAATCGAATGGCAATACTTGTTCTATTATTGATTTAATATTTATAAGTCGATATTTGAATCGAATCATATGTAGATGACTTGAAGATTGATTGCGAAAAGTTTATTGTGTTTTTTAACCTTGTGATTGTTCGCAAGGATGCTGCACAAACCTGCAACATGAGCACAATCTGATAATATATTCAATTCGGAACAAAGAGCGAAGTGAATAAAAATCAAATCCTCTATTGTGGCCATCAAATTAACTTGTTAATAATAAAATGATGCATTTCAAGCAAATAGTTTATCGCATGAAATTCACGTGATAATGGAAATTTAAATATAAACTCGCTAAGCATATTTTCGTTATTGCTATTAAAATTATGCAAACAATAGTGATTATCTAATAGGAACTAATACTAGTCTCAACGGATTGTTATTTGCTAAACGTTATGTTATGGCTAGTGGTTTTCTTTCTTCAACATTTGTTTGGTATTCTTTACATATTGAATGCACTTCTGTTCGCTATGTCTATATTAGTAGTGAAGGATCCAGAAAATAGTATTTTTTAGAAAGTATGCTAAGAGGAAGATAGCTGAAATATTAAACTTCAACAATTAGGTAAAACGCGATCTTCTTGTAGGTCATGTATGGAAAACTTTTCTGTTAAAGATTCATTTTCGTTCATCATCCAAGTAGGCTTAATGATATTGGAAGCTGTCTTCGTTTGTATCTTCAAAAGTAGCCCATAAAAGATGACTTGAAAAAAGACGTGCGTAAAATACAGTTTGAAATTTCTACTTACTAAACAAGGCGATCATTGTAGGTGTGATCGAAAAATCTAATTAATTTCAAATTAAATCAATCAAAAACTTTATTTGTCCAACAAGCTCCATCATTAAGAAAGATCCTCACATTTCCTGTTCAGAGTTCTAACAGATTTTCAAAACGATTAGGTCAAGAACCCCAAAATCATTTTGAAAATCTTTTAGAGCTCTGAACAGAAAAAGTGAGGGTAGAGAAATCACCGAAAATAAATTCAATGGTTTTGTTGGTTGTTGTTGTTGGATGACTGTATGGATCTGGAATCGACAACTCAATGTAAGTCGCTAAAAAATAACTTCAATTCATTAAATCGCGGTAAAAAAACGCGATTTTCTCGAAACTTTGTTTTTCCGTGCAGAAGGCACCATTTCTCGAGAACGAATTGGCCGATTTTGGTGAAACTTTGCACAGTTCCTCTTTATAGTATTGACTCCTGCTTGAACGAAGTAATTTTCATTCAGTCAACTCCTTTTTTTTATATGAAGAAAAAAACTATTTTAAAACCGATGAGAATCGCAAAAATGCTAAAAAATATGAGACGAAAATTCATTCAAATCCATTTCAAAACTTCAAATTCCATTTTTTTCATTTCCTTCATTTAATCACGAGCCAAGGGCATAGACTATAAGAATTTGTTTGGAATTTTTTATTTGAGATGAAGCTGCACCGAAATATTTTTCCTACCGCAAAAAAAGGTGAACGTGCAAAACTGTAGGAAAATTGACAATTTTCAATATTTTTAGACAATTTCTTGAAATGCTAAACTTTTATGTGTGTAAATTTAAAATAAAACATATTTTTGGTTTTTAAAATGCAATTTTTTGAAAAAAAAAATTTCTTCAAGACCTATGTAAATGAGTAGACAGTGTTGAAAAACGTGAAATAATGGTTTCGAAGATTAAACTGTAAATCGCTACACGTAAGATAACTCTGAAACTAAAAACAGCGAGGGTGAATTCAAATAAATATTTGATTTCCATAATCACAATTTACTGTACAAAAGAAACCTTCCACATTAGATGTCGTTGAAGGAATATAAACGATTATTTAGCAATCACCATTTCAACGCGATAAATTTTATGGAACAACAATTTCAGTGCTTTATAGTCCTCTTATCTGTATTTTCCAAATTCTTCAGAATAATAACTTGTTATTTCTGATGAACAACAAGATTATTACGTTCGACCATACATGATGATCATGCTCATTCAATATCTAAAAATCTTACAAGACAAGTTCATTATCATCTAATTAACATCTTTAAATTCGTGAAAAAAATTCCCTGTAAAGAATCTTAAATATTTCCAGGAACTGGAAATGCCACTTAATTTCCACGTGTAGTTTTTGGTCAAGCGATAAACTACATTCAACATCATTAGCTGCACACGTCTTTAGCAAACTCTGAAGAAAATGAAATTCTTTCTTAGTGGGGATGATGAGGACACACTGGCTGGTAGATGGGAAAAAGTTATGATCGTTATAAAGTCCATCGTAATCAAAGTAATTTCGTTTGAATTGCATGATTGTTTCAAGCGTTCATTGCGAAGATAAACCAATCAAACTCGACTTTTTTTTTTAAATTGAGTCAAATTATTCATCTAGTGAAACTGGGAACGATGCTGTTCATAGCAAACCTGGCTTTGTTACGGAAGATATCGTTAAATATCATTTGACGATTCTTTGGTATTCACTGTAGCAATTACAAATATCTATTTTGAGCTTGTTTTTCGAGATTTAAACATTTATAACTTGTATGCCCTTTAAAACAGTCAACTAAAATTTGGGTTGATTTAAATAAACGATGCCTTGATTCATCGTTGTGCCGGTCGAATCCATGTTACTTTCCTTCTAAAACCGCTAGCTATTGGGAAATTTTGAGTTTCAGTTCAACCGAAAATCAAATATATCAAACGAGTTCAAGGTACAAACCGACGCGCAACCCGAAAAACACTTGAAAAGATCACCAACCTCTTTGGATCTTCGATTTGACGCCGGTGGTTCGTTTGTATCTTTTATTTGGATCTTTAAATCTGGCAACTGAGCTCGTTGAGCTTTTTCAAAACTGCATTTCGAAACTTTCTAATGTAAACTCACCGGATTGCAGCACGTGCTGGGCGCAATTTTTTTCAGTATGTAATTTCAACACGCTCAAGTGTTTAGTTGCGGAGTTGTGCAGTATGTGGAGTTGAGTGCATTTCCAACAATGAAACGAAATATCTGCAGTAAGTGTATGACACATATGGGTGTTATGCAGTTGCCGCCGTGGTTTACACGCCTCCATGTATGTGAAAGGTGGATTATGAAATCTGAAAATGCATAAATTTAAAGTTCGTCGGAAAGAAATGCTAAGATTCAGTGCTTGGGACCGCGACCTGTGTGGAGTGACATGGCAATGTATCGATGATTAATAGACATGCAGACAAATTGTTGTGAACCCAAAGATGTTTGAGACTAGCTGAGCAATTGACGGGATATCTATTGCACTAAGCCGCACAGATTGAATCACTAGATCGAATGTAGATAATGATGAATACATTTGAATATGAAATGTCGAACAAGATTGAATCAAACTATTGTGCAATTGTCTTGGCTGGAAAATTAGTGAAAGGAGTTTCAACTGTTTCAGTTCAAGTCACGAGACTTTGGTTCGTTAAAATGTTAGAAAGAAATCAGAGAATATGAGCCAATTAAAGCCTATCTACTAAGCTTTCAAACCTAATATTCGAAAAGGACTTGGAAGTCAGCCCAATTGAAATATGTAGAAATTTTATGCAAGGATGTGGCGCTTATATTATTAGCTTTATGGCACCGAGGAATAAATAATTTTGCAGTTTTAAGAGATTATTGCTATGAGAGAAGCAATGATAAAAAAATTTGTGCATTAAAATATTATTACTAGAAAGATTTTCCTCAAACATGTGCAAATACATTGAAGATATTTTAACGTACCTAAAACAGTGTTTTCTGTGCAAACAATAAACAAAGAATGGAACGATGCGCAATTGTAGCTGAAAATTGCAGCAGAATATAAAAATACGATTTTATAAAGGAATTTATTTATATCTCAATAAAACTGAAGAGAGGTCAAAGTTTTTTCTGAATTGAATCAACACAAAATTTTATTTGGAACCATTGGTAACAAAAATACCATAATTGGTAATTTTGTTTGTTTGACTGTGCCCACATCACATGGAAACTGCCGTGCGGATTTTTAAGAAACTTGGCATAGTCATAGCTTGCATCCTGGATCAACATTTTATCCCGGAAAATGATTTTTTTAAAATGAGTCAAGAAAACTGTATGAAATTGTACTTTGCGAACGGGAAATATTCCAGTGTTGACATTTTCTAGACTTGGGTAGCCGGAAATATATAAGCGGACGGATACAAAAAAAATTCGCAATGCTCAAGAAACGAAACAGCGATGATAACTCAGGCAATGCACAGTTTAAAACCAATGCGAATAAAATTGTGGGTGCAGCTAGTTTAAAATATGTAAGGTATATGATATGAGTAGAAAATTTAAAACATTTTTTAAACACCTAAGGTGAATATATCTTGTTACATATTGAGCAAACAAAAAATTATGATTACAATGCTTCTCAATTAATAAATTTAAATTTACAATATTTGCTTTTGAAATCTATAAGAAACTTTTACAAAAGCATAAAATATATTTAAGTTTTATCATGGGTTAGAACCTCCTGGTCTAGTCGACAACTTTCGTCTCTTAGTGTGCTTTTGGTTAACGACTTGCTTACACTATTGTTGCACATTAGTGGAGGTTCTTGTTTCCAGGCTTTTTGGCCGGTACCATTGTTAAATGGGAAGTGTGGTTTCGGCGTAACGGATGACTCCTCTTCAGGTGCTGCCATTTAGTGCAGTCTCGTAACGGGTGGCTAAATGGCAGCACCTGAAGAGGAGTCATCCGTTACGTCCGTTCCTCTATGGAAAATTCTTGAATTCACAGCTTTATTTTCTGAGAAATGGGACGGCAAATTCTGCCTCTGTCCAAGTAGCAGAAACCAATGATTTGCCACTGAAGCATAATATTCTCTATGATTTCGAATCAACAAGCATGTTTAGATGATTTTTTGATATCCTCAATGCAGTCGAATCATATCCCTATGAAATGGAAATGATGAGAAAATGTTTGATAGATTTCTATACACCTACCAGATGTATCGTAGAATGGGAGAACTGTATTGCTTTTATATCTTTCAAAGATCTGAGCCAATTTTCCCCAAACATCTAATTAAATAATATGAATAATTTATGTTGATTTACAATGTTTTTACTATAACTTTAAAGTCAACATTTTTCAAAAATTATTTTCCAATTGATTTTTAAATATTCTCAGCAGCAACTAACAATTTTTATTCTGTTTTATTTCAGCTGAGTACGTGAAGCAATGTCGAAAATCCGACCCGAAAGTTATTGATTGCTACAAACAAGCACTTCAACATTTGAGCCCGTACCTAGCCAAGGGTATTCCGGAGATTGAGGTATGACGCTCGAAAGATAGTTTACAAAAGATACCAAAGATTCAGCTACATTACTACATACTACCATATTTTGACCGACATTTGTCTCATGCAATGCGTTTTACATTCATAGTTGAGTTTTAACTTCAACACAATTTTTATTTTCGTATTTGGTTAAATTATTATCGGGTAAACATGTTTGACCTCCGTTTTTTACATGTCTGTTATGCGACGGGTTAAAACGTTAAAGAAAACTTACATTTTTATACGACATATTCGCTTCGGCCATGGAAAATACAATTGCTAAGAAAATATGGAATTCAGTAATGTGACCTTTGCATGGATGATTCGTTTGTAGCCTTGTATCTAGTTTGGTGGGTCAATAATCGATATATAAATGCGGCATTAGGGCTAATGAACTCAACTATCAGACACATGATTTTGCACCGCATTTGGTAATTGCTATTACATTAGGATCTAAGGTCAATGAAAGGCAATTGATGCATATGCAATTAGACTGGACATTAAAGTAGGATAGCATCTTTATAATGTTAATTCAACTTTATGAAATTATTTTCTTCGAGTGATTAGCAAACGTATAAAATATTCAAGATTAATATCTTATCCTGATAAAATGCCGTCAAAAATAATAACTACTGAAATTAAAGATGGTTTGATGCTTAATCAATTGAAGGATAAGAACTTAATTATCATAATATTTTTATTGACATTCAACTTTAAACCAACGATAATAAAACAACAATAAACAAGCATTTGTCTGTACTTTATAAAATAATCGGACGAAGACCCTAAAAATGACACAACAAAAGTGGAAAATCAAATTCTTTAATAAAAATAAATTGATTATGATCATAATAAAAAAATGAAAAATAGACTTTAAAATTTCATGAATCATTCAAATTGGCTAAAGTTGATGCTCATCAATGATAATGTTTTTGCGAATTTATTTCTGTTTGCTCTGTAGTCGACGTTTTTTTAGGAAATCACAAAATGCACGAATACTACATCTTGTTATTTTAACGACGCTGAAAACACTAAGTCTGCGCCATTTTTCACAAAAGATTTCATTTCTTGTTGCTATATAGAATAAATTATTTGCCTATCTGACAAGATAAACTGTGCATTCATTTTTGAATTATTAGTAGTATTGTTGAATAATAGCCAGCTTGTTTTATATCTTCTCTGAACATATTAAACAATTGTTAAAGTGATAAGTCACATGATGGATGCAAAAATGTGCAACCGGTTTCGTAATCTTTTAAACATCAGAGTAAGTTTAGAGTTTATAGTTTAACCAGTTTTTTTGTAGCTCTAAGTTGTTAATATGAAAATAAATTTAAACTGCCACAAACATTGAAATTTCGTAAATTTTGATAAAAATAAATCTGTAAACTTTGCATGAGAAAAAAATGTCATGAACACATTTTCTACCATGAAAATTGCACGTTAATATTTGACCGGTAATTTAAGAACCAATACAAAAGTCTGTAGATTGGAGAAAGCGTATATAAATTGAAAAGTTTTTTTCTGGCAATTATCTCGAAGGTATGAATTATGTTGACTACTACCAATATGATTTTCTCCATTATTTTGTACTGTGAACTATTGATTATTGATTATAACTTCTTTAATTCAAATTCATGGCAGGACGACCTCATTTAAAATATAAATGAAAACAATTATGATGGATTTTTAACTAATTTTCATTCCTATCTTCAATGTCTAGATGCCAACCATTGAACCCTTCATCATGGACAAGCTAGACCTCCAACTCACCGAAGGCCCTCAGGGCTACAAAATATCGATGAAGAACGTGGAAGTGTTCGGCGCCAGCAACTACAAAGTGAAGTCCATCAAATTGAGCGACGGTGAAAAGCCTTTCGAGGCGACAGTTGTTATGCCCAAACTGCGAATCGAGACCAAGTACACCAGCTCCGGTGTGTTGCTGATCATTCCTGCGTCCGGTGGAGGTGATCTTCACGGAACCTTCGGTAAGCAATTACTTCTTCTGCAACTACTTCTTCTGTCTGGCGCAGTAGACTGATCTCTGAATCTTTTCCAATCTCCAGAAGGTGTTTTGGCTCGTTTGAGTGGAAAGGTGTCCAGCAAGGTGAAGAACGGAAAGACACACTTCCATGTTGACCACTTGAACCTTGATCTTGACTTCGAAGCCGTCAAGTTGAGCATCTCGAATGTCCTTCATAACAACCAAGTTTTGAGTGAGTATGCGATGAAGAAAACCGGCATGACTGAATGCACTTGCATCAATGTCTTTTGTGCAGTAAATGTTGCAGGACTTAATTAATTCGTTGCTTTCAATATTTCCAGCCGATGCGTCTAACTTGTTCTTGCGCGAAAATGGTCTGGAAGTTGCGCGAGCCATGAAGCCTCAGTTGCAAAAGAAGTTGTCCAATTTGTTTGGAAGGATTGCCAACCAGCTGCTGAAGCACATTCCTCTGGAAACATTCTTGATTGATTAAGCTCGCAACTCAATACCTCTGGCTTGTAATTTTTAATAAGACACTCGAAAGAATTTTGAATTGAGGATTGGATCGTCTTTGGCGAAGTACTTTGTCTGATGTTGCTAAAAATTTAAAGTGTCCAACCTGTTACTTTTAAGTAGCAAATATATGTAAATAATTTGTAGGTAGTTTTATGTTTGTTAATATATTAAATATTTGTTTTTTACCCACTGTGTTAGTGATTGTATAAATAAATGGGATATTAAATTCGGAATGATTTTTTTCAATTTTATGTTGAGTTTTTCAAGTGAACTGAACAAGTGTTGCCATCTCAATATTTTCTCTTCATAGTAGGCTGCTAGGATGTATTGCAAAAGTTTAATGGGGAACTGTCAGTTACAAGCGAATCGAGGATGTCCGTGCACGGTGTACATACAGTGTACCAATAATGTCTTCGTACAGCAGGTATTTGGAACTTAAATGATAAAAAACAATACATTTTTCCAACAAATTTGAAAAAATTTTAATGCATATTTATTCATTGAACATTTTTATTTAATTTAGAAACAAAAACAAATCCATTTAAAATATTCATTGCAAAGTTATTAACTATAAACAAAACAAAGTCGACAATTTGCCTCCAATAATGTCTTCGTACACTTACGAAACAGTTTATGAAAAATCTTAATTTCTTTGTTAATATTTGGTTAGGTAGCCTTTATTTTTAACCATGGCTTTAAGGCGGTGTGGCATCGATTCTACTATTTTTTTGCATAGCTTGGCTCTATTTTTGCCCATTCCTGCTGAAGGGCCTGTTTCAACGTAGGTTTTGAGCTAATATGATGCGTCCTGATCCTTTTTTCCAGCATGTTCCACATGTGCTCAATGGGATTGCGGTCAGGACTTTGCGGTGGTGTTTTGAGCAAATGTGGAGTTTTGTACGCCAAGAACATCCTAGTATTATGAGCCATGTGCTTAGGATCGTTATCTTGTTTAAAGTAAAAATCTTTTGATACACCCAATTTTTCAGCACTCGACTTCAAATTTCTTTTTGGAATTCCAATATAGGCCCGATGATCCATGATTCCTTCAATTATTTCTAAGTTTCTAACGCCACTTGCAGCCATACAGCCCCCTACCATTACGCCACCGTTGCCGTGTTTTACAGTTTTGACGGTGTGTTTGGGGTTGTAAGCATCTCCTGGGTTTCTCCATACTCTAAGTCTCCCATCAGACCCAAAAATGTTATATTTGGACTCATCAGAAAATATAATATTGCGCCAAAACTCAAGAGATGCATTTTGGTATTGCCGAGCGAAGTCCAAACGTTTTTTTCGATTAACTTCACTTACCAGTGGCATCCTACGAAGTGTACCAGACTTAAATCTGGCATCAATCACGGCTTTTCGTACTGTTTCTGGATGAACTTATTTTCGATCGGGTTGAAGGAGCTCTCCACTACATTTTGGTGCACTTATGAACAGATCCTTGGCAATCATACGCCTGATTTGCAGCCGATCTGCATCAAGGCGTCCTGATGTAGGCTTATTTTTTACGCGGCCTTCATATTTAAAGCGCCCGATTGCAGATTGGATAGTAGAACGGCTCCGCGATAGTAGTTTGGCTATTTCCGCGTATGATTTTTGCTCGTTTACGTGTAAATTCAATATAAGTGTACGCTCTTTCAACGACAAGTCTTTACCAGGAATTAATTCGATTGAAAACTGAGCAAAACCAACGAAATTTACATTTATGTTCCTTTATTTACTTCAAGTACAAACCGGTTTGGGTGGGAACTAATTATGATCAATAACTGTCAGCAAAGAGATCGAAGGGCAAGCGAAAGCTTAAATGTACGAAGACATTATTGGAGGCGAATTGTCGACTTTGTTTTCTTTATAGTTAATAACTTTGCAATGAATATTTTAAATAGATTAGTTTTTGTTTCTAAATTAAATAAAACTGTTTAATGAACATATCTGCATTAAAACTTTTTCAAATTTGTTGCAACAATTCATTGTTTTTTAGCATTTGAATTCCAAATAGCTGCTGTACGAAGACATTATTGGTACACTGTATATCGGGCATCTTCAAAATTTAAAAACATTTTTCTCAGACACGTGCCTTTTGAAAAGGCGTCGGTCTTGATGGCCAAGATATCTCAAAAAATATTCCGTCATGATTTATCAATTCACATAGACTTTTTCCTATGAAAACATGCTGAAAACTGTTTTATTAACAAGAAACGAGAATAATTTACAACGAAAAATGCGATTACTCTGTCAAATTACTCTAATTTCGGTGAGCTCTAGAATTTAAAAAAAACGTTGTTCAATCAGCAGATATCAATGTCTACAAACATAATTGTTTTTGGGTTTCATATATAAGGAACGAATTGTAGTATCCCGTCTATTCTTAAATATATCTTCATAAAAATTATTATATACTTAGTCCAATAGACGTGATATGAAATCACGTGTTTTTTTGGTATAAAAAAGGAATTTTTTAAAGAATTTGCTTTTTTCAAATTTCACCTGTAACAAACTACATACGCCGTTAATTTTGCAAAATTAGATATGGACGTGTTCAAAATGTTATTACCTTGTGTAAATAAATATGTGTTTGAAATTGATGTAATTCATTTGATCCTTATCATATGCATCTGAAAAAGATGACAGAAAATGCAATTTGGAATTTAAAAGGACACGCTTTCTTATTTACGTTACCAAGGGCGAAATTTTTTTCAGTATTATTTCATTAAAATCTCTCTCGTACATTAAACTCTTGATGAAGAATGTATTGAATTTTAGTTGAAGAGGCTCATCAAATACATTAACCCACTAAGATATGCAACAAATGAACGACTTAGACACAAATCGATGAATTCATGGATATAATTGATGCATTTTCATTTGAAGAAATCTTTGATTTTTTATACTATTTGCTGGTTATTATTTTTACAGAGAAAATATTTTTGCACCTCAAATGCACTACCCAAAAGTAGCTGATTTAGAATGTACGTTTATCGTGCGGGAAGATAATAAGATATTGCATATTTTCACAACTCAAGTTAATAATTTTTGAATGAGCACTCGCACCTTTAACTACGAGTATTAACGAAATAAGTCTCGATTCTATTGAATCTTTAAAAGTTGAATAATCGGCATCTATTTGGTTTTTACTCTCAAAATAATTATAAAAATTAATCATTCAAGAAAGTAAAGTTAACGTTATATTGATGCGATGCAATATTTCGAACATATTTTACTAGTTAAAGCGGTAGTTAACACTGAGAGAAATTTTTATTGAAGAAATAAAGAGATAAAATAGATAGCTATGATCTAACCATGAGGGCTGAGTTTTTAAAATTCAATATATATTTGTTGTCTTTTCAGGAATCATGTTTAGAGTTCAATTAAATGTATTAAAAACTATTTATCAAAAATTTTCGGCTCGTTCTTCGATCTTCGAATTTGTAAAAATGATTTTTCGGGAAAATACTCGTGATATTTGAAATCCCATCATTTTTTCCTTAATCTGAAAAATTTCCAACGAAAATGTGCACATCGAAAAGTTTTCATTTTGCTATGGATTGCATATGTTTCAGCGCAAAGCAGTTATACCACAGCTTCTTCAACTTGAAATTGGAGGACGCGGTCACTAGATTAAGAAAACTGTTTTTTTTTGGGGCAAGACGCCATAAACGAGATGTTCTTGTGAATTTTTTTTAATAATAGAAAATTAAAATTACTTAAAATTTAAAATTAAAATTGTATTATAATAACATATCATACACCAATTTAATCAAAAAATAAACATTAAACCAAGCCACCAGGTGCAACCTGTGGGATCCAAACGAACATTTTCCCATAATTGTCTGAATAACTCTTCAAAATAACAACACTTTAAATAATAATAATGGTATTGAAACATTACATTAAATGGAATGAGTCGGTTAGTTTTTAATTGAAAATTTTTCTGTAATAATAAAAACTATTTTTTTTGATAAGTACTCTTAAAAGCATTCCATTTTCTTAAACATTGATTTTTGGAATTGAATATTGCATTTTTTTATTTAATTAAAATCAACGGCTGAACTAAATTTAGAAAAAAAGGTCAAACTTTACAAAAAATAATATGCTTGGATCAATGCTCCAACCATATCATTAGAGTAAGTGAAATTAGGTAGGTCAGTGTAACTTTTAATGGTTTATTATTTTTATTTGAATACGTTTTCTTCATTTACGAAAGGCTATTCATTTGAAATAACTAATGACTTTATGCATCATTTGTTTTTTAAAGCATTGATTACCGGAAGTGTTTTTAAAATGTTTTTGTAAAAAAAATAATATTTTGTAAATTTTTTTAAGTTAAAAAACGGCTTTATTAAATTGTTTTAAAAAATTTATGGTCTCATTAAAATATTAACACTTTTCGATTGCCACCTCACCGATTATTATTAAAACGTATCATTCGTGAGATATCATGCGTGATGGAATGACCTTAGATGTGTCAAAATAAAAAAAAGCTGCCAGACCCAATCTTACTATAATCTCGTCAGCACAGCTTCTTGCTTAGATGCTTCGATGAACCTTAATTTAGTCCAAACAACTTTGCCTTCGTGAGATATCGTCCTGAAAAGAAATGATCCGAACGTACGTACGTACGTGCTAATATCTCACGTAAAATTAAGATAGATGAAGCAAATGAAAAATCTTACTTCCCCTTGATTCGGGAGAGGAAAGAGGTCATAAAAAAAGCTTATGTAAGTTATGAATAGCCACTAAGACAATTTTTTTTTGCCATTCGCTCATGTATGTGTGCTGTTGAACTACAGTTTGTTTTCCTCTCATGTAGATTATTATTTTTTACATATCATCATACTAAGTGATGCAACCAAAAGTATCTAGCTAGCCCCGTTTTCTGCGAGCCAGTTGAACCACACGTTGTCCAGGTTTATCATACACATCCATTATTTTCTAGCACTTACTAGCTGTTTGTGGTATCCAAAACACATATCACAGTTTGTAGAAAATTCACGTTTTCTCTGATTGTTAGTGTTCAATTAAGGTGGCACGCGTCGCAGTAACCAACCAACATGTGGCGAAGTTCATATGTGCTGCAAAGCAACTCATTTGGGCATACTACATGAGAAAATTAATAACTTTGAGCTGGTCAAAATGAAATGTAGTGAAAAGGAGGCAAACGATGGTTTTCTCCTCAAATTAATGTATGCAGCAACGGCAAGTTCATTTAGCATTGGTGGATGACGCAAATGGCATGAGGATTGGGTATGGAGCTCATTAGTTCAACAAACAGAGTGTCTATTGGGAAAGTGTGAAAGATTAGTGGAAAATGATGATGGGATGCATCACGTGACTATCGAGGAGTCAAAAAAGTGGAAATTTAAATACTGCTTCCAGTTCAGATAGGAATCGATACGCTTAGTACGTTATTCGGTTGACTCATGAGCTTCCAAGCATAATCCGCAGCTCTAGTGGGACCAGCTCAACTTCTTTCGATTCTAGAGATCAAACTTTTACTATCACTAACGGCGCACGCAATCATTTCTTTCGGGTATCTATTATAGTAGCCAGCCACGGCTAACAGGTGAATATGTTTAATTCACTGGTATCCACCGTCGATAGGAGGTGTCGTGCATTGTGATGGGGTTGAGGAGAAGATACTTTACCAAGAAGAGTCTTGGATAAACGTACTGAGCCGAGGTGAGGGCATTGATCTTGGATAGCCTCCCATACATGTTCTCCCGATTTGTCGTCACTTCTTCACATGAATTCACTTATGTGATAACTGCACGTACGAGCGTGCGAGTGCCTTATAAAGATTTCAGTCCGTCTTCAGGTTGAACTGGAATGTGGTGGTACCGTTGCCAAGATTATTCGTGACCTAGACCCCGGCCAAGATAGAAGTGTCTCAAATTGTGGGCCTTTGGTGGATCAAAGATAGTATCCGAAGCGACAACAGTATCAGTTTTTTCCTATTAATCATCAATAGTTATTCTACCAATTCCATTCGATTGGACGTTGAACAGGTGGAGCCGAGTGTATAAACAGAAAGTGCACTTGAGAAGAAAGCAAGTGGCGAATTTTGCTTGCAGTTTCTGTTAACCTTTCACAAGTACAACAACTCGCGTCGAAATGAAAAGCTTACTATTTGCAATCCTAATTGTTGGCATTCAATCGATATTTGCTCAGCAACGTAAGTGAAAATCTAAGTGCTGTTACATGTGCAATGTGCGATGTGTGATCATGAGTAAAAGTGGACGCGCGTGAAGTATGAATGAATTGACAATGTTACCTATTTGGCAGAGGGCCATTGAAAACAGTTGGTCAAGTGTTAATACAAACTTTCGCAACGAGAGCCTGTTTTGATTTGCTCCTTCCTTCGGTGCATAACAATAAAATTATGCGATGGGCTGCCGTTGTGGAAATTTTATTGTTCAAAAGTGTGGACGACAATGTGATGCCTTTAATATGTTAAGTTTATTGATAGCTCGGGTTTCCCTCCCAAAAAAAACTGTTCCACTTATGAAAAGCTTATTTTTTATAGAAACTGAATTGATTTAAGAATTGTGGCGATAGATTTAAATCCACTAGCAAGTGCTCAAATTTTTTTTTTTGAAAAATATTGATCTTTTTCGCATTGTAGAAAATATTTAGTGAAAAACATATCCTTCATTGACTTAGGCAATTGCCAACTAAAAGAACACAACAAAAAAGACCTCAAATTCTCTCTGTTGTGAACAAAGAAACCTACTTTTAACTTACGCTAGGTATCCAATTCTCACCAAATTTAATTAAATACTAAGTGATCCCAAGTTGCGTGAAGCTGAACTAAATTTTCGGAAGAATAAACATAACATGTCATCTGAAAATCGAGAAAAGAAAACTTCAAACGAAATATTTGGGCAGTAAATAAGTGTAAAATTCAAAGTTTACCAAATTTTTCTGAAATCTAAAAGATATGAGGGGATATCCAATTCTACAACCTTATGTAACTCTAATTAAAATTCATTCAGTTCTATCTCCATTCTTAAATTCGGAAAACGAAAATTAGACCCGCCATATATTTTTCAAATACTACGAGAAGGTGCAAGCTAATGTACCTCCGGTTAACGTTTTAAATAGCATTGTTTCATATTCCATCCCATCTTGTTTTTCAAAGTTGGGAGGTGGAAATCTTCAAAAGATGCCGATCAGCTCCTGCCTCTCGGCATGCCGGGTTTCTACCGACTAAAACCACTTCCGTCTCCTTCAATCACTCTCTCCATCAATTTTTAGTAATTCTCCGTATTTAAATTTCAGTAGGGATATTACCAAAAACCAATCAAACCAATTTCTTCGGTGGTGTTTTTTAATGTGCATATCGACCATTAGCAATAAAAAACAAAACAGTTCAATCAAAATCAAATAGTTTCGAAATGATCCTGTGTTCGAAAGGATGCTTCATCAAAAAAATTTGGGTTGACTGTTTTGAAACTGCTTACAATATAAGCATATAAGCAGAAAAGATCCTGGCGTGATTCAAACGCTTCCAACGATGTTTTGTTTTGAATCTGGTCACCACCCAAGTTGGACAGATCAGAATCTGTTTTAGAGCAAGTTAAGTTTCGCAAGAAATTCGAACCTAAATAATATTGGCAAAATGTCTTAACTCGAAAACACAAGGATCTAGGGCTGGATATCTTTTCATGGTAAAATAGCCACGTTTGTTTTAAACCTTGGGTGGGTAAAATGACAGAAAATAGACAATTACGAGGGGTGATCAAAAAGTAATGAGAAACGGTTATTTCCAGTCCGCATAAAAATCCAACAAATTTTTTTTTCGCTTGCTTATAGAGTCACTAGGTCAGCATGAAAAAATCATATAAACAGACGACGATTCACGGGAGGGACATTCAGTTGAATACGAATCGGTGAAGAGATAACATCAAAATGGAGAAAAAAGAAATTAGAGCAGTCATTAAGTACCTCTTTTTAAAAAAAAATTTCTACCAAAGACATGCACAGCGACTTAGAGGAAACATTGGGGAACTCTGCTACTCCATATTCCACAGTTGCACGCTGGGTCAAGGAATTTAAGCTGCGAAAAACATCCACTGAAGATGAACACCGCAGAAGACGTCCATCTACGTCCCCCAGTGAAGATAACGTGAAAAAAGTCGAAGATGTTGTGTTGGCAGACCAAAGAGTGACCGTCAGACATGTAGGTGAGGTCACGGGGATCTCATACGTAGCGTTCGAACAATCCTTGTGGACGAATTGCAGATGAAAAAGGTCTCTGCGCGTTGGGTACCGCGAATGTTAACCGACGAGCGCAAGAAAAAACGAGTCGATATTTCAAGGGTGAATCTCCAAAAGTTCCAAGCAGATCGGAAAAAATGTCTGTCACGTTTCGTGATCATAGACGAGACCTGGATTCACCATTTTGATCCTGAAATCAAACAACAATCGATGACTTGGAAGCGAGCCTCCTCACCAAAACCGAAGAAGTTCAAAGTGTCAAGTTCGGCGGGAAAGGTTATGGCGTCCGTTTTTTGGGACGCCGAAGGAATAATTATGGTAGAATATTTGGAAAAGGGAGCCACTATTTCGGGCTCTTACTACGCGTACAAAATACGAAGATTGCGGGAAGTCATTAAGGCAAAAAGAGCTGGAGTGCTGTTTCACCAAGACAACGCTCCGGCTCACAAAGCCACAGTTGCGATGGCTGCCATTCAAGAAACGGGATTCGAACTGCTGGAACACCCTATTCGCCAGATCTAGCTCCCAGTGACTTCTATCTCTTTCCTCGTCTCAAGCAACACCTCCGAGGCAAGAAATTTGAAGACAATAGTGAAGTGATGGCCGCTGTTGAGACTTTTAGGAGGGTCAAGAAAAAAAAAATTTTCAGGGAATCCTGGGTTTAGAAAAAAGATGGACTAAATGTATTGCCTTGTTAGGAGACTATGTAGAAAATTAAATTATTTTTGGAACTGTCATCACCGTCTTTTATTGTGATTCTCATTACTTTTTGATCACCCCTCGTAAGTAGCGCAGGAACAAATATAACGAATGTTGAAATCCAAAATAACCTGAAGGAATCAATCCATCTCCAAAGTACAGCGAGCTACTTTCCTCACCAGTGATTGATTCGTCGATAACATTGTCGCAGATGGCAGCAACAATAAATTGGCAATTAAGTCCATTCGAAATTCAAGCGGGCACTGGCCATTCGACGATTAATCGTCCAAACCGGCAACACCAACCGAAAATATTGGTGTCTTCGCCTGCTTGTGCCAAAAATCGCGAACACGCGATGATTCATTAGCAGCAACCGCAAGTCTGGTGGAAAGGTAGGACCACCACAATTGAGAACTCTGCGCCGGTGAAAGTCATATCAGCCAATTAATAACGAAGCAAAAAGTATCTTGCTCGCGCTACTTATCCAGATCACAGCTCAGCATGCTTGCCCGGGCCGGATGCGGATAAATTGTTCTATAAAAAGATTGCAGCTATTGTGCGATTGCTATTAAACTTGTCCCGTGCAGCGTGGCGTGGTTCGGTGGGCGTAGGGTTCCAATTTATCTTGTTTGCCTCCACGTTAGGCTTCTATCGTCTTCGGGGTCACAAACAATGTTGCTAACGTCACATATTCAAGAAGCTTCTTGAATTTTGCGTTGCCATGAGTTTTAAGAAACTTATTAATGGCCACTAGTGATTCCAGTCAGGTACGGTATTCGCAAGATGTTGTTGCTTCGTTGTTCCTTCCAGTGGATCAGAATGATATTTAGGTTAAACGAAATGTACGATCCGTTACATGCATGCATGTTTACTGCGGCGTCAGTGCCGATGGATGTGTGGTGGATAAACTCTTTAAGAAGTCCGCTATTGTTGAGCGTCTTCATTAGCGAATAAATTGGTTGGGAACGATTGTCGTCAAATGCAAAGCAGTTTCGTTTAAAAGCGAACTATGGTTTAGCATAATGAATGAATGACGACGTACGCTTGCTCGGCGATCGTTCATGCTCCTCCACACGGACGCAATAAATTAATTCCGGAAATTGCTGATCAATTGCGTAGATGATAATAATGACATGGGAAAGGTTCCCTCAGCACGACTTGAATGTCCAGATCATTGGCCTGATAATCATTTTACAGCACAACCGTTTTTCATTTTCATATATTTGGCGTTTTTCAATAAATTTCAGCATACTATCTGCAACAATGTCCACGCGACGAGAACGTTGTCAACGAGTGCCTGAGGAACAGCGGGAATCGTCTAGTGAAGTATCTGCGAGAAGGTGTTCCAGAGCTAGACATCTATGATGTGGAGCCAGTGAACATCGATGAGATCGGAATCACGCTTGGCAGTGGACCAGATGGCTACCGAGCTGTTTTTAGAAATATCGAAGCATACGGAGTCAGCAACTTGACGGTTACCAATGTGAGGTATGTATTTCTTCGAAAGAAAGATACAGTGTGTAAGTAGGTAGCAAGGTACTAACTAGTTTGAAGTAGATTTCGGTGAGTAATTTGATCAGATTTTCATGTTCACCTTAGATACAGAATCCATCCGTTCGATCCCGGATTCAACCAAAGTATTTTTATAGATTGGTGAACTACTAAAACCAATACTTTAGTGATGTTGCTTTCCTCACACCATGTGCCACCCATTTCACTAAACCTTTAACTCACTAAGAAGCAGTTCTTCACGAATTTTTGTTGACCTACAGAGCTTAATTATTGGTGACCAATGTTAATTAGGACCGTGAAGTACCTCATTTGCACCCAAGCCTACATACACCAAAAAATCGTGTAGAACGTAATAAAATAAATAAAATAAATTACTTGATTATGAATAATTTTCGAAATCAAATAGTTCAGTTTGCCTCATCGTATCATCAATGAGTCACACACTTGAAAATGAGATCTAACTAACTTAAGGGGCTCCATAGGTCCTGCATTTCCAAAAAATCTATAGAATTTTATTCCATATGAAAGTATAGTACTTCAAGAGTATTCACACCAAATTTCACGTAAATTCAAGCAATATTACTGGAGCTAAAGAGTTTTGAATACCACGCGGTCGGTACGTGCGCTCTGCCTTATCCAGCGTATCATACGCATGCAGCGCGATTCTACCACGTAGAATCAGCTCCTTACTTTTTCATCAAACATTACAACATCAAAAGGATGCTCTGAATATCGCGAATGAGACGAACGAATTCCTGTATGGACCTGGAATCGACGACTTCACGTAAGTCACCAAAAAGTAACTTTAATTTATTAAATCGTGGTAAAAAAATTTTAAACGCGTTTTTCTCGAAACTTTGTTTTTCCGTGCGGTAGGCACGATTTCTCGAGAACGAATCGACCGATTTTGCTGAAACTTTGTACAGTTCCTCTTTATAGTAATGACTCGTGCTTGAAAGGATTTTCATTCGGTCGACTCGTTTTTGTTTTATACGAAAAAAAAATATTTTAAAAATTGTTGAGAATCTTAAAAAATGCTAAAAAATATGAGACGAAAATTCATTCAAATCCATTTCAAAACTTTAAATTTCATTTTTTTCAATTCCTTCGTTCAAACACGAGCCAACTATAAGAATTTTTTTAGTTTTTGATTTGGGATGAACCTGCACCGAAATATTCTGAATACCGCAAAAAAAAGTTGGCCGAGGAAAACTGCAGGAAAATTGACAATTTTCAATGTTTTTAGCTGAAATTATTTTAACAACTACTTGAAACGCTTTTATTTGTGTATTTTAAATAAAACAAATTCTCGGTTTTTAAATACAATTTTTTGAAAAAGTTGTTTTTTTCCCTTCAAGACCTATGTAACCACTTAAGTAACTCGTAGATCCATTCACTGGCACCTGAGCATTAACAGATCTGTAAAATAAAGTAGCGAGCTAGGAGGGTTGAGGAAGCCAACAAATGTTTTAAACACAAATGTATTCGAGTTTTTCAAGGTAAAAATTACATTCACATCGTATAGTTTATATTCTCCCCAACTTGGATGAATTTTTGGGAAACCATTGGTTCTGATTTGTCTTCTATGAAAAAGGATTTTCAGAAATAGATTTAGGAGACTTGAATCCTCCACATTTATCTTTCGTGATTGATAACAACGACAAACTTCTTCTTTCCCGTCAACCTGAAATTCACGTCTGAAACCATAAATTTTCAAACCGCACTTTATCATTTTATTCCATTACTTATTTTCAATAGATATAAACAAAACTGTTGTGTTTCCTTAAAAAAATGTTTTATAAGTCTTAAAAACTTCAAACGTTTTATAAGTCATTCACTGTTTGGATGAAATTGTATTGCAGATAACTTTGATCGTATTTTTGAGTGACTTAAAGCGGCCATCAATCTTTCATATTTCATTTCAAATGTTCAAGAAGTCATCTAATTCTCAAATTTCCAATAAAAATAATTCACTCTTAATCGCCTCTGCTTCTTGGTTTAATTGGAATAATTTTTTGATGAAACCTTTAAGATGTACTGTCACGAATTTCTCTTTCTCTCTCTCTCTCTCTCTCTCTCTCTATATATATATATATATATATATATATATAGAGAGAGAGAGAGAGAGAGAGAATAGAATAGAATATAGAATAGAATATATTTTTATTAAACACGGATCGATAAAAATAGCCATGAAAACTATTAGGCAGGATTATTTTTACTCGTAATCCCACTTTTAAAACAATGTTATCTACAAATGAATTCATTAAAACTTCTCAAACTTTCAAATTCTTCCGAAAAGATCTGTTTTTAGTACTTAAATCCATCTACCGTGCATAGGTTTTCTATGGACAGTTGAAAGGGCTATTTTGCCTTTCGCAGATTTTTCTAAATTTTATTTAAATATAAAGGAGAGTTTTTAAGAGGATTTTCAAATTTTACAATCCGTTTGGTTGGAAAATTCATATCGTAAACACCATTTTTCAAATCAATTCTATGATTTATACATACATGAAATATATCCTTTTGCTCTGGTCAATTGAAACATTTAAGTTTTGCGTATAGTTGAAATAGATTAAATTGGTGGATTTTAAAGTTATTACTATGTAGGTATCGTAATAAACAGAATTTGAATTTTGTCCAGTACATAATCTACAGTATCCATATTGTCGGTAGTTCGATAAGGTTGGTACTCTTAAAATCTCTTTAAGAAAAAAGTTTCTTTTATGTGCACTGTCCTCTCTTCCATCCAATTCTTTTCAAGCTGAGTACTGTATCAGTTTGTCCTTCGTTTATCTCAGATCAGACGTCGATTCTCTGCAGTTCCAACTCACAATGGAAATTCCCAAAATCAAGGTTCGCGCCAAGTACCAATCATCTGGAATTCTGATTCTCGTTCGAGCCTCTGGATCGGGAGACTACTGGGGTGAATATGGTGAGTTATATTTACGTGAAAATTAGTTTGCCTCGTTAAGATAAGATACTAAATTGAGCTAATATTTTACAGATGGTGTAAAAGCCAAAGTTTACTTCAAAGCAACACCTCAGCCAAATGAAGATGGTTACACTTACATGAACCTGGACAGTGTCAAGATGGACTTCAGTGTGAAGGACATCAAAATGGGCGTGGAGAACATTGCCAATGAAAATGTCGTCATAAGTAAGTTACATTGAAAAATTATCCGCCATTTCTTCATCACTCACCACTTTCTACATAAATTGCAGAAGCCGCTTTGAATTTGTTTATCAACACAAACGCTCAGGACCTACTCAAAGAAATGAAGCCGGCCCTGAAAAGCAAGCTGGCAATGGTTATAGGCAACTTCATTGGAAGGCTTTTCAAGAAAACCCCGTTGGAGCATTGGCTCTACTAGCTTAGTGTTGTTGTTTTAATTCTCACGAATAGGATTAAGTTCGTTGCTTTGCGTATTCTCTAACATCTATGTTTATTTTCTGTTTTATCATTTTCCCATGGCGATATTGAAACGATTTGCTCTTTTGAATAAATTATTACAGATTTTGTTGGTTTTGTAAAAGACAGATTGCTTTCATTGCTAAATTTAATGCCCGTAGTCGTTGTTACATAATTTTTATTAACAGCTTCCATTAGAGTTTGCATTAAAACGAGCTACGAAAAACAAATGTTTCCGATTAGGCCAAAACCTGTGAAACACATCAAATCATGCACTTTTCCAATTTTATTCTGCGAAATGTTTATCGTAGCCCAAATGCGCGCCAACCGAACTCGCAACACCCATGATTCTTTCCTCGAGTATTTTTTCAATGATAGGAATCGCTTCGCGACTTAATGAATCAAAATTATCGTTGATGATGTCATTGATGGCTTTGCCAATATTCGCGTCTGCACTAAATAAATTGTCGGCTTTTATTTTTCCACTATTCACATGCAATCGAATACGAATCTTCTTAATAGTCGTTTGATTGATTCCATCTTTCATTGCGATATCAAGTTTCAGTTTCACCATCCCGCTTAATCCATCTGAAAATGATATGATTTGATACGGTCAAAGGATATCAAGCAAGTTAGCTATGTATGTATATCTTACTGAACTCGCTGGAAAATGGACCATTCCCTTTAATTGGAAGCCGCAATATTTCACCGTCCACACTGTATTCGCCTTTGAGCTTCATGCTCGGAATGGAGACGACGAACTCATAGACGTTGTCCTTGGTGTTGAATCTGGTGAAAATATGAATTTTAAATTAGTTAAACGGAGTAATTAATAATTTGGACTTTCCTCAGATCACAGTAACAAACATTTACAGTCATCTCAAACAGATTTATGGTCAGAATCCAAAATGGACAAGTTAAGTCTTTGATTGGTGGCATGCGGAAGGAAGCTAAGATTTGTTCGGTGTGAAAGGTGATATGGAATGAAAAAACTAATATTTTTGAGTTTTCACGACGTCTTTTCATTCCAATTTTGAAACTGGTTGAATGCCACGTCTTTTTTGTACGTCCTTGCCAGATTCTTTCCGGTAAGGACCTCCTATTTTTGCAAAAAAAACACTCAGGATATACTTACTTCACATCACTGAACTGAAGTTGCGCAGCACCAGTTGCAACAACATTCGCCACTGATAGTCCAATGCCAGTTTTCGCTTTGTCGGTGATTACCAATTCGTCAATGACTAGAGGATCTAACTGGGGAATGTCTCGTTCAGGAATGCCTTTTATCAACAACGGTCGCACGGCTTCCAAACTTTTCAAGAGACACTGTTCCAAGTTGGGATCATTTCGCTTACATATTGGCACTAAATCCGCTGAAAATTGTGCAAAACACACATTTCAGAATTGAAAACTCCTCTCGTATCTCCAACACACTTACGAGGCGGGGCTGCAGAACTAGTCTGTAGAAATATATATCCAAACAAAGTAAATATCAGCAGTTTCATGGTGATCGGATACACTTTACTGGTAAATAAATAATCACAGCACTGTATCTTAACCGGAAACTCACTGCGCAAGCAAAGGCTTGATCTTGAATAGTTGTCGGTGAAGATGCAGCAAAGCTTTTTATAGACGGAAAAGCGAAGAAAATGCGAAAATTACTATGTAAATGACGATTGCAATTATTTTTATATTGCTCAAGTATTGTTGGACATTCAACTGTTACATATGCTGAATACATCAGAGGTAGATACTATTTAAAATCGCATTATTTTTTCCTCTAATCAAATATGTCGATATCAATTTAAAAATGCATTTCAATGAGTCCGAGAACTTGATTGCATTGCGGGCCATGTGAACCTTACCTGCTAATGATTTACATGAACGAGGAATTACAGGCTATTTAACCGCTATCTTAATTAGTTAAAGGTGCAAATAATATGGCAAAGCATTTTGTATGCAAAATTTGTACATAAACCTATCAGTTAAAATTCAATTTGATCTAATGGTGTTGAAGTTCATTAAGTTGTGATGCACAATAAATATTAGTAATTGATGAAAATCACATTGAATTTTATGGTTACTCTGACTAACCAGAAGACGCCATCTTACAAACAGTTACAGAATGATTATCAGTTTAACATTTCGGTAAGAGGTTCGCAATTAAATTGCTGTACGAAAATTATCACAAAAATTCAGCGCGAAAAATTTTTTTCCGATGACTTACGACTACACTTTTTTTGGGTAAAAGATTTTTGGTGCAGTATCAAAAAACGCTGGCAATATAATATTGTATTTTGATATAATTTGTTTAATTATTTTTCCATGAAAACTGTTCATTGAATTATTAAGGTGTTATTAAGTAGCTAATAATTAAATTTGGAATTCAGAATCAATTTTGCCGCCCTAAAGCCGTTATAAACTGTGCGCAAAATAGCCGGTTCAATTATTCTACGTGAACATTTCAATGAGAAATGTTACAGAGAAGTTTCAACGCCGAATCGTTCTTACATCAATATTTTAATAGACATCCCACCATTCCCATCATATAATATTGCATATGAAACTGAATTTTTTGTAGTTGGCAACTTTTTCTTAAGGCGACCTGGTCAAACCGGAGGGGGGGGGTTGCCCTTCGACGCAGTTTGATCATTTGATCGTGGGATTCTGAAGTACCTTTGGAGACAAAGTAACTACAGCTGAAGGTAGCAACCAACTTGATTCGATCACTTAATGATATCTTACTTCGCCACGCCCTATATAAATATATTTGAAGATTCGTCGCCGTCGTTGTCACCAATTTCCTATAGAATTTTTCTCATATGGAAAGATCGCTGATCGTTTCTTTACTTTATAGATTAATTTGTTAGTTTTGCAAAGGTGCAAGCCTCACTGTAAGTCATCTAAACTAGAACTATGTTAAAAATCAAACACAACTTCGTGTATTTATTATGAAAATTGGAGTAGAATACAAAACATGGAAGTAAACGGTTATTTTGTTCTTAAGAATCTTTGACAAATTATTTAAAAGATCTAAAAAAAATGATTTGCGAAACGCAATTTAGTTACCCAAAATTTCTCGTTACGGAGGCAATAGTTCCTCATAAGTGAAACCGTCGAAAAGCTTCGTTGCAATCACTTTTAGTATGCTCTCCATTTTCCGTTCCATCGTCGGTTGGATCTCCGTCAAAATACTCTGCCAATTCTCGTTCAAGAACTTGTTGACCGCAAACCCGAGATCTGCATCTCCATTGAACAGATTACCCAGGTTGATGGTGGTGTCGCCAATATTGAAATTAACCCCGATACTGTCGACCGTCAAATGCTCCTTTCCGTCCACAATCTTTCTACTGGTCCTGATGAAGCTGGTTACCTCAACGTCGGCTAAAAGTAAAAGGTCAGTTCTGCTCTGCGTTTCTCCAAAAGTAAGACTCACTAAAGTTCCCGCTGCACGGACCCTCGCCCCGCAGCTGCATCATCATTATTTTGCCCGATATTTTGTAGTCGGCGCTCAGCTCTAGGCTGGGAAAATGTATCTTCAGCTGAAGGAAGTTAGTGTCGAGGTCAACGGTTAGATCGCGGAGCTCCCAGTCCGACAAGCCGCGCACTTCGATGTCCTTGTAGTGGGAGTAAAGGGCAATTGCTCCAGTATCCTCTTCCAGCTTTATTTCAGAGATCTTCAAAGGATCCAGAGGGGGAATGCCGATTTCCTTGATGCCCTCCTTGAGGCGTGGCCTGAGCGCCTCGATGGAGTCACGGATGCAATTCTCCATATGCGGATCGCTTCGGCGGCAAACATTGAAGTATTTTTCTAAAGATGCAAATTAACAATTAGTCTAGCTCATTTACCGATTTGTCGGTGCTAATTATCCCGAACGACTTACCCACGACATTGTTACGCTTGGCGCTGTCCGCGGAAATTATAGTGGCGCACAACAATGCAAGGCTGAAGAAAAGCATTTCTGCTGTCGCGGACCTTACACCGTACCTGTTCATAGCAAACTGCACTTTTCAGCATGCCAATTAGTACAGACATCACTTCGGTGTAATCAGCAAATTATTATTTGATTTATAGTGAAAATGCTGATGTGAGCTGCTATTCAAGCGGACTATTTAATTTCCATTAATTACCATTGTTAAGTAATGGATAATGTTGTAACTCACTTAATTTCCGTGTATAAACAAGAGCCCTATTGTGCTTATTCAGCCTGGGAAGAATGTCATGTCCAAGAATTCAGACGGAGCTTGAAAAGTCTTCCATCTCAATTTTACACAGATCTTAGATTATCTCAAATTCTCTATTGAGCTTGAACGATAATTTAATTCCGGGGAATACTATAGAGGTTGCTGATATATTGTCAACAAAATCGTTCTTTTTGGTCCAATTGTGGGCATTAGTTTTTTATTTGATTTAAATTGAAGTATTCAAGTTTCGTCAGTTACTTTTCTTTTCTTTTTTCTTTTTCTTGCATTCCAATATTGATTGAACATTATATTTCAGTCGTCCTAAGCAACAAAAATAATGTAAATTTAAAAAAAAAAATCAATTTTCAAAACCTTTTTTGAGTAAAATAGTGTTTGCCATGAATTGCAGACCAATAGGCCGACAAACAAATTTTACCATATTTCCACCCTCACACATTCCGACATTCTATAATATTATATGATCTACAGACCTTTGCATATCTCCAGGCATTGGTTGATAACAGTCTGTGTTGGAACGGGACTGAAATTTAGCTAGAATTTAATATTCTAAAATTACATGAGAGAAAATCAAGCATATAAAAGCGACGAGCATTTCGTGAGAACAACTTGAAAAAGGGTGACGAGTCTTGATAAAAATCATCGAAGAATTATATTTCACAGTAAAATTTAAAACTGTTTAAAACATTATCATTCGTTGCCTGCAAAATATGAACAATTCTATGAATTACGACATAAGTTCATTATTCTTGATTACATCAACTCTTGCTAGACTATGTTTTCGCGATTGTAGAACCCCAATCGAAAATTACCACAACATCGATGAAAGTGAAACAATTAAATGATAACAACCTTGAGAATTGCTGCCATTGACACGCTTACGCAAAGCTTACATTCAATGGTCATTCTCTTCACAATTCGTACAGAGAATGGACTTTATCGAGACGTTACATGCCCCTTGTTGCAAAATGAAATTACATAAAACTACGCATTAATCACTCGATTCTGATTAATCAAAGTATCTTTCGTTGATTGTGCACTAGACGCCACTATGGCAATTTATTTAGATTATTAATAATTATAAATCGTGACCCGATTTGGCCACGCGATAAATGAAAATGGATTCACAAGTGAACCATGACTTGATTGCGATAATGTGACCATCTGGTTGGATCCAGTTGAAATCGGTTGGACAACTAATCTCAAATCCTGATCCGAATACAATCGCAAATGCGATTTATGGTTATTTGATTTGAAAATTATCCTAAAATGCGATTCATTTCGTTGCATACTTATCTGGGATATCGTTTGAATCAGAAAAGCTTATCAGGATGCTGAACACGTAATATGAATTGTTGAACTTTTTACCATGATTTTTCTGCCTGATCATCAAGGTCCGAAGAAACGGAGAAAAAAAATATTTGCAGCTCATTTCGATTAAATGAAAAATCACGGTTTAAATTTAATAACTCACAATCGAAGGGGCAGGAGTCAATGCTTTAATCACTAATAGTTCAGTGCAAATTTGGGATGAAAAATTTTAGCGAGCGGGAAGATTCATCAGGATTGAATTTTCAGAGATTTCCGCCGTATATTTTTTTGAATCATAAACTAGTTTCCTTTGACTCTGTTATTTTGGAGATTACAGGAAAACTGATTTTTTGTATACTTCTCACGACCAAGGGTAAAGACTAAAAAAATATGGTCGAAAATTTCAAAATTTTGTTTTAAAAAAATGGGAAGTAGACTTGGTGTTTGAAACAACCTGTATCGATTTGAATCAAATTTTTTCGCTCACTAAAATCTTTTGAGGACTATCAGAACATATATTCTTTTGTATTGATAATATTCCTAATGACTGACGCTACGATTCAAATATATCCTTCTTTTGTCTTGGCATTGTCAGGCTTTATTTAAAAAAAATTGTTGATACGAAAAACATTTAAATGCGTATTTAAAAAATTCTCACTAAATGAGCAACGTCATCACTCTGATTTATTGATGAATTACTTTCACATAAAAATTGTACTAGGACCGCCTTTGTAACCCACAAAACCATTGTATCAGAGGAAAAACTGGTGAAAATTAAAATCTAAACAAATAGTCTAGATGCGACCCGTAACTTCCACACAAACAACTTCCCAGTGGGGTGATTTTTAAAAGCTATAATTTGTTTTTATTATTAATTACTATTATTAATAATTACTATTATTAAACATTATTATTCTAAATTATTATAATTACTTAATTATCTAAAATAATTCTGATCCTTACAAATTTTGTACAGATTGAGTAGTTCATCTGCTTTTGCCTTAGTATTAATTTTTCCAAAGATAAGGTCTTTCACTACTAGGTCAAGTTCCTTAATGGGAATGGAGGGAAATAAATTTACTATGTCAAAAGAAACTAAGCTAGAATTTTTAGGAATTTGGAAATTTCTGAGTTTTTGGGTCAGTTCTTGGGATTTTTTAATAGAGAATTCTGACACAAATCCTGTTTCATCTACAAGGGTGATAAAATAAGTTTGGAATTTAAAAAATAATCTTGATTTTTTTTCAAATTACATTTTTTACAAATTTGGTCACAATTTTGCTAAAACATTACTATTGTAGTAGAATAATATCGAAGCGGGCAATGTCTGGCCAAGGTGTGGCATGCCCACGAAAAAGGAGATGAGTATGGCAGGGCGGTGGAACTGGCACTGAAAAAAGAACAACGAACGACAGGCGGAGTAATGAGAGAGCGCGAAGGCGCCGAAAAGCAAATCAAGAAAAAGCATTAACATCAGCTGTAGAGCGCGAGTGATATATTAAAATAAATACGATTAAACTATGAAGGTATTTGAGATCTGCACAAATTAATAGTACTTTTCAACAGTTTAAAAATTATGCAATTTTTTGTCTTTTTCAGTTTTTTCATCCTCAATCAAAAACGGCTAAACCCATTTTGCTGAAAACTCATTCAGTTCTAAGTTACGTAATTACGCGTCGAATGGTCCAACGTCAATATGGTTTTTGGTTCTTGATATAATTGAGGCGAAAATTAATTTCGAACGTAAATACATATGTAAATAAGGTCTGACCAACCGAGACGTTCCACACTTTGACGGAACGTATGTCAAATTTTGCATAGCTGTCAGTGACAGCGTGCATACCATCCCAGGTCAACTCCCGGGTTCGTACGTCAACTGTGGTCAAAACTATTCACACATCGAGACATCTCTCTAAATACGATGGATTTGAATTCTAAAGACCTTAAAACGTGGAGATATGTCAAAATTTGAGATTTACAAAATCGGTCCCATTACAATAATTTCCCACTGGGAAGTTAATTAAAAATGGTAAAAGATTACACAGACCAACAAAAAAAATGTTTGTAAAAACTTTTTAAACTAATTCACCTAAATTTTATGTATTTTTGGGTGCTGAAACCGTATTTGATATCAGTTTTTTTATCACTCACTATTCTTGCACAATATGACGTCAATTACATACTTCACAATAGGGAAAATTTAATATATACAAAATAAAACATCATAGGTTTGCTTATTACGTTACCATTTTTAATCACGAAAATATTAAATAACTACATTGTGAATATTTTAGGTGCTTATTTTTTTGTATTACCTTGCCATTTTCTCTGTAAAGTTGCGTGCATAGCTTTTTCTCCGACGTGATGCATTTGGTTTTTCTCTGTAGTGACCAACGGGTATCACCCATCATATTGATATTCCACCGTCCCTGGTATCGTTTCTCCATTTCTTTCATGTCCTTATGAAACCGTCCCCCTGCTTTTCACTCACGTCACCCAAGTTTTCTGGAAAAAGGTCGAGATGGTTGTGCAAAAAAGTGTACTTTAAGGTTCATCAGACAACCAAGAGTTTTGAACTTTTCTATCATATTAGCTACGATAAGTTCATAGTTAGGGGCTTTCACATTGCCCAAAAACTTAGTTACAACTTCTTTAAATGATATCCAAGCCTCCTTTTCCTTAGCACTTATCGTTTCTTCGAAGGTGGAGTCGAGCATCATTTTACGAATATCAGGCCCAACTTTGGGTGATAGGACTTTTTTATTATTAATATATATATAGTATATATAGTATATGGGTAGTTCTTGTAATCGACTCGAAAATCGAAATTGAAATTTTCAACATATCTTTACGTTTTGAGGTCTTTAGAGTATATTTTAAGTGTTTTTAGAAAGAAGTATGTATATATATGTGTGTGTGTGTATGTACGTCCGTCCGTACGTACGTATGTGCGTTCGTGGACAGTTTTTTCAAAGAGCGTAACTCACGTAAACAAAGTCGTATCGACTTCGTTAAGGTGTCAATCGAAGCGTCTTTGGAATCTTAAGAGCTGATTAGTTTTTGGGAAACTTCGGTCGGGGGGGGGGGAGGTTTGCTGTTTTGCCCGTTTGAAGGTCATTTCTGTCATGCGTTATATCTCGCGAACCAAACATACGATCTCCTTGATCACACCGTCAATCGACGCGTATTAACATTTATGTGATTCTATCAAGTTTTAAAAAAATTCGTTGCAGGTGTTTTTTAATTTTTTAAAAAATAGTGCAAAAAACTGTGTTTTTTTTTCAAAAACAATAAATTTTTAACCTTATTGTCAAGTCCAAGTAATCAAAGTTTATATAGTTTACATACTCCAAACAAATTTTATAAAAATGTCATCAAAAGTTTGACTCATGATTACAAAAAAAGTCAAATAAAAAATAAAAAATCATTAACAGTCATCATGCTCTTCAAGGTCATTTCTGTCATGCGTTATATCTCGCGAATCAAACATAGGATTTGCATCGTTTAGGTGTCATTGTACGCGTATTAATATTTTTGTAAATCTGTCGCATTTTTAAAAAAATCTTTGGAGCCGTTTTTTTAATTTAAGAAAAAAAAACTGCAAAAAATTAGGTTTTTTTCATAAACAATAAATTTTTAAGCTGATTTGCGACAGTAGTAATCAATCTTTATAAAATTTATATATTGCAAATAATTTTTGTAAAAACACCATCAAAACTTTTCACCATGATTACGTAAAAAATTAAATTAAAAATAAAAAATCATTAAAACTCATCAAGATTTTCAAGGTCATTTTTATCATTCACTATATCTCACGAACCAGATATAATATTTGCATCATTAAGGTGTCAGTTGACGTGAATTGACATCTTTGTGAAGTTTTCAACAATATAAAAATTCGTTTTAACCGTTTTTTTAATTTAATAGAAGAAAATGCGAAAAATTCTGGTTTTTTTTTATAAAGAACATTTTTTAACCTGATTTGCACCGCACAGTGATACCAGTTTATAAAATGTATACATTCTTATCAGTTTTTGGAAAGAAACCGGCAAAATTTTATTCCATGATTATGAAAAAACTAAATTAAAAATAAAAAAATCATTCAAAGTTACCATGTAAAGAGGGTTCATACGAGTGCTATTACTTTATATCTTTTATTCTAAAAAAATGTTGTAAATTCAATCAAAGTTTTAAGATATTTGCATAATTTGAGCAGATTTTTAATAGTTTTTATAGTCTTTTAATTAAAAAAAATTGCTTAAATTTTGAAAACCAACAAAATTTTCCAACACCAAAAAGGCCCCCACCGATTGATCCGCGTGAATATTCAATCTGTCCTCATCGACCAAAAACCTTACATAATCAATGGACCCTCCCGTAGACGATATGATTCATATTAACTCATTCCTGTTACTATTACCTCTCATTTTTGTAATGTTGTGGATGTTTATGTAGATATTACTGGGAAGTTGACCGTGTGGACCTCAAGGGTCGCACCACGCGGCTTGTTTATTATTATTTTCGGAATCGGCTTACCAAATAACACAGAAATTAGGTAAAATTTTTCAATTTTTTTTTTCATCGATGGCCTGTGTTATTATACCATCATTTCCGCAACAAGACTTTTAAAGACGTTTAAATGAAAGTTTTATGCGATGAAATAGTTCAAAATATTATATTAAGTGTTTGGTGCGCCACTGAGTACAGGTATTTGTTAAGGAGGGAATGTTCTGGTTTTCATCCTTTTCTCAAATAAGATAAGGTATTTCGCTGGTGCTTTGCTATCGAATCTTATATTTTTATATGAAATATATTGATAAATTTATACGTCATTCCGAAGTTTATAAGAATTCGTTAGTCCATAATAATCTTTTCGATTCGATAAGTCGGTTCTACAAACATTATCTACATTCATCTGAGTATATTTCATGATGAATGACGGTTTGAATACTTACACATTATTATTTTCAATGGATTCATAGTATTGTCACCTCCACTTTCGTTGAATCCAGTCGTTGTCTGATGCTAGGTGAATATATGCCACGCAGACTTGTAAGCATGCCGAACTTTTGGGCACTAGAAACCAAAAGGAGCCGATAGTCTCCTCTAAAATCTGACTAGACTATCTTTTTGAAAGCATTATCATCGGTGGGATCTGGCATCACTCCAATACTCATGTGCTAGAAGGCGGCAATTAGGTTCGCCACCATATGCTCATCATCCCTAGCCGCTAATGGCAGGACTAACGACACTGACTCACCATCCCCTAGACACGGGCTGGAACGTCCAGTGCGAATAACTGGCGAAAACGTTATCGCCTCGTCCACATCAACGTCGATGGACCTCGAAACTGTTATCAATCGGTTGAAGAGCCGCGGGTCATCTCTTATCAGTGGCTGGATGCAAATTAAAATATAAGTCAAAATGCTACTAGTGTGGAGATGCTTCCATAATTTATAAACTGTAGCCTGTAGTCCCCTTGCCCAGTCATTCGTGGAAGATAATTCGTTGCGAACGGTTCTAATCCCGGTTGTTTCAGGCTACGGAAAATTCTATTGAAAAGTGTGTAGAGACTCGCGTGTCAGCAACTTCTAAGAACCAAACTAGACCCTTGCAAAGCTGTCCTGCAGTTTATTTTCAAGTGTTCAAACAGTTTATTTCATTCTGTGCTCCCACAGTCCTAAGAACGTGAACATGCCATTGGCGCGTGGTAGTTGAAGGCCGAATTTTTTTGCAACCACACGGTATCTGTATCGAAAACATGATCAAAATGCACAAGCGCAGATTATCTTTTGAAAAATTCCTTATGTTAAACTATCTATCAAACTTCTCGACATAATACAACGAAAATCTTGAACTTTCTACACAAAACACTAAATTTTTATTGTGACAATTTCATCGAAATCAGACTAAAATTCCGTTTTAGCAAAGATTCAGCACGAGTTTTTCATGTGTGTTAATTAATTAGTGTGTTATGTCTGTTGAACGTTCAATTTAAATTAATTTCTGTACAAAGTGTTTTGAATTTTATCAATTGATTTGGAATTAGTGTCGATAGTTGGAGCGAATCGGAATTCTAAATATTTTGTGGTGTGATCATGTCCTTTATACCCAAATTTAACTTTTCAAAGCGACAATGGATGACTCTTTGCATAATTGGTTTGGCGGACTTTTGTAACGCAATTTGTGTAAGCCTGCAGGCACCGTTTTTTCCGAATGAAGTAAGTGTATATACAAAATAGGATTTAAACAATTTCTCTAAATAAAAAGAATATATTGAAATTTTTCGTCAGTTTTACTTGATGGATTCGGAATCCCTAATATTTCTGGAAATAAATTTAAAGTTCCTACTGAAATCATTCAGCTTAAAATTCTTTTAAAACTTATTTTATTCGAAAAGGGATTTTTTTCGAGGTAAAAATTAAAATCCGCTGAAATTTGTACAAATCAGCTTGACGTTCGATTTACACATGCACTAATTGTTTATCGATTTGCAAGCAGGTAAGCATAAAATGCTATTGAAACCATTGTTCCTTAAATATCCGAATATTGGCGAAAATATCTTCAATTTCGACATTTCAATTTATTTCCGAAGTTAGCTTATGTTAAATAAAATCGGATGACTTCGCCCGTCATAGCTTTAAATGAACATGGGTGTCTAAGTACTGATTTTGTAAACTAGGAGTGTTTCCCATTGTTTAGTAAACTAATGTAGCTCAGGCAGATTCCATTATTATCATCCACAAATTTGGTTTCAATACGATGTCCTAAATTCAAAAAAACATCATTCTAATTTATTGATCTTAACATCTAGAGCGATTTTTTCATGAAATTAAAAATGCGTCGTGGTTAAAACAAAAATATTTGTTTTTTGCAAAGTATTTTCTTCCGATTTGGACTTTTATCAATTTAAAAGTTAGTTTTTGACTCTCGTTAATTGTTTGTGGTAACTACAAAAACAATATGTTCAGTAAGAAATCGAGCTTGTCGTTTCGATACTATAGTTTGTAATAGGATACAATTTTTCCGTCAATTTACTTTAAAAAGGGCACAGAACCCATTAAATTTTTCAAAGCATACATGAAACTATAACTATAGTTCAAAACCAATATAGATCACTGTAAACAAACCCTTGTTCTCTTCCCAGTAAAACAAGCTTCATTTTTATAGCTTCCATGTTAACTTTGTTAAATTTTTTTCGCAGAAACTCCTCTTTACAAACGGCTTTATTTTTAAATGCCAGTCAGAATCTCAATTCGATTCTGGATTTGCATATGTAGAAGATGGTAAACAACGAAATTAGTACAAAGTGTATCATCTCCTAGACAGGTTTTACGATTTTCATTAAATATAATCTGATTGTAATGAAATTAGACATGCACCTTGTAGATATTTCCTTAGCCCTTTCGATTTACTGTGTTCCGGGTAAGGAAGAGACTAAGCCACAACATGAACGTAATTTTGCTACAGAAAGTAAAATTAAATTCAAAACAAACATAATTTAAATATGTAATCCTTAAGCTAAGGAACTTAAATAATTTCTATCGTAATTTTGCTTCATTATTTATCGCTGGATGTTACAATGAGTTAATATTGAGCAACACACAATATACTTCCAAGTGCAAATAATGTAGCTTCGAATCATCAATCAATCATGGATAGTGTTTATTTTTCTGGTCACCTCCTGATAACAGTTCGCAAAACAACTCTGAAATCATTTTAGCTTAATTTTAAATACACCAAAAGACAGTTTGTAAACACTTATCACTTAGTGCGAAAACAAAAATTCTGATGCAATAATTGATGGCACTTTGATGGAGTTGAGTCACCTTTATATAATTTTATTTTATTTGACGCCACCGTTTCTTAAATCAAATTATTATATTGAAAACCTATACAGTGGCAGAGTACGTTAAAAAAAATTGTGCATCTCTAACGCAAAAAATTAAGGTTTAAATTTTATTAACATCCTTGTTGTTATTCATATTTGTGACTAAAAAATAACAACTTTTTAAAAATTAATATTCGGGAAAAAAACCATTAAATTAATTTGCTTGTTTTTGTCTTCATCAAAAGTATTTTTATTTTGTTTTGCTGTTGAAATAAATTTTAAAAAAGAAAATGCTATCAGGTTTGCAGTTTTTTTTCCAAATTTTATATTCAGATTAGGAAAGGTTAAACTGTGTCTGCAAAATATGAAGCTGTGCAAATTTAATCAAATTAGTGCGAGAAAATATTGGATGGCTTTTCTTCTTTGTAGCATTGATTCAGGTCATCTTTGCAAGATAAACTCGTGGTGGAATTCGTGGTCTTCCGAATAGAAGCTAACGAATTTAGCATGTAATTTTTACGTATTTAAAACGATGCATTTCAGTTGTGAAACCTACATGAAAATCTCCTCCTTGTTTTAGTTGTCCTGATTTACTATAGAAGATTTTACATGCAGGAAATTACATGGAATCATATCAGTTTTGTTACAGCTGAGATATTTATCCTTCTCAACTCTTTTATAAAAATTCTGGTGCATTGTCTTCAGAAATATTATACACATTGTTTTCAATAAATTCATCCACATTTTATATAAATATATCTAGTCATGATTTCTCCAATTCTAATAAGTTAGAATACTGGTATAAAGAATTCTAGGCTTATTAAAGTGATAGGTGATAGGATACGCTTTATCTTTCCAAGTTTATACAATTGAAAATTACGAGAAAACAATGCAAAAAACAGGTTGATGAAATGTTCATTTTCTGGTAAGAAGACTTATTTGAGTGTCAATTATATACCAGAACATTTGCTTTAATTTAAGATGCGCTTTTTAATATGGAGCTGACTTTTAAGAATATAATTTAGCTATTGAAGTCTTCTACAAAATATGGGTGACTTTTTCAAGCTGCAATAATCTGCGTAATTAGTGCTGCGTTTGTTGTAAACTATTTCAATCATTTTTCATTGCGAACGTGCCATGAATTTGCAATATCAATTTCGTAATACTTATTTGAAACTGTTGTGAATGCAAATCACTAAATTTGGCGAAAATATAAGTGAAAACCTGTTGAGTGGTTAAAATTACTACAAATTCTCAATAACTCATTAACATAGACTCTGAAAATATAGAATTGAATTCACAACAATTCCTATTTATTATTCGTAAATTCATTCATAGTTTTAAATCTTATTTCAATATGAATAATTATTTGAACTTGTGAAACCCGCTTGATGAAATTTTCCCCCGATTTCAGGCTGAAAAGAAAGGATGTACAGCAACAGAGTATGGCTTAGTGTTTGGAGTGTTTGAACTCATAGTATTTTTAATATCGCCAATTTACGGCCAATACTTAAACATAATAGGACCAAAAGTATTATTTAATGGCGGAATATTTACAACTGGAACAGCAGCAATTTTATTTGGTCTTTTGGATCGAGTGCCGGTAATCAATTTTGTTTTGAATTTATAATCAAACGGAGTTTAACAATAAACGATTTTTAGGGACATACGCTGTTCATATCGCTTGCATTTATTATACGAATTGTGGAAGCGCTTGGCAATGCTGCATTCCTTACGGCGTCATTTGCAATAATTGCAAGGGAGTTCCCGAACAATATTGGAACTACATTTGTGAGTATTTTAGAATGGTATAAAATGATGTAAGGATTTCATAAAAAAATGTTTAATTTTAGGCCTCCCTAGAAACGTGTTTCGGGCTGGGTTTGATTGTAGGACCAACGGTCGGAGGAGCACTATATGCAGCAGGAGGCTATTTTCTTCCGTTTGTGTCCCTTGGGTTTTTACTGTTCCTGACTGCATTGCTGACACTTTGCATTCTTCCACGGCATCCGAATGAAAGACTGAATAATACTAAAGGACGTAAGTAACAGCAGCATCATTTCCAGCTTCCACATGTGTCTTTTGTTCCAACTACAGCTTCATTGAGAACCATTCTGCGAATACCTGGCGTCCTTGTATGTTCTTTGGCTATTTGTGCCACAAGTGCCTCCATTGGCTTCCTGGGAGCAACATTAGAGCCGCATGTTCGACAGTTCGATTTGAGTCCAGTTCTATTGGGTAAGTGTAGCGCGATTTTTAGCCTGGCTGCGCTGTTCAAAGTGATCTGCAGACCTTTAAGAACTCTTCAAACGATTTACATGTTTTTTAAATGCCATCACTGCTTTGCAGGCATGATTTTTGTGATAAACGGCGGAGTGTACGCGCTAACCGCTCCTATTTGGGGCTGGATGGTCGACAAATTCATGAACCCTAAAATCTCATCGTTTTTCGGCACTGTCTTCATCATGTTTGGGTTCTGTGCGGTAGGACCTGCACCGTTTATTCCCGTTGAAACGTAAGTAGTTCAGAAGACAATGTGTCCACGCCTCACATTCTGCGGCGACACTCAGCGGCCGCCCTTGTACAATCAAAATGGCGGACAGAGGTCTTATCGCTGTGCTCATGAATGTGACCGCGATAATACTTTGCTGTGCTACCATCAACTTGTTATCGCCAGCTGGTGGATTATTCAAAACAAAGTTGCTATTGAGATTAATTCCAAATTGTTACTTTCATTTTTATCTGGACTAGGAAACTAAGCAATGTCATCCTTGGATTGGTCCTTCACGGAATTGGCATCGCGGCGCTGTTGGTGTCCAGCTTTTCAGATGCTCTTCGGACCGCGATGTAAGTTTGTGGCTTCCATTGAGGAAAAGATCAAGTGATAAAATTTGTTTCCTATTTCAGACGGAAAGGTTTGCCCGACAACATCGAGACGTACGGGTTAATATCGGGTCTGTGGACGTCCACGTTTGCTCTAGGAGCCTTCATTGGCCCCTCTATGAGTGGCGCTCTCTACGATTCGATCGGTTTCCGGGGCGCAACGCTGTTTATTGTTGGTAGGTCCTTGATTAGCTTTAGTATCTTAGTTTTGATAATTTCTACGTCCTTCCAAAGGTCTTCACGCTATTGTCGGACTGATTCTCGTAATTTTCCTATGCTGTGAACGACGTCCTAATGAGTACAAGGAGTTGCCACCGACCGAACCCTTACTCAAGGCAAAACACCCCGGGCAAGACAATCCTGCCGCAAATAGCAACGGCATGCACTACACCAACGGAATCACGGACGATCCTGTGTACTGCAAGAGTTTCAGCCGAGCCATAAACCGCGACTGGAGAAAGTAAGTGCGCATAATTAATCCTGTTCGAATCGATATACAATAATACTTTGAATTAAGCGATGTGCCGTCGTTTTTTAGAAATGTCGAAAGTGGATCTCCACTCACTATGGGCATGCGACCGTACTACGGAAGTGTGGATTGTCTGCGATCCAGCGCGGCTAACTACCAGGAAGTGGCAGCATAGATATATTTATAGTCGACCAGATAGTTGGATTAAGCTAGCGCGCTAAGGACAAATACTACTGACAAATCTAAACTGAAAGACTTGTTAATATACCTAAGTAATGTACAATGTGCACGCGAAAAAGCCTTAGATAGTTAATTTTTATTCGTTTTTCGTTTTAATGACATTCCAAAAAGATTTTAGATTGTACTTTCCTTGTTATTGTTATTATATCTGGCATGAAAATATTCTAACGATTTGACTATGTGACAGAGAATAAATAGTAATGCTTTTTTGATGTATTTGTTTGATTATTGTCTTGATATTAAAGCTATGCTGAACTGAACTGTTTGTGCAGCGTTTTATCCTATGTCCGCTTCCATAGAGTTCATTATGATATGCTGATCTCTCGAAACGTTGGCTTATTTTTGGAAGATACCAAGATTGGCTAGACTTTGGCTAGGAAAGGAACAACAACCTTGACTTTTGAGACTATAGTTTACTGATAACTATTTCGCCTGGGTCGTTGAATTGAAAGACAGCTTGAACTGTTTAAGAAGTAATTTGTTGTTATATTTCCCAGTGGCGGCTCGTTGGAATAAAGTTTGGTGAGTCTACTGATATGAATCTCTCTAACACCAGTAAAAGTCAAAGAAAATAATCGAAATTTTTACTTCACCGTCGATTTATCGAAAGTAGATATCATTCAAAGGCACAGTAAGAATACTGAATACTTCAAGACTCAGTGCTTTCGCAATAAAACATAATATTTGAAAAATAAATGAACTTTGCCAATAAACCAATTTTAAGTTTGCTGGCATATTTAAAAATAACTTATTTCTCTACTAAAATAGTTTGAACTTAAACAAAATAATATAGTTAAAAATTGCTAACAAATAAAACAAAAATAATAATAATGCAAAATCTATTTGTTAAATATTCTTATTCTTATAAAAATATTCAGCGCGCGACTCTTCCCTCACCAAACATATTTATAACCTTTAGATTCAAGTTGGATATTGTCTTTAATAAATTCATTATAAACAGTGAATACTGCGTTTTGAGACGATTTTGGTTCATGATGCTTGATTTATAAGTTTTCACGGTTTTCAGTCTACTGAAACATCTTTCTCACTCCCCAAATGTAATCAGGGTTGTTTTGGCTATTTCTTTTAACCTTCATGTTTCTTGGAAAGATGTACGAAAGTGGCAATCATTGAAAAATATATAGCTGAACCATGCCAGAATTTTTGGAAACATTTTGTTTGAATAATGGAATGTTAGCTAATTTTTGAAAATGTCAGCATGGATAAACTCACAATAATCTTCCATGATTTTGATATTGCTTTCTGCAAAGTTCATTGTGAAATTCAAAAAAAATCGTATCCGAAATATAGACATGATAATTTTTATTTGTTCAAATGGACGCAAGGAAAATTGGAAACAATCGTTTTCCATAAATTTTCAGAAGCCAGCTACTTCACGCATAGTGAAGTAGTTCCAATACTAACACTAGTTCAAGTCGAAATACTAAACGAAAAATTTTGTAATTTCAACGATAGATTGAAAATCGCATGTCTAAAATACGAAATAAAATGCTTTCGTTTTCTTCTGGCGAAGTTGTTAAACTTAATCTTTATGTTCTCGCGAGGTAAAACAATTAGAAACAAATCGAAATGCGAATAAAAATTCTAATTTCTAGGCTAGTTGAGTATGCTCGCTTTAAAACTAAATTAAGTTGGCAAATAAGTATAAAACAAAAAGAGTATGCTCTTTTGAAATTTGAGTTTTGAAAGTGCCTGAACATAAGCATTTAGCCACAAGTTAATTCGGCTCCATTTGTAGTTTAGAAAATCTATTGGTTGTAAATTGATATTTGCACCATACAAAAAGTTTAAACTTCAAACCCCTAGCAATGCATGCATGCGAAAAAAAATTTATTCAATAAATTCGATTCGAATTCAAAAGGATTTCCGATTATAGTTCTACCATTTCTCTGTGATTTATTCTGGAAAATGACATGCACAATTTTAAAAAATGCCGCTAAACTCCAACTACTCAAAATTGTTTAGGTCACGTTGACTTTCACGACCGCATGGGTTGATTCTTGGAAAGAAATTTGGTTTCTGAAAGCCTTTTTTGTCCACTGTATATTGTATTCACTGTGGTTCAAAGCATAGCATAAACAATGTAGTCTTTAAGCTATCGTTTGAAGAATTATCGGAAATGTTCAAGGCCTAGCTTCAGATCAAGAGCTACCATTAGGGATCAATGTTGCGGTTTTACATTAGAAGAAATTTTTCGGGGTGTGCAAATCGCGGATTGAAGAATAAGAATGAACTAGCGCGCCATATTACGATTTATTGCCTTTTTGAAATCAATGTTTGTTCAAATCAACAATTTTAAACGAACATGGGCTGTTTTTAAACTTGACCCCAGACATTCAGGCGTCCGGCAAACCTCGAACTAAAATTCTTCTAGCTCTTATAAGTGCGCTTGTTTAGTTGGGATAAAGTTCAGCCAAGAATATTTTATGTAGGAAAACATTTGAGGTTAACCAACCGAACACCTATCTGACCTTAAGAGGAAACACCACTGTAGAGGTAAAAAAATCATTTTTTGGGAATTTGTTTTTCAAAAACCAAACAACATATCGAAATTTGGTAAAAAGATCTATATTGTGCAAGTATTTAACATCCTCTCTGATTTTTTTCAGAACTTTAAAAAACAAAATTGCGGCTCCCTAGCATTTCTCCGGAAACGCCTGATTTTTTCATGGCTTCGCGGTCGGACCGTTTTCTCCTGAAATTTTAAGGTTATGGTTATCAAACAAATAATTGTAGATAAAGCGTAATAACAGCCAGAGAAGTACGTAGGATTTTTGTTTTCAACTGATTTATGACAAAATGGCGTCATTTGGGAAAAATTCTAAAAAAAAACCTAAAAAACGCTCGAAAATTGTTAATAACAATTGAAATATGCAAAATAAAAAAAATTCTACGTACTTCCATGCAGACACTACTTTTGAACGTATAACACTACTTTTGAATGTGTAAAAGTTTCAAGTAAATCGAACAAAAATTGTTCGAGAAAGGGGTCCGGCCAGTTTGAAAAACGTTGTTCCGAGATAAACGCGTTTAAAATTTAAGTTATTGAAAACTCATGAACAAATTTGATATACCTCTAGTCTGCAAAATACGTACTTCAGGGTTCTCTGCTAACGTTCAACTAACAGAGCACGTGTACATTTTTGAAAGTTTATATTTAAAATTGTTTTAAATTTCAATAACAACAGCGCGCGAGGAAACGCCTGGGATACGTGCGGATTGTGCTCCGAACTAGCACTGAGAGGCTAATTTAAAATTTCGAACACTTAAAGATTTTTCTACTATATGAAACTTTGCTACATGATTTTTATGATGATAAGGTATACTTTAGAGCAACAATTTTTTTTGATTTGTTGAAAATCAGGAAGTGGTTTTCCTCCTTAAATCAAGCTTTGCCTGATCAGGACACCGTTGAAAAAACTTTACTCAAAGAGAAAAACATACAATTTTGGCAGTAGGCACATGGATGCAATGCTGCTGTTCTCATAATTTTTAATAAATGTACAGTCCCTGTTCATCGAATTAGGACCACTCACAATTTATCTAATTTTTTTGATACTTCTACCTGCAGCGCTATAAAAATGCGGTTTTTCCTAAGTAAAATCCTTTCGTGTTGTTGATGTTAGAGTAACGAACAAAATACAAGGTATACAGAAAGTCCGGCTCCTTTACCGTTTTCCTGGAAAATGATTTTACCTGCCGCTTCGTATAACGACCCTTGGTGATGTTCACATGCACTTTATAAACTAATTTAAAAAATGCAAAATTAGTCGTGATTTGGCAGCTATTTCATAAGCATTCATTTGTAAGGTAAGTGAATATTGTGTTCAGTTATTTTTTGGAAAACGCGACAGGTTTTATTTTGTTAAATTACGGAAATTTGAAAAGTGCTGTGAGTTTTGTAAAAATTTGCTAAAAGGACTCAAAATGGGAAAGTGTAAGGACATTAGTACTGAGAAAAAATCCGCTATAATTGTTTTGCTAAAAGCAGGAATATTTTCCTTTCGTGAAATCGCGAGGAGAGAGAAGGTGTCTCACCAAACGGTAATGAGAATTTCGAAAGCAGCAAAGGAAAATCAATATCAAGCAACGAAAAAGCGTCAAAATTGTCGTGGTAGAAGAAAAACAACACCACGAACAGACCGTAGAATAGTCGGAAAAGCTTGCGAAAGGCGTTTCGCATCGCAAAGAAGCTTGCACCAAAATCTGCAGCAAGAAGGGATTCAAATATCGAGAATGACCTTAAGAAGACGCTTATACGAGGTTAACCTTAAATCGAGGAGGCCAGTAAAGAAGCATAAGCTCACAGAAAAAATGCGACGAGCCAGGCTACAATGGGCAAGAACTCATCGTAATTATTCAGCGGATGACTGGAAAAAGGTAATTAACATTTCTTATGAACAAGAAGAGAGAATTTCATATTCATTTTTGCTCAAAGGTACAATACTAAAGCATGGCATTTTTTTCCGTTCCATTTAGGTGATATTTAACGACGAGTGCAGGCTTGAAGCTGTAACGGAGAGTCACCAATATGTTCGCAGAAGGCCGACAGAGCGATATAATGAAGATTGCGTTGTGAGGACCGTAAAGCACCCACCAGCCACAATGATATGGTCGTGTATCTCCGGCAAGGGACCTGGACCGCTGTTTTTTGTACAAGGGACAATGATTCAGGACCAGCAAATGATCCAGACAACTTTTCTACCCCATTTTACTTCCCTGAATTCCCCTGATACATCCTATACCTTCATGCATGATGGTGCGCCTTGTCATCGCGCTCGATCCATTCAAAACCTGTTAAATACCCATAATATCCCGATTCTTCCTTGGCCAGGCAATTCTCCCGACCTTAATCCTATAGAGAATGTCTGGAGTCTCTTAAAATCCCAAGTTTATACCTCTCCTAATCCTACGACACAGATCCTGAAAGGAAATATTATTAAAGTATGGCACAATAGTTGCGAAATTAAAGATTTAATAGGACGGTGTATAGAAAGTATGCCAGACAGGATAAGGGCAGTTATTAGTTGTAAGGGTGTCCATACAAAATATTGATATGAACAAAGAAAAAAATAATTATATACATATTAATAAACAAATAACCAATCTAAAACTCATAATTTTCTATATGTTATGTTTCTTATATTATGTGGTTTTGATAAAAAAAAAAGACAAAGTTTTGGGAAAATTTTAGTGGTCCTAATTCGATGAACAGGGTCTGTACATCGATTTGATTGAAATTTGGCGAGCATGTTGAAAAATTCTTGCTTTTCAGTTTGCATATCCTGCAGCTGGGACGCAACTCAACTACATCCCCCGAAAGCTTTTGCCAACCTCATAAACAAGAGTTTCCCACCACAGACTGACTTGCACAATTGCGGGCGCCATTATTCTAAGAGTGAGTCTGAACGCGATAAGCACAGTCCAATTATTATTTATTTTCAAATTACGCATGTCTGCCGCGGGTCAAAAGGTCGTGTTGTGTTTGAGAGCAGAACAATGCGACGGCGACCAGCGATAAGTTGACCAAACGCCTTTAAACAATAATACTAAAGTTGCATGACTGCCCGTTACTCGTCTGGTCGAAGCATTTGTATAGATACTTTTGGTACCATCTAAAAATAGATTGAAGATAGTCTGCAAGAAGTAAATACGACGCTTGATTCCATCGGGACTCGGTCAATCGCTAGATTTTGTAATTTTTCTTTGAAAAATTGGTAAAAACTAAACGAACTATATTACGGTAGTACGGTATTGGGCGGGTCAACGCCAACGTACATATGTAAGTAGCGTGCTCTATCAGAGCTCTTTATTTTTTATTAAATTGGAAATGGTGAAACTATTCATTCAATCGTTGACTAGAATCTAGAGCACTACATTTTATTCTACTATTATTTACAAATCGATGTCGAGCGACACTTTGTGAAGTGTATGCAGTTCGCTAGCGATATGCCTGTTTAGAAACGGGGTGAACTTTCGATAGGACAATTGCGTTCTAAATGAATTTCTAGTAATTAACCCCAAAACCTGATAAGCGCTCTGTAGTTTGGTTGGTTCACTATTGAAAGTTCTATTCGGCACATGTGTTGCACGTATGTATGTATGTTTATATGTAAGCTGCCCATTGATAGAACATGGTTCAACCCGGAAACAGATATCTGGAATAGCTAGTTGTTTTTCATTCTGAGATTTTTCGTTGAATGATCCAAGGACGAAAAAGATAAGTAGTAGTGGAAAAAAATTCAAAGCCAGACGGATGTTATAGGTAGAAACTGTACAGCTTAATAAATACAGGATTCATCACTTGAAATATATATTTATGTTTGACTTTATGCATGAGTTTCTGTCCAATTCGTCCAGAAAAATTTCTAGCTGTAGAAAACATAGATTGCAAAGTGGACATGGTAATGCGGATTGGTTTTGATATGGATCAAATATACACAAAAATGATTGCGATTGATTAGCCCATTCCGAATTCAAACTTTGAACATGTCTTATCATTCAAAAAATACTCTAGTTAATATATATACAAATCTTGTGCACAATATCAATCGACATTCAGCAAAACGGCTTTTAGGAAGCACATGCGATAGTTCGTAGCCATTATCGAAGGTTATCAAAAAACGAGTACTCTACTTTATGAATGAGACCGAATGCAATGACCACATAAAATACAAAAGTTAAAGTGCATAAAACTTAAACTGCAAATATTTCAGGAATGAATCTGATGTTGTTCAAAATAGTTGAGGTGGGTGCACCCAACGAGGAAGACACTAACGAAAGAGGAGTACATAAATAAAAAAGATGATGATTTTTTTTCATGTTTCAACGGTGTGTACCGGCCACGATTACACAGCATCAACAAGCTCCATGGCTCAGGCACTGTCATACTGACAGACCGATGAAGAAGAAGAAGAGCCAGACGAGACCACGAGATCAGAGTTCGAGCAACATCCATCGTTATTAGTTTTCTGTATATTTTATACATCAAAATAAACGATTTAGCTATAACGCTAAACTGGTGACCCCGACGTAAGTATACAACATTTTCCTTTCGTCAGCTGCACATTATGGCAAACGAGGAATGGCTGGATATTGTCAATGACGACGCAGATGAAAACCAAGCTGTGTCCAGCGCAGCCACAGCACATGCAGTCAGCACGATTTCCCTGAAATTACCACCGTTTTGGCAAAACAAACCAGAATTATGGTTCGCTCGGGTCGAGGCACAATTCCGAAACGCAAAAATTAATGGCGACATTGCACGTTTTGATCGAGTAGTAGCAGAACTCGACATGGCAATTCTAGCACACGTGTCAGACATTTTAGAAAATCCTCCGGATACCGGGAAATATACCGCGTTGAAGCATAGGCTTCTAACCATTTTTGCCGCTTCGGAGGACGAGAGGACGCGAAAACTCCTTTTCGAACTTGAACTCGAAGACCAACGACCGTCACAATTTTTACGGCGTTTGCAATGCGCGGCTGGGAAATCCACATCAATAGCCATAATTAAATCATTGTGGCTGCAGCGCCTCCCATCGAATGTCCGTGCGATCTTAGCGGTTAGCGAAACGGACAATCTGGAAAAGTTAGCGGCAGCCGCTGATCGTGTGGTTAGTGCTAACGCAATAGGTGCTGGTGCATGTTTGGCAATTGAAACCAATCCACAACCCGCAACTATCGGGGAGCCAATAACGAACCAGATAGTGGAACCGCATGTCGAAGTGAATCGTATCCAAACACATTCCCACCAAAGTCGCCCATCTAACCGCTGTTCATGTAGTTCTGCGCATACTGTTGCCACCCGGCCAGCCCAGTTATGTTTTTACCACAAGCGTTTTGGTGACGCTGCAAGGCAGTGTCGCCCACCTTGCGCGTTTCGTAGAAAGCCTTCGGGAAACGCATCGAACCACTAGACTCCCAGGCGACAGTCAGTGGTTCATCAAAAAGTCGCCTAGAAATTCGCGATCCGTTGTCGCAACATAAGTTTTTGATAGACACGGGCGCCGACGTATCAGTGTTGCCACATACGGTCATCCAAGATGCCAAAACTGACTCTAAGTTTACATTATACGCGGCCAACGGTACCGTCATTAGGACATACGGCGCCAAAGTCCTCAATCTTTCTCTCGGTCTCCGTCGTACTTTCCGCTGGAAATTTATCGTCGCTAAAGTGTCGCGTCCCATATTGGGTGCCGATTTCTTAAAACATTTTGGAATACTTGTGGATTTAAAAAATAAAAAGCTCAAAGATCCCGTATCGCGAGTGACGTCGATAGGCAGAATCAGCTGTCACAAACAGCCAACCATGTGGTCAATCGACGCGACATCGCCATACATTTCGCTACTCAAAAAGTACCCCGAATTACTAAGCCCTGCTAGCAATTCCAGCCCTCCCCCGCATGAGACGCAACATTTTATTGCTACCACTGGCCCTCCGGTTTCAGATCGCCCACGCAGGCTCAACCAAATGAAACTTAAAGTTGCCAAAGACCAGTTTCAATATTTATTGGATAAAGGTTACTGCCGACCATCCAAAAGCCCATGGGCAAGTCCTTTACACATCGTGCCCAAGAAAGACGGGACATGGCGTCCGTGCGGTGATTACCGCCGTCTAAATGCAGCGACAGTACCGGACAGATACCCTATGCGGCACATTGAAGATGTCGTTTCAAATTTGAGGGGCAAGCGCATTTTCTCCAAGATCGACCTGCTAAAGGCATTCCACCAGATTCCCGTGGCAAAGGGTGATATACCCAAAACGGCTATCACTACGCCTTTTGGTCTTTATGAATTCACGGTAATGACTTTCGGTTTGAGAAACGCTGCGCAGACCTTCCAGCGTTTTATGGATGAGGTGCTGCAGGGCCTGGACTATTGTTTCTGTTACGTGGACGATTTGTTGATCGCATCAGAGTCGGAAAAGGACCATTTGAAACATCTGCGTGTAGTTTTTGAGCGTCTTTCGAAATTTGGAGTCGTCATCAACACCTCTAAGTGCGTGTTTGGGGCATCCGAGGTGGAATACCTGGGACACACCATCAATCAGAATGGATCATCGCCACCTAATTCCCGCGTGAACGCAATCCGCAGCTTCAAGAAACCTGTCACCGTCAAGGACCTTCGACGGTTCTTGGGGACTATTAATTTTTATCGGCGTTTTGTCCGTAATGCTGCCGTACTGCAGGCTCCACTCAACAAGTTTTGCGCCAACTCCAAAAAAGGAGATAAAACCGTCATCGTTTGGACTCCTGAAGCCGAGGAAGCTTTCGAAAATTGTAAAAACAGTCTAGCAAACGCTACATTGCTTGTTCATTTTCATACTAGTGCGCCTCTGAGACTTACTACAGATGCTTCTGACATAGCAATCGGTGCGGTTTTGGAACAGCAACAGGGCAGTCAATGGTTGCCATTGGCTTTCTTCCAAAAAAAGTTATCTGGTCCAGAATCAAGGTATAGCGTTTATGATCGTGAATTACTCGCCATATACAAGGCAACTCGTCATTTTCGTCACTATTTGGAAGGCTCTGAATATTTCGTCCTGACAGACCACAAACCGCTTACATACGCGTTTGCGCAAGCGACAGACAAAGCATCGCCACGCCAGCTGAGGCATCTCAACTATATCTCACAATTCACCACCGATTTTCGCTTTATCCCCGGAGTTAGTAACGACGTCGCTGACGCACTGTCCCGGGTAGAAACTGTGGAGATGCCCACTATACTCGATGCGAGTTTGCTAGCGCGCGAGCAGTCGCTTGATAAGGAGTTGCAAAGCCTACTCATTAATAACACTACCTCGCTGAAACTGGTTTCCAAGCACCTTGATGCCAACAACAAAGTCGTATGTGACGTCTCTCTCGGTGCCTCGCGTCCTTTCGTGCCACTTTCATTGCGAAATAAAATTTTCGATATATTTCACCACCCTGCGCATCCTAGCGGCCGCTCTACTGGCAAGGCAATTGCTAAAAGGTTTGTGTGGCCAGGAATGAAAAAAGACATACGTATCTGGGCACGCGTTTGCGTGCCATGTCAGCGCTCCAAAGTTTCCCGCCACCAAAGAAACCCACTACAACCATTCCCTACACCTGACGGACGTTTCCAGCATGTACATCTGGACATCATAGGTCCCCTTATCCCGTCCATGGGTTTCAAATATTGTTTAACAGTCATAGACCGTTTCTCCAGGTGGCCAGAGGCGTTTCCGTTAGTCGACCAAACAGCGAATTCAGTAGCAAAGGCTTTTTACAACGGCTGGGTATCACGTTTCGGAGCCCCCCATACTATTTCAACGGATCAGGGAGCCCAGTTCGAGTCGGCTTTGTTCGGAGCGTTGGCAAAGTTCATCGGCTGCAGCAGAAATAGAACATCGCCGTATCACCCAGCGTCAAATGGACTCATCGAGCGTTGGCACCGCACCCTGAAAGCCGCAATCACCTGTCATGGCCAAAATCCAGCATGGCCCGATATCCTGCCAACTGTGTTGCTGGGATTGCGTTGCAGCGTTAAGGAGGACCTCAATGCTTCCTGCGCGGAAATGCTGTACGGCACAACATTAACGCTTCCAGGGGAGTTAATAATGCCGAGACAAGGAATTGCCGATACTCATGAGTTTCTCAACAATCTGCGTGAGGTAGCACGCAGAATGCAGCCAGTAGTCGTACCTTCCAGAAACCAACGAGAAATATTCATCAATAAGGGACTCAGCACTTGCTCCCACGTATTTTTGCGCATCGACGCCGTGCGAAAGCCTTTATCGCCACCTTACTCCGGGCCACACCCCGTTTTACAACGAATCTCTGACGTACTGTTCAAAATAGAAGTCAACGGAAGGCAAGTAAATGTGTCGACTGAGCGATTAAAACCAGCTTTTATCGAGGCACCTCAGCAATCTGCGGCAACTGTGTCACTGAATCAAGCAGAGCGTTTTGCAAGTACTTCGAAGGTACGCGGTGAGCCAGACACAGCGAGGACGCCCCAACCAAGTAGTATACAGATGCCAACACCTATTAACCCTCCACGAAGCGGTACCAGAACTTATCCTCCAGCCCGCATGCGCATCCCGCAGAAGTGCGGCGGTATGCAACAGCATCGACCTGTAACGGTTTTGAATCGTGACATCGAGCAATCCTCGAATGCCACTCAGGGGGGAGTACTGTACCGGCCACGATTACACAGCATCAACAAGCTCCATGGCTCAGGCACTGTCATACTGACAGACCGATGAAGAAGAAGAAGAGCCAGACGAGACCACGAGATCAGAGTTCGAGCAACATCCATCGTTATTAGTTTTCTGTATATTTTATACATCAAAATAAACGATTTAGCTATAACGCTAAAGGTGTAATTAAGTATCATAATGAAACGGCTATGACACGAATATTAGTTATTTAGCATAGGTTAGAACCTTCTAGTCTAGTCGACAACTTCGCCAAGACTTTGACACGAAAAGAAAGAATAAGGAGCAAAAAATGAGAGTACAAGAACTAACGACCTTAGAAGGAAGCGAGAATAATCGGGAACTCATGAAACGGGCAGCAGTTGATCGATCAGCAATAAGCGGAAAGCTAAAAAGGGTTTTGACGAGATTCAACATAGATGCAACAATAACCAGCCACAGATTCAAAACTCAAACATTGCTAGGCACAACCAAAGATTTACGAACCTCAACGGAAAAAAGCGGTATATACGAGGTTTCTTGTGAGGATTGTGACAAGGTCTACATCGGACAGACTATTAAGATGATCCAAAAAAGAATGCAGGAGCACATCAGAGAAGCTGAACAAGCCATCAAAAATGGAAGGACGGAGGTCAGATTATCGGTGGTAAAACATATAATTGAGGAGGGCCACACGATCACATTGTCAAACTGAAAATGTTTGAAAATGGTACGCAAACGGTCTCAACTGGATGCGTATGAGAGTTTAATGATAGCAAGAATCCTAGAATCGAAACGCTCGAATCATGATATTGGGAACGGTTTTTCGGAGCTAATTGAACTAATCCTTTAAGATAAAGTTAACCCAGAGCACAGGTAAAGACCTGGGAGCCTAATTAGCAATAAGTTTAAGATATTTAACATAGATTATGCCACATTCATTTTCAGACACAGTGTTACACTGAAGAAGGACACAACTAATGTCTGAAATATATATTTGTAATAAATAAAGAATTCTGAAATATTATATAAGGATTAGTGGCTGGTTTTTACTTTATTTGAGTTTTAGGCAACAATAGCCATAACAAATGACTATGAATGAAATTATCGACCATTAATAATAATAATAATTGAAGTTTCGATGGCATTTTTGTTAAATTAGAGCTGAATTTCGGTGGAAAATATAACTAGAAATGCATGTGTGTCTGTAGCATTTGATGGTATCGAAAAAGTTAGAAATATGCAATTTACAAAATTCTCAGAGATTTGAATGTTACAGCATTAATTATTTATAAATAAAACCTTTAATTATTTTATAAAGTTGATGCTATCATATTATAAACAAAGCAGTTAATTAACGAAATAACGTCTTTCAAAATGCGTTAAATTTTTGATTTATAAAATAAAAAGGATGTCTAATTCGTAATTGGCATCATCATCATTTGCATTTTTTCACTAGATGACTTATGCTAGTGTTCAATATATCAATTTTACACGTATATTTTGATGTTGGACTTTTGTACAAGTCAAAACCCTTTTCATTTTATGTTCTTTTAATTAATTTGTGTGATTTGTAAATGAATATGAACTATATATTATAAATTGTGCTTCAGATATACATACATATGTATTTATAATGCTTGAAATATAAAAACAAATCGTTAGGTACATTTTAAGTAATGTAACGCTTTAGACAACGTGGAGTCCAACAGCAAAGCAGTAAACAAATCGAAAACACAACAAGCGCGATGAATTTTTGGCAGGGTTGGCAACTTTTTTTTCGGTTCATTGACTTTGTTCGCGCTTCGAGCAGGGTTTTCCAGCAGTGGAAACAACGCCAAGTGACCGCCAAGCTTTGGCGAACGGCCAACGGGCAGCTACCAATCCTGCCCCAATACTGGCTGACTGCTGGCCCAGTACTGCATTCGAGTGCTAGCCCAGTACTAACCGCCAGCACTGGCCCATACTTGAAGCCATTATTGAAATATAACAATTCATTTCATCAAAACTGTAGTCCTGTAAAAGAATTGGATACGTTTTCTGGGATCCTTTGCTTGAAGCGTCGTTAGCAATCGAAAAGTGAATCCCATTTACAGATTGAGATCGTTTTAGGTCTTGGATTGTTGACTCTATTGAATTCGGCGCTAGAAAATTCAATGGCTTCAACTTTGGTTCTGCCACAGTGAACTTTTTTCATTTTGCATGAATTACGTAAACTTAATTCCGAACACATCTTTAATTTGGTTTTACTTAATTTTATTCTTGCTAGAATTGAGTTGGAGTCAAAACTTATAATCTACAGTACGAATTTCGCCAAGAACTTTCAACTAAATAAGTTTGCTCTTTCGGACAATGTATTTTTTAGTGATAGAAGAGAATATTTATCGAGAGTTTTTAACTATTGACATATTATGATTAGAACTCGGTCGCCATAATAACAGATCAGCAAAACCGTCTAACATGTTAATATTCCTGTCGCCTACGAGAATGGCGCGTGTAGCTAAAACTACATGAACCGCAAAATCGGCAAAACTTTCAAGATCATTGGCGTAGAATCGTAAATATTATTGATAATTACAATGTTAGACAATCGTAGTAAATTACTCATTACTCCAATTAGTGGAAATATATTTTGTGGCTTGATCCCCCAAATTGAACTTAGGTCGTATTTAATTATTGCCTTTATTTATTTTATTTCAACGGCCGCATCCTGCAATTTACTAATTTAATCATCCGTTTTAATGAACAAATTTATCCATGCATTTGACAAATAACTCAACATTTTGTTGACTTGAAATTCATTTTCAAATTCTAAATCAAGCACTTTCATCTCTAATTACGAAAACTTTGCAAAAGATAGGTTTTTTTTAAGAAAAAATGCTTCAGAGGATTATTTTATGAAAATAATCTGTAGGGAAATATTATTCTGAATTATTTTCAAGCGAATACTCGCATAAGAGTATTTTGTATTGAAATTTTCAATTTTTTTTACGACTTCTTCACAACCAAAAATCAATCCGATATGCCAGTAGTCAAAAAATACAGGCAGAAAGTTGCACTAGGAATTTACAGAAATTTAAATATTACGGTGTGATATAAAAATCGAAAGGTGCAAAACCTGTATAGGTACATTTGTAATTTTTGTAATCTGTTTGGTTTCAAAAATCTGAATTAGAAACAGATATATTTGGTAGTGTAACAACCTGTCAATATTAGCTAGTCCTGCTGCGATTTGGCGGACAAGATAGGATGACGTGTGACGTCCCGCGTAATATATTCAGAAATTCTTTTAAAAAGGCTATTCTAAGATGCATGCAATTTGTTATCAAGTTTTCAACCGAGTTTTCTTAGTAGAAATCCTATCACAAATAATGTACCAAAGTAAACATCTTCAGTCAAATATTTGGTCATAATTTTTAAAATGTTTCTATCAAAATGTTTTTCATAAGAATTTATTTCAATTTTTTTCCCTCAATTTAAAAATAAAGAACCTCCATTAATGTGCATTAAATAGTGTTAGCAGAGTTGCGAACCAGAATTGCACACTAGGAAAACAGTGTTGTTGACTAGAGTAGGAGGTTCTAACACATATTATGTTTTAAAAATAAGTTTTTTGCTGCATCATCAATAATTGTTATTATTATTGTGTTGGCAGAGAGGCTTTCATCCTAATAGTGAAGCATTGTACGAAACATTTTCGATCTCAGTATTAATTAGACTAAAATTTAAAATGATTGCGCCGTTGTGCTTCTTAGAAAACCGAAAAATACTTATGTATTTTATGTATGTATTTCGAAAGATTTATGATGGTTCGGTTGATTAGGAGCAGCTGGATACAAAATCAGTCAGAAAATCTACCAAAAGGTATTCGAAAAATAAAATTTTCTCCATAAGAACATACAAGAATAATGTAAATAAAAAAAACTTCTATTAAACACTGACACTACTGAATCTTCGCTTATGCATATCAATAATGAAAATATATTCATGAGAATTTGCTAAAAAGATGTTGGAAAATTTAAATTTCTGATTAGGATATTTGCAATTCTGTTAGAAGAAGTTATTGTTTCGCAATAATTGCGATTAAACTTCAATTTTCCTGTATTGGTTAATTGTTTTACGTTTCAATTATACTCGAGGGAAACAAAAACGAATATCGAAAATAAACTTATAAACGCAATTTCATGTTCAATATGATTATTTTCCGTAATACATCAACTCCAGCACGCATAAAGTCTAAATCAATCACCCCAACATTATATAACACTTAATTGTCCACTGTAATAATTTTGTTTCGTTTGCTTAGCTAAACTACAAAACAATATTATTGAATATTGCGATAAGCAATTCAGGCGCTTCGTCTGTTCGTAATGGGATGCGAAGCATTTACTGACCATGTACATTCAGTATATAGTCTTTGCCCTTCAATTTTATCAACAACGCAATTATCTGCACATGATTGTTTCCTATAATGTTAGGGTGAGAAATTTGTTTTGAGTTACACTGACCATGTTTCGATGAACACTCAACATTATTCGCAGTATCACTATTACGTTAAATTAAACAAAGGTAGCGACAATAGGCTTAGGAGTCTCTGAAACGCTTACCTTCTTATTGGCTTAAAAATTATGGTGCGTAAAACATTAATTAAGGTGGTAGTACCGGTTATAATTTCGAAAAATCAATTTTTCATTTTTCAATTTATTATACCTTCAGAAATCACGTCTCAAATTTTTTTTAAAGATATTCCCAAAAATAAACGTCTTTTTCACTTTGTAAGCGATATTTTCGATAATCGAAACTTTAAACGCGTTTTTCTCGAAATTACGTTTTTCCAACTGCGCACACTTATTCTCCGGATTCGCCGAACCGATTTAAGTCAAATTTGGTGTGCTACTTTATTCAAGTATTTTGTGTGGTAATCTACACAGTATACGCCAACAATCAATCCAAAAAAAATGGCCAGCGAAACAACCGTTATTTTTTTTACGGTTTTTTTTCCTTCAAAATATTGTGGTAGACTACCACGTAAGAAACATTCCTCTTTGAAATGCAATTTGGTTTTTTTATTTCAAATTCTTTATTCCTGAGATTATCTGTCCGCAGTGGAACGAGTCATTTTTCGAGACATCTACTCTGGCGCAGTGGCGAGGCGTTCATATAAGCCGATTCCCATCGGCTTCCCTTTCTAAATATGTTCCAAAAATGTCTAACACTTCAGTTTTATATGGGAATTAAGTGTTTATTTACTTGCATACATCACTGTTAACATGCACAATCGTTCCACTTGATCTCAGTGTTTATTCCATCATACTCCACACACACTCTTCATTCTACACATCCTCATAGTTTCATAATAGCCAGCAAAGCGATCAACATCTGTAAGAGTTGCAGCAAAGCTTTCCGAGTCCCGAATTCATCAATAATTTAAGGTGCCGTGAGCATTCAACTCCCGTTTGTTGGAATGGCAGCTCGGTTTTCCTCAATAGGATATGGAAACAAATCAAAAAGCCGGTAGCGTTCCCGGCTTGCGAATCATCTGTGAAAATTGATGCTTAAAAATCATCGGCTTACCCACAGTAATTTTTCACCCCTCGCCACTGCTCTGGCGCCCTCTATAAACTAGTAGAAAAATGAAAACAAAAATTTGTTTTTTGTAGTCTTCAAAATGTGCGTTTTATCCATGCAAATTTTAAAATTTATTTAAAGAAGCTGAGAAAAAAAATATTGAAAATTAGGCTATTTTTAGCATTCCAACCGGTACTACCCTCTTAATGCCAAGACTAGCAACAAGTCTAATCCATAGCAAGGGCAGTTGAACTTTATTCATAGATATTTCCTAAAGCGGTTACTGTCAAACTTCCTAATCAAACCACTTCATAATACCACCACCTCTGATTTCAATCGACCTGATTGGTACCTTATTGGGTTTCTGCACACACTATTAATAAAAACTGATATTTTTAAAGTTGTTTTCAACTTAGATGAAATTGAAATGTTTGCGAAGGCAACGTCAATTCGTACAGCCATGGAATAAAGTAGGAATCTCGTAGTATACGGTGTACTAGGAGAGCTTCTTTTTCTTTATCTTTTATCTTAGTGAACCTTGCAATCGTTGTATGTTATTGATGATGATGCAGTAACTCCGAAGACTCGCGAATCAAAGAGACAAGAGAAGTTTTTTTCTTTAGAAATTTTAACGACGACTATTCAGACCAAAATGTTGTGCAGCAGATTTATATTTTGGATATATCAATTTCAAATTTATCTGTTAGGAGGTATCTAAAGTAATTGACATATAGCTGAACGAAGTGTTTTTTTCTCAACGAATATATTTTTTGCGCTACAATTTAATAAAGAAATTAAACGTGAGAGTAGAAGTTTAAAAGATGTTGAAACTATAGAAAAGATGAAAATGTCTTCTATCCTTGCAAAGGTGCAATGTGTACGAGTCGAAAACATGCCTTGCAAGATATATAATTAAAAAATGTATTAAGCAAAAATATTGACGTGAGTCAGGTCTTCACAGACTTCAGCAAATACCTAATGTACAGAATAATACTTGATCCTGGAATACCTGCCAAACTAGTTCAAATGATCGACACAGAATTCCTAATCAGATTTCAAGCCAGGCAGACTCAACGCTGCAAAACCAACACGAATCTAAAACAAGAATAGTTATTCTTTTGACAATATCTCCCTTGTAAGGTTAAGTGCATGTTAAGCTGAAATTTATCAACTAACAAGTGCATATATTACCCTTGTGCAAAATTCCCTGCTAACCTCCATTTAAACGTCACTAAATTTATTTTCCTCATTCCTACTTCTCCCGCAGATAACTCTGCAAAAGTGCATCCTACGTAATATCGAAAATAACAATACTTACTAGGAAGCATTGTTCGAAAGGTCAACAAATAAGTGCCAAAAGTCAACTAATCCTCCTTCGAATATTTATTGACCCTCTAAATAATTAACATATCACAATTTGTCCAGTAGTGATGTACATGCAAGGTTAAACTAATCTGTGATTCCAATAACTTTACCAGTCTAATCATAAACAGGGGAGGGAAGCTTGCCAAGAACATTATCAACTCCATCAAGAAATTGTCAAAACAATTTGTTGAAGAGGCGCCAATTAGATTCTATGCAGCTAACATTAATTGATCAAGGACATTCACATTCAGATCTCGGTACTACAAACCAACGAAATCAGGTTCGATTGAATGCCGGGCTTTTTGCTATGAGATTCGAGATTAGGCAATTTTCAAATATGAACTCTGATTACCATTACTCGATAGAAACTACAAATCCTAATTGGGGTGGAAATTCCAACCAAATATATACAGATCGAAGTGCATAAATGCCAAAGGAATAATCACTCGATGCGAATCAGCGAACGCCATAACAAATGATAGCAAAATTCCAGCGTGATTAATTAAAAATGCAATGATCAAATTTTCATGGTTTGTGCTTTGGATTCGAGCAAATAATGCTTAATGGTGATTTCAGGAGAATAATGTTTCATGCTCGTTAGGAGTCATTTGTGCACCCAAGATTACGCTGACATAATCTTGAATTAAATCCGTATGTGCAATTAGGAAGGATCAGGAGTCATTTGATAGCGGATGTATTCTTTGGCGCAGAGATATAATGAAGAAACGCATTCGACCATCGACGCATATTGATAAGCTTTACCGTTGAAATCCTTCAATAGTAAATGGAAGTTGACGAAAATTCGTGGGAGGACTCCCATTTGAAGTTGAACAGTTTATAGATTTGTACATCGATGTTGGGAGCAGATTCAAATCGATTGAAGAAGTTGATACTAATTCAACTTGCGTGTTCGTTAGATATAAACTAGAAGTTTATCGCATATTATAATGACTTCGGCAAGTCAAATTGAAACGATGCACATGATTCTGTATTGTCTGTATCCAAGGTATATAGACTACTGGAATGATCATGCGTATCCTCGCGTCCTATCTCGTTCTAAAAATGACGAAACTGATGCCGAATCGTCGCACAAATTTCATGAAAATTAGGGCTGCCGCTTCTGGTTATGGAAATAAAACATGAAATTTACGCATTGGTGTTACCATGCAGTAGAAACATAGTGTGCAAATAAAGAAATAAAAAAGTACGAAATGGTTCATTACGAACATGTAACTGCATTAGTAAATATTGTTTTTGTGGGACCGCCGCGTGCAGTTTACATCTTGAATGTATTATGCAAACGTGCAAGAAATGAAAATGGTGAATTGCGTCGTGATGGGGTTAACACCCCGACGACAAAAGACTGGTAAGGGATAAAAACCTCAACGAGCGCTACAAGTGGGGTCAAATTTTATTCAGTCAGTTTAATGCTACCTGCATTACACAGTTTTAGTTAAACAATCATTTTTTTGATGTAAGATGTATTTTAAAATAAGGATTCTGAATAAACAATTATTAGACAATGTTAAATTAAGAAAACGTAAACAAAATAAAACTGATTCTTATTGGATTTGAACCTCCGTTTCTAGTCGAGACAAATCGCCCACTAGTGTGCTTTTTGTTGGTTAGCCACTTGCTAACACTATATTTGCACATTAATGGAGGTTCTTTTTGTTCCAGATTAATGGTTGGTGCCATAATTAGATAAGGAGCGTGGTTTCGGGATAACGAATGGCTTCCTCTTCAGGTGCTGTCATATGCCATTCGTTATCAGACAACACGACCACGGTTTAGGCTTGTTGATGGGTTAAGCTCGTTATATTTTAACTATTTTAATCTTTGCATCTGCTATTCAACAAAAAGCACACTAGTGGGCGATTTGTCTCGACTAGAAACGGAGGTTCAAATCCAATAAGAATCATTTCAAATTGCAACGTTTGCACAATATACGAACGAAAAAATATTGACAGTCGTTATACTTTGCAGATGCAAAGATTAAAATAGTTGAAATATAACGAGCTTAACCCATCAACAAGCCTAAACCGTGGTCGTGTTGTCTGATAACGAATGGCATATGACAGCACCTGAAGAGGAAGCCATTCGTTATCCCGAAACCACGCTCCCTATCCAAAATAAAACTGTTAACTAAGCTTCGCTTTTCTCAATTATTGGTATTCATTTCGTTTGTCACGTTTCCACAGGATTTTTTTTTTAAATACCGTGGGGTTTCTTAATCGATTTCATAATTTTCCAAAAAACCTAACGTACCCATCGAAACCCTACGTACACATCGTTATTACGAAGATGCTTAGTCATATAAGTGCATCAAAGCCATCGTTGGCATTTGTTTATTTATCATGCATGAATTTCGTTACTTTTTATATAAAATTTACTTACGCAAAAACATATCCATCAACTTTCCTAGTGAAATAGAATTTCAATCTCATCGAAGCGAGATGAAAATTTGCACTGGAATTTTTTTGATATCAGTTACGTACAGTGGATAGAAAAAGTTAAGGCACTATATACCCAACGAGAAAATTCATAAGTTTTAGTGGTATGTTTTATAAAGAATGGTGTTCTTTTACAGTATATCAGGAGCTAGGAAGACAGTATCATACCAACAAAAACACAACAATTTTTAAAAAAATAAAAAATGCGTGTTTACCATCGAGAAACGACTGAAATTATTTAATTTGCTTTAGATTTATTTCCTTTAAATTTTAGAAACTTACTCACTATTAATATTTTGTGGACTTTCCTCGCATTCTTATGACTTCTTGGAGGCGTTTCGGCATCGATTTGACCAACATTTTGGCTGATGAAATACTTTCCCATTTTTCTATAATGGCTGTTTTTAGTTTGTGTTTATTTTTTACTTTACGAATCGAAACTCTATTTTTTAGGTGGTACCATAGATGCCCTATGGGGTTTAAACCTGGGGACTAAGCAGGTGTTTTAATCACTTTTGGGCAGTTATAAATATCCCAAAGTCGGCATTGCTCCGAGGTAGGTTTGGAATCGTTATCCTGGTACAAGCCAAAAGAGTTTAAAATCCCCATCTTTTCAGCACTTTGTCTAATATTCCTTTTGAGGATATTTAGATAGTAATGTTTATCCATCCTGCCATTTATAATTTCTAAGTTTCCAGTTCCAGAAGCCCCCATACAACCCGATAGAATAATGTTCACACCACCGTGTTTTACTGTGGGGTTGGTATGCTTGAAATTGAACTTAGTATTTGGTTTTCTCGAAACATACCGCCTCTCATCAGATCCAAACAGGTTAATTTTTGTTTCGTCAACAAAAATAACCCTTTTCCAGAAGGGCTTTGGTTTTTTTACCCTCTCGCGAAACGCAATCTTAACATCACATTTTTTGCGTTAATGTACGGTTTTTGTCGGCAAACCCTGCCTGTAAAGCCCGCCTTTTTTATAATATTTCGTTTCGTCTGAGCAGACAATTTTTTTCTGAAATGTTTTTCAAATTAATTGCGTAAAAATGGGACACTTAATCTTGGATCTTTTTTAATTTCTTTCACAATCCATTTCTCTTCTCGTTCAGTTAGCATTTTTGACCTACCTGATCGAGGTTTTGTTTGGAATGATTTTGTTTTTCTATATATGCTAATACAGCGTTTCTGACATGATATTTTGATTTTTTGACTAATACACCAATTTCAGCATATGACATTCCTGTTTGCCAAAGCTGAAGTATAATTTCCCGAACTTCTGCACTTAATAGTATTCTCTTGGCACTCATTATTTACTCATTTTTAAAATTAACTTTCCTTGATCATTCACTCAACTCAAATGACAAATATTTCATATAGCGAAAATTCCATGCAAATCTATGTGTGAATTTTTCTCAGAAAAATAAATTTTTTGCAGTGTGCCTTAACTTTTTTTGTATCGTTTCTGATTGAAAAAGTATTTTTCCCCCTATATTTAATAATTGTTGTGTGATTGGTGTTTTTTGTTATGTTACTGAAATATACCTCCCAATTTCCTGATATAATGTGAAGATAAAAACATTCTCGATAAAAATAAGACTGAAAACTTCAAACTTTTCTCGCTGGCTGAACTTTTTTTACCCATTGTATATGGGCAGCCCGAACTAGGAAGATCATACCTTGTAGTCTATATGCCTTGGTCTGTATTTAAATTCTTGTATTAATTAACAAAGAAAATTCTTTGCAACAATGGAATAAGCCGATTAGGGTACTTATTATTTTCTTGACCATAGCCTACTCTTTTCAACCATATGAGAAGAGTGAGTAATGGTCCATTTAGTGAATCTTCACATTTCACAACTTCCAAAAGCCTATTTTTAGTAAAAGTAGATAGTCATTTGATAATTATAATTGTGAACAATTATTTTTTTAACAATCGAGGGTTAATGCTTCCTAATCATACAAACAATAATCTAATATAACGATTTCATTTCGTTTTCATTTGTACACGAGTTAATTATTCATTATTAACACTTTAGGATGGCAATAGGCCACGTACGCTACGCTCGTGGTACTGTCGCGTTAATGTCCTTTTATCAATGAATTATGGGAACAACTAATTTTTAGCAACAACATTGATACTAGGAATTTATGCTACATTAAATTCATTAATTTGTTATTGTGGCGCTTAGATTTTTTTCGGTGTGTGCTTTAAACTAGACTTTGTGCGTTTTGTACTTTGCAGCTTTACGAAGAAAATAATCTTTGATTGCGGTAAGGTTTCGATGAACTCGAAGTTGGACGCGCAAACACTGTTGGAAATCGTATCAAATTTAATCATCTGCTTGAAATTGAGCGATTGCTTAGTGTCTAGACACTAAGCAATTTGTTTTTACAGATTTCCGAACAATGTAGCAGCAGACAGTTCTTCAAATCCGAAAACGGGATTCAAAATGGTATTCAAAATGGTATTCCCAGAACCAACTACAATAGTCAAGCTGGACGAATCAAATTAGCACTATTGGAAATAATTGGTGTATTCAGTCTCAATAGTAAAATGAACACAGGCAACTTTCATGCCAAAAAACTTTTCAGCTTAGATTTTGTTCAAAAAAATTGTTCTGAGTTTTCATCATTGTATATATGTTTATTATAATTTTCAAAATTCATTCTATAATTACACAGTCCTGTGCGTTTTGCGTAGTGTAAAAAAGCACTGGGTCGTGCTTCGTGTAAAATGTGTGTATAAAATTTAAAAGTAGCGGTTAAGAGTGTCTCAAAAGCTAGCATAGACTATTCATTAAATAGAAGGTGGTAAAGGGTTGTTAGCTTATTCTAACACTTACACTAACTAAAAAGGAAGCCTATGTGAAAATTAATTTACTGAAATCTTACAAATGTGTGTTTTTAAGGTAAAGTGCACAAACAATATTGAATTCCATTATTTGGAGTTGAAAAGATGTGATGAAACTAATCTAGTTTGTAAATTAAGCAAAAAAGCGTAAATACTTATAAAATAAATATAGTTTCTCTTAGTCCAAGAGCCAGTGTTTCATTTCCAGTCGATTGAAAGCAGTGTTCAAGATTTTTTGAAGGAGTCGCGCAATACTCAACGATGCTGTGGGTCTCATTTCTTGGACCAGCTCCTTGGCATTGGTATTAAGGAATTGGTTGATTGCTTCGCCTTCAAGATACGAGGTTATATTAAAAATGTGTACGAATCTAAAAGAAAACTTATGTCGGATAAATATTTTACCTAGGATGTTTTGTGTGTTCAATTTATCCTCGACTTTGAACTTGGCATTCTTCATAGTGAAGTCAACCACCAGCTTGTTGATATGCATAAATGTTTTTCCATTTCGAACCCTCTCTTGGCCATGGAGTTTGGCAATTGCACTCACGTTAGCTGGAAATAGGGAAACATATAAAGTTATTAGGACATTTTCTTTTCTATGCAAAGTTATTTTTAATACAGAATTCAGCCCAAAAGTTTCCATGCGAGCGAACTGGCAGAAGAAGCACATTTCCAGCGACGTCGTATTTTCCGGTGACCTCAACACGGGGAATGCCCAAACTCATGTCGATGCGAAGATTCTAAAATATATCATTTGAAAATTAAATTTTCGAAAAATCGAAAACAGAGTTAAAATATCGAATGTTTTTAGTTCTTTAGAAGACTGTGACCCGTTTTTATAGCCGTTCACTAGAGTAGATATGCCAATTTCATGTAGGTATGTGGCATTGATCAACGGCCAATGATTCCTTTAACGTGCTACGCTATCTTTACATTTACTCACTTTGATATCGTTTCGAACCTCGCGAACAGTGTAATTACTTGCACCAAATGCTGCTATACTTGAAAACCGAGCCTTGATCCTTACAGCGCCAGCATTGTTGTCCATAATCAATTCGTCAATTTCCAACGGCTCGAGTGACGGAACTCCCAGCTCTGGCAATCCATTTGGTAAATAGTTTTTCAAATGATTGAAGGATTTTTTGATGCATGCATTTAGGGCTGGATCTGAACGGCTGCATGGTTTAACATATTCGGCTGAAAACGGTCAGTTAAAGATTTAATATGGAGTACAAGATGAATGTAGAATTTATTAGAAAAAATATCGTCTTCGACTAGAATCCCAGCGGATATTCCGAGCACATCAAGAGTTTCGTATTGAAGTAAGTGCAGAAGATTTTGAAATAATCGATAAATAAGTTTTAAAAAGTTGATGTAAAAACGGGTGATTTTTTAGTGATTTTTTAGATACGTTTAAATCATAAATATTGAAATACACAAAAAATATTTTTTTCTTTTTTGTGAGTTTTTATCAATGAAAATGCTGGTTGAAAAAATATCGGCGAAAAAACGCGAGGGGTGTGCGCCGTTGATGAAATTTTGGAAATGGTTGGTCTGAAACAAAAAAATCAAACAGTTTTGAGTCCAGTACATTAATAGCAACTGTGCGAATAGAGGGTTTTCTGATTTTTGCAAAATTGACAAAATGGCGGTTTTTTTTTGAAAAATTACGAAAAAACACCAAAAAACCTCTACAGTTTTTGGCCAAAAAAATATTTCAAATCAAAATTTTGAAAAACCCTCGATCCGCGCTATAGCTGTATTCATAAGAAAATGTCTGGTGAAAATTTGGTGAGAATCGGTTCAATATTTCCCGGGATTTCATCAACGCTGCGTCCAAAAACGTTGTTTTGAGAAAAACGCGGTTAAAGTTGACAAAGTGGAAGTTGCCCAAAAATACAGCTAGACTGCTCCGATCTTTATAAAATATGATATTTCTGTATACTATAAATATACAGCGTGCACCATCTGGACGTACCCTATTTCAGCATTGAAGAACTTCGCCATTTTTCAGCCGATTTTGACAGATAAACACAATTCTGAAATGTCGTTCAGTGCCATTTTAGCTATGAGTCGATACACATCGAAAGAACGCGCTAAAATCGTAGCGCTTTACATTGAAAACGATTGTTCAATTGTGAAAACTATGCGTGCTTATCGTAAAAAATATGGCAGGCATACGCTGCCTACAAAAAAGATGATTCGTTGTTTGGGAAGATTTTCTTTAAGTACGGGTCTGTAGTAACTCACGAGGTTCCTATTCGACAGTGTCCGCGACGCTTCAATGAAGATGTTGTAGCGATGAAAAAAAGTTTTGGCGATAACCCAAATACGTCGTATCGCCGCCGATCTCAGGAGTTAAACGTAAGTGGAACGACTCTAAGGAGTATTATGAAGCAAGATCTTCTTCTTTTCCCATACAAATTGCAACTTACTCAAAGATTTTTGCTAACGAATATACCACTTCGCTTGCAATATGGAGATACTGTCACAAGAATGATCGATGCAGAGCCCGATTTTTGGGACAAAATTTTAATGACAGACGAGGCCCGTTTCACACTCTCCGTTGAAGTAATAAACAAAATTGTTGAATTTGGGGGATACAGAACCCACACCAAACACCACTGCACGACCAGAAAGTAACTGTTTGGGTCGGCGTGTGCTCCAAAACCATCATCGGGCCTTATTTCTTCAAAGTTGGAGAGACCATTGACGGCGGACGCTACCGTTTGATTTTGGCGCACTTTGTTTGTCCACAAATGCAGAAAAAAGGTCTGAAAAACTTCTGTTTTCAACAAAACCGCGCCACCTTGCCACATCCCGGCCGCTACGATCAAGTTCTTGCAAAGCAAGTTCTCAGGACGCGTTGTCTCAAAAAATGCTGATTTGAAGTGGCCTCCTCGTTCTCCGGATTGTGCGGTACCAGAATTTCTTCTGTGAAGTTATTTAAAAGGGAAAGTTTATGACAGCAAGCCGAAGAACACTGATGAACTCAAAGCTAATATACGAGCTGAAATAGTTGCTATGACTCCCGAAATGCTGGCCAATGTTATGCAGCATGCCCGCAAAAGAGCTGCTTTTTGTGTATCAAAAGGGAGTGGTGATTTAATCGACATAAGCCTGGTTTGAAAAATCCTGTTCATTTGTGAAAATCGTCTGAAAAATGGCGGAGTTATTCAATGTTGAAATAGGGTACGTCTAGATGGCGCATCCTGTACTCCCCAAAAATGCATTAAAAACAATCAATTTTTTGAAAATTATAAAGCGGGTAGACCCTTTAAGATAATTTTTGAGTAATATGGGAAGAAATGTGAGTTGACGGGTGCGAAATCTGTTAGAGTGAAGCAAAATTGTCGACGCTGATATGGGCAAGCATACTGAACCCGTTCTTACGTGATGGCCTAATTTCAAGCTAAATTGCTGTGTTGCGTTTCCCGAACAAACTTCCTGTAGCTAAAGGAAAAGCCCTAGCGTTTTCCATAGTTATTTTCCAGTATCTATTCATTATAAGTTGCAGATAATTTCTAGGTTGATGAGATTTCACTGCCTTCTATGATTTCATTATTTTCTTTTTTTAGGCAGATTATGTCCTAGGTGAATGTATCCCTACAAGACTGTCCAAAATATCAATTCGGCGTGAAGCTTCTATACTCTCTTCTGTGATGTTGTTCTTGTTTTCGACTCATCTCAACATCGGAATCAACGATTAGTCAATCGACATTTTAGGCTTTGCATAAATAGGTTGGCATGATTAGCCGACTCCACATAATATGCATATTTCACGCCAAAGCAATTCGTACCGGAAATTAATGACTTCAAGGCTTAATGAATCAATCCGTCGGCAATTCAGCCATTACTTTCGTTTTGTTGTCATTAGCTTTTCATTTGCAACACCGCGTTTTTCTAGTTGTTTAACCGATTGGTTAATTAAAATTCTTGCTGATTATGCTGCCTGTTGCGTCACAATCATCGCCGCCACAATAACGAGACTATCATGCATATAATTTGTTTTTGCAAACGGTTTAATATCGCACTAAACAAACATGGCCCGGTACACGCCAGTTATCGTATTTCCGCGGAGGCTCCATTACGAACCGATCAAAAGTAGGGCAGTTAAAATGTTTGTTGAAACTGAAATTGTTGTGTTCGCCGCGTTGTGAGCGCTGCCCGAAACGAAATGTTGCAAAGCGCTGCAGGCAAAACAAGAAGCATTCGGTGCAGCAGTCGCCGTGCACCATAAAAGCAAGTTTGCGTATCCAAGCACTTTTTTACGGCATCATTTATGAATTCAAAATTCATTCAGCCGGAGTAGGCCACCGAGTCCGCGGCGGCGAAGATACCATCAACGGTCGTTTTTCTAACGTTCGCGCGCCTGCAAACTCCGTGACGTCATGGCTGGAAACTAGTTACAAGATCGACCCACGTTATGTAATGCAAGGCTCAATCACATATGCATAACTGCAGGTATCTGTGGACTGGTATCGTGCAGGTTGTTGGCGAAAAGATGCAAGACACCAGCCGTGCTGCTGGTCCACTCAAGTGTCTCCGTCAGCGACATGAAAGGTAGGCAAGCCGGCAGTTTGTCTTCGTTACGTTCACCGTAACGGGTTTATTGTAAACTAGCATCTTTCCAATGGGCTACGACGTTTGCCAATATTCGAGATGTCGAAACGCTGGTGAATTTGAATGAAGACTCGCAGATAGTGGTTGAATTTTAGCGGTTATGATGGATAGTGCTGCATTTTTGGATCATGGATGTAAGGATCATTCCATGGACGTTACGAGAAATAGATTGCTAGTACCAGCGGCTCTTAAAAGAATGTCTTGAGGTGAATTACTTTGATTGCATTACTAGATTTTCTGTCTGCTTTGCCGCATCCATAAGGCCGATCCATACACCCGGTCCATATCGTTATGTAGGGCAGGTTTCTGAAAGCCCATTCTGCTGGAAGATATACTCGTATGTTAATCAATATCGGACTCTATTTTACAACCCATTCGTGGAAAGATGGATCAACAATGATGTTTGCAATTGAAGCGATCCTACGATCAATCCAAACAATTAAATATACAATCGAACTTTATACTGAAAATGTACAAATGCTGGTTGATAAACAAGGGAGCAAATACTGGCGAATTTTAACCTTCTATCTGCTGGGGTGAAAGTGGCGCGAATCAAATTTTCCAAAGATTTTGTTGAACCGTGGAACACTTTTTGGTGAAACTTCAGAAGATGAGACATCATTTCCTAGTCTGATATGTCAACATGAGGTGAGCAATACGAGAATTGTTGAAGGGACACTAAGCTGTTTTATTGCTGACTAGGGGACTTCGCCCACTACTCATTCCGCTTCCCAGCCTCTATGGACGACGAACTTTGAAATAGAGCTATTATACACAAAAAAGGAATATGAAATGGATCAAAGTTACAAATCAGTTACGAATGACTGATGAATCATAATCATTGTATTTTTGCGACCTATGACATTTTTACAGAATTGAAAGATCAGAAATCAGAATGGCTCTGACATACAGTGTACCAATAATGTCTTCGTACAGCAGCTATTTGGAACTCAAATGATAAAAAACAAGAAATTGTTGCAATAAATTTGAAAAAGTTTTAATGCAGATATATTAATTAAACACTTTTATTTAATTTAGAATCAAAAACTAATCCATTTAAAATATTTATTGCAAAATTATTAACTATAAAGAAAACAAAGTCGACAATTCGCCTCCAATAATGTCTTCGTACATTTAAGCTTTCACTTGTCCTTCGACCTCCTTGCTGACAGTTGTCGATCATAATTAGTTTCCACTCAAACCGGCTTGTACTAACAGTAAACAAAGGAATATAAATGTAAATTTCGTTGGTTTTCCTCAGTCTTAAATCGAAATAATGCCTGGTAAATACTTCTCGTTGGAAGAGCGTACGCTTATATTGAATTTACACGTAAAGGAGCAAAAATCATACGCGGAAATAGGCAAACTACTATCCCGGAGCTGTTCTACTCTGCAATCTGTAACCGGGTGCTTTAAATATGAAGGCCGCGTAAAAAATAAGCCTAAATCTGGACGCCCTGCAATTCTCATTGATGCAGTTCAACTGCGAATCAAGCGTATGATTGCCAAGGATACATTCATAAGTGCACCAAAAATTAGTGCAGTGCTCCTTCAATCCAATCGAAAAGAAGTTCATCCAGAAACAGTACGAAAAGCCGTGATTGCTGCCGGATTTAACTCTCGTACACCTCGTATGAAGCCAGTGGTAAGTGAAGTTAATCGCAAAAAATGTTTGAACTTCGCTCGGTAATACCAAAATGCATCTCTTGAGTTCTGGTGCAAAATTATATTTTCTGATGAGTCCAAATATAACATTTTTGGGTCTGATGGCAGTCTTAGAGTGTGGAGAAACCCAGGAGAAACTTACAACCCCAAAAACACTGCAAAACTATAAATCACGGCGGCGGTGGCGTAATGGTGTGGGGCTGTTTGGCTGCAAGCGGCGTTGGAAACTTAGAAATAATTGAAGGAATCATGGATCATCGGGCATATATTGAAATTCTAAAAAGAAATTTGAAGCCAAGTGCTGAAAATATGGGGGTTTTAAAATATTTTTACTTTCAACAAAATAATGATCCTAGGCACATGCCTCATAATAGTAGGATGTTCTTGGCGTACAAAACTCCACATTTGCTCAAAACACCAGTCCTGACCTCAATCCCATTGAGCACATGTGGAACATGCTGGAAAAAAGGATCAGGACTTATCCTATTAGCTCGAAACCTACGCTGAAACAGGCCCTTCAGCAAGAATGGGCAAAAATAGAGCCAAGCTTTGAAAAAAAATGTAGACTCGATGCCACACCGCCTTAAAGCTGTGATTAAAAATAAAGGCTAGCCAACCAAATATTAACAAAAAAATTATCTATAGTTTTTAAGATGTTTCATAAACTGTTTCGTAAGTGTACGAAGACATTATTGGAGGCAAATTGTCGACTTTGCTTTCTTTATAGTTAATAACTTTGCAATGAATATTGTAAATGAATTAGTTTTTGTTCCTAAATTAAATAAAAATGTTTAATGAATAAATCTGCATTAAAACTTTTTCAAATTTATTGCTACAATTTATTGTTTTTTATCATTTGAGTTCCAAATAGCTGCTGTACGAAGACATTATTGGTACACTGTACATATATTTGAGTGCATCAACATGTCGTTTCAAACTCATATTTTCAGGACAAGATACACGTCGAAACTGTTTTTCTCATATTGCGTACTTCCAAAAATCATTCAGAATTAAATTTAACTGCGATACGCAAAACAGCAACCATTCAAAAGTCATTAAAGTACAACGTACTTGAAATTGAAACTGACTTTGAAACCGTTTGCACAGACTTGTACCCCGAAATCGGTGTCGAATTCGTCTTAGCGCAATATCCACACGTCGGATTACGCAATCGCGACATTACCCATTTCTTTGTCGCGCGGCCGCACAATTTTAATAACTATTTTTATTGCTGCCATGTGCTCTTTCCGACCCGATTGTCCCATTAATGCGCGCGGCATAGCCATTGCATCACAATGTCTTCCATTGTCCATCACTAACTTCACCACACGCAGGTATCGCATGGTGCGCGCCTTTTTCGTGCCATTTAACCATTGATGCAGCCAAGCTGGATTTCAAATCGGATTGCCCTTTGTACTTGATGGCCAATTACATTGTTATGCAATTTCAAAGTCGAAAATATCAAAGTTTGAGGGTCACGCATTGACAATAATCCAGCAATTGAGCTCGTGCAAGAAATGGGCTTCTTGCGACCACGACTCGGCGAGTTTGGTAACCGATAATCCGACGTGGTGTGTTTGGTGGACGCTGGCTTTGATGCCGTTTGGCTGCGCTTAGCATAACGAATTGCAGAATAATCAGTGATAGTTGACCTATGACAAAATTTACATGTAGTCATATATAGATTTGCAATTGTTTGCTGGACTTATCTGTCCGAATAGAGAATCGTAGTTTCAACCAAAATGGAAGACAAGAAATGTTTTAATGCCTCAACCGAATTTGTTTAAGCCCACTTGGATATCATATTATCTCCTTTAAAGTATAATCTAGCTCAGAGGTTTCAAAAGATAAGCTTGGAAAGCAAGAGGTTATGTCTCAATTTTAGTTTTATTACTCATTCCTGCCAACTATGCTCAACAATTAGGATATCATCATCTCCCTATCCCAACTTCGAAGCGAGCGAGCGAAGTTAACAAAACAGTCCAAGAATTGAATTTGCAAGACATGATTTCCACGGAAAGAGCTAAATTCATACATAAGAAATTACACCGTAAACTGTGAAATTAGATAGAATTCAGGGAAAAAACACTTACAGAATGAGAAACATGAATAATATAGCTATCGCATTTGCCAGAACTGATCGGCTAAAAGAAGACCGCTTCAACAAAGCAGCTAACTTTTACAATACACTACCGGACAAAATTAAAAACATAGCGAAGCCAACTTCCTTTAAAACGACACTAAAAAAATATCTCGCTCAGGACCAACTTTCAAAGTAGGGTACAAGTACAATCAGCTCCACTAAAGTCAAAGCCAAACATATAATCAACAGGAAATAATTCATAAACATATAGTCTGAACTATTAATCTAACCAAAAGGACACTAAAACTTACAAATTTGGTACTTTCCCTTATACCGATTCTTATCGTCTGGGAAGTACTATGTACTAAAATTGTAAATACGGAGAATTACTAAAAATTAATGGAGTGAGTGATTGAAGGAGACGGAGGTGGTTTTAGTCGGTAGAAATCCGGCATGCCGAGAGGCAGGAGCTGATCGGTATCTTTTTAAAATTTCCACTTCTCAACGTTGAAAAAAATAGATAAATATAAATGCTTAACTTTTAAAATGCTCTAATGCTCTTTTGAACGAAAATTTGTTGTATATGCTTCTAAGTTTACTCATACACCATGCATTCATAAAGGACTAACACCATTATTTTGCAAACTAAAGGAATTATTCAAACAGTTAAAATGTGAAATGCGTTTGAAAACAACAATTTTGATAACGTATTTAAAATCTCTCGAATGGTGTTCACTATCTTTTTCAAGTCAAACATCGATATATAAATAAAATAAATAATAATAAATAAAATTTCATTGTCATATTCAGTTTTTCAAAAATTGTCAACTTTGAACACAAACCCCGTGTGAAATATATAACATTTGAATACCATTTTATTTATGTAAATTAGCAACAGGAAAATATACTGAATGCATTAAACATGCATCAGAAATGCATTACAGATCCTAAAAGACACGACTCGAATCAATGCTCTTAATATATATATTTAAATTAATTCGAAGCTCATCTCTTCAGTAATACTATAATGAATTCAAGAAACAGCAATCAATAATTGAATTAGAATACGGAAAATCATCATTTCTACTGAAACGTGATAGAATTCGAAAGTTAAAACAGACCAATGAATGAGCAGAGACAATTCTGTGTCAGAAAACTGGAGATTATTAGATAGTTTTTACTGTTCACAAATAAGGTGCCATCCATATATTACGTAACGCAATTTTTAGAGACTTTGAACTCCCCCATGTAACACTGAGGAACATTTTCAAAGACCCCGCCTTTATTACGTAACAAATTCATCGTAACCCCCTTAGACTTATAAATATTTTAATCATAAAATTTTAACAATGCAAATCCTTCTAACCAAAAACATTTTTTTTATTTTCCATTTATTATAAAAAATAAAATAATATGAAGAAAAATAACTTTCAACTTATTTAGCCTAACTTTAATAACAATTTGCTAGACATCTCCCCTCCCTCCATGTAACAGTAACATTTTCAAAAAAACCCTCCCCCTTGGAGTATTATGTAATATATGGATGACCCCTAAGAAGGTTCGTAAAACACGCGAAAAAATTTTTACAACCGATTTTTCCATAAAGCAGGAAAATCGCTTCCATGAACGGGACGTTTTGCTATGATATTATTGCAACCATCCATGACCTGCTTCACCGTGCCAACGTTTATTTAAAGCAAAGCAGTGAAATGAGCTTTTCGTATTAAAAGGCAGCACAACAAAAAAGGCACACAGGTCATTTAAACATTTCAAACATATGCAAAGTACCTGAGATTGTGGTCGCGGACTTAAGGGTAGCCAAATAAAATTTCCCAGGACTGAGGCAATTTTGAAAAAGTTCTGGAAGCCTAGTGATGAGCAGAATTGATCTTGGTTTTGATCTTGCAGAAAAATCAAGACCATAACCATAAATACGGTAGACCACAGTATAGCTAGACCCAGTATGCAATCGAAGCCTTCAAACACGAAATTTCCTTCCAAGAAATGGCTCCATGTGCTTGCAAAAATTATCGAATGCCAAGCACTGCCAGATTCGCAAAGGATAAAGTATTTTCGCGGACTTCATCTTTCACTTCAACACATGAGACACTTTTTCAGTCATTTTGGCCTCAATCAATTTGTCAAAAGCAAATGAAATTTGTGTCAATGAAGACGTTTCACCATTGTAATTCAATAAACCGAAGTTTCTAATGGCGTTTTTCACGCCTAGCATGAAACGTGCATATACGAGTTCTGGCAGTGCCCCGACCAGTAGATAGCTGCCATTTTGCCATAAATGACAGCAAACATATGATAAATGTAAACAAACATTTGACGTTGTCCCGTAGAACCGCGGGCCGTACTTGATAGCGCGCTTTTATATGAAACATTACATACTAGGTCTACCTATACTGTGTGACCATGACTAAACTTTCAAGACTGACAATGAGACCAAGATTTTGTCAACTGGAAAATATTTTTCCAGTGTAAGCTTAGCTTAGCTTAGGTGGAACAACCAACTGAATAGCTAAATTCCTGAAAAACATGCTATCTGACTGCAACTTACAAGTTCTGGGGTTCACAAAAGATCTATAAGATCAAATTAATTGCGAAGCTCAACATAGATTTAACACCTTTACTGTTTAATGTAATCTGACTTCGAGGTATTATTGTCCACATATTCCGTCAGTTTGAATATTTGTTGAAAAGGAAGTGCCACGATATTTGTTGAAGAGTAACAAGAACACACGTGATACATAATTAGAACTTTGTGGGCTATTAGAGTTTAAAACGAAAAAAGAAAATACAGCCACCCATAAACTTCAATATATATATATATATATATATATATATATATATATATATGTATATCAGATAAGAACTAGGATATGCGAAGAAAATTCGGAGAGTTCGAAGACAATCGATCCTTAAGTCGTCGTAAAGGATTGCGCAAAATTGGTATTCGAACCAAATTTTTGGGGAATTAAATCATGGCAAATTAATTTTATCTTTAATCTGATTCGCACCTTGTGGAAACGAATTCATAGACAGTAAGTGAATAATTGAAAATTGGCCCCGTATTCTGTTTCGTGTCAACTATGTAACATAATTGAAGAAAAATGCTGACAAAAAACAAGTTATGAAATTTTGAAAATTAGGTTGACGAATGTTTACAGCAGTACGAAAAAATAAACAACACAATAAATTTCTCATAAAGTTTGAGTTTAACAATTTAACTAACCCTTGAAGACTAAAGTTCCTTTTTCGGTGTCAGTTATTCTAAATGGTTCAAACAACCAATAAACATAAATAGCTCAGAGTAAATTTAAATCTATTTAAATATTGATTGTAATTAAAATGAAATTCGATGCTTTTATGGGTCAGCAATTATATGAGCTGCATCTGGTTTCGAATCATTGAATCACATCTATCCATGATAATTTGGTGATTATGACAAATATATTTCGCATCAAATGCTTTGCCACAGCCAAACTCAGCACTTCGTCCACACAACAAAACATTGTTATGCCACAATTTAAATGCATGCGAAAACTTTCTAACCCGAAAACTCGATCCATGTCTTTGTGTCAAAATCAATTTCCAACGAATTTTAATATGATCAAAAAAATTCGCATTATACATTCCCAATTGATCAAAGGCACCAAAAAAACCACTGGTCTGACTGGAGTTTTGAATCGTTTTGATTTTCTGCTTGTTTGTGGCATTTTCCGCGCTGTATTGGCGCAAAAGTGCATTTTTTGGTGGTTTGTACCACACCAATGAGCCGGAGGTGTGAAATACGTACAAGTGGATTCTGATAATGTTCAATTGGACACCGAGCAAGCGAGTCTAGCTCAATTTTTGCGAAATTTGTGTGGCTTATGGTTAGTATGAGCATTTTCAAGGGTAAACGTGTGTCGGGGACGATTTGGGTTGTTTGTACGATTCATTTACACATTCGCAGCATTTTATTTTGACAAATGTCGAACAGCATAGAATCAGCATAATTTCAAAAAATAAATTTATTTTTAAAGTGGTTTTTGGCGCAAAGCCACGCTGCCAACGGCAACAGCAAAATTTAAATTGAAGCAACGGATCGAACATATCATAAGTGTATAAAAGTTTTTTTAAGCTTCCTAGAAGAGAATTCGGGTAACCTTGAATAACAAACAGTAAATTGGATATCTTCCTGATCAATTTCATCTGAGAAGAAAAATTACTCCATGGTGGCTTGCACTAATAGAGACTTGGGTTCTTTACTTTGAGATCACAATAAAACTGACGGCCACATCAAACTTAGCCATTGATGAAAGAGGGAACAGAATCTTGAGAAAAGGTTTTCTTAGTAATTATCTACAAAGGTCCTTTAAAAATACCAAAAACAGTGAACAGCCAATTTAAATAACAAGTGAATGATTCCCTTGTTTTCACAAAACCATGCTTTTCAGCTTTTTAAACTGTCCTTAAAGAGAACCAAGTGTGTAATTACTTTCATCTTCCAAATCGTTCTGCATCATTAACTTCCTCTCAAAATATGTATTTTCTTTGGATTAAACACTTTGCGATTCAAGTAACAATTTTCTTTTCTTTTTTATGATATTTTAAACTCTATTTTTTCAGGTATTTATCTCGCACCAATTTTTTTTACAGTTTTTTTTCATTGAAGGCCCATTGACTCATTGATTGTAGACATCAATTTAAGTTCATTGCTGAGGTGAAAATTAAAAGTGTTGATGTGATGTAAATATGCAACAGAAAAGTGAATTATTATTGGTAAACACTTACCAATAATAATCCAGGAAAGGCAAAAATTTGTGAGGTGTGATTGTCAATTTTCGTCCATTTCCCAGCATTTATTATTTTCCTACACGATAAATATATATTATTTATATAGAAAATTAAGCTATGAAAATTTTTAATTGGCTTAGTAAAGTATTTTTTTGCAGCCAAAGTTATGGGATCTGAAGCATCAAATTTTTTTGGACAAATATGTATTTTGGCTACGAATTAAAATCTTCTTCAGCGTTTTGAGCAACATAAATCATAATATAAAGTATATATAAATAACCCTGATGTTGAAAATATCACACTTAATGACTCCTAATTTTGCCCTAGGAACAATTTAAAGAGGTCAAAGGCTCAATTTTCAACAAATCTTTGGGAAATGCGAAGCAAAGATCGTAGAGACCTGATAAACGAAACGAAAACACAACAATGGGCATCGTGAAGGCCGGGATACCACCGTTTAACCCAAAAATCGATGGATTCTTTATTCGGTGTCGGAAGTTCGAGGAAGAGGTTATATAATAGAGGCGACAGAAAGACATACTTGAGAGAAACTGAATGTAAGAAGTTAAAGAAAAGTAGTAAGCAATCGAATTCGTCATTTGAAGCAAGCAGCAACGTAATAAGAGAACCGATAACGTCAAAGTATATATTGTCATAATTGGATATGGTATAAAATTAACGTGAGAGAGCACACGGGCCAATAATCAAAAGAAGTAATGTAAGTTCGCTGGTAATGGTAATGCGAAAAGCCAGCGAATTTAGTAGTTGCAAAGCACTTTTCTGCTAAATTATTTGGTCAGATCAAATCAATCTTTGGTGATTTTTGAAACCTTCTGTTATTTTCAACGAAGACATGTAGAGTATTAAACGACCGAACCATATTCACAGATGATCGGCAGGAAGTGAAACTATGAATTTCTTTGAGCGATTGCGGGAAATTTTGATTCCTCAACTCGAGAAGTTTTCGCATAAATCAACAATGCGAATGTGTACATAGCTTATCCATTAAATACATAACGCACTGCCGTTTACAAACCTATCACCTAACTGACGAAGCCACGTAAATTCCACATTTTTAAAGCTAAAATCCACAAATACATATAGTTTTCATTTATTTGCCCAATTAGATACTTACGTACAGCGTCGTTTGCGTAAACAGTCGCGAGGAATGCCAAGGTGACCACTGTACCGCCAAACAGGCGAACCTTTGTCATGTCGCACATATTTGCTTATCTGAATGTCCAGCACTTTTTCGAAAAGATAAGATGGCTTCACCAAATTGTTCAAATGTTTTCTCAGCCGCGACTTAGAAGCTCCGAGCTCGAAAGATGGATTCCGTGGTGGTTCGCTGGAGTCGCTTCCACAATTCTTGGACTAGGTCACCTGGCTGCTAGCTGGTCTGGCAGCCGTAACTGATATTCCCTCTGAGCTCACCAGCTTTGCGCGCCAACAAAGAAGTCACTTTTGCTTTCAATAACGGTCGACCGACGTAGAGGAACTATCACTTTTGCTTGCAGCGGATTCACTTTTGCTGTGCGGAGTCTTTGGTTCTGTGACTTTGCAAGGCAGCTTGCAGTCAAAGGCTTGGTTTTCTTGAACGAGTTGTAGGGTTCAAATGTGTCGCAAATAAACCATGGATGATTTGATTGGACTCTATTGTACAACAGTAGACCACTGAGCTCTGTTTCTTCGACTGAGCACTGGTTATTTGCACTTTGTCTGAGGTCTTCGCGACAGACCCTTCGAGGTTGCTTTGAACTGTTTCTGAACCACGTTTTGCACTATTTGCTGCCGACTAATGTTGACTGTTAAGAAATCGTTATGTTCATCTCGGGAACTCACTGCAATCCGTACGCCGATTTGGACGTCGTTGTCGCACTACTAAGCATCCACGGTATTCTGTCTGCAATCCAACAACTGCCGCCGTGGTAGCTTCTTATGTTGCAGGCAAAATCAGTTGCATTTAAATTGAACAAATCAAATCGGAAAAGTGGAGCATGGAGTTCGCCGAACAGGCATGCGTCCAACTTGATGCAGTCGCCAAACCGATATATTGCCCGCACGAACCACTTCTTGCAGCACAGCACAACACAGCACAAATAGATGATGGACGCGTGGTTGTAAAAAATGGTTTGGGTAAGGAAATTTTGCAATCGAAGCTGGTTATACCACGGATCGTAACTTTATTCGACAGAAGCACAATTTATTACGGAGTATGAGTGTGCGGACGATGTATTTCAAAATGTATCTGATAGCTAAATAAACCTGCGCATGGCTGAGCTGGTCACTTTTATATTTAGGATTTGAATTGGCGCCCAACGGGAGATAGAATACGGTAGCGGGGTTAATTTGAGTCGTTTGTTCGTTTTTTAGGTGGCCACTTCTGGCGAATTCTCTAAGTCATCGATGTTGCACAAACTAATTCATCCGTAATCGGTACAGTTGGGGAAATGAATTGTAGTATTGCAAGGAGGTTGAGAGCATCAAAGCCTGTCGGTTAACAAATTGAGCCACTTTGTACTGAAAGGGTTGAGGAATCTGTTTCCAATCAACATAGATACAATTTGAGTCCAATTAGGCAGTGAAATAATATTTCCTGCGTATGTAAACTGGGTAGCATGTCATTATATCTCTGCTTGGTTACTTTTGTGTGATACCAGCAACAACAGAGTTCTGTCGAGAGTCATGAGGTGATAGCCTTAAGGATATCTATTTTGCACGCAATTAGCTTGTCAACGAGTTTCTAAAAGACATCTTACATATTTGTTTCTAATCAGCATGCAAAGTGCATTACATTCGTGAGACTGGTCGTAATAATGGCCGTCCTCAATATCAAAATCAATACTGCAAAATGGTACACTAACAGAACCACTAAAAGTTTGATAAACAATCACACTCATTCGTAATATTCTTAATGTTTCACCTGAAATTCAGCTTCCTGTGTCAATATATACACAAGTTAACTGATATCAAATGTTAATCAATGGCTTTGGACATTGATCCTTCTTCTACGAAGGTGCAGATTTTTAAGTCTCAGTTAACCTCAATTTACAGAAACTTCATTTGACGGCGAAAATTCCGTTTGGGAAGATATCTTCTACACTAACTATAAAATCACTAACTCAATACCATGGCTGTCTCATGATGATAAAATTCGTTTGTGTCGTAAACAACACAATTTCTCATCGCAAACGATGTCGTAGTGCACAAGCAGCTTTGGGAAATAATTAGAAATTAAGACATCAAAATAATAGCAAATGAAGGCCTTGCACATATCGGATTCGTCGAATATTGTCGCAAACACAATGAGCCAGCCTTGAAATCCACGAAAATACGAAATAGCCATCATCATCTTCTTTTCACAATTATGTATGAAGAAGAAATCATTGGGGAAGCGAATCGAGTCGAATGAAAAGATAGTGATATTCTTTAGTCGAAAATTTATCATTCGTGTCGCGTGGTATACATTTAATTAAATTGAAGCTTGCTTAAATATATAAGTGGATTCGCGAACAGTATCACAGCTTGGAAATTTCATCATGATTTCGGCCATGAGTTTTGTTGACGACCCAAACGACTAGAACGTTCATACGGATACGCCAAAAGTTAAAATCTGTTTCAATATTTTTATTAAGGAACTGAATGAGTCGAATTGCACTTAAAAATGGCGAACCCTACGTGAGGCGTGACACATGCCGCCATATTTTATGGCACTGACAAAATGGTGTGTTCTGTGTTTAACTTCCCAGTATATGGGAAGTTCTTGTAATCGCCTCGAAAATAGAAATTGAAATTTTCAACATATCTTTACGTTTTGAGGTCTTACGAGTATATTTTAAGTGTTTTTAGAAAGAAGTATGTATGTGTGTGTGTGTGTGTATGTACGTGCGTACGTACGTGCGTTCGCGGACAGTTTTTCTACGAGCATAACTCACGTAAACAAAGTCGTATCGACTTCGTTAAAATGTCAATCGAAGCGTCTTTGCAATTTTAAGAGCTGATTAGTTTTTGGGACACTTCGGTCGGGGGGTTTGCTGTTTTCACCCCTTGAAGGTCATTTCTGTCATGCGCTATATCTCGCGAACCAAACATACGATTTGCTTCATCAAGATGTCAATCGACGCGTATTAACATTTTCGTGATTCTATCAAATTTCTAAAAAAAATGGTTGAAGCGGTTTTTTAATTTTTTGAAAAAAGTGCGAAAATTTGGAGTTTTTTCAAAAACATCAAATTTTCAACTTTATTTTCAAGTCACAGTAATCAATATTTATAAAATTTATATACTCCAAACACTTGTTGTAAAAAAATCACCAAACGGTTTTTTCATGATTACAAAAAAAATTCAATTAAAAATAAAAAATCATTAAAAGTCATCATGTCCTTCATGGTCATTTATGTCAATCATTATATCTCGAGAACCAAATATAACCTTTGCATCATTAAGAAGTCAATCAACGCGTATTAACAATTTAATGATGTTTTTAAATTTAAAAAAATCTTTGTAGCCATTTTTTAAATTTAATTAAAAAATATTGAAAATTAATGTTTTTTCATAAAAAAATTAATTAATAATTAATAAAATTAACATCGTAATAATAAATGTTTATAACATTTATAAACTTTTATCAATTTCTGTAGAGACTAGCAAAATATTTTCTCATGATTTCAAAACAAATTGAATTAAAAATAAAAAAAATCATTAAAAGTCACCATGTAAAAAGGGTTCATACGAATTTGTATACCTTAAATCTCTTATTCTCAAGACATTGTTGTAAAGTCAATCAAAGTTTATTATTATTTGCATAATTTGCGGAGATTTCAATAGTCTTCACAGAACCGTGTTTTAACTTTAATAAAAAAAACTGCTTAAATTTTGGAAGCCAATACAAATCAAATAAAATTTGCAATTGTGGTAATCAACGTTTTGAATGGTAAAATGTTTTGTAGTCAACACTTTTTAAAATCATATGCTTTGAAAAGCTTTCATCAAATAAAAAATTGTAGTTTTTAGGAGTTTTGTTTTTTAGTATTCGCAAAATTTCAGTTACTTCCGTCATCATTTGAAATACATATATTTTACTTTTTACATGCAATTGAACCTTTTTTTGACTGCATAATCAATGTTTCTCAAAATCAACAGAAAATAAGAAATAATTATTAGTTTCATTGATGTAAAATCGTGAAAAAATACAAATTCGGTGATTATGCCGAAGTGCTAGCAGTTTTGACCGCAACTATTCAAAATGGCCTTCACGCGACAAAATCTCTTCAGTTGTCGTAATAACAAAAACTGCATTCATTTTTGCTAGCGCTGTTTTGTCCTTCAAGCATCGATATTAAAATAAAAAATAACGTAGAAAAGGCTTTGTAACCTGTCCCCCCTCCGATTGATCCACGTGAATATTAAATCAAACCAATCCACGAAAATCTTTACGTAATCAATTGACGCTCGCGTAGATGTTACGATTAATATTGAGTCATTCCAATAACTTTTATGAGAGGTACATTTTTATTATTAAAAGTAGTACTATATCCCTAATTATAATTGTGTTTAATATTTTTAATATTTATGTAAATATTACTGGGAAGTTGTACGTGTGGACCTCAAGGGTCGCACCTCACGGCTTGTTTTATAGCTGTTTGTCCGAAAATTACCGTGTTCAAAATAAATGATAAATGCTCAGCGACACATCTAAACTCAGTACATAACTGATCTATCATGAAATTATTGACGATTGTTGAATCTCTCCGTGAAATCGATGCTTGCTTTATTAAAGTTTATCACGATTGGCCTATAGTGGCCTAAGTGAGCCATCTTTTGATAAAAGTGGCTGCCACTAGAACCCATTACATCAACCAATATTTAAGTTGAAAACGTACATTTCTCTTAACCGAATGTTTCAATTCCAATATCAATAATGATTGATTGTGCCCCGTAGAATTTTTTAAAAAGTATTATTGTCACAGAAAGCGTTTCCACTAGATTTTGACTCAGGCACGCCATTGTTTTGAACCATTGAACTGGCAAACGCAACTTTACGAAATGCACTAATTGTTCAAATTGTTTGAATGAGCCTAATTGTTGGTCGGCTCGAAACCACCACACAAATCACCTGAACCTTGAACTAGTAATCATTTTAAGGTGGTGCATACGCAATTTACGATGCTGTGACACGAATTCCTAATGCGATTACGTTACGGCGTTGCGCTCTTTTGTATGCACGTATTGATTCCGAATTTACGTGCGATTTGTTCGTTTGTTCGTCACTGCAACGGCTAATCCTACGAAATGTAGAGTTTCTGACTAAAAGGTCTATTTCCATGCGCTTGTGCAGACCAAACGGATAAAGGAATTACGTAAGCTTGGATCAAGGCAGAGAGGTTCAACTGTCGAATGTTCCATGCAATTGTTCACTTCTAAATCCGTTGCAAATAAAATATTGGGATCGCAAGATGCACAGCTTTGTCCCTTTGTTATAGCACACATGTTACCATTAGGTAAATCTGCAAGACCAATGCATATCAACATACGCTTGAGACCAATGAGTTAGATAATCGAAACAATGTTAACAAGCGAAACCATTTAATTTGTACATCTATTTGTAGTCTGGACCCATTTGGCTCTACGCTCAATAGGTCCTCTGAAACAGGCATTTAGTTTATCACTGAAATCCAACACTTTCCTTTCAACAAAAACAAAAGTTTCCTATAAAACTTCGTATAAAACAACTTTAGATTCTTCGTGGCCTTTTGGCAACCAGGTTCCGATTCCAGCCCTTCCCTATCTGCATTGGGAACTGATTTCGGTTCATTTCGTCCATGCCCGAGCAAATTTGCCGGAAATTCGGCGGTATAGCATAGTTGGCAGGGGGATTATTCCAAATTTGTGGGTTCAATGCATTGTTATAGTTGGACATTCTATGCGGGCCGTGAAGAAAAGGCGGTGGCCCTTCAATGCCCGGAGCGATTCCCAGCAAACCTGGCTTCAGAAATTCAAAGGGAGGACGTGGTATACTGGGCAAGATTAACGGAATATTCGGCAGTAGGGGGCTTTTTTGTAGGAATGACGAAGTCGAAACTGGAATCACATTTTGACTCATGTTTAACAATGACGGAATGTCGTTGCCGAGTCCTTCCTTATGATGCGCCGGTTTAGTCACATTGGGAGGCTTCCATTCCTGCAAAATGCCATCTGAATTCACCTCCAGTCCTATTTCGCACAGAATCTCGTCGATTTTAGTAAAATTCGCTATCGACGACATCTGGAATTGCTTGTCGTGGCATGTAGTCAGTGAAAACTTGTTCAGCTCGCTCGAAAGATCAGCCAAATGTTGATTGATCTCTATTTTCGACTTTGAGTTCAAATTTTGGTACCACTTCGACTTCTGCAAGAATGTATTGAGAACATAGTTGAAATTTTGCTGGATATGTTTCGTATTTGCTTCTGATGATTGGTCCTTTCTTTTTCGCGGATCTGCGCTTATTTCGTTTTGCTGCGAGTCATGCTTGTACGGATTTACTAGAGATAGTGTGTTATTCCCATCTAAATGGAAGCTTATATTATTTTCTTCGGTTCTTCTGCTCTTATTGAGCAGCAGTTTCTTCAAGCGTGGATCCAGGGTGTTATCAGAAACATTATCTGTTCTTACCACTGGATCCTTTTTGCTGGGTATGATTACTTCATTCAACTAGGAATCGAAATTATTATTAGCCTTTATTAATTCATGCGGTAGAAACTGTTGCTTACTTTGTACAAAATGCCCAGATGAGATTTCATTGAGGCATCTATTTCCATTGATGGAACGAAACTTGCAAAAGAATCCGCGAATGGCAGACGCATGTCGTAATCGCTAAGAACTGGAATGAACAAATCAAAACCCATCAAAAAAATTTTTTTTCGCCTTAACATACCAGAGTGGCTTTTCGATTGTTCAGTCGCTTTGTTTTCCTTGCCTTCATGATTGCTTTCTGTATAAGTGTCTGCTGTTTCAAAAGGTTCTAACAAGGGGAACGATATTTAAATTGGCAGTTGTGGATGTGACCCTATCAAAAAAGAGCATACCGTCAAAGCTTATTGAATCAAACAACGCGCCATCAGAGCTTATAGACGAAACATTGTCATCATTTTCCTCATTCCGTTCAATTTTAGAATCTTCGCTCGTTTTATAGTCCATTGTTTCACTGAAATATGGTTCCCATTGCAGCCCCTCGCCAACTAATGGCTCAGAGAAAATCTGTAATTCGAAATACTAATCAATTGAAATATTTCGGTATAGATTAAACTCTAAGACGTTCAACAATTTCTTATTACGCTGAGTGATGATTTTAGGCACAAAACCTCGGTCGAACTAAAGTATTTGAATTATAATTGAAAAATAGAAAAATTCATCTTCAATTCAATCCTCAGACTTCGGATATTACCTTCTCGCTTGGAATATCTTCGATTTTCTCAGACGCTTCATCAACTGTCTCATCAATAACCAATTCGGGCTCATCATCTAATAGCTGAAGTAAAGCATCTAAAAGAAATAGTATAGCGATTATTCGTTTTATTCCAGCTAGATTCTTAAAAAATTTCAACAACGCTTACCCGCTGCCGCTTCAATTGGATTTTGAACTTTTAATTGATTAAAAGTCTGATGTTGATTTCCGAGTTCATTTTTTCTATAAAAAAACATAAAGTTGACCAGAAATTTGATATGCACAAAATAAAAATGCACGCCAAAAGGTATTGAAAATATTAATTTAGGAAGGGAAATTATTTAAAGCAAGAATTCTAGAATTATTCAATCCTATTCATTTAATTTGTTGTAGTTTATATTGAAAAGTCGTTGGAAAGTTGATGGAATTTCATTTCAGATACAAAATTCGATAGGTAAAACTCGAAATAGGAAACGCCAACGTTTGTTTGCCCTGAAGGTATCAGCTTAGCTGTTTTGTGCGTAAAACGGAATAGTAGACACCCCGACGGGCATCTAAAAATTGTTCATGCATTCAAAGCGTATAACTTATGAAAAGAGGGTCATTTTTCAACTAAGTTGCTTTTCTTCTCGACGCAAATTGTGCTATTGATCTTTCAAAGTTAGAATAGCAAACATTGTTTGCGGCACAAAACAGATTTATTCGATAATCAAAAAATTGCGTCCCTCATTTCTGGCTGCCAAAATTCATAAAACAAATTGGCATACCATCAAATCGCAATGTAAAGCAAATACCTTACCGTTCACTGATGATCTTCTCGGAGGCATCTCGGTCATCGTTGGCTGTGGGTAGCGATGGCAATAGTTGCCTCATGTCCATATCACCTTTGTACAAAGATTTTTGGTCGTTCTTTGTCTTCTGAATGTCGCCAATTTGGCTCAGACTCAGGCCAATGTCGGTTAATTGCGCCAACGACATTTGCTTCACCTGGCGCAAATCGCCGATGCCCAAGGCCGTGAGTTTTTCAATCTGCTGAGCTGAAAATATTGCCGACACATCTTGTGGATGCTTCGCAGGCTTTGGCGTTGATGATGATGGTGAGGATTCGTCTACTTTAGACTGATTGTCTACGACGGATAGGTTTTTTCCGGCGATGCCGTTTTCTGCGTCCAGCTGCCTGTTTTTAGCGTCAATCATCATCAAAGCCCTATCGCGACTGTACCGTTTGAAGTTGCCCAAAATTGCTTTTGGGGCGGCTGCAATGTGTCGTGCTAGTGCCAGGGTCATCTCCTGTGTTAACGCCTTGCCATGCGAAAACTTGCAGAGCTTCTCGTTTTGGCACTCTAAACCCAAATAGAAATACTTGCAGGGAAACTCTCCGTGCATGTATCTGCAAATGCTGCGTTTCACACAACAATCTAGAAGATAGAACTTGCAGATCTCCATCTTTCGATCTTCCATTTTTGCTTGCTCATCAACCTGGAATTGGAGGAAGTGTAAGAAATACTCTATTCATTTACTGCCGATGACGAGAGCTCTGAATAACAAAAGATTTAGGCGAGTAACTTCTGGTTTTGATCAGCCCAACTTACGCTATTCGATCTTCCCCGTGTGGAACGATGTTCAGGCGATATTCTTCGATTGTGGCGCTGCCTTCGCCTCACTCTGTCTTTGCGCCGTTTCGGCATAGGTGAAGCTTGTCTCCGCGCATAGGCATCATCGTCACTATCATATCGTGGTGTCCTTTCGTATTCATAGTAGGTTACCGGGGGTTTACTCGCGAGTAATCTCTGAAAATTGACTTCAGCCGAAGTTGAAGTTACCGCATGCGGTGGACTTGCTCCCCGTATGCAAAGCATTTCGTACTCGTCCATCTCTGCAACCTCAACAGAATCAAGTTGGCGTGGTACTTTGGGCTGTAAATATATTAGAGGTCTACGTCACAAGATAATAGTCGGGGCAAATATGAAAATGGTTGGCGGAGATGCATTCTAGAAGCAAATTTATGTTTGAAAAAATTTACGCAACAGACTTTGGAACTACGGTGTCTAAAATTGAATTACTTATTTAACAAGCCGTGAGGTGCGACCCTTGAGGTCCACACGGTCAACTTCCCAGTAATATCTACATAAACATCAACAACATTACAACAATGAGAGGTATTCATAGCAGTAACAGGAATGAGTTAATATGAATCATTTCGTCTACGGGAGGGTCCATTGATTACGTAAGGTTTTTGGTCGATGAGGACAGATTGAATATTCACGCGGATCAATCGGTGGGGGTCCGTTTTGGTCTTGAAAATTTTTGCTGGTTTTCAAAATTTAAGCATTTTTTTTTAATTAAAAGACTATAAAAACTATTAAAAATCTGCTCAAATTATGCAAATATTTTAAAACTTTGATTGAATTTACAACAATTTTTTTAGAATAAAATATAAAAAAAAGCATTCGTATGAACCCTCTTTAAATGGTAGCTTTGAATGATTTTTTATTTTTAATTTAGTTTTTTTTTTCATAATCACGGAAGAAAATTTTGCCGGTTTCTCTTCAAAATCTGATAAGAATGTATAAATTTTATAAACTGGATCATTGTGCTGTGCAAATCAGGTTAAAAAATATTTTTTATGAAAACAACTATAATTTTTTGCATTTTCTTCTATTAAAATAAAAAAAAGCTGAAACGAATCTTTATAATGTTAAAAACTTTACAAAGATGTCAATACACGTCAAATGACACCTTAATGATGCAAATATTATATCTGGTTCCTGAGATATAGTGAATGATAAAAATGACCTTAAAAATCATGATGACTTTTATTGATTTTTTATTTTTAATTTAATTTGTTACTTAATTATAAGAAAAAGGATTGATGATGTTTATACAAACATTGTTTGGAGTATTTAAATTTTATAAACATTGTCTACTACATTTCGCAAATCAGGTTAAAAATTTATTGTTTATGAAAAAACCTAATTTTTTGCACTTTTTTTTCTTAAATTTCAAAACGGCTTCAACGATTCTTTTAAAAATGCGACAGATTTACAAAAATATTAATACGCGTTCATAGACACCTAAATAATGGAAATCCTATGTTTGGTTCGCGAGATATAACGCATGACAGAAATGACCTTGAAGATCATGATGACTGTGAATGATTTTTTATTTTTTATTTGGTTTTTTCTGTAGTCATGAGAAAAAATTTTGATGACATTTTTTAAAAAAATGTTTGGAGTATATGAATTATATAAAGATTGATTACTTGGACTTGACAATAGGGTTAAAAATTTATTGTTTTTGAAAAAAATCACAATTTTTTGCACTTTTTTTTAAAAAATTAAAAAACGGCAAAAATGATTTTTTTCAAAATTTGATAAATTCACAAAAATGCTAATACGCGTCGATTGACACCTTAATCATGCAAATCGTATGTTTGGTTCGCTAGATATAACGCATGACCGAAATGACCTTCAAAGGGTCAAAACAGCAAACTCCCCCGACCGAAGTATCCCAAAAACTAATCAGCTCTTAAAATTGCAAAGACACTTCGATTGACACCTTAACAAAGTCGATACGACTTTGTTTACGTGAGTTATGCTCGTAGAAAAAAGTGTCCACGAACGTACGTACACACACACACATACACATACATCTCCCTTTCTAAAAACACTTTATATATACTCTATAGACCTCAAAACGTAAAGAAATGTTGAAAATTTCAATTTCGATTTTCGAGGCGATTACAAGAACTTCCCATATACTGGGAAGTTAAAAACAGGGTACAGTTGTATGGCAAAGCATCCTAACTGAAGAGAGGCAAATTACAACGCTGTAATTTTTGGCAACAAGTCGACAGAAATTTTACCACAACCAGAAGAATACCTCACACCCCAATAATACTGTTTTATTAGTTTTTTGTTTATTTGATAGATTGAACAGATGTAAAATTTTTTTGAGCGTTCAAGGATCTTGAAAAAAGACCGTTTTTCCTGGTTTGTTCTTGGTCTTCCCTTTCTCAGTGGATATTGATGACCAATATTCATAGAGAAAGGAAGTTTCAAATTTCAAAACTGTACTTTACATATAATATCGTGTATTTATTCTCGTTTCCGAATGATAAAGGATGTCTGATATTTTTAGTGATGATGACAGAAAGACCTTCGGCAACGAGTTTCCACAACACGTCAACGTCATCTTTTCTTTCTTGTATAAGACTTCTTCTGGGTATTGACTTCCCTAATTTAGTACGCCCGGGCTTTTCCTGTGGCTGAATCTATTACATGTTAAGCTCATTTCTATGTTTCCCACGCAACGATTGAATTTTGTCTTGTAAAGGTCACCTTTTTGGCTGAATTATCATACTTTTGGTTTGTTTAGTTCAAGTTTTTGGAAATCAGTGCAGCTCTGTTGAAATGTGCTCCGAAAGTCTGTGTAAATCGCGGAAGAAGTCTTTCAGACTAAAACTACTTCTGGAAAATAATGATGATTTCACTAAAATAGTGCAACGATAGCATAGTCTATGAGGAAAGCCGCCGTAAATTACTCTCAGGATTGGTGTCGAATCTATGCCGGAGTGTTCATGGGACATTTGGTGCAGTGTAGGCCTTACCAGGTAGAAGCTACCCCAGAATATAACACTAACACTATTGCAGGTCTACCACTGACTCACTATGGCAAGTTTCATCAAAATCCGTCCTACAGTTTCTGTGTTATGCGGGGAACCACCCAGAAACAGAAAGACAGACGGAAATTCTAGAAATGGTATTTTTTGTTTTTACTGGTTCGAAATAGACCCTTAAATGTATTTTTTGTGAGTTATATTCATTGCACAAACATCCCGTTTTATTATAGCATAGACTGATAGATAGATTTGCATGAAATCAATTTTAATAAATTACTTTGACAGCTCATAAATTTTGTCAAAAAAAACCTTGAAAACCGAAGAATTTCATTAAATATATCATTATTTTGATTTTTAATTGGTTTGGTTTGGGTTTTGTGACTAATACTTTAATTTGATATATTTTGTAATTGCATATCATTAAATCTATAAGCTTCACAGATGAAAAATGCTTCTTATAAAGAAATGATATTAGACCATTTACCAGAATCCTACGTTGTAAATGATAGACCGACATGAAAAAATAACAGATTAAAATAGCCTGCTTTTGAGTTTACCAGCAACTTCATGGAAAGCAACAGTCTGAAATTTCATTTATGATGCCACTAATGATATTTTGGTAAAGGTTAAGATTATGGCAATCGGATACACGTTTTATAATTTTCTAATTTTTTTAGTTCTTTTATTTTATTTTTATTAACTTCCCAGTATATGGGAAGTTCTTGTAATCGCCTCGATAATCGAAATTGAAATTTTCAACTTTTCTTTACGTTTTGAGGTCTATAGAGTATATATAGAATGTTTTTAGAAAGGGAGATGTATGTGTGTGTGTGTGCACGTACGTACGTACGTACGTCTTTACGTTCGTGGACAGTTTTTTCTACGAGCATAACTCACGTAAACAAACAGTCCGATCGACTTGGTTGAGGTGTCAATCGAAGCGTCTTTGCAATTTTAAGAGCTAATTAGTTTTTGGGAAACTTCGGTCGGGAGGGTTTGCTGTTTTGCCCATTTGAAGGTCATTCCTGTCATGCGCTATATCTCGCGAACCAAACATACGATTTTTTTGAACAAGGTGTCAATCGACGCGTATTGACGTTTGTGTGATTCTGTCAAATTTTTAAAAAAATTCTTGGAGCGGTTTTCAAATTTTTTAAAAAAAAGTGCAAAAAATTAGGTTTTTTTTTCAAAAACAATAAGTTTTTAACCTTATTTGCGAAATGTAGTAATCAATGTTTATAAAATTTATGTACTGCAAACAATGTTCGCAAAAACGTCATTAAAACTTTTTCTCATGATAAAGTAAAAAAATAAATTAAAAATAAAAAATCATTAAAAGTCATCATGATTTTCAAGGTCATTTTTATCATTCACTATATCTCACGAACCAGATATAATATTTGCATCATTAAGGTGTCAGTTGACGTGTATTAACATCTTTGTGAAGTTTTTAACATTCTAAAAATTCGTTTTAGCCGTTTTTTTTAATTTAATAGAAGAAAATGCGAAAAATTATGGTTTTTTCATAGAAAATATTTTTTAACTTGATTTTCACAGCACAGTGATCCAGTTTATAAAATTTATACATTCTTATTAGTTTTTGGAGAGAAACCGGCAAAATTTTATTCCATGATTATGAAAAAACTAAATTAAAAATAAAACAAGCCGTGAGGTGCGACCCATGAGGTCTACACGGTCAACTTCCCAGTAATATCTACATAGATATTAAAAATATTAAACACAATAAAAGTTATGGAAATAATACTACTTCAAATAATAAAAATGTACCTCTCATAAAAATTATTGGAATGATTTAATATTAATCGTAACATCTACGGGAGCGTCAATTGATTACGTAAGGATTTTGGTGCATTGGTTTGATTGATTATTCACGCGGATCAATCGGAGGGGGGAAGCAGTTTTTCATTAAAGTTAAACATGGTGCTGTGAAGACTATTGAAAATCTGCTCAAATTTTGCAAATATTAATAAAATTTGATTGACTATACAACAATGTCTTTAGAATAAGAGATTTAAGGTATAATGATTCGAATGAACCCTTTTTACATGGTGACTTTGAATAATTTTTTATTTTTTATTTAATTTTTTTTATCATGAGAAAAGTTTTTGCTGGTTTCTCTACAAAAATTGATAAAAGTTTATAAATTCTATAAACATTTATTATTACGATGTGCAAATCAGGTTAAAAATGGAATATTTTATGGAAAAAACACTACTTTTCTAAAAAAAAATTAATAAATCGTAAAAAAACGCTTTAACAATTTTTTTAAAATATAAAAACATCATAAAGATGTTGATACGCGTCGATTGACACCTTAATGATGAAAAGATTATATTTGGTTCTCAAGATATAATGAATGACGTAAATGACCTTGAACGTTTAATGATTTTTTATTTTTTATTTAATTTTTTTTGTAAACACGAAAAAAAAAGTTGCTGATTTTTAAACAAAAACTATTTGGAGTATATAAATAATATAATCATTGATTACTTACGATTGAAAATCAGGTTAAAAATTTTGTGTTTTTGAAAAAAACCCTAATTTTTTGCACTTTTTTTTTAAAAATAAAAAAACGTCTCCAACGATTTTTTTAAAAATTTGATAGATTCATAAAAATCTTAATACCCGTCGATTGACACCTTAATAATGAAAATCGCATGTTTGGTTCGTGAGATATAGTGCATAACATGGTTGACCTTCAAGGGGTGAAAACAGCAACCCCCCCCCCCCCGACCGACTGAAGTGTCCCAAAAACTAATCAGCTCTTAAGATTGCAAAGACGCTTCGATTGACACCTCAACGAAGTCGATACGACTTTGTTTACGTGAGTTATGCTCGTAGAAAAACTGCCCGCGAACGCACGTACGTACGTACATACACACACACACACACACATACATACTTCTTTCTAAAAACACTTTATATATACTCTATAGACCTCAAAACGTAAAGAAAAGTTGAAAATTTCAATTTCGATTTTCGAGGCGATTACAAGAACTTCCCATATACTGGGAAGTTAAAAAAATTGCTTAAATTTTGAAAACCAGTAAAATTTTTCAACACCAAAAAGGCCCCCACCGATTGATCCGCGTGAATATTCAATCTGTCCTCATCGACCAAAAATCTTACATAATCAGTGGACCCTCCCGTAGACGATATGATTCATATTAAATCATTCCTGTTACTGCTATGAATGCCTCTCATTGTTGTAATGTTGTTGATGTTTATGTAGATATTACTGGGAAGTTGACCGTGTGGACCTCAAAGGTCGCACCTCGCGGCTTGTTTTTCTTATTTTTTGCTCAATTTTTCTTAATTTTTTTTAAATTTTTTTGACTTCCAAACATATCTAAGAATTACTGCCCAGATCAACTTTACGGTTTCATATGATCTCTCGGACCAATCCTAGAACCAAGCTCACGAAGGCACTGGCTACGAGAGTTGAAATGTTAGATATAAAAGTTGTAATAATGTAAGCTAGAGATCGGGCCAACGATCTAATACTTACGTAATTGACAAATAAAACGATAATAAAAAAAATATGATCTCTAAAAATAGGCAAAATAACAATTTTTTAGTGTAGTAGTTTTAACTTCTCATGGGGTCGTGACCGCCGCGAATTTTGTATGCCATAGTAATAGGGTAGTCCCCTCTTTTGATCCCCCCTACTTCCATCCCCGAAGGGGGTCATAATCTTAACCTTTGCCGATTTTTTTTGTTTTTGTTTTGTCATTCACGAATTGCTATTCGTTTTAAAGCTGTGCAACCGAAATTTAACATTTCAGGATAAATACATTTTTCCACATTCTAATCATGATGCAGAACATATGAAAGAGAACGACAAGACCGTGATCATTTCATTTTCATAATAGTTTGTTTTGTATCTTGATTTATAGTTGGAATTCACCAATTAATTCACAAACGAGAGAGAAGAGGACACATGTGCGTAGCGTAATCTTATTTTTTCTCCATTCATGCGTTCTAACCACTATATTGTGTTTTGTGAAAGTAGAGTGAACACACTTTGTTAAAAATTCTATATTCGTATGAAATCGTTCAGGCTTTCGTTAACTTTATAGACGTAAACTTTCTCCAAAAATTGGTATTTATTCATGAGCAGCAATTTTTCTACGAATTTTTTGTCATGCTGAATTTTTGATGTTTTGGTTGTGTATCATATTCATACTATGTACTCCTGTTACATACATTAAAAATGTATCGTTTTGCACGATATATCATTCATGTGCGCATACATTGTCTTATCAGATTAGTTCAAAATGTTAATGCATTGTCGTTGCCACCATTTTCGTTCAGTAGACAATGTTTCATTAAACCTAATTTCAAACGTGTGTGTGGAACCTAAACATGGCAACAGCAATTACCTCTTTTGAGTTGCTCCGCTCTCTCGAACTACGCCGGCGCCTGCGCTTTCTTCGCTCCAAACTATGCTCCTTGTACTTGTTCCTCGTCCCTTCCGCTTTGTGATGAAAAAAGCAAATGCATCCTTTATTCGAAATCCTTCCGAGCGCACATTTCAATTTGGAAAACTCACCCAGTCCGCAGTTATCACAATTTTCTTGGAAAATTTTCGAAGATACGCTTGTTCCGCCCCAAGGGCAGTCATCCGCATCAGACTCAATTTCCCCCTCCTCTAGGAATGCGGCGTTCATAGCCATGGCGGATACTGGGAACGGGCCCAAAAGGCTTCTTCCCTGAAACTGTTTTAGGAAACTTCTAATGGCGCAATCCTGCAGCGCGAGGGGGAAATCGATGTGGCCAATGTCGAAATGTCTACCTGATAGCGGAAATCAAGCGGACCGTGACAAAATGGTTTCACAATGCATGCCAGTCAGTGTCAGATGTCTAGGCACGATTCTCAGACCCGTTAGCTCTTTGGGGGTTGGGAGCAAAATATGAAGGCAACTTTTCATGCGTTCAGGAAACGAATATGTGTAAAGAAAACTCAGACTCGACTGCTCGCTGCTATGGCTGAAAATTTAGGCGTTATTCGTTGTAACACACGTTGTCGCATCGGCTCACACAAAACAAATCAAACGAATCGAACAATCAAACGCCAAGCGAAAACATCAGCCTGCTAAGTTCGCTTTTCCAAGTTTTCCGGTGGAAAGCGTCAGAAGCTTGCCGTGTGCCAGCAGCTTTTCAAGAAAGCTTTCCAAGCGAGCGGAAAAGCTCTGGTAGATTCGAAATTTAACGGACAGAAGCAGAAATTGAAAGCGAACAAAAAGCACTGGTTAGTTATATTTTTCAACAATTTGTTAACTTTACAGTTCAGACCAAAATGGTGGCGTCGCACAGGGAACTCCAAAGCCTGACCAAAAGTCGAAAAATAAAGTTTCTTTTAAGAAATAAATTCCCTATTGCGTTCGTTAGTGAATCTTGTGGCGTATCTTAACCATCCATATTAAGACAACACAGATACTCCTGCGGTACCTGTAGAATTCATTTCGAAAAGTGTCCTTGAACGTGTTTCATCGAGTTTCAGAAAAAGTGAAGTTTGACCTATTGCTCGTGCATCGTAAACCACACAGTCCACCGATTTGTATTAAGTGGGGAAATAGGGTTAGACGGTTCAAAAAATCGATTGTTTTTTATTTCATAAATTGTTAGTAAAACTATTGAAAAATATGTTTTAAATGGAAATTCCGACTCGTTCTATTGTTATAAGCCATTGAAGTGAGTAGCTCTCCTTCAGGCCCCGAACGCCACTATTTTTTCAAACGCGTTTTTCTTAAAACAACTTCTTTTTTAAACTTGCGTACAAGCTAGTTTGAAAAGTTTTCGACCAATCGTTTTGTAAACAGGCAGTTACTTTCTCCATAGTATTGCGCTCTATATGAACCTTAAATCAGAATATTATCATTATTCAAAATATTTTTTTTTGCAAATGGCAAAAATCATGCTTTTTTGTTTTGACCCCTGTAAAAAATTCAATTTTCTATTTTTTGTGATAGCATTTAGGTTTATATAGAAGAGAGACATGAATAAAATTAAATTCCAACTTTGTTTGATTTTAGGTAAAAATTGCGGCTTCCAGAATGTACGCAAAATGCAGCGTGTGATTGTAACCTGCAATATGGGTCGCTAATATCTTCGGTGTTTTTCAAAGAAATTCTTCAAAAATGTAACAGTATATACTTAAATATATGTGTAAAATATTCTCAAAGTTTCAATAAGTTTAATTCATTTTTTATACTATAAAAAATCCTGAAAACCATTAGAAAATGCTGTCCTACCCCTATTTACCTCGTTAAATTAAATGGATTTGTCTGATACAATTGGAATATGATATCATAAATTCTAGAAAACAACGCACTTGGTAACAAAATAGTGGTCAATTTCCGGTTCATCACGAGAAGAAGATTAATATTCTTTATTCTTATTTTATACTTGGAGATACTGTTAATTAATCTGAGAATGAAAACAATTCGTGGGGATAAATAGAGAATGCAATTGTATGATTGAAAATATTATTCTCCTAAATGTAGAGAATTTACGGTGGTTCTTGAGGATGGACTGGGCCAACCTTATTAATGAAGAGCTGACTGAACAGTGTATGACCCTTCTATGCAAACTTTTCTCATTTGCGCATTCTGAGTTTCATTAATTATTTTCGGCATTTCTAGTTTTTCAAACAAATTGAGTAGCATCTGAAGTAAAAATTTACAACGAAAACTACATATACAATAACCAAATTACAATTACATATATATTTACACAAATATACAGCTACAAATTACAATACAACTTGAAATGAAATTTTCGGTAAGCATTTTCTATTATAATACCCTTTATTGCTCCGCTTTCCAGAAGGAAGAAGTAACCAAATATAAATCGCCTCTCGATTTCTTATTTCGTCTAGTTCATATAATATGTACAATATTTTATTATTTATATGTCCATTACTGCAAGCAGTATTATTACCGATTTTCTTTAAATTATGGAAGATGTCAATCACGCTAAACATATGATTTTAAAAATACGAGCTAGGTTCTAGCTTAACTTTCAGCTATTTTTATAAGCACTTTAAATTTCCTGAAGGGTTTTGCTGTATCGATTATTAAAGGTATCGTTTAAATGTTTTTCTGTTACAAATCAGCTGGCTCAGAGTGGAGCTGAAATCGAACAACAAACAGAACATGAATTGAACGATAAAATAAAGAAGGAAAACGATGGTCTTTCCGGGATGACTGGATGACTAATCAGTTAAAGGTAACATTCTTGCATTTGTATAAATCAAGTAAGGCAGTCTTAATTTAAAAAAAAAATACACTTGATTTACTAGAGTGAAATTTTGAATTATCCGAAAATGTTTTACAAGTTACCAGCCCTTGTATTTGAACCTTTTCCACCGATAAGGTAGAGCCTTTTCAGTTCATTTGCGATAATAACTTAAATATAAATTTGCAACACAAAATACACAGTTTAAATTATATGATCAGTTGATTGATCAATTAGCAAAGTCAAAAGATTATCGAATCAGTCTAAAGTATGGGTCATTTTAACTGTGCAATTCATTTAGTTTATAGTCGTTGAATTCGTTAATTTTTACTTTCATATTACTATTAGTTTCTACTACCTAACATCCTTTCTATGCTCCTCACCTCCCTGGCATAGAAGGTTCTTGCTGGATGGAGTACTCACTTCGAGTGATCTGGCTTACGTACAGCATGGATTTCTACATCACCCTTTGACCATCCTGTGTCAATGGGAGTCGTCACTGATAGTACGTACATTGTATAAGGGCATATTTCCTTTATTCTTGCTTGTAGGCCTTTTTAACATTGAGACATGTTGTCGCCACTGTCGTAGGACTAACCTTTTTAATTAACGCGTAAATATTAGGCTGCCAGTATCTACTTACACACAATTATCTAACTCGTGCGGAAAGGGAGAGAAATTTGTTTGATAAGTTAAAATGGCTTTAAAAGAAACTTGTGTGATCAATAATCCCAAAATATTCATATACGATAGAGAGGCACCTGCCAAAGACGATTGGGAGTGACCATCCTTATAAGACCAGCCGTGATGGACGATCGCCCCAACGCCCTTAGAATAATAAGTAACTGCTGGAGAGCAATGATTTATCAACCTCCTGAATGCGATTTTATTAGCAGTCGATTAATTTTTTCTACTTAAAATCAAGTGTTGAATATCCATGAACAGTTTTTGTCCTCTTTTCCAGGTTGGTTTTCAACCGAAAGAAACACATCCTTTAGCATAACCCGAAAAACAAAGCCAAAAAACTGCAAACCAATTTTCACTGAATTAGACAAGTTAGCCAGAGTGCATACGAACGCTAACGTTACCTGTGTTTATTTTTAAAGTTCTTAAATAATTGCCGAAAATCAATCCTATCGCAATAAATTCAAAACGGTTTATTCCTTTTCATGAAAAGTGAAAAACATACAGTGGGACTTGACTTAATCTAATGTTCGATGGAAGCTATTCAAAATGTGCATAAATTAATAGATAACAGTGAATGACTTAACTTTGTTGTCTTATTATCTATATGTGTACATATATACTATATTCTAAGAATACATATATCTACTACATATTATTTCTTAGTGTCACACCAGCCAAAACTTTAGTGGTAGTTTCGAGAAGACATTATTCCACAAGCCCTTGAAAATATCAGCCAGGCCTGCTTCCAGGTCTGGTCTTAATTCGGCAATGATTTCATTCGAATGTGTATTCAAGAATCCATTGAGTGAGGCGGCCAGAATTTCATTGCCATTAAATAAATTGGTCAAGTGTATTCTCATGCCGCCAACAATAAAGGTCACTTTCATGGTTTCCATGTGGATGGCTTCCTGAAATCGAATTCGATATGCATCGATTAAATTTTGAATTATGTTCTGTTGTTTCAATTTATTCATTAAATCCAGGAATAGGTAACTTCGATTTTGATATTTTGAAAAAGCAATGTATCGAAATTCTCTAGTGAATAGACATTTGATGATAACCATACCTCTGGAAGTCCTTTAGTCGTTATATTTGTGTAGACTGATGTCCTTATATCTGACAACAACATCACCACATCTCCATTTCCAAGAAGCGGCAATAGCAAAATATTTCCGTTCAAATTATATTTGGATGAGATACGAAGAAGTGGAATTTTCAAATCAAAATTCAATATGTTTCTATCAAGATCTAACCTGAAATTAAATAGACACAATTTAATTCAATACTCCTACAATAATTTAGGAATTGAAAGTTTACGTTGCATTCTCCACTGTGGTATTGGAAGGACCTTTTACTAGGAGATGTTTAAAACCACCGGATAATACCAAGTTGCCCCTTCCTTTTGAAATTGATACGGAGTCGATATATAGAGGCTCGAATTTTTTAACACCGATTTTCGGTATTCCTTTAGCCAAATATGGAAACATTCCCTCGAAAAGATAGCGGAAACATTGATCTTCGTTTGGATTTGATCGTTTGCATGTTTGAAGCCAACTAGCTGGAATGAAAAAAGAAAGAAAAGTGTAATGTTTTGTTGGAATCCATTGTTGAGAAACTTTTTGAAAGGATTTATTTAACTTCACTTCAAATCATTACTTTCATAATGAGTTACTGAAACTATTAACACGTTCTCAATTTCAATGGCAATACAGCATTCATCATTTAGAATAATAATAATAATAAGAAAAAGATGAAAAATAAAAATGCTAGACTATTGGATAATCCAGAGTTCCTTTTAAAATTGATTGAATTTTAAAATTACTCAATGGCATGCATTTGAAAAATTCTTTTAAAGGCTCTGAGATCAGCTCTTCATACACGGCGATATTGTATCGCAAACAAAATTGTGAGACGTTAGGGTGGTTTAAAATGACACTTATCCTAGGATACGTTAAAAAACCTTTTGGTTTAAAAAAATTATGATTGATAGTAAAAATAATTATGTTGATGACTGCATATTTTACAATGCACTATAATTTCTGATATACACTATAATTTCTGATAGTTTTAATTATATATAATAATCAAGTAAGCAATAGGCTTGATACATTTTGCGGAAATACAGAGTAGGTACTCATTTCATAGAAAATGTGTCCATTTGTTTGTAAGGCTCTGAAAGCAAAAGTGATTTCCGTGAGACGAATATCAATCAGTAGCATTCTACCTTGAAAACTAAACATTTGATTTCTGATCCAATCCATTTCCAAGTATTTGCTTCCAGGTGTCCCCTATATTGAGTTGTCTTCAATAAAGTTTGCCAGCCTATTGTTCTCTTTTTCGAACACCATGCTAATTGTTCGTTACATTTGGTATAGCTATGTGTATTTTAATTAACATTAAAGATCGCCAAATGTTCTGCATTTGGTATTCGCACGTAGTTAATTGTTCAATAGCTTCCTTTATCATTTGTTTTCCATGGAACGATTTCCATTTTTGGATAAACAAACAAAGTAGTTAAATCGTGCTGGTTTATTGTTATTATTATTTGTTCCTAATTGATATTTTGTAAAATAGTTTTAATGCCACAAAGCTTAGAGTAATTGAATTTTTATGAATCAGAATTTAATGCAGCAGATTTGATGAGAATACCAATTCGTCTGCGATCTGTTTGACATCAAAGTTCAATACAATATCGGATGATTATTCTAGATTTTCTTTTCGTTTTGAGTATATCCGATTTTGATATAAAATGCATTATTCATGACTATTTCTTAATTTTATCGGACTTAGCTTTTGTATATATCAGTGTTCACCAGAAAAGCATACGAAACGTAGGCCAGAATATGGATCAAATTTTTTGGCTAGTTTCTAAAGGTTCTTGATCAGTATAAGGAAACTAAATCAACAAACCAAATTCTAACGACTTAGGATAGGATAACAGATAAACATGTAAAAATACTGTCTACAGTTCAAAACATTCGTCCTAAAAAAATCAAATCAGACCCCAATTTAAGCGTATAAAGCATCTTTAAAAACTAGTTCTGGAGAGTCCGAACTAAACATTTTACTGTACATCTAAGGCTGAGGCTCCACATACGATTCCAAACCGATTATTATTTGGAATGCGTAAACAATAAGAACGACGGGCGTCAAGGCTCCACGTCCGATTCCAAATCTGAAATAAGAACGTGAATCATATTGTTTGTTTAGTGTTCATTCTCGTGTCGGTGCTCAACGTGCAAACATCTGTCTTGTGTTGTTGATAGTGTCAGTGCTAAAATACTAAAATGCATGAATTCTGGCACTAGGGCACACTTCTCGGCAAACATTCTCCCACGCCGCATCATTCAATTCCCTGTTGTGGTAGTCTTTATCCGCAATACTCCATATTACCGGATTATTTCCTACTGCCGTTATCATCTGTTCCATGGCCTTCTCCGTTCACTGCCTTTTAACGGATGACCACAACGCATGCGCATACAGAAAATCGGTTTCTGAAAACCTGCCGTGGAGCCGGGTGCCATCCGATCTTATGGCGAAAGCGTGGAAATGAGCGAGAAGGAAGCGCCTTAGTTCTGATTATGAATCGGAACGTCGACCCGGGTCATTTTGAACCTGACGGGTCGTAAAACAGGCGTTCTTGATCGAATCGGACGTGAACGCAGGGTCGCCCGGTTCTCATATAGATAACATGCAAAATAAGAAAAGGTCGCGCCGCTATGACGTTCATTCTTAAAAACAAACAAACCGAAACCGATTTGGAATCGGACGTGGAGCCTCAGCCGTAAAGGGTTCGCTGCTTCGTTCCCGAGACTAAAAGTCCAATTTGTCAATAACGCGAAAGTCTGACTGCCTTCGAACTTCATCGTCGTAAATGGGCTCGAGAGATTATGAACACATAAATTTGAAAATAAAGTATTCCAATAACTTTGAAGAAATTTTAAAATCTCATTTACAGATAGAAAAATATTCTAATGAGCCAAATTAGTTTATATAACCTATTGTTAAGTCTAATATACCTAAGCGTTTCAATAGTTTATCTCAATAATAAAACTTTCCTTGTTTTATTCTCTTAGAATAGCAATTTTCCGAGGTTTCATTAAGATTTAATAAGCAGAAAACAAACAAACTTTTGAAAAATCGGTCAACCAAATGTTTTTAGGGAATTAAAATGAAAATTCGCTAAACATTTAAAAACATTTAATGAAATATTCCAAAAGCAAATCATCTCAACAATCATTGGCATCTGTAAGATAATTTTCAGAGGTTTTCAAAGAGTTTCCTATTATCTGCAGGAACCTTTCTCAAAATATGATGGATTTATTAGTTTTTAACAACCGTTCTAACAATTGTTTTTATAAAAAACTGTCGTCAAGAATAAATGTCTTAAAATTTCGACAAAATTATATGAATATATTGCAGAATTGGTTTTGCCATTTTTGGATTTATTTAATTTATTTACAATGCTCTATTGTTTAAAGAAATCTTTGTCTAGAAAATGAGGATTATCAAAAACAAATCTCAAGCTTAAACATTGTCGAAACATTTTTAGTATAGATATTCGTTGAATTTACAAGTAAATTTTATAAAAATTCATAAACAGAATTTCACTAAAAAAAGTCCACTGGCAATTTTTTGAGGATGTTTTGTAGATTTTATATAACTGAAAGTGTTTCAAACTTCTTTCTGCTGTTAAAATCCTTGTTAACACAATTTAAATTGACTTTAAGTCTAAAAGATAGTTTCATGTCCTTCATATCATCTTTTAATTGTCTATAAAGACAGTTTGATATGTTTTTCTTGCTTTTCACTCATGTTTTTGAAATGGAAGGTTTTATTAAGTTCCTTCACATACTTCAATAAACTTCAGAAAAATTTTTCTCACGGCGTTTTCGCCCTAACCACACTCATACTTAATCAATTAATTTCCATGAAAAACTGAATTTTTTGGCAAACGAAATTACGATAATTTCAACTTTTGCAATTCGCCGAGACTTTTGGTCCAAATTAACCAAGCAACCATGCTAAATGGCAAGGAGTTGCATCACCGTCATAAAAATCGTAGCTTCACGCGAAACTACACACATCACAAACACCGGAAACAAGTGAAGATGAAAGTGCAGATACAGATGCGAGAAACACAGCAGCCACCAGTAACATTTTTAAAAACCAACCAACATCTTATTATCGACAAACAAACCAATAATTTTCTTACGTTTCTCCTTCAATTGTGGCTTATTATTGATTATTTCGCGTGGCGTTACAGATGAGACGAGAGCGGTTAGAACTACGAAAATACTGAACACCGTCAACTTTATCATGATGACTTCCTGCGAGATCCAAAGGAACGATTGATCCCAAAAACAACAGAAAAATGACACCAAATTAAGCGCGAAAATGCCGTATTTAAATATTCCACCGTCCGATCGATTCAAAAGCGCAGGACGTAACGGTCAACTTTTGCAGGCAAATATCTGTATCTGTATCTGCACAATGCGTGGTTCAATTGAAACTCAACCGTTTCCTTCGGTGCGCCAAAGGAAAATAACGCAGAGCAAGTCGACGAAATCTTGGCTATGTGCAATTCTTCGGTGTACCACCATCGCTTCAACATTCCATCATCGCATTACCGCAAATTTTATAAACAATTCACTCGGTTAATGTGGCGATCTATAAAAAATTAACGAACACCTTGTATGGGGTGGACGCATCTTCGCCGATACAGCAGCTCACATGTGACTCGCTTTCAAATCGAATGTTTTGAACAGCAACAAAAATTGTACTTCAGCTAGTATGACTAGCAAACATACACATTTGGCTAGGTGAAAAGTTTCGTGGGCGAAATAATTCTTGGCCTTGGTAGCAGCTAAGATGTCAGCATCACGCAATGATTTTAGATCGAATTATCTTTGAAATGGCAACCAAAAAAACTGACTGTTGTGTGTATAGAAAGGAAAAGGTCTTTCCACTTTCTTTTGGCCAATTAACTTAATTTTCCAAATGTGAAGTTTTCGTTTTGACGCAATCGCTTGTTAGTTATTTCGCCAAGTCACATAAATGAGGAGTATCTAAGTTATGTGAGTGTTATGTTGGATGTTTATGCTTTTGAAGGTCTTAATGAGAATGGGCAGAAACATTAAAAATAATGAGAATGATTGTTGGGCGCATATTCGGTGGATTACGTTCATCGCTAGCTGGACATTAGTAAAGTACGCGTTAACAAGCTTCTATATCAACATCGTGTAAACTGGGTGTCTACAAAGACTTATCGGATATAGTAAGTTGCTTATGATTTATTCCAGCGGCTTGGCGCTCAATATTCTCATACTATGCGCATTGATCCCAAAAATATGAACGCACCATTTTGGTAAAGAACTGAATTCGCCCATTACTGTATACCATTTCATACACAGATTTATTTTGAAGATGGAATGTGGAGACTATCAAACTAGTTTCATTTATTTTAGTTTTAGTTTAATGCATTTTTAACTTGCCAGTTCCCTATGGGAAGTTATTGTAATGCGGTCGATTTTGCGAATCTCAAATTTTGACATATCTCCAAGTTTTAAGGTCTCTAGAATCCAAATCCATCGTTTTTAGAGAGATGTCTGTGAGTGTGTATGTACGTATGCGCGGATGTGCGTATGGGCGTATGTACGTATGTACGTATGTGCGTTCGGAATTATTTTTCGTCTCGATTATCTCGAGAACCAAAGATCGCATTGACTTGGGACATTCGACGCGTAATGACGTAACTCAAAACTGAACGACTTTTCAGCAAAATCGGTTGAGCGGTTTTTCATTTAGGATGACAAACTGAAAAACGACTAAAAATTGCTTATTTTTAAACTGTTGAAACGCACTATTAATTCGTGCACATACCAAATACCTTCATAGTAATGTTGTTATTGTGCGTTTTAGCAAAACTGTGATCGAATTTGTAAAAAAATGTTATTTTAAAAAAAAGATTAATTTATAAAATTGCAAACTTATATTATCAGGTTTGGATGAATGGGAGTAGAGACGCTAATGCAGTTAATAATTGGATATTGTTATAAATAATTTAATATTGTTAATAACAATCAAATAATATTAGTTATAATTTGATATTGTATATATAAAGTCAATTATAATTATTCAGTAACGGTCAAACATTCTTAATAGCGAATGATTACTGTAAATATTAATTAAATACCCTCAATCATAGTTCTGGTTTCCGAGACCGAGATGAAGAACGAGGTTGAGGACGAAGTGGAGGACAAGAAGGAAGACGAGGACGAGGAGGACGAGGTTGCCTAGGCTTCGGTAGAGGATGACAAGGTGGCGGAGCTTTTTTATTCACCCCACTGGGAAGTTAGTCGTGTAAGTCTCAAGGGTCGCACTGAGACCACATTTTTGAATCTATTTTTTTAAATCAGATATCTGTGGGTCAACTAGAGATCTATGAGACTATAGAACAAGACTTGAAAATAATATGGAAATTGACTCCGATCGTTAAACTGTGAATGCAATGAAAAATGCAAGCTAGATAAATATTTCAACTCATTTCTAAGGCTAAGCAGTCCGCAATTATATAGTATTTACCAATGGAATCATGTAAAGTATATATATTATAGTCTTGATGGAAAACGTCCTATCACCTGAACCACGCCGCACTTAGTCGTGCAGACCAATATTGCTTTCAGCATCTCTGAAATCCGAGGTGCGGTCACTGCTGTTCTTGACCCCGAATCAATGAGGCAATCCAAAAAAATCAAATAAGTGACGTTCTGAAATTTGTTCATATTGGGTACATTTGTACTTCTAGGGTATATGAACGTGTACCATCAATCAATATAGATCAACGTCGACCATTTTGATTTTGATTTTTTTTACTGCAAAATAAAGCTTAGTATGTATAAATTTTACCAAAAAAATTTGCAATTAGAGTACGTACATGTCGGCTGGTAATGTAAAAACACATTAAAACGTTGATTATTTTTCAATAATATTGATTATTTACTATTTTTTACCTGGTTGTGTCATTCTAAGGTTATTTAATACTTAAATTTAAAATAAAAAGTAATATTTTGAATATAAATATGTTTAGAAAGCATTTTTAAAATACAACATTATTTTACGTAATTTTTTTTTTCATATTATGCTAACAAAATACGAATAATGCCATCTTTTAGTTGCAAAAAGAATCATTTCATCAAAACGAATCGGAGGTATATAAAAGAAAGAGATGAAAGCATGACGGCAAGAAACTTCTTTTTCCATTATTTTTTTTTATTTGTAGTTCTAACCTCTTAGTTAGCTACGTTCGTTAATAAGTTTTATCATTTTTATCGACTTACTATGGCTCCCTACGGTGATTTGTACTTCAATCCATTTAATTTACTGGCTCCGAAAATTTAAAGATATAAGAAAAATTTCTAAAAACTTGGCTGAAAACTGCAATGAAAATATTACATTTTATTTTAAATTTATGTATAAAATAAGCATAGAATGGCACAAATGTATAAGACAATGTTACATAATCAATATAATTGAAAATAATTAACGTTTTAATGTGTTTTTACATCACCAGCTGTCTTTAACAAGCGACAGGATCACGCTCAGAGCGACATGTACGTTCTCTAATTGATATATCTCCTAAACTCATTAAGATCCTATTCTGCAATTCTTATGGTAAAATTTATACATGTTATGCTTTATTTTGCATTAAAAAAATAAAATCAAAATGACCGAAGTTATTGAAAAAAAATATTTTAAATATTTAAATTCGGTTTAAAACTAGAGAAAAAATCAAATTTGAAATCTCCTTTAAAAATCAAAAAGAACAGTAAATTTACTATATAAAATATTACATTTATTATATAACGATAATTTACTTCAATGTTAAAGTAAAATTTCAAAATTCTCTTCCGCAAATAAATTGAATTATATATAATCCCATATCTTAACAACTAAACATCAAATAAAACATAGATTATGTGTACACGATCATATGAACAAATTTCAATACGTCACTTATTTTTCTTTGTCCGCTTCACGTGATATGCTCCTTCTGTCATTTGTTATAACGTAGGCACTACCGCTGAAGCATTCATAATTATAAAATTGATCTTTTCTGTCTTTCACTTCGCATACGTAACACCCATAAAAGATTAATCTTCTCGCGATGATGTTTGTTGGTTGAAGAGTGTGGAAGTAACGAAAACGCTACTTTTATTTATTTCTATATGATGTTTAGGTTTACTAAAACTTGAAAATTTTTGAATTTGTCTGAAACGCCCATTTCTGATAACGTCCATATCTGATATGGAGGAAATAATTTAATGTTGGCTGCATTTAATATAAACGAACAGCATTAGGTATTAATATAGGTAATATGCTACTCTAATGTCCACGTCGTAGTTCCTGGGCACATTATTCAGGAAAAATCAATTCTGTTAAATGGGTATTTCGATATTAATACATAAATTACTTCCCAAGAGGAATTGGACTATAACTGCCTCTGCAAATTAGAACGCAACAAAAATAGTTGTGCCATTTAAACATTGGAAAATGGTTTTGAAAAAAAATATTTATTTGAAATGGTACAGTATATGAAACTACTTACTTCATATCTTACGAGTTACTGCTAAAGTCAAAAATTGAATTAATTTTAATAAAATTTAGATCCACTACATAAACTAACTGCAACGTATGATACAGTATGTAACCTATATTGAGTGTAATCAGCGATAATTAAATTCTTACTGAATGTGTTTTTTTAATTTTTATGGAGTACAGTCGGTGTTGAAAGTTTGAAATATATTTGTAGAAAATTCAGCTGAATTGCATTTTATTTTCATTGTTATTTGCGGAAAAAGTTAATGTTTCATGCGTCTCGATTTCATAGAGTTACGAATTGTGATATATAGTTTTACAAGACGTTAGCGGAAGATACTATGAATGAAAAGATACTTGAAGTTTTATAATACATAGGCTCAATTTTTTTTGGAATTTCTAGTATTTAGATGTACCATATATATATTTGCAGATTCACAATTGCATCTTTAGATTCACCGATGATATTCACGGTGCGTGGCCATATTTCTGCCCAAAGCTAAGTGTTATGCTTGCCAATCGCGATAAATTTGAATTTACCTGATTTTTTTCTATTGTGATATTTTACGTGCTTTATTTGTAGCAATTCATCACATGCTGCATCACATCACATTAGGTGTCCGGCAAAAATATTATATACTCAGCGAAATATTGCTTTTACTTTCCAACCATTTAATGCTCTTCTTACCGCTTGGAGATTTTTTGGATGTGTTTCTTGCCATGGAACCGCAACAATTTGTTTTCACTGGAAGGCACAGTTCATTGTCACATATTATTTATTTGTATGTTTTACTTGCGCTGGCATAGTAATAGTTCTTTCGAAAAAATAAATGTTGGATAAAGAGAAGGCGGTGTGTGAACAGCTCTGCGCAATCTTGATACATACATTTATTGACTTTTAATTTTCTGTTGTGCGCTTTAATGAAGGAATAAACATGCCAAGCATAGTGGGCAATAATAAATGAACTTCTATGATTAATTATGCAATATATGGCGCCGCTCGCAATGAACCACTTTTAATCCAAAACAGCTTCGACCCTGTCACGTATTTTTCTTGCCAACATCGAGCGTCAATTTTCAGAGGATCGCGTAATTTTTTGCGAGTATAAAACCTACATTCACGCTTTGGTGACAATATTCCAAATCGACAATTAGTTTTTCAATTACTTAAGCAAGCCTTTAAAGTTGTCTTTAAGCAAGCATTTTCAATATTGATCACCACCGCTCTTCTATCTGAAACACTCGAAGTAGATACTAAATATTCCATTGCTGCAATCTGCTTGCTTGCGGCATTACAATAAAGCATATCTGATAGATCAATTGACTACTTCCTCAATCGCAGCCAGGAGAATGGTGGTACGAAGTCATTCTTGCATCACCAATGTGCTTGTTACCTGTGCTGCTTCTAAATCGCTAAAAGATCTCAGGAGAAATGTGAAAGAAAAACAGAAACTGCAAAAAATTCCAAACATACAAGCGTCCATTCATGCTGCGGTAACTTTGTTTACACTTTTCCTTAGCAAATCGATTGCATTTTCCATCTGAATCCAAATGTTGAGTGTGCTACTTGGGATACATTACATCATGTGCCTTATTATCGCTTTCGTTCAGTGGAGCTTTTTCCGATTTTTTTTTCACTTTTTTATTTTGAACATGCGTTCTTCTCAATAATGTAATGTTTCTAGTGTTACATAAAAACGATTATGGAGACGAAATGTGCTTTATGTGACACTGTTATCACCAGTGGCACAGTTTCGCATGATCGTCTACCAAATTGTATCTTGCACTGCCTTCGAATCCAGATGGCGAAAGATTAACGTGGATTTGCTGTTTTACATGTTTCAGCTTGTGGACTTTCTCCGGCGAGTTGAACAACAGTACGCGATATCCAACCGTAGTTTGTTTGGGACCCATTAAGACAATTTGCTGGATACTTGTGGGTCAGCCCGGCAAATTACATGGTTTGAATCATGACCATAAGTTAATCATCAAAATAATAGTTGCCTTTACTCTTTTCTTAGTTATTAGGTGGACTGCTTTTCAGTTAACGGACGTGATCTAGTTTCAAAAAGATTAACATTATTTATAGAAACCAAAAATTGAGCTAAAAACAGTCGGGGAATCATCGTTGTCTGGGCGCATTTAACCCTTTTCGGGTGAGGTATGAAGGAAGTTAAATTCCAACAAAATTGCATTTGGAATAGATTACTTATTCAATTTTAATAGAGAGGATATTTTCAATTTATTAATACATTTTCTCTGTTCCTCGTAAGGACGTGTTATACTTCACTATACCACAGTCCATTTTGGAGTATAACAGATTCCAAGCTCAAAACATTTATATCAGGATCATTCAAGGTATTGCAACTCATTTTTGATGCGAATTTTTTTCACAAAAAATTGTTTGTGATTTGCCACTCGTTTTTGTGCACCGAGATACTCATTAAAAGATCAGATGAGTAAATTAACTGTCGCGATAATGCCACTTTCCTCTTAGAGTCTCATAGCCATTTCGTCAAAAACAATAATTCAGGGTGGCGCCCAACGTGGCTAGCCATGAATGCTATGTATGGTGTTGAGCAATTGTGGCATAAAGTAGATACTAGTTCCATAATTTCGGATTGCTGTGTTCGAAGCGAACAACTTTTATTAAAATAAAGAATTTTACCAAAAATGTTACTAACTGCTTCTGGGCAAGATGTAGCAGAACGCACACCAACAAAATTCAAGGCAATGAGCCAAAAATGGTACAAACTCAGTCAGCTCATGCAGTACTTATTTAGTCCAGTAAAATGGACCGAATTTTGACGCAAACCGCGTATTTTGGGCTGACAAGCAGATTGTTATTGCAATGTTTGGACAATGGTATAGTTAGCTTAAGTTCTAGTTTCTGGGATTGCAGCTCAAACCCTCTGGGCTCCATCTTAAAAACAAAAAAAGTGAGACACCTTCATATCTCAGAAACCATAGCTCCATGGCTCATTGCCTTGTTTTTCCACGAACTGCTTTGAAATGGATTTTATTTATTATTTCACACACATCACCACTTTTTCACATATCTAATAAAGCGAAGCAGCTCATCTTAGTTAGTCCTGTTTATCTATCTTTCGATTAATCGATCAGGAATTCTATGTCGATGTGCCATACTTGTATTTGCCGTCCTTGATTATCTCTTACATCAGGGGCAACTTTCCCGTGTACCAAGTATGTACTCAATTTTTTTGGTTACCACAAATACAAAGACTCCTCTTTCGAATTTAAAACTGAATTCAAACCATCAATGCGGCTGAAAACGTGACTCTCCTATGAAAGATTGCGAAGAGCAGATCAAACCGATTGAGTTTTATTATCCAAAAGTCGTTGAAATGCTTCACTTAATAATCTTCACTGATTCGAGGACAGTTTCAGTGTTTCAGATCCTTCAGAAATGCAACTCTCGAATCGCATTAAACTTATGGAAAACATTCTGTGTATTCAGGGGTTAACTCTACCAGTGTCAGCACAACTGCTGCATCCAAGATACATATTTCGCGCCTAAACTTAAGCAAATTTATCCAAGCTCTGATGTATCTGATGGTCAACGACTTTTTTTCATTTGTAGTTTTCTGAAGATAACTTTTCTTTTCTTTTATTTTGATATCTTATTCATCGATTTTTAGCTGTGGTGTCCGAGTGGTTAAGGAGATGGACTTGAAATCCATTGGGTTCTACCCGCACAGGTTCGAATCCTGTCCACAGCGTTAGATACTTTTTATCAAAGGTGTAAGATTGATTTCTTGATGAGCACGAGGCGATGAATAACATAGGTGAAAGATAGTTTGGCGAGGCTGATCGGTTGTTGTCAATCTGATGAGCTAATGTTCATATCACTATCAGATAAACTGAAGCAGATCTCAAGAAAAGTGTGGATAAATTCATCACTGAAATTATAGCCTACAGACTGGCTCCATTCAGCCTTCATTATGCATATATCGATATTTCAATGTTAAGTTACTAATTTACAATGATGATATCTCATATCTCATGTACAAGTTAATATCACTGCAATTGTATTTATTATATATTAAGTTTTATTGCTTCGCAACAGAAAGGAAAAACAGCGAGGTCAAAATAACACTGCATATAATTTGTACGAAACTCGTAATGTTTGTTTAACAGGAAAATCAGCAAGTCACGTTGGCATGAAATTTTGCATAGTTTCGTATATTATCATTTCGATATGTTTTTAACTTCCCAGTATATGGGAAGTTCTTGTAATCGCCTCGAAAATCGAAATTGAAATTTTCAACATTTCTTTACGTTTTGAGGTCTATAGAGTATATATAAAGTGTTTTTAGAAAGGGAGATGTATGTGTGTGTGTGTACGTACGTACGTACGTTCGTGGACACTTTTTTCTACGAGCATAACTCACGTAAACAAAGTCGTATCGACTTCGTTAAGGTGTCAATCGAAGCGTCTTTGCAATTTTAAGAGCTGATTAGTTTTTGGGATACTTCGGTCGGGGGAGTTTGCTGTTTTGACCCTTTGAAGGTCATTTCTGTCATGCGGTATATCTCGCCAACCAAACATACGATTTGCATGATAGAGGTGTCAATCGACGCGTATCAACATTTGTGTGAATCTATCACATTTTTAAAAAAATCGTTGTAGCCGTTTTTTAATTTAAGAAAAAAAAGTGCAAAAAATTAGGTTTTTTTTCATAAACAATAAATTTTTAACCTGATTCACGTAATTTAGTAGACAATGTTTATAAAATTTATATACTCCAAACAATTTGTGTAGAAACAACATCAAAGCTTTTTCTCATGATCACGTAAAAAATTAAATTAAAAATAAAAAATTATTAAAAGTCATCATGATTTTCAAGGTCATTTTTATCATTCACTATATCTCACGAACCAGATATAATATTTGCATCATTAAGGTGTCAGTTGACGTGTATTAATATCTTTGTGAAGTTTTTAACATTATAAAAACTCGTTTCAGCTTTTTTTTTAATATAATAGAAGAAAATGCAAAAAATTATAGTTTTTTTCATAAAAAATATTTTTTTAACTTGATTTGCACCGCACAGTAATACCAGTTTATAAAATTTATACATTCTTATCAGTTTTTGAAGAAAAACCAGCAAAACTATATTCCGTGATTATAAAAAAACTGAATTAAAAATAAAAAATCATTCAAAGTTATCATGTAAAGAGGGTTTATACGAATGCTATTACTTTATATCTATTATTCTAAAAAAATTGTTGTAAATTCAATCATAGTTTTAAGATATTTGCATAATTTGAGCAGATATTTAATAGTTTTTATAGTCTTTTAATTAAAAAAAAATGCTTAAATTTTGAAAACCAACAAAATTTTTCAACACCAAAAAGGCCCCCACCGATTGATCCGCGTGAATATTCAATCTGTCCTCATCGACCAAAAACCTTACGTAATCAATGGACCCTCCTGTAGACGATATGATTCATATTAACTCATTCCTGTTACTGCTATGAATACCTCTCATTGTTGTAATGTTGTTGATGTCTATGTAGATATTACTGGGAAGTTGACCGTGTGGACCTCAAGGGTCGCACCTCGCGGCTTGTTTATGTTTTGTTTTTGTATACCATAAAATGACACAAAGTCTATTAATTAAATATTTGCAATAAATAATATCTTTGAATTGATTTTTGGCGTATTATTTTGAAATTTTTCATATCAATGATTGTATTTTTGCGAGAAATGAATAAATACTGCAGAACATTGTCTTAATTTATCACGAAAGAAGCTGTTCCAGAAGAAGTTGCATTTATCTTGTGGCGTAAGTAGTCGTACAAAAGATACGAATATATTAGTGGATGATTCAATTGATTAAGATATCTGATTATACCATCCAATGTAATAGCTACAACTTTTAAGATAATTTGTTGAACTGTTTGATTTATTTTATTTTTGACTTTCAATGAATCTTATTTGACCCAAGTTTTTTTCCACATACTGCTTATAAATGTTTCTAAAAAGAAAAAAAAACTATTCAGCTTTAATAGGCCCTTGATATTTTTTTCATTCAATGTTCCTTTGCCTTGAAAACGGGAGTGAGAATTGATTTTTAACTTTTTCAAGCTCTTTTCAGTTAATTAAAAGAATAATTATTATGTGTTCTCAACTGATATTCGAAACCAGTATAACACTGAAGGACCTATCAATGCATACATGGAGTTTTCGAAGAGAATAATACATATCTTTTATTAACTTAAATCTATCAAAAAATTATACAAAACATCGTTTCAAGTTAAAGTAAATATTTTCGCGCCAAATCGTCCATTCGCCACTCCTGGTGTATAGTAAACAGGATATGCACCATCGGCCACATGCAATCGTGCTCCTCGAATTTTCCGATAGAAATCGGATTTCACATTACTTATCCCGCCCGGTGTCCCTCTTTCTTTAGGGTACGAATTTTCCGCGCTCCTTGCAGGTCGTAGGCTTTCCGATGGCTGGACTTCAACATAATACACAGGTGAGCTTCTATAGTTGGCGGGGAGCGCAGTCACCATTAATCCACAAACAACTAGCACTAACGATATCTATTTTGAATTAGAAGTAGGTACATGAATATAAAATTGATTTCGAATCTCAGATGCATCACTATCTTCAACAACAACTTACACTGACCACACTTGCGTTCACCATTTTCTCCAAACACGGACGACGTATCCACGACTCAAATATTCTACCCAAACAGAATTTATCTTTTGCTCATTCACACTTTAAATAGCTTTTGCGTATCGGTAAAAACTAGTTGGAACACTTTTTGCACCTATTTGTATATAATTATAAACCGAGAGTCATCTTCAAGATACAACTTCATATTCGTGCAGGTGAAATGAACGCTGAATGGATGGCAAAGAGGAAGAAGTTGCTGGCCGTTGAATATTCAGAGTGCCACAAAAAACTGGTAATAAGTCACTTAGAGCACAATTAATTTGCAACACAAAGCTGAAACGCTTTGATGAGTTTATGGGACTTAAAAAAGATTGTTAATATATTTGTTGTTAGTAGATACCTCACCCGTCTTGAGCGGGGCAACGTTTAATAAGAGTTGAATCGGGGCATTGTCGTCAAAACAGATCAGATGTTAGTTTTGTTGATGAACTATGGTCAAATTTATAGTATTCAATATGGAGTTGTAATTTCCACTGTCGAACATTAGGTGCATTTCATAATGAAAAAAATTATTGGAAGTAATAAAATTGTATCTGTTAGTTCTAATCAAAGTGGTTATTATACACATTTATGAATTTTCAAACCATTGAAAAGTGTCCATACGCTGATGTCTACTCTTTTAGGCATTGGTAAAAAATGTTTTCTAAAGATAGTATCAAGCGGTTATTTCAGATAGAGATTTATTGATTCTAATACTTGAAGAACAAGAACTGAAGAGTAATCCAACTCAGAAAATTAAACAATTATTACTGCACTCATCTCATCAAAGTAACCAACAAGTTTCAACTGTTAATACACCCTTATTTCATTGCACTCAACGTATATACATACATATAATGTCGAAAATGATCGCGGAAGCAACAAATAGGTACAATTTAATAGTGTTTTTACGTTCTACTTCGTTAGCACCCAGAAGCCAGCATTGCTATCCAGCTGTATCTTGCTGATTGAAATTTTTCTTACGGTTCATTATAACTTATAGTCGGTTTTTTTTTGTAAATTGGTCAAAATTATTATTATAATATTCTTTGAATTCTGGCATCGCGGCAAACATTAGCTTCCACACACCAAAAAAAAATTGAAGAAAAACACCCACCAAAAAATGGAAAATAAATACGCAAATTGTTCGTTCGGAATCGGATGAATTTGATTAAAGATTCTTCCGTCATTTGAAAACCGTTGATTGTTAACTTAAATGCAAAATTTATGAATGCTAATTTGAAAAGAATGAATAGTTTGTAGATAATATGCAGTAGTAAGGTATATTTTGCAAATATGCACTGAATATGTCTGAATTAATATTCCGGCGAAATATTTTAGCGAAAATACATTGTCTTAATTATTCTGATTGCAGTTAATTGGTAGAACTGTGAGCATTTTATCGTTGTTGTTGCTTAGATAAAAATCTAATAAGCTAATTTGCGGATGTAAATCAACCAGTTTACCTTTTTTTTAAATTTTAAACTATCTGGTGTATGACTATTAACATTATTCGCGGAGTTGCGATGAACTGAAATTATATATTATTATTTTGATAAATTTTTGACTGATTCATGTTTCACCAAATAACGGTTTTTAAGAAATCTTTTCGGGAATTTTCGTTTGAACTTTTTTTTCAATATTTTTATCATTATATCATTTTCTCATATTTCTCTTTTAATTATAAATATATAACAGGTATTTATATGATGGAGATTAGTCGTGCATATTTGTCTCCATTATGATATCTTCGGGCAGGAATCAAGTCTGTTTATTAATAAGAATGAGGTTTCTTTGGATACTCATCAAGTTTAAATAACAAAATATAATTTGCAGTGAATATACAGTCACAGCCGCAATCTTCAATTCACGTATCCACAGAATGAGAAACATGAATGATATAGCTATCGCATTTGCCAGAACTGATCGGCTCAAAGAAGACCCTTTCAACAAAGCAGCTAACTTTTTTTTGGGTCTTTTTCGTCTTGTCGTTTTTTCAAGCTGTTAAAGTGCAGTAAAAATCTGAAAAATTTATGGCGGTTCTTCAACCTTTAAGTTGAAGTATTACCCAGAAAATACCAACAATTAGATTTTTAACTTCCCAGTATATGGGAAGTTCTTGTAATCGCCTCGAAAATCGAAATTGAAATTTTCAACTTTTCTTTACGTTTTGAGGTCTATAGAGTATATATAAAGTGTATTTAGAAAGAAGTATGTATGTGTGTGTGTGTACGTACGTACGTACGTGCGTTCGTGGACAGTTTTTTCTACGAGCATAACTCACGTAAATAATGTCGTATCGACTTTGTTAAGGTGTCAATCGAAGGGTCTTTGCAATCTTAAGAGCTGATTAGTTTTTGGGACACTTCGGTCGGGGGGTTTGCTGTTTTGCCCGTTTGAAGGTCATTTCTGTTATGCGTTGTATCTCGCGAACCCAACGTACGATTTCCTTGAACAAGGTGTCAATCGACGCGTATTTACATTTATGTGATTCTATCAAATTTTAAAAAAAATTCTTGGAGCGGTTTTTTATTTTTTTAAAAAAAGTGCAAAAAATTGTTGTTTTTTCTTCAAAAATAAGAAATTTTTAACCTTATTTTCAAGTCCAAGTAATCAATGTTTATAAAATTGATATACTCCAAACAATGTTTGTAAAAGCAACATCAAAACCTTTTCTCAGCAATACGTAAAAAATTAAATAAAAAATAAAAAATCATTACAAGTCATCATGATTTTCAAGGTCATTTTTATCATTCACTATATCTCACGAACCAGATATAATATTTGCATCATTATGGTTTCAGTTGACGTGTATTAACCTCTTTGTGAAGTTTTCAACATTATAAAAATTCGTTTCAGCCGTTTTTTTAATTTAACAGAAGAAAATGCGAAAAATTATAGTTTTTTTCATAAAAAATATTTTTTTACCTGATTTGCACAGCACAGTGATACCAGTTTATAAAATTTATACATTCTTATCAGTTTTTGAAGAGAAATCAGAAAAGTTTTCTTCCATGATTATGAAAAAACTAAATAAAAAATCATTCAAAGTTACCATGTAAAGAGGGTTCATACGAATGATATTAGTTTATATCTTTTATTCTAAAAAAATTGTTGTAAATTCAATCAAAATGTTATAATATTCGCATAATTTGAGCAGATTTTTAATAGTTTTTCTAGTCTTTTAATTAAAAAAACTGCTTAAATTTTGAAAACCAACATTTCAATGAAGTTTGCATTTGCGGTATCAACGCTTTGAATGGTAAAATGTTTTGTAGTCAATACTTTGCAAGATCATATGCTTTAAAAAGCTTTCATCGAATAAAAAATTGTGTTTTTTAGTAGATTCATTCTTTAGTAATCGTAAGATTTCAATAACCATCATCATTTGTAATACATTTTACTTTTTACATGCAATTGAACCTATTTTTGACTGCATGTACAAAATTTTTTAACACCAAAAGGCCCCCAACGATTGATCCGCGTGAATATTCAATCTGTCCTCATCGACCAAAAACCTTACGTAATCAATGGACCCTTCCGTAGACGATATGATTCATATTAACTCATTCCTGTTACTGCTATGAATACCTCTCATTGTTGTAATGTTGTTGATGTTTATGTAGATATTACTGGGAAGTTGACCGTGTGGACCTCAAGGGTCGCACCTCGCGGCTTGTTTAATATATTTCTTATCAAAAAAAATGAAAGAAAACGCAGTAAATGCATTTGTCCACTAAAAAAATCATAACTTTAAGGCGAATAAAGATATCGAAACGACAAAAAAGTAAATTAAAGGAGAAGAGTGTAGCTTTCAAGAAAAAGATAAACCGTATTCAATTGTTTTAAAAAAACTCTTAAGTTTGCAACCTCAACATGGCCAATAATTTAGTTCTAAATTTCGTCAAAAAACGGTAATAAAAATATAATAATTCAAAAACTAGTATTGAAATCAATAAAAATTCAATATTTGACACGTGACGATGAGCCGCTCTCAAATCAGGGGCAGTATTAGTGGTCGAATATCTGTCAATCTCGATGTTTGTACACTTCAAAATTGTTTCCATCATATCAGTTGTAAATAACACGTTCCAGAAATCTAGCGGTGTGATCGAAGAAGCAGCAGCTCCAATAGCTTTAGGTAATATTATTGTTACGTTTGATCTGCTTTTATAGCCACAATTAACACTTTTGAACGAATAAACGGAAATAAATTATTATTATTAATTGGGTCGTTTTCGTCTGGATCGATTTTGATACTGTCACCACGATGGCTAGAACGGGACTGAGACAGTGAAAGTTGGTAGACAGGTACTAGAGGGGCGTAACTTTTTTTTACAGAGGCACAGCAGCGCCCTTCCTAGCGGTGAACAAAAGTTACAACAACTTTTAATTTTCGCTCGAATGAAAACGACCCAGGTACGCAGTCGAAGAGTTAAAGATAGAATCCAAATGACTGTTTCACTCAATTGCAGCTTAACCTCATCTGATACTATTTTTAATTTTACTGTTTTGGCTGTAAGTTTGAATTCTGTGTTCAAATGAAACGTTTCAAGTTTTGCATTGAAATAAACGCTGGACAGAAGCGTATTTTAGTACTTAATAAAATATGCGTTGTACAATTGGAATTCCTGATAGAATATGAGATGTTAATTAGGTATATTACTTTTCAAATAAATTTCGGACAAACAAATATATGCGTATCAATTAGGGTCTATGCTTATATTAGATGTACCTCATTTTAGAGCCGGCAGGCTTATTCAAGAAGTTTTGCAGCCTTTTTCAGATTTAGTTTCAATTATTTCCAGAATTTTCACAACGAAAATACTAACCTTAGACTTCTAGAACAGTATTTTTATATTATTTTTTACAATGCAGTAAGAATTAAATTTAAATTTAGTCGTTAAAATAAGAGCTAAAAAATCAGTTCCATGATGCATTCAGCATGATATTTTTGATCGAAAAAGTTGACAGAACATACAACTAAATCTAAGAAAGACCAACAGACAGATTTAGGCTAATATTTAGAAAATTAATCCTTGTTTTTATGATATGTAACTAACTTCCATCATCAGGATCATTTGTAATGTGCTCTTATGCTGATTGAATCATTTTTAAATCTGTCTATTGCTAATTCAACTTTATGCTAATTGTTTTGATAATTTATTCATCATATCTATCTAGATATTTATTCGACAAGCCTTTTTTTCTGTTAGTCATCATATTCATGACTTAACATTATTTCAAAGTAAATCTTTAAGAATGATTACGGTTTCTTGGAATTTTTGTTGATTTTTAAATATCAGCACTTGAAATGTTCCTTTCATTTGAAAACTGTAATAAGCTATTTCATACTTAATTAGAAACGCTATTTTGAATTTTCGGTTACATTTCCAACTTATAGATAAAACCATCAACGGTAAGCTGTTAAGATAGATAAATAAATTAACGGAGTCGGTTATGAGTTATTGAACAGTGGTGCAGACAATGAACTCTCAAGCCGAAGAAAGAACTACGTATTGGATCTAGATGTATATATGTAGCTAGATGGATTTGATGTCAAACTACTCTCAATCAAATTCGCTTTAAATCTTATTCATTTCCATCACATCCTGCCGTTTTGTTTGTAAGAGAAGAACAGAGAACTCTTTCGGTTGCACGCATCCACCACAGGTGAATCTACCAATCAGTGTCCACAAGTGGGACATTCCAATGTCACTTAGCTCATGGCGAATTGATAGCGCTGTCCGAACTAAAATAAAAGATACATTCCATGGATGAATATTCGCAGCTTGGAAATATTATACACCTGTGACCCTTGCTACGACTGAAAACAAGTGAATCATTCAACCATGGCCGATGATGTAATCAATGCGAAAACAATCATAAAGCCAGCACGACTGTGTTTCTTGTCCTCTTGCGAAGCATCTCTTCTGGGTGCTTGCCATCTTGAGGATTCCGCATCTGCGCCTCATTTGAGAAAGATCAATCTCCAAGTGTAGACACGCCGCCAAGATTCGCAAGTCAATTTGTCTGAGAACGGACACCGCCATGTCACAGGTAAGTGATTCCTGCATCAGTGCTGGGCGTATTCTTTATTCTTTCCTCATGGATTCTGACTCCCTGTCGTCGTTTTTTAGGTCCGCATCTTCTGCGCCGCGCTAACCGTGATCGCAACGATCCATCAATCGAAGCAAACGCCCGTGAGTCTTGATTCGGCGCATCCATCAATCTTCAAAGAATATTCACCAGTCAATATAATTCGGATCAGGCCGGCTGACCCGGAGGCCGCCAAAGGTCACGATTACTTCCTGCGGAAACACAAGTCCGCGAAGAAAGCGAGTCCCGGTGAAAGTTCTGCGAGTGCGTCCTCTTCTGTGATTGTTATCAAACCCGTTTTATCGCCGGTGACGGGACTTCGGCGGAAGGCGAGCTCAAAGAAAGCGTGGAAAAGAATGGTGAGGCGACCCAAGTTCTTGCATGATGTGAAAATGAACAACAACTCGTCGATGACCCGGGTAGCGCGTGTTCACCTGGCGCCGGGAGCTTATCCGGTGTTCTACGGACTGGCCAAAACAAATGGAAGCTTCGGCCGAATTAAGTCTATCACACATGCGTCGGACTGATCAGCTAATTTGTTACATTGATCCATCTCTCAGATATTTTAAAATAAATATAAAGTGCGGTTAATCCTCATTGAAGACTTGTTCCAGTCCACCATCCTTGACAATTGCATATCATGATACGATCGCTAGTTTTTCAAGATTGTTTTTCTGCAGATTTGTATTTTATTTTGCTGTTTTGGCAATGAGGAAGCTCTTTCCAGTTGCTAGCGTTATAATGACTGACAAAAGCATCTCTGCTGTTGAGCAGATTCTTTTGGGACAGATACATGTGTATGCCTCTAAGGAAAGTAGTTTTTTTCAGTTTCAGTACTTTCAAGGTAGAATCTACTAGTATTCGAAACTGATCGGATATTCTACTTGTTCTAATATTTTAATAAAGTAATTCCGGATGAGTTGCTCCACCAGGAAGATGTTGTTACGCGCACATTTCGCTTTGAAGCCTCGACGGGCTGTGGGGTGGATAGCCTTTCTCGGCACTCGCCGTGGAGAGCGGTGGAATAATTTGAATTTAGAGTATCACTTAGTTGCACACCAAGAGCCCTAACTGAGAAACGTTTGTAGCCTTGATTTTAACACTAGAAATGAATAACTTCTCATGGAATTTGCAAAAGACACTCGCACTGGGCCAAAATTCAAGACCACTAAAAACCGAAATACCGAGCAAAACACTCTCCAGTTTGGTTTCACAGTATATTTTTTTTTGAAGACAAAAGTCAAGGAAGTTTTATCTTATCATTCTCACTAGCTTACTGGTTTTGGCTCCGACCAACACCGGTTACCTATGTCACTGCTGCCACCGTTGTCTATTCCACCCAAGCTCAAGACATAACACCGTGATCCGTGTTTCTTCTTCCGCTGCACAAAAGACTCAGCACCGTGATCGTTCAGTCGTCTGCAGCCACTCACAACGTCCTTACAAAAAAGACAAACCCTCCAGAAATCTCGTTCAGCATAGTTTTTCGTTTACTTCCGGTATAGTAGCCGTTCTGGCCAAAAATATTAATGAGTGTCGTTCCTCGATTCGAAGAAAAAGGACGAAATACATTTCGTCAGTTGTTTTTGGGGTTCCAACCCTTCACCACTTTCTACTGACCTATAGTCGTCGTTCCCGCGCAAATATAAAATAATTCTTGCATTTTTTATTAATTTAGAAAACGGCTGTATTAAATTTATTGAAAAGATTATAGACCAGGGCGGATCTGTTTTCAGTTGGCTGTTGAGAGGGGGCATACTGATTTTTGCGGAAAAAGTTGTGGAATAACTTGTATAACAATAATTAACATATCCTCCCTCTTTTATGGGGCTCAATTGAAGAGATTGTGCCTGTACTTTCTCGAAACCTCACCAGGGGTATACTGGTATCAGGGGATCTGAGATCCCAGGGACTTGTCCCTGACAGTGTCGGTGAGGAACCCATGGAGGTTTAAACTTATGGGCTGTGGTTAACACCCAAGAGCGGGTACAGTCATTTCTAATACAGTTTGGGACCGGAGCTATTCGGCAACCATTCTGTATCGTGGTGCATTGGCGTCCTGTTGCGATTACGACAGGGGTGCCGTTACGCAAAAAGCGGCAAGGATGCTGATAGGTCCGAATCCTCACCAAGGATTATGAAGGGGTCCAGGCAAGCTCTCAATAAGATCTGGTACTCATACTCGGAAAAGCAGTAGGGTAGAGCGGGGCTAGTTGAGCAATTTTTCACTTGAGCGGATATAGCTCCTCAATGATAAGTCTCAATGAGTTGTTATGCGGCCTGATGGATTAGTAATTTATCCCTTAGCAAAAGTGTCTACAGCATTTTTTTTTGTAACAAGTCGAATTTAAGAGCTACAGCTGTTTGAATGCAGAAAGTCAAGTATGCTCAATGTACCCCATAGGTGGGGTAAGTTGAGCAAGGGTATGGGGCAAGTTGAGCACTAAGAAGAGATGAAGTAAAATATGTGTTTGACAATTAGCTCTTTATTTATAGTCTTTTAGTGACAGAACAACAAAACTTAAAGTAAAATTTAACCGAAAAAAGAAGCAAAAAAAACAATCACGTATCTTAAGACTAACTTCAAAATTAGATTCAGTCTTTCTGTTTAAAATCAGACTTAAATATCTTAAAAGAAAATATTAATCAGGTCTTTGCAACTTAATTGTCGTTGTCACTGTTGCAATTGACACAAACAAAAGTAAGACCAGCACCTGGTACACATTTTGTATGTGCCCATTCCCTGCAAGCTTGACACTGGATCCAACTTTCTCCTGGTAAACTTTCAGCATAGCCTTCGCAACAAATCAGACAGGAATAATCATCATCATCACTTTTCTCATTTTACTGGAGTATTTTTTTACAGACACTCTTCTTTCTTTTCTTATCCATGTTTTTCTTTGGCTTCTTAACTTTTTTTGTGGTTTTATTTTGCTGCTTTTCTAAAGCGTTGTTTTCGGGAGTGTCTGTTAATATTGCAGCTTCCTTCTTTCTTCTGTTAGCTTTAGCTGCTTTTCTCGGGCCAGTCTTTGGGTATGGTCGTACAATTTCCGGGCAAAATACTTGTATTAGATCGATCCTTTCGTTTTTTTTGTTCTTTGCTCAACTGATCCCCGCCCGGAATTTTAAAACAAAAGTGAGGTTATAAAAAAATCGTAAGAATTATACCCAGAACCTCTCTACATATCAAAACAACAATAATTTTCTGGAAGATTAACACTTACCTGATTGAAAACAGATAACATTTGACTAGCACAGACGAAAACTTGCGATAAACGACTTTTTTACTTTTTGGTCACAAAATAAACAAAACGCACGGGTGCTTTACTCGTTCGTCGAACCACCACTAGCGATCACGGGGTGATTATCCCTCCCGCGACCCCTTCTTTCCCTAATACGATGCCTATGCGTACGTTGAATAGTTTGCGAGATATTTCGATTGCCCAACTTGTCCCTATGCTCAACTGGCCCCGCCCTACCCTACTCATAACATAAGTTATGGGCTAATAACTAGTACGTTTATGGGGGCGTTGGTACGTGCTAATCATTTTAAAAATAACTTACTATTTTTTCATTCTTACTTAGCGATGATAATAGACTAACAAATTATTTGATGAAAACTCTTATTTTCAATACTCACAACAATTTACTTCTTCGCCCAACGAAAATTGATTTATTCAATCAAAAAAGCATTCAACAGCAGTTCTCAAACAATATCTGCTCAATATACGGCCCTCGTTGTTAGATAACATGCATTTGCTCATAAAGAATTGCGAAATAACATCGTCTCCGCATACTTTGCTTATCTTTCTGGAAAGCAATTTAAGTAGATGAAGGTTATTAGCTTCTTCCTTCGACTCCTTAACTTATGAATGGTCACGCTGCAGCGCCACCGTGACTTTACCACTTACCTGTTCCAGTCTTTCGAGTGCCTCGAGATTATTGTCTTCCAAATAGATTACCGTCTTGGCAGTCGTGTCGTCTTCAACCATTATTGTCACATTGTTTTTTTGCTCAGCCAACCCTGCCCAATCTAATTCTTTTGTTTCCTCGGAAAAACGCAAAGAATTTATGGGGGTAGTTTGTGCACAAACACAGTTTGTCGCTCTACGAGTATTTAAAAGAAATTTTAGAGTAACTCAGGTTTAGTTCAATAGTTATCTTGGAATAGTCTGCAGCCTTGAATGCCCCGTATATACGTTGTTCAAGTGAAAATTCATCCAGGATAAATGGCCGTGCACGTATTAGGAGTTACGCTGGTTGTGTTTTCGATTTTTGCTTGCGCGACGAGTCAAACAGGTGGAAATGAAGTGGTTCCTAGTGAAAGCAAAGCTCTCAATTGGATGAAGAACGCGCAGCATATCCTTGCAGGACCCGCCGGTCAAATGGTGGTACAGATCGCAAAGGATTTAATCAGCCGATCATCAGGAGCTAGTCATGTAAGTGGGGTCCTACTCCGATACAAATTCCATCCATGGAATACGTCCGAAGTCTAGGCCTGTGCCTGTTGCGTGAAAAGCTGAAATTTGGCAACTTGTATTTCTAGATCCTTAGCTTGAATATCGGCAACTTATTCATCCTTGTGTTGCTGAAGGCGCTAATATTTGCGGTAGGTATGATTGGAGCGGGAAATTGGAGTCAGTATGCAAGACGGATAGATACCGATGGTGAGTGCGCTAAAATAGTACCTATTGTGTAAAATGCTGTGGAAAGTGAAATCTCAATTCCATACGTAGCTTTTGTGAAAATGATAGGATTTTACGGCACTTAAGTCAGTTAATTTTCTGTACAAGTGTGTTGTGACTAGTGTTTAAGTGTTGATTTGAAACAATGTTACCTAACAAGGCTAATATGTAGCTGGATCGTCACAAATGAGGGAATATGAACTGTAGAAAATAACTGTTTGCAAGAAGAAGAAAATTTGATGTGCTAAGTGAAATTTATCAGACAACAAATGGAAGTTTTCATTCTCTATTTACTTGCGAAATGCATTTGCATTTTACTTTTGGTGATTACAATTAGATTTAATTATGATCCAATTAGTCATTTGCGAAAAGTACTTCACTTTCGTATGCTAAATGCTGATTGGCAAACCTGTATCTGAACCTTATCTGGTTAACGCACAAACACAATTCAGGCAACAAGCAATCTTAAACAAGAAACCCAAAGGATTTTAGTACTATAAACTTTTTTAAGGCGGGACTTGAGCATAGGATAGATGTTTTTAAGAAGAAACTACTTCAAACTTATTGTTCACAAAGTTTCTGGCACTAACTGAAAAATTAGATTGGATTATTATCTCCATATTCCTATCGATACTGATTCGATTTACATTTGAAAAAGCTCGTTCGTTTCTTCATCATTCTGAGCAGCACAAATAACTCATATGTTTTTTTCCATTCGGATACAGATAGCATTTTCCTGCCTGGCGAGCCTCCGCTGATGATTGGATATCTAGCGGCAGAAGGTTCAGGACGCGACGGATGTCTCCACAAAGCAGCATGTGCAGCTCCTCGTCTAGCTTTTGAATATTCCAGAGCAGCACGAGCTCTGATGAACGGGTTGGAAATCTTCCAAGGGTAAGAGCTGTATCCCTTTTGTTCGCTGATACATTGAAAACTATCTAATCTATATTACAATTCCACAGGCAAGTCGTCGAGAAGAAACGTTATACAGACCTGATCGATCTTATGGAAAAATCAGCATACAACGGCTACAAAGGAGCACCGTGCGATCTAATATATCGTTGCGATTTATAGTTGTATTCCTTTCTCTCATACAGGAAATCAGTTTTATTGATTTAATTAATGTTTTCGTATAAAATATTGTGAAGTATTTAGTGTTTGGATACATTATACATAAATGTATGTTTGCATGTTGTATAGATATATAGTATCATAGGAATTGTAACGTGTTAATCAGAATTTCACATGTATCACAAAACATAGAGAGACGTTCTTAGTAAACTCGCGTAAAAGAGTATGTTGAATTTTAGTTAGTGTCTTTTTTATCTTCCAGCTCCTCTTGCAATCGGTTATCGTTGATGGCGTTAACGTATTCGGCATAGAAAAGATAACCGTCGTTGTTAACATCACCAATAGTGATAAACTTGTCTATGACGTCTGCAAGAGCATGTATTAACGATCGGATTTGTTATAGTATTTAAGGCACATCATATACCAATTATGTGATTAAGTTCCTCGGTTGCATTATCAACAAAAGCATCTCTATCTAGTTTTCCGAAGTTTTCGCTTTGGTGGAGCGCTGCGTGCAACATTTCGAGTCCATCCAAAGCATTGTTATTGTCACTGTCATGAACCTGAAACGAAGGAGAAGAGTTGGTTGATTCCAAGAAACTCTTTAAAATAAAATTATCTTTGAGATACTTTATTAGGTTCAGTGGAGCTTTGTATATGCCGTCAGTTATTTTAGAGATAAACGATAAGACAAACTAGAGGGAACTAAAAAACAAAAAGTTGATTGCTTCCAGGATAATCTTACGGAATGGTGGTTGAAAGATTGTTCACACACAAGGCAGATAGCAGTCCTACACTACAGGGTTCCTTGTCTTGTTCCACTCGCTCACCTTAAAATAATAAAATTGCTTATCCTCATCAGTCATGTTATCTACGTCAATTTCAACTCCGAGCTTATTCAAGTCGTGTTCAATATCACTGAAATTAGACCACGAGCCACGATTATTATTTCAGCACAGGATCCTGCAATAGGGCCAACTAATTCACTCACTGCTCCTGAGGCGAAATGTGCTCATCGACTTTCCGTTTCGCCTTGGAGATCTCACTTCTGGGATGATGTGGACCACGTCGCGGAAGGACAAACGACGGATACAGGACAAACAATACTACAAAGACGTGCAGCAAGTTGGCGTAGGCCATGGTTCAGTGCTGGGTATTGTGAATGGTGGCGATGATTTTTAAAAGGAAATCACAAGTTACATTGCTCTGTTTGTTGCTATGGAATGTTATACGAGTACTGAAGTGCTGATAGGGACTGTGACAGGTTGTGATGGTCGGCCTGTGAAAAAATCGATAGTGGTGGTTCTGCGCAAGAACTAGCTTAGTGACCCTAATAACTCTCGAGGGGGTCTTACTTCTCATATGCGATTAGTGCTTTCTCAAAGGCGTTCGGTTCAGAAAAAATCCATTTAGAATTGAACAAAACCTACTTTCAAAATCAGTTTTGGAAAATTCATTTCCACTTATATATTTTATTGATTACATAAAACACATCTAATAGTAAATAATAATACTCAAAAGAAAAGAATATTTGGTTGCTAATAATATTCAATCCTGTTTGCACACAGGATCAAAAAAATTTGTCCAGGTTGGAAGGAACAATATTATGTTTCGTTTCAAAATGTGTACTAATGTTACAAAGAAATATGCATGTCAGCAATCCTAAAATGCATTTATTAGCAAATATCAATGTGCACCAAAACTATCACTAATTCAAAACATTATTTCGAAAACTAATTTCTGAAAACTCATCCCTAATAAAAGCTTGTATCCATTGCAGTATTCAAGGAGTAATTCCGGTACATTCCACTTTTAGCCAGGGCCGTCGAGAAGTCTTGCGTCCTCGGAAAGAAACGATGCGGAACTGAATGTGGATTTGGTGGATACCATCCGTATTCTGAGTTTACCGTTCGATAAAATGGATTTTGAATAGATTTTTGCGCTCCATATCCTTGAAACAAATCTGCAATTGAAAAATACACAAAACAAACGCTCCATTAGATTTCAGAATGGTAAATGGTGAATTACTCACAAGGACATTCGAAACGGTGCGGTAGGTTGAATGTTTCATAAATCTTAGATGTACTCAACTCTTCTCTACCATCACAACTGTATTGGATGAGTTTAGTATCCAGTTCTCTTTTTGCAACAGCACTTTTATATCTGTCTTCACACATTACGTTGTGATTCGTACATAAAACACGTGAAAAGTTCAATTTGAAATAGATGCAAGCAAAAAAATTGTAAAATTATTTCCCGCAAAGGTCCTGTCAGCAACTCAATTTGAATGCGTTTTCGATCAAACTTCAGCGAATAGACAATGATTGCTATGGACAGCCTGTTTGGAAATGTCTAGAACTTTGTTATAGTTGAAATGAACTTTGGAAATGATTCTTTTGTATGCCTGGTAGTTTGAAGAAAGTTGGAAAATTCAAAATGAGAATTTTAAATCATTGATTTACTGCGTACTCTTTGCATATTAGTTCAATACGTGATGGAAGTTGTTATGAGTTGTTGCGGCGGATAAACTTTTCACAGGATTGTATGTTTTGTCAATACTTTTTGGAATAAGATAAATTGGAATTTCTTTTGAAACTACATATTTGAATGATTCGAAATGGTTTTCGCACATCGTAGCTTAAGAAAAATAGTTTCAATAAAATGGCTGCTATTGCAGAACACATATTTCACATATAGTCCGATGTATTTTTTCTTGCATTAATTGTTTGCGGTTCGTTAGAGTAAGAACGGTCTTGAAATCATAAAAATATTCGTCTAATTGACCACATGAAACTAACGGTAATCAATTTGGAACAATTTTTTTCGAATTGGGTTCACTTTGAAATTCATTTTTTAATATTTTCCAGTATTATTCAAACGTAAAATGACCCATTTCTTACATCAAGAATTTAACGATACTTAGTCGATAATATTTCAGATAGGTCTCTTTCGCCAATTTCAAAATGCCGCGCACTTCAAAGAAAAACCAGCACACGAAATTCGAATTTGGAAATAGTAGCAAACGGCAACACAAAAAAAAATCAACACATATTTGAACATATGTAGATAGATAAATGTCCATATTCCACTTGACAATTACTTTCCTCCAATGTCAGAGTTTAAATCAATCTTAACCCTAAACGGCTAATATTACTCTTTTCGACTAACATGGTAAACTTTTTTGCTGTAGCCTTCTTAGTAGTATAGGTAAAGCTTTGATACTTTGTGTCAACACAGTCGTCAATGTGCAATTTCAAGGAACGTTTATTTGAACGGAGAGGTGTAATATTAGTTAGTTATCAGTTAGAATAAGTAAAAACATGTCATTTTTTTCGAACACTTAAGGTTATGAAGCCTGCTTTACTCGACCTCACATAAAAGTAAGAAGCAACCTTTTTTCGTAATTTTTAATAAAAATATTAAATTGAAAATACGGTATTTTTAATTAATAGCCTAAAGTAAGGATCATAATTCTTAAAAATGTGCAAATGATCTGATTTTGAGGAAAAATCCTTAGTTTTTAACAGTTTTTATTCATGTTAGTCGAATTGACTAATCTATAGCCTCTACGCTGAAAAAATATGATAAACCCTTCAGGGTTATGAGAAAAGCTCCACCGACTAGGAATATAAATCTGATCTCAAACGACTGCTTTCCAAAAACACTGAGTGTTTTCGAAAAAATTCCAAAACGAGGCAGTGCTTCCAAAAAAAGAGAACTGTTCTGCTGTTTCAACACTTCCACGCTCAAATGTGACTATTGTTTCTATTGGAATAGATATTCTATTTTGCAGCATCTACTTTGATTGCGTAATTTTACATAATTAGTTTTATTTTTATTAATTTTTATTCGTTTTTGGCCTGTTATAATTTTTTCGTGGCTTTTTTTGTCTTCTCCTTCGAAGAATTTCACTCTCTATTTAGTTGCAATTAAATATTGATGAGAATGAAATACGAACTGCATGCAGTATTTGAAAAACCGTCCGCTTTTATAAAACCTTCTGGTGGAACCCTTGAAGCAAATAACAGAAGGTAAATACCGTTACAATTTACAATTTACTTTCATCATTTTTAGAGCAATGTCGCGTATCCTTTTTATATACTCGTATCTGACATGTCTAAAGTAAGGTTCAAGGTAAAACAAACATTTCCTAAAGCATACAAACTTTTCACAGAAGAAAGTAGAGCACAAACATCTTTTATGCCTTTGTAAATCTTCCACAATTTCTACACAGCAAAACCACTTAGCTGAAATCTAGAAGGTAGCTACTTGAAAGGGAAACTAGCATTTGTTTGAGCCTCACATTTTCATTAGAACACATAAGGAAGAATGGATGAACAAAGCAAGCGACTGTTAAAGGATACATTATCTGTAGATATAGTGGAAAGGAATCTGATGGTTGCGCTGGGCACCCTACCAGTAGTACTGCCTGCAAATGATTGCCCAACAATCAATGGTAGCAGCCCAAGCTTCTTTTATCAGTTTGAAGTATTATTTGATTTTTGGCCAATCAACGTTTTATAAATCGCACATTCCACGTCTAAAAACTTATTCCGCTCACCACATCCTTGAATGAAATTTGGCTGCCCGATATGAGGTTCGTACCTTTCGTCAACGCTGAACAGCCATCACAACAACAGTCACGTAATGTCGCATTCCAGCATTACAACACTTCAACATCTCTTAGACGAACTACTTTGGGATATCTACGGCAAAGTATCTGTTAGACAAAAGGAAGATGAAGTTCTCGACCGTTCGTATATCTACACAGATGATGGATTCCTGCACATATGCCCCAACTCCTGGAAGTATCCTGTACGAGTGCTGGAGGAACAAAGTGAGTATCATGTGTGTGACTGCTCTACGAGTATTTGTATCTTATTTCCGGCTGTTTTGACGCCTGTAGCTATCGAATCGCTGACGCAAATCTGTGCATCGTTGCGGCTCGAAGTCAGGATAATTGGATACTATCTTACGCGGGTGCTGATGAAACGAGATCGAAAGCGAAGACGCCACCAAATGTTGTGTGATGTGGTTACCGCATGTCTGCAAGCGTTCTCGGATAAGTCTGGTTAGTACGAATGTCATGTAAGCGATTACTTAAGCTGACCAGTAAGTTGGAAGCAATCATTTCGTTCTTCATAAGTTGTGGTTGTATCTGAATCTGCAACTGTTAAGATGATGTTTCTGAATCTGTGATAGCATGCAATGTGTAACACGAGAGAAATAAATTCTGACTGATCCGAACAGTTTCGAATTAGAGGCATTAGTTGAAGAAAGTACACTATTGTGTGTTTCAATAAAATGAAAGGATAGATAATATAATAATAATATAATCAATATTGAAATGAATTTATTGGCACGTTTGTCTTAATTAATTGTGAACTATTCAAAAATATGAGGGAAATGTTTCACTACATTTTATTTGAATGGCTTCGGTAGCTCTAGGTATAATCCTTTTGTCTTATTGAATACCGGAGTTAAAAGTTGATAAATCTATTTTACTGCCTCAAAAAATTGACGCGCTGCTATGATATTGAGCCGTGAATTTGAAATTTTGCATTGAATTTCCAGATAAATTATTGACTATAAACAACTTCAAAAAAAATTCAAATCATTTCTATACTGAGCACGATGAGTTTATAAAGCTAATTTTAACTCATAATACACCTAGCATCCACCTACATGCAGAACATACAAGCCACCATCGTAGCCCGAAGTTAAATGAATCAAGTTGTACCGTTTACAATACGTGAACTTCTTCTTCTCATAGACTTTCCAATCGTCCTTGTTTGAGTGACATATAAAAGGATTTTCCAGCAACAGGTGAGGTATTCTTCACTATTCATTTCACCACATATAGACGCAGGGTCCAAATTTAAGTAACAAGGAGAAATACCTTGCAGGTATAAGCAAGATAAGTTATCTATCTACGCTATTCACAGTTCTATTACAGCTATGTTATACTTCCGTGCCAAAAGCTTTTCCTCGTGGATACCTAACAGCTCTGGCAATATTGGGGATGGAAAAGCGCATGATTCGCTTCCGTCAAATGCTCACATTGACACCACTCTTGTATAACCAGGTGAAGGAAGAACCTTGAAACTTTTGATATCATCAGTTAGTCAGGCGAAGGAATTGAATCTTTCTACACGCGCGCTTCCGAAGTACGTTCGCGTAAAGTAACACAAACCTTGTCCTTCCACTTATCCTGTTCAACTTATTTCATTTCGTCAACCATTTGTAAAGTGAAGCTGATTAATTTTCCGCTGCTTTTCTAGTGTTCAGCCGTGACTTAGCGCTACTCTCACTTCCTCATGGACGCATGTCCTGCCGTTTTAGTGAGCAATCATGAAGTTTTAATTGCGTGCCTCAGCATCGTTCCTTTCAACAAAAAAGGTCCGTCTTGGAAGTTACCGAAAAATTCACGCGTGAATATCGGAATTTCACTTATTGATCCGTGGCTACATTGCGAAACCAACCTTTGAATGAAATACGTTTTTGCAGTTGTCTTTGTCCTCATCGTCCTGTTTTGGTGTTGATGGCGTCGCCATGGTCCTTAAACCTTGACGCATATTCTATATGATAATCGCAGATATGAGTGAGTTCCTAAAGCCGCAACTACAAAAACGCGTTGTCGTATCTTCAGAGTTCGGTGTCGTCATTTAAATCGCCTAGGAAACATCTCCACCTCCGTGAACGTGCAAAAAGACGTGAATTTCAAAGAACCATGGGCGGCACGAACGTTTCTGTTTGCAGGTGGGATAAATTTTCTTAAAACGCGTAGTGGGTGGCAGAAAGTAAAAGGTCACGACTCTAGGGAATAAAAGCCTTGCTTGCTGCTGGAATACGCTCAGCCTTAAACATCTGTATAAGCTTGCTTTAGAAGCACCTTTCCTACTTTTCGGGAAGGACAATAACCAAAATGGGTCATATGAACATCAGCTGACTACTCCTCTAGATTTATAGTGCATGTTCTAGTGCGTTGTCGGTGTGTTATTGATAGTGTCGTCAATGGTAGTGGCATTGTTGCTGGAGTACCTGCCTGTGAATGCATAATGTTCGTGATCCTGAACTACAATCATTGCTCCATTACAACAACAAACCATTAAGGAAAACATGGAAATAGCTCACGGGCGTCGAGGCCAAACGAAAAAGGGTGAATTTTAGATTGACTAATTGTTTCAATTTCAGGAGCGCACACATTGCTTGACCTTGTCATGAAGAGGGCATCGTGTGAAGAATCACGCTAAGGACTTTACCTTCACGGATACTATTTAGTTATTTATGTTAGAGGTTCTTTAGTCAACTATTCGGTCTATATAAATCACAGCCCTTAAGTCCCACCAAAGTTCGTTGGTCATACGGGCGTTTTCACTTTTTATTGAAGATTCCACCCTGAAAAAAATCAGTCGCGTAGTGAAAATCTAGGGATTTGCTTGATCGAAACATTTTCCCAGTGCTTAAAGCCATAGTGACGCTTTCCTCTTTTCGAAGCTATTCATAACGGAAACCTGTAAGAAAATATTCTGAACTACTATTGTTTGGAAACTTATATTAAAACTCTTAGTTTGAGCACACCTTCTCAATGAACATACAATGTATCAAGGCACGGCTTTTGAGCGGTTTGCCATTTTGTCGATTCAATGGCAAAGAGAAATAGCAACGGACGCCCATATCCCGTTTTTAGTCGTACAGAAGCATTATCCAATCCTACAGTAGGATTTATACACATATCCTCACTGATTCATGAAAAGATGTAGGGAAGCAGGAACGTTTCTTTCGCAAAAATTACAAGATTATTTCTTCCTAAGAGATGGAGAATGGGTTAATAAATGAGTACATACTCATTCAAAACCTGCATAAATTTTTTGAGTATTTTTCAATATCATATTTCCATTGAATAGCTATGTTCTTGGATGCAGATGGAGTTCACTCGGTTTTTTCCAGAGCCTTGAAGTTTCAAACAGCTAATTGTCATGATTTTTATCATATAAGCTTTAACAAGCATCTATTCTAAAATGACTGGCTGCTTTCCTCTTGCATGCGAGCCTACAGCACAACTTCAAACTTTCCTCTAGTATTGAATGCATGTTTTTTAAATCTAAAGTTGCACCGAAAATTTATTTGGCATATCCTCTCTGACCGTAGAAAGTTCTTCTGAAGTTTTTGTAATGATTCCTTCTAGGTTGAACAATCGTAATACATATTTGATTTTATGATGAAAGACATTTTTCTGTTTATTGCAAGAAAAAAACAATCTGGGTTTAAGAGATATACTGTTTTACTGGGTTGATTTTAAATGCTTGAATTCACATCATTTTTAGTATTTCATAGGTACCTTGATTTTCCATCCAACCATATATCGGAAATTAATTCTGCCTTGCAATTTTGTCATTACATTTTGAAAAATTTGTGAATTTCAATGCCCAGTTCATTTATTTATAAATCAAGCATAAATAGGAGCACATCTTAAAAACGACATAAACATAGAAACTTCAATGCATGTTGTCTTAAAACTATTTTTTTAATTTCTCAGTGTATATTCTTGAAATCGATCCGCTAGCAAATTATTTGAAAAAAATAGTCATGGTTTCCGAAATCAAGGTTCACAAATTCAGGTTTCACAAAGTTTTTCAAAATTTTCTTTAAAAGTTTCTGAAGTCCTTTCGATTTGGCTACCATATGAATCAAATTCACATGCTAGAAAATGAAAGAGATTTTATGTATGTATGTCAGAGTAAATGCTCATCAGTAAAATAAAAGGAGCAAATCTAATTCGTTGGAGCAAGATGCAATCACTGCTATGTACATCTTCCGACCTTTAATTTGGGCAACGAGTCTATAAATAAATTGTTAAAATACAAAAAAAATTCTTCCCATCCCATCAATGAAGTACGTACGCACGTCATACAAAGATATTTGTTGAGGAGGTTTACTTCCTGATATAACCATCCAAAGGACACAATAAGCTTAAACCTAAGATACTCTATCAACTTGAAATTCTCAACAGAAATACTTTTGTTGCAAAAGAGTTTCGGCACAACAAACTGCAGTTCATGAAAGCTGGGTTCTTTTTCGGAATAATTTCATCTTTCCAACTACTTATATAAAATTTAGAGCTCTTTTTCCGAGAACCCTATTCTAGTGGGTTTTATATCATTTCACTAAAAGGATTCCTCGTAAACCTTCAATTTCTTCATTAGCTGTAGCCATTGAAAAATCTCCGTATAAATTTCAAAGAATGCTTGCAATGATCACACACTGAGGCCAGGATTTGACTATTTGTTCTGGCAAATTTCATGTGTATCGCAGTGTGAAAATATTGAAAGAATATTGGTTTGCTGTAGATAAAAATAGAATTGAATCAATTCGATTGCGTGTCCAACGAAAGTAGCCGTTGTGCCTACCATTGACACAATAGCTGGCACGTGTCCCTGCAAACGGAGCGGGAAATCTCGTTCTCGACGTCAGTCACAATCACTGCGTGTTTCTGCAGAGCATACGACAGATGCCTACTTAAACTAGACAGAAACAGTCCTGCCCAGCAGGATATCATGTTCATATTTGACGCAAAAGAACGTGAAAAAATGTATTCTATGCAAGGAAATCGATCCACCCATTGAGTGGGCATACATATAAAGAAGCATCACAATTTATGAGCAGCAATGAAGCATGAAATCTTGGTGAATATGTCTACATCCGTGGAATCCGATGTTGAACTTCCCTTGGGAAAGGTTCATAAAAAAAAGTTGATGGTACAAGACCTGTCGATCCACACCAACCATATACTCGAGCTATACATTTACGCATGTAGATATGATTGCTGCATCAATTCGTGATATCTAGGACAAGCTTCAATAGAGCCTTCGATCAAAAAAACTCAGTAAATTGATCAGGATGCATATCAGGATGCTCCCCCTAATGCAAGCCGACTACCTTTCAAGCGAAGACTTTCAGCTTCAAGCAAATATCGCCATCATTTCCGTTGCCGTAATGCATTTGATGAATGCCTTCATATCTTAGTCCTTAGTGAAAGGTGAAACATTTATTTGAAATTCAGCTGTGTACAAAACCAGGACAAAAAGTTGACATAGTAGCCTGAGGTCTTTGCACGTCTTAAAAGATGTGCCACCATCACTGTTAGCTTGAGGAAGTTGAAAATTTCAAAATCGATTGTGTTTTTGTTGTATTATTCTTGATTGAAAGCAAACACAAACGATTTAGATCCAGTCCACTTTCACAATATCTATCGTTGATGTCACTTGAATGTATTTGTAAGTCTTGAAATGATAACATGGGGGCGGTTTTTGCTGTCTTTCTAATTTAAACGAAGAAGCAGCTCTTAGGATAAAATTAATAAACTTACAACCTTGAATACTGACTTAAGGGGGGAAATACATGTAAAATTTAAAAAAATGCTAACTTCAGATTGATTTAAAAAATTTATGTTGTTCATTCAGAAGATTTTTAACATGACATCCTTAAAGGACATGTCTCAAAGTACTTGAAAATATTTTTTTTATAATTTTTCAACACAATATGGCGGCAATGCGAATGAATGAAAAAAACACCTAAAAAAATGCCTCGTACAACTTAACGCAATTTCCGGAGATCCTGCAACATTCAGAAGAATAAAAATTCGTAATTGAGATGTATAGTTCATAGGTTGACCAATAATTTTTTTAAAAAAAGATGTAATTTTTACATTAATTTTAGATTAAACAAAAAAATCGATTAATTTTGAAAAAGTCGCGTTTCAAACATTAATAAACAAATTATTTCTCTGAAATTGGAAAAAAATGTAGGTTCAACTAGTCCATAAGACTCTTTTGTAGATGTGGTATGAATTTGAGCCGGATTGGTTCAATATTTTTTGAGGTATTTTGTACGGAAGTTGAATAAGTACTACTTTGAGAAAAACGCGTCTAAAGTTTGCAGTAGATTAAACCCGTTGATTATTAGTTTTTATTATAACTAACTCATAAGTCAACGATTCCAGGTCCTATTTCCTTAGAATTTCAGATTTATAAGAATATGGTAGGGGTACATAATTAGAGAACCGCCCATAGCGCCCAAGAGAAAGCAGGCAGGGACGCGCGGCAGATGTGCTCGACTTAATGGGGAACGCCTCGCTGCCTATAACACACTATAACTCGATTTTTTTGAGCAGTTACATATATTTCCCCCTTAAATAACATGATTATAAGATTGAAATTATTTTTAATATTAGAATGCATTTATTCAATTTATGACTCTATGCATCTTTGTCAGAAAAACCAAAAACATGAATTTTATTTTAATTAGCGTTTCGAACTCGACATGTAAAAGATCACATTTTCCTCTATGACTGTAATGGAAGACTGTTTGTTTATGAAATATACAAAATATAAGCAACGACATACTGGCAAATAGGGATGTTATGGAACGACAAAATATCGTATTAGCTCCAAGCGTTCCAGCTCCACCAGCGTATTAGATTCCCTTAAGCGTTCCAGCTCCAAACGGCTCCAAGTTGAAACTCGAAGCCGTTTGGAGTAATTTTTGTTGTTAGAAACGATGATATTCGTGATTGTGACTGAGCGGGTAGATATAAAGATTTTGCAGTCGGAGTTATCGAACAAGGGGCGAATGACAGGAAGGGATTGCTCACATTGCCTAGAAGCTAAACTGGAACTAGTGCTTACCGTCATGTTTGTTTCACACTCGGTTTCTTTAGTCTTGTTTTTTTTTGCTTCTCAGACTTGTTTAATACGGTCAGGTCTATAGTAGGATGGTGCCTTTTCATACGCCTTCCCAAATTGAAAATTGTACTTTTAAATGACACTTTTGTGGAACAAAACTTAAAATTAGCAAACTCAGGGCCCTCTTCTTCAAAATACACCCACAAATAACTTCTTTTCATTCGCTTAAACATTATCGCAATCGGAAAAAATACAAATTACGAAGATGAATATTAAAGTTCAGATACACAGGTTGAATGCAAAACGAATGAAGAGCAAATACGCAAATTTCCTTGTAGGGAATTATCAGAACCAGAAGTCAAGTTATCGTTCTGGAGCTATTAGTATAGGTTTCGGCTCCAGTATCGGTTTCGGCTCCAGTTCCAGTCTATATGAATTTTGGAGAAACAGCTCCGACCGGAACCAATATGCGATTCACGTTGGAGCCGTTCCAAACCGTTCCGAGTGCGTATTAGGTTCCATGGAACGGCTCCGCTAATTTCGAACCATCCCTACTGGCAAAGGATCAAAGAGGCCAAACTTGACTATATCAAACCATGAAACCCATCTTCAAAGCCAAACTGGTAGACCCAAAAACCCAGAACCATCAAAAATCTGGTAATGTCGTTTTGGCATACAAGAATAATGCAGTCATTTAAATTTAACTGGCTTGACTTATAGAAAGCTAAGGAATTGATTCATGTGTGTAATTTTTTGATGTAAGAAAGCTTTCTACAATCGCTATTCGAGAAACAGATGCGAATTTATTTACCATCGTTGATTAATTCCACTTAGATACTATTAATTATTCATATGAAACTGTACGCTGCCTTCTGAATTTCAAATGAACAAAATTCCACCTAATCGTTCTGTATACTGGAGAAACACACAGGAACCTCCTCCTCTTACTAGATCCGCTCCTCCGTCAATAAGGATAACACCAGTTCAAGTCTGTTTCGCAGCCTGTCAATAAAAATTGAAGCTCTATGTAATTAGTCTGTTTTTTTATCATGTCTCGTGCAAAGTAATTCTCAACAACGTGACGGCAACGCATTGTGGGGGTTCTCCCTCAGACCCAACTGGCGAAAGCGTCACTTCCAAGAAACTGCTTGTCGAAAGAATCTCCCCGTCACACATTGCACAAATTCTTGGCTTCTCGGCATGGAATTGCTCCTGGCAGCTTTTGTTCCTTCACACTTCGGGCGAGACAATTCAATTTTCCATGAGGCCTTCTTTCAATGTTGAATTTCGTAAAGAGTCTAGGCGTGCTGAGACCTGAGAGATCCACCATCGCGTGCTCAAGTGGTAAATGCAAGGGAACAATATGTGAACATTGGAAAGCAATTGTAATTTATGCAAAAGAGGGGTTCAATACGCATTTGCATAGGAAACAAAAGGGCTTTGATGATTGTCTCTAATTTGCCGCAAGATTATGATGCTAGTCTCTAGCTCATTTGATCCTTTTGGTGGAAATATGATCCAGTCCATTTAAATATCATTTTTTGATGTATATTATATAGAAATGAGCTCCAAGATACTGAGTCCAAATTTAATTTTAATATGCAAAGCCATCAGGATAAAATAGCTTTTACTTTAATTTTGTGTTTCTATGCATGCTGGAGTATGCAAATTATTTTATTGTGTGGCAAGGATGCCGAAAAAATGAGTTTTAGAATATTATGAAAGCTTTCTTCTGATGTCTATTTAAATAGTCACAGCACAGATTACTTAACAAACATTTTGAATTATTGTGAGCTGCTTTCTGAAATCCTGCTATTAATTATTCCTCTCAATGATGTCGCCCTTTTAACTGCAATATTTTGAAGCTTACATCAAACACTTTGCTGTAACTGTCTTGCCCCGAAGACAAAGAAATCGATTTACAGACATCCTCTCGTCTTGCTGTGCTGTTCTTTCTTGAGAAGTCCTTGACCCAACTACTCGGAAGTTCTACGAATTTGTTGTTATTGCTTTGTCATATTTGGCATCGTCAGTTGCACTACGGATTTGATTTGTTTCAGGAGTTTGGTTCAATGCCAACTTGAGCTTCTCAACATTTCCAAGAAAATTAATTTGGCTCTCGAGAACTTTTTGTGTTCGAAATGCACTCGAGATTCACTTTCCCTAACAGTTGATATAGTTTGATCAAGGTTTTGGTTGGCACTCGAAATCAACCTGAAAACCTATCCTTTTTGAAGAGTTTCTGATGGTATTTCATTGAAAACGGAGTTCGACATGTGAAATCGCAATCGATCGATCAGCTAGTGAAACAATCATTCTTGATGGGCAGTTTACTGAAACTAAATGTCGTCTACATCTTCTTAAATCATTTTTATGAGGACATCCATAGAAAATGGCAATAGCATATGAGCATGTACTCTTCGTATCCGTTAGCGCTTTATAAACTGTTGGATTACAAAAGAGAGTGATTCCTGTGAATAAGTTCTTGCTAATATCAAGTAGGCGTTTCCTATGAAATAAAGGCATGTGAATAGTGTATCTTCAAATTAAGGCTTTAATGATAAGTTCGTCACAGTTTTAAGTCAAATAGATAGTTAATGCATATATGAAGTAATTTATATCGGGAAAAAAAGTTTAAAACTTCATGAAAACGGTTTGTGTCAATTTTCCGATGCAGAAATAATTTTTCCATTTCAAATAATCCAGTATTAATGTGGGGCGCCAATTGTTATTGCTCGCGATAAAGTTTTGTGGTTGGAAAAATTTGATTTTGATTTAAATCGATAAAGCTTGCCTCAAAAATCAAAAGCTGCCCTCAGTTATTTTGCAAAATTGTTTGAACATTTTATTTTTAAAAAATCTTTTGAAATTTCAGACCGTTATATCTTGACCTTTTAACTCTTACGCTGCGAAGACACTAATAACCATAATTTCTTAGTATTTTTAAAGGAATCGGCCGTTCTATAAAAAAATTTGCGGCAGCATGGATTTATCTAGCCTTGTTTAGAAGTTATGAGCACCCCTGGAAACGTCATAAAGCGATCATTTTAGTAAATTTTTTAGTTAAAGAAGTTTTTAATTTTTAAAAATAATAATGATACTCTTGAATTGTAGTTCAAATAATTGTCAAATTTTGAAAATACTGTCCGTAACCTTTTTTTCGCATTTTTCCTAAAATTTCATATTGAATATATAGTTATTTTGAAGGGAACAAAATAGATTTTGATGAATAAATAAATAATTTTTGAAAAAACATAAAATTCGCGATACCTTTTTTGAACAGAACTCGTACATGGATTTCAACAAATGATGCTGGAAATAACTTGCGACAAAATACTTTTTAGGAAGATGGTGAATCAAGATTATGTTGGGCAGATTAAACTTTCTCATATCTTCTTATAGTAAACTTTTACTACAAAAATGAAATTTTTAATCAAGCCGATGCGTTAACACTTTGATAAAACCGCCACTCGATCCAAGACAATGTTTTGTCCTGAGACAGTATCCCAAGCTGCCCCCTTTGTTTCGAGCTTGAATACGTCTATAAAAAATTACAAGCATAAAATATCTAGAGATCTTAGCATTGTATGCAATCACTACCTTCGCGTCATGTACACATTGGTGATATCTTCTATACGGAAACTCTGTTCAAAATGTATTTCAAAGAAAAGGGAAGCAGTCAATTCCAGCATACACCATCACTTTCCATCTGAATCTGAAACGCAATTCTGGAAATGAAATAATAATATTTTCCCAACAGAAAAAGTATGGGAAAGTTTTTACATCTTACTCCTTGAATTGACTTGAAACATTGAAGTGAAGATAAAATCAAATATTTTTATTTAATTTTCTTTTAAGGTAAAAAATATTGCCAACCTTCATTTTTTATCATATCTGATGCGTACGCTTGTTTGGCTAGACATAATTTGATAGAGTACCAGCATTTGGAAGATGTTTGCTACAGAACCTTCACCCATTGTCCTTGGAGCATCTAGTTCTTGATACAAAGGCAAAAATCATGTCACTTCCTTGCTTGGATGGATTCGGAACCCACGAAGCAATACGACGGCATTATTCGACCCTCGAATCAACAATTTAAGAAGCCAGAATAGATAGCATCTTGGTTTATGTTTGAGCTCTACTAACGGAATTCCACGAGCAAAAAGATCTTCAAAAATGAACAAATTATTTACCCATGAGCACTCAACCTTTTCTTCCTCTTCATATAGATGTATCTTTATTTGCCGAACAATTTAAAACCTTTCCCAGGCAATGAATCTTCTTATTGTGAATAATGGTTGGATTGATTAATAAACAACAGAATGTACCTTAACAGGAACAACAGCAAACAACTCATTTTCGAGAACTGCAACAAAATTTTCATCTATTCGTCAGTTTCACGAAATTCTTGAAAGTTAGGTTCATCATTTGAAGAAGATTTCCTTTCTTTTCATTAGATATAGATATAATTTTTAGAATTTCAAATTTCGACATGGAGCTCAAGTCATGAATAAAATAATAATGGACATTTCAAACGGACACTTACTACTGTAACGATACTTCACATCTTTCCTGGAAAATTCTTCCAAATGGCATGATATTATTCCATAGAAAAAGTATGAACCTAAAATAACTCCAAGCTTTACAATTTCATACTGACCTTGAAATTTCTTGTAGGTGTATTAAAATAGACATAGCTACTATTCTGCAAATTGTTCCTTTTGTTTCTGTTTTCCGTAATCTTCGTTGTGGCATTTATGAATTTTTAAGCAGTACATATTCGTCGTAAAATGACGTAACGATGAATAAAAGATTGTTAGTAATGGAATTCGGGCAAATGTACATAAACATATGTATATGTTTGTATGTACAGCTTTCTCTCAAATTTTCATGTCCTTACCCTGACACGAGTTAAGGTTGAAATCATGGCAAACAATCCCAGGACAGTTGTTTGCATTACAAAAACTTTATTAGAGATTCAAGGAGTTTCAGGGACATATAAATGCTTTTAGATTTTGAGTAAGATTGAGATGCCATGGAAGATAAACAGATGACATAATCACCGACCAATGTGGATGATCTGGTAAATGATTTGGGTGGAGACAATTAATGTAGCGACTTATGTGAAAATTGTTAACTTAAACAATGGAAACAGTTTTCAAAAGGCGTATTACATAAATACTAGAGATAGAAGTCTACTTCGTTTGCATAATTTTGCTTTTATACATTTATTCAAATGGCCTCTGAAATAATTGTGCGTAACGAACAGTCTTTTCTATATTTCCAAATGATCTATTTTTGGGCAAGCAAAATATAACTCCTGTAAATGCATAGTTTATAAAATAGCAACTCAATTATAAATGTTATCTTGTTTTATTTTAAAAAAATCATATCCAAGCACATTTTAGAAAAGAAAATATTGAAGCTGAAGATTATGGCCACGTCTATGTTTTTGATTATTCAAGAAGTAACTCTTTTGTAATAACAACAGCGTGGCAGATTTGTGGTATTCTCTTTAGTAATTTTGTCAAAGTTCATCATCAGTGAGCCTCACTGAGCTGCGTCTATAAATTTATGAAATAAATGCTCCAAATGTGAACCTTTCATTGCATAAAATTGATTCATGTGAAATATTTTAGTCAAAAAAATTTCAATTGTTTTTGAGGTTAAGGGGTCTTTTAGGTTACAATTTTCCACAAAATCCAAAAAAAAAATTTACTGATTTCGTTACTAAATTTCATCAAGAATCCGATTTACAAGACTTTATAATGATATTTTAATTTTTAAAGTATTTTCAAGCGTGTATTGTGAGATGCCGTGAGACTGCATTTTTGACGCTCCGCTGTGTTTCGGTAATCTCGACTCCTCTCTCCTGAATTCCGAAAGTATAAGCATGGTCCACCTCATAATCAAGCAGCTCAGGCAATTTTGAAGCCAATATAATTTAATTCTGCACGATTTGTTAGAAAGATCTTCGTAATTCGTTAAAAAAAAATTAAACGCGATTTTCTCGAATTCATGTTTTTTAAGCTGGTGGACACGATTTTAGAAAAACTACTCAACCGATCACTCTGATTTTTTAATATGTTGTTGTACACATACATGGCTATAGCTGATAGAATCTCAGTATCAATTTTTCCTATTTTCACTCAATTTTTAACCCTCAAAAATAGGTTTTTTTTTAAAAAAAAAAAAAGGCCGCCATTTTGTTATTTTTCAATGAAAGAAAAATTCTGATTCCGGTATCTGCCATAGGCACTTAAACAAGGATTAAGTTGTTTTTTTTGTTTCCAGATGATCCTGTCACCTTAAATCTCGTTCGCCATTATTTTTTTATGTTTTTTTTAAATTGTTATGGGTAAAAAACAATAAATAAAATCGTTAGAAAATTAGTACCAATTAACATGTGTTATGTAAAAACTTCGAAATGATTTTTTTTGTATTGAAAAAAATGGTTCAATTTTTTTTTAAAAATCGTTTAGTTTCCAGACGTAATACAGTCAGCACAAGAATGATCTTGGGAAATTTCTTCCGTCCATGATTATAACCCTGATTTGACCCAGGTTTTCATTTACAGCTGAATAAACTGATAGTCTGGTACCAAATCACATTTCCGAAATTTACTTGTCGCCAATCAGCGGCGAACCTGGCACTCGATTCATAGATAGAAAACATTCTAACCACTAAGCCACCCCTACTACACATACACGCACTACAATTATTTGTTGAATTATTTTATTAATTTCATGATTTGATTTCATTCAATTATTTTTTTAAATCAATATTTTTGAGAATTTGATTATTTGTGTGCTGTATCAGTCTGACTTCTTCTTATGTTATAAAAAATAAAAAATAATGATGATGTGAGCCCCATTGTTTGAGGAGATCGAGAAGACTACCTTCTCTAAATATACACGCTAAAAATTCCAATAGTCGTTTTGAGCTTATTGTGAACACATATCAATTTTATTTATATATACATATAGATAATAGCAATTTTTTATGGAACATTTGTTTAAATATTAGGGTCGTCAATAAGCCTAAGTATCGATGCGCGACAAACGAGTTTTGAAAATCGTGAAAAACAAATTTCATATTTCACAACTATACAAAAAAGATAAAGTCTTCTTAAAACACTGTGCTTACTTTAATGTATCCCATAAGCTGTCTGTTTAGATCGGATCATCCAATCTTGTATCATCATTACATTTTTAATTTTTTCATCTTGAAAGCTTAAGGGAACTCTTACAAATTTTTCATGAGCATCAAGCAAATATGTAACGACATCATTTGATGGCCTTTTAATGAAAAGAACATTTCATCGTAATTCATTGGATTATGGCAACAATTCAGCTTAGAAATTGTGAAGCGAAGCACTTCTTGAAAAAGAGGCGAAATGTGTAGTAACGTTTGTAACATTTTATCAATCAATCATGTTTATGTTATCTAAAAGCTTGAACCACTTTTGACCCAAGTTGATTATGGCTTTCTCGATTTACTTGTAGCTATAATATATGAGCAAGAGCTAAGGGCAATGTAAACATATTAGCATACATAGTTTATAGATGCCAGGATATCTTTTCATCAAACGCTTCTAACTTTTACGGTCACAAATCAAAGTTTTTGATGGACCATGAAATGCGATGCACACTTAATCCGAAAATAAAGTCCTTTCATTCCATCTCTGCTCTGTGTCTACTTGTTAATCATTTGACTTTATTAATTTTTATCTTTTATAGTGTGTCCTATGCAAAGCGAATATGTATCAATAGTTCAGTATCAACTATTATCGTTCATTTGGCGCTCCAGGAAAATCGATATCGTACATGCGTTTTTGCTTGTACGGTGTTAACCGCGTTTAGTCGTTTTATCTAGGTACTTGGGAAAATATTTACATACGGGCATGAATGAGCATTACACTTGAGCTTGACATGAGCCAATTTCTCAATTCATTAAAGCAATTTGCTGTTCAGCGGGACTTTACTCAGGAAGGTAAACATTATCCGTAAACCACATGATTGCATATACATGTACATATGAATGAATACCGAGTAGTATGTAGGACAGCTTGTCGACATTTATATTGTAGCAGGCCTAGTCGCACTCAATTGAGATTTAAGATTTCCAAACACAGATACAATGAGATTAACTCAAGCTTTTGCGCTAGTAATTAAACCGAGTTTGATTGACTGCTTAGCTGCTGCTGCTGCCGATATTAAAGGACTGGGTTTCAGCTTGCTGCTTTTGTGCCATAGAAGATTATAAGATGTTAGCAAGCAAATTGTATTTATTGTCGTCTGTCTGGGACTGAAACATGTATAGATACTAGAAAATAAGAGCTATCGTAGGAAAATTGACCGTTTGACCTTTCCTATATACATCTTATATAACTTCAACAAACAACTAACATTTTCAAGATTTGATTAATGGGGGAAATTCGCCCATTATTAGATCACTTTGTAGGATTTTCCCCCGCTCTCTTCGAAAACCTTACTCGTTTCTAGTGATTTTTTTCTAGAACAGTCTTTATGTATAGTAATGACAATAAGACGACATCCTGAAACATCGATGCTTACTTTCCAATTGAGTATATTTGTTGCAATCATTTTCTTATTTAAAATAATCGCTGCTTCTAAGTAAGAGAAAGTAGACCTGTAGACTCAATACAGTAAACCCTCGTTATCACGAACTCGGATTACACGAATCATCGTCAAACCGAGCAAAGTCTGTTAACACGTCCAAATCAATGTAACTACATTTCGAAGAACCTTATTTCATATCAGAATGATAACATTTCGTTTTTCTAGGAATACGCGCAGTCACGTTTTTTGTTTATTAGTCAGCCCACAGTATTTTAAAGTTTAGTGTGGTATAAATTAAGTAAAAATGTTGGATAAAAAATCAAGAGATCAATTGATCTTTCTAATAAACGTAGGATTCTAGACGAGGTTGAAAGTGGTGCGTCGCCAAAAAATAAAATTGCGGAAAAGTATAATATTCCAAAGTCTACTTTATCTACAATAATAAAAAACAGGGAACAGATAGACACTGTTATTGCTTCTGGCTCGTCAGCTCCATCCAAATGCATTCGCAAAGCGTCAAACGAAGAAGTCAAGATGAAACTTTTGGATTGGTTCAAGAAAACATGGAATTCAAATATTCCTATTTCCGGAAATTTGGTAAGAGAAAAGACGAAGGAAATAAATGTTTCTATTGGTGCGGAAAATTTCGAATGCTCAGATGGCTGACTTTGGAGATTTCAAAACAGATACAACATCTCTTCTCATATTTTATGTGGTAAAGCAAATAATGTGAGCGAAGAAAGTGTAACCGAATGGCTCACAAACTTTGAAGAAGCAAAAAAAAATATTGTGAAAGGAAATTTTTAATCTGGACGAGACGGGTGTATTTTACAATCTGCTTCCTGACCGTTCATTAGAATTCAAAGGAATAAAATTACATGGGGGTGCCAAAAGTAAGGAACGGCTTGCAGTTGTACTATGATGTAATGCCGATGGATCTGAAAAGCGAAAATCATGGATCATTGGAGAATATGAAAATCCTAGGTGCGTCAATAACTTGCACTGAAATGATTTACCATTTGAATACACTCATCAGAAGAATGCTTGGGAGAGTTCCACTTCTTTCAGCATATGGCTTATAAACTTTCAGAGGAAAATGGCTGCAGAAATAACCAAGTGCTGTCAACTTAGATAATTGCAGTGTACACAAATTCAGCAACCTAGAACTGTCAAACGTAAAAGTGATATTCTTCCTAGCGAACTGTACAAGTAGGCTTCAACGTTTGGACCAGGGAATTATAGCCGCATTCAAGCGGTTCTATAAAGCACGATTTCTTTGTCACGTTTTCCTTTGCATCGAATCAGAACAATCAAATTTCAAATTTATCGTTCTACAAGCAATGAGAACAATTACTGCATCATGGAATGATGTAACCAACCCCACAATTGCAAATTGCTGCCGAAAAGCTTGAAATATTCGCGAACTTGATGATATATCACCATCTCTTTCTAATCCTCGAACTCCGACCGATTGAAAAAATCTCCTATCGATGTTGCAACTCCAGGAACCAATGTCCTTCTCTGAATATGTTGCGTTGGACAACAACATCGAAATTTGCAGCCTCGATTATAATGACAGAAATGAGAACGAAGCAAAAAATGAAGCTGGCTGTAAAGAACCTGTCGAGAAACCAACCAGAAATGACATCCTATGCGCATTGCAAACCCTATAAAAATTCGCACAAACCAACACTGAACTAAATGCAAATTTTGAATCATTTTGACATCAAAAGGGAATGTTTGAAACACAATTCTGTTAACTATCATCAAAAACTATAACAGATTTCCTAAAACAAACATGAATTATCAAAGTTAACTTGTAATAATTATATTTCAAAATTAATTGATCTAGAAATGCTTGAAATTGTTATTGACATAACTAGAATGGTTACTATAATCAGTTTCAAATACATATCTTTATTTACGAATACAAAATCCAGACATTCGATAAGACGAATGAATTAGCCTTAAGCGAATTCGGTTATGATGAATTTTTTGACGCGAACAGGACGTTTTATACCCCGCCGAGTTCGTGTTGACGAGTGATTCCTGTAATACATTTTCGCATTGTTCAGCGTCTATAATTTTCGTAAAATACTGGGTGTAGTTGGGGAAATTAGCATAATTCCTTGCTTGCACTTAATTAAGTGAAAATTTTCAATCATTGTGGGAGCTTACAGGGATATTCAAAATCACTCTCCAGATAAATTAGCTACATGTTGAAAAGAAAATTTTGAAACGTTACGGTTTTATTCTGGCACAATATTACTTTTCTTCCATTCTACCGATGGAAATATTGCCGCCCACATCACCTTCTTCTGCGAAACAATGAGGTATGCGTAGGCCTCCTACAAGTGTAATACACCGTGATGGATATCTTTTGTAATCAAATTAAATCTTGTCTTCCTGGAAATCTACCAACATTATGAATTTATATTCTTTCGGAAAATACCATTTGCTCTTAGATATATTGAAGAATAAATACAAATAAATCAATTGTTCATTGGCATGTATTGAAGAAAATTGCTACAATTCTAAACGGATTTATTGAAGCATATCTCAATCTAAGCTACTTAAGAGGAAAGCGTGATTTTCAAAAAGAATTTTCCGTTGTTGCTCGAATAAATTCAATCTCTGGCTCTTGACTAGTTAATTGCGAGCATCTGACGCTTGCAGTAATGATTATTATCGCTTGCGCTTAAAGGATCGAATTTGAAGACAATAGTGTAGTAGTAGTGATTTGTGAGATAAATACAAGAAATGGCTATAACACGTATCCCGCTATTCATAATTTTTGGCATACCACATCATATACATGTGTGTGTATTGTATCATCACATTTGCCTTCGTAATTTTAAGTGTTAACTGCTTTAAAAGTTTTGCTTGATTTTCAATAAAAACGCTTCGTGAACGAATATTGTTCTAGCAAAGCTGTTAAGCCTAGATTTTTTTTCTTCTTTAATGAACTGGATTATGAATGCCATTTCCTAATTATTTACTGTTTTTTCAATATTAAATAAACTATTTCTTTCTTCCGCTATCCCAGCTGAAGCAAAAGACATGAAGTTCACCCTCTCGCCTCCATCCCCTCCGAAAATCGATGCCGCTAAGAACATAGCAGCAGCATCGTCGGATTTCAACCAATGGCTGCACGCAATGAAAATGGTGGCCAGGTTGCCTGGTGGTATGCCACCTGAGTTTCGTAAAAAGGTAATCCAGTATCACTTCAATGGATTTTAGTTAATGCAGCTAACAAGAATAATTTTCATGATCAAGCTGTGGCTTTCGTTATCGGATAGATATCTGCAAACGAAAAATGTGGACTGGGAGAAGGAGCAAACCAAATGCTTCAGCGAACAGTGGCGCGAGGATGACGAGGAGCTTGGTATCCAGATTGTGAAGGTAAGCACCATCCGTTTGTAGATGACTCATGAAAATGTATTTCTATTTCAGGACTTACATCGAACAGGATCAAGTCTTTGCTCAGGTCCAGCTGGATCACTTAATCAAGCCAAACTTAAACGAGTCCTGTTGGGCTATGCCCGATGGAATCCTGAAGTTGGTTATTGCCAAGTAAAAATTAGACCAACTTCACTATGGTGCATAAAGTGTTGATCCTTTTTAATGTCCTCAGGGCTTTAACATGCTCGGAGCGTTAATTTTACAAGTCATGGACAAAAGCGAGGAGGATTCCATGAAGGTAATGATCTTTCTGGTCGAAGGATTACTCCCACCGGGATACTTTAGTGGATCATTAGGCGGACTACAAGCTGACATGGCAGTCTTCCGTGAGCTGATGACATCAAAGCTACCGAGACTTGCTAAACATCTGCAACGGCTGCAAGGACCCATGGGAGAAGGATGTTTTGAACCGCCACTGACCAATGTATTCACGATGCAATGGTTCCTAACATTATTTTGTACATGCTTGCCGATCAATTGTGTACTTCGTGTGTGGGATTTGATTTTAATAGAAGGAAGTGATGTTTTGCTGCGGACTGCTCTAGCTATATGGAGCCTTTTAGAAGAGTGAGTGGCCTGGATTGAAAACATTTGATCGAATCTGACACTATTGCAATTATTTTAAACTATTTTGAATAATTTACTTCACGCAAATGCCACTGTAACTTTGCTTTCGATCAGGACTTTCAAGTGGGGAGCACAAAACCTTATTTTATCTCTAGGCCAAATTATCTCATCATCACCATCAATGGCACAATAGCTTAAATTGAAACCTTGGTTTTCTGTAGGCATTGATTCCAACTGTCTAAATCTCACAACTGCATCTTCCTGTTGTGTGATTGCTAGTTGCTGGCCTTTCATAGTGCTCCTGGGAATTTTATCATCATACCTGGCCGGTCAAGTGTAATCTTAGCAGCTCCACAAGCATCGATACCATCTGCACAATTGACAAGTGCGTACAACTCATGGTTATAACAAATTCACAAGCCGGCTCTGTCCTTCACAGGCCTCAGGATGCGTCATTTTTTAGTATATTTCGATTTATACTATGTATGCTTGTTGGAAGTCTATGCAGACCTAGGGTGCGTCAATTTTGTATTCACATGAGTTTTCTAGCACCTATTTTACCGAGGATACTTGTTCTGCTGTCTATCAGTCGGGTCTGAACACACCTTGAAAATTACCAATCATTTTACACGTGAACTGTGTTAATCTTTTTTCAATTATTTTCGACAGAATTTTGTAGGACGTACACAACATTGAAACGTCGCTGAAATTATAACAACTAAGCTTGTCTCCTTTGTTGTATATGAGGTAGATTATGCTTTTAGAGATCGGATATTATTTGGTGGAGGTGGTTTGCCATAAGTGTTGCTTCGTTTTGAAGAAGCTCTGCTGGTAGACCATCAACTCCAAGATCTTTTTTTTGATTTTTGCTGAACTATGATAGCTTCTACTTCTTTCACAAATGCTCATTGCAAAGCTGCATTTCCCAAATTAATATCTTCCGGAATGCTTCATTTGGCAAGAATACTGATACCGGTGATAGATTTAGTAGTTTTAGTAGCTTATCTAGTTTTGATATCGCTCAAATCACTAAAAACATTTTGCATTATATCTCTACATAAGCTTTTTTGTAAATTATAGCCTTGGCTAACTCTTTTCAGTATTGCGTCCCGTGTGTTGTTTTCACATATATTATTGTGCCTAAAATTTCGTTATTGTGTTTCTCTTATTTTCGTCTGCCTTTTTTTAGCTAATCGCCTTTCTTGTCATATTTTTCCTTCTTGGCTCTGGTTGATCACTCAATGTATTGTAAATGAGTTTTGTTTTTTTCGATATCATCTTCATATTCTTCATCAATCATGTCGTCTCGTATTTTATGTCGTGCTGCGCCTTCTTTTACTAACGATGTTACGCCTTCTTTAAACTAAAACCACATTTGTTCAAGTGACTAGTGCGGGCTTGGCAGAAATGTATTTCCAAAATGAGTCCTGTTTTGTATGTCGCTACCACTGCTTCGTTTTCCAAGAAGTTTACCTTTAACTTGGAATTCCTGCTCCTATTGATATTTGGTCATGCCTTACAGCAGTGATAATTCGTCCTTATGAGATAGTAGCCTGATCCGTAGTTGGCACCCCGATATGCTCCTGCATCGAGTTTACGAATAGCAGCCCTTTTGTCGTTGACGGGATGGTCGATCTGATTATATGTAGCTTCGTCCATCCGCAGATACCCAGGTGTGATTATAAATGACACGATGCAGGAAGCAAAGAAAACTTACAACCACTTTATCTCATATTCACTTCAAATTACTTCACCGTAGCATTTTTCAACATCACCTCATTCTTGTTTCAAACTTTCACTAATGGTTTATGCCTTTCCATGCCACATCATTAACATTCTTAGCTAGCAAAAATGGATAATACTTGTTTCTTCAATCACTTGTTGCAGGAGAATTTTGGCAACGAAAACTGCAGACGATTTTTACTGTCGAATGGGAACTCTTTCCGGAGAGCTGCTTAACGGCCACTTAGTTGATTCGAACGGATTGATAGAGAAGGTCGTTGAGCTTGGGCCAATATCGGAGCTACAAAAGCTTCGAGAAAAACATCTGTATAATATCGCTCCGTGGCAAGACAAGAAAGGATTGAAGTAAGTACTGGGGTTTATGACTGGCTTCGCAATCGAATCTAAAATCGGTTATACGATTACAGAATATTCTACTCGGACGACGAAGCTGATTCCGATGAAGACTCTCGCCTGGCAGTTGCTACTGTGTGGGGTCTTCGACTCAATCGTCGTGGCTCATCCTCAACGCCGAACAAGCCACCGGCAGACAATAAAGACCGAATCGCCCTCGATATATCCCTCCTTAAAAAGCAATACGATCGACTTCGTGAGAGGCAACGCCAAGCTCATATTATACTCACTGCTGCAGTAGTGAAGCAAGGAACAACCACCGTTGCGAACCCAGCCCCACCGCTTCAGATGAACCAACTGCTGATGGGACGTAGTGCAATACTTACGAACAAAGGACGCCGTATCGGGCCGCCGCAAGGAGCCATTCCTCCCGCTCGTAAGCTCAGCGCAACGGCCAGCAAGCCAGCGAGGCAGTCACTATCCAAGCCAGCAAAACGGGGTGAAACCCTCCACTGGCAAGACACTGACGCAGCTAAGCGAAGAAAGAACTCCATCACCATGAAACAAGATGGACCTTCTGCGACTAGCAATCCTGGACGCGAAGCTTCGAAACACTACTCCGAAGTTGCCACATCTTCTAGAAGTAGCATTCCAGATAAAGCATCTTTGGCACCAACTCAAAGAATGCGGAAGAAGAGCGAGTCGTCCTCCTATAGTGAAGACAGTGATGCAAATTCAAGTACTAGCACCAGCCTATGTGACGACGATGACATCGACATGTGTGCATCCTCTTTAGAAGCTAGTCCACTGAAAAAGCTAGAAGTCAATGCAACCACTGCTCGTCCTGCGTCCGAAGAAAAGGAAAATGACAATGTTAACAAAGTGCCTGATGTAGTCTTAATAAATTTAGATAAGGAAATTAAGGACGAGAGAATAAACGTACCTGGAAATGAAGAGTCTACAAGTCTCGCGCATCTAACAAAGTTTCCCGAGATCGCAGACGAAGATAGTTCAGCGGAATGTGATCGCTTTGCAAACAACAGATCGCTGGAAACTCATCAAAAAGAGCAGCCCGTCGCCTCTGCAGATGCAGATGCAGATACAAATGATGTGGATGGCAATATTTTTAAAAATTTAGTTATGTCTAGTGCCTCGCCTAGTCGAACAGATATCTGCACATTCGAAAAGTCTGTCGAGTGTCAGCAAGTGCAATCTCAGTGCCCCATAGAATTAGCCAACACGAAATGCTTATCTCCGACAACTGATAACAAGTCCTATATAAGCAGCTCCCGCATAAGTCCTACAGAATCTTCGAAACCTAAAATCGACTTGTCTAGTTTGCTAAGCAGTAAGAAGAACGAGGAAACCACATTCAATGACACAGACGACAGCTATGATGCCAGCGAGGAAGGAGTAACCAACGAATACTTTGAAAGAGTGAATCTAGTGGAGCGCCCCAAAAACCTAAACCTCTATTATTCGCATAGTGACACAAGTCCGCTCGTTTCTGACTGCAACCCTTCACTCCCTGAAGGCAATCAAACAAATTTTACTCGTGGATCTCTACAGCTCAGTGTTGATGATGACAAGAAACCATGCGACCAGGCTGAGGTAATTGGAACTCCCGAGAAAGTTACATCAACCGAACGTAGCAAGCAATCATTATCAGACGAAACATCTCCTAGGCCATCTAGTCCATTTAGTATGCCAAAGCATGTTGTAACGAACCATAGTCATCTTCATATTGATCGGGAAAAGTCATTTTCATTTGACGACGCCTCGACTGTTAAGAAAGAAGAGCCCAGGCCATCGTCGTGTCCTGAAGCGCGAGCCGATATTGTTGAAGGGAAGTCTAGAAGTGACAACGTTTTGAAAATTATTGAAGAGAATTCCAAAATATTGAATAGAATCCTCAAAAAACACATAAGTGGTGACACAGCTCTGAATAACGAACGGGAGAAAGATAATGCTCATAGTTCGCCCGGAGATGTGATTGTGAACGAAGAACAGCAGACTTGCAGGCGAACTGATATTCCGCTTGAATTTGAACAAACTAACTCATCGAAAGACTGTTTGGAGGATATGGAAGACAAAAGTCTCACTAGCAAAAGTATTTCATACAGATATCCATCGAGCACAAGTGACAATAATAGTTCTCCCGAGGAATTAAGTAAGCCTAAATGTGATGCACCTCACCGAAAAAGCTACTACCTAACGAGGCTTGAAAGGAACAGGTCTTCGTCGCGACCACGATCCAAAACGGCAACACCTCTACGCTACGATGATAACATCGCCGACCGCCTCGAGTCCATCAAGAAAACCATCAAATCCATCGACACTCTGTGCGATGACCGTTCTTCCTACAAGAGTATCAAATGCCAAAAGTATATAGACTCACTATTCGAGAACAAGACTAAGCCTAAGCCCCTAATCAAAGTCAGCGAAGCAATCAGCGATCACAACTACAACGACGAGTACACCTGGTCTGGACGTTCGAGCAGCAGCGCAAGGTACTCACGTGACCTAAGGCGTGACACTTCTCCTAGGCGAAGGCTAGCCGAGGACAGGGAGGAGTACGAAAGCCGTACCAGTCGTGATATCCTGCCAATTTGTTCAAATAGTTTTAACGAAAACAAAGACGCTTCAATAGAGCATACTACTAGAAATAATAATAGAAGTCCTTCCTGGTGGGACAAACAAACAGACGTAAGCGTGAAGGACGAAATAAGTGTGACTGCAAATCTTAGCAGTAGCTCTTATACACCCAATAAGATTGAAATCCGCCACACTACCGTCACGGCCACGATGTACGATCGCTACCTGTACCAGAAAAAGGAACGCGGTGCCAAAGGTGAAAAGTCTCCCCCATCGCCAGTTATCACCAAAGCTTATCTGGACTCCCTCAGGCCGAACGCTTCACCAGCTGGCAATCGGTACGCTCGATCGGCTGAAAACTCGCCCTCCAGAGAGAAAGGGTACAGTAGCAAATCGTCCCTATCGCCTTGCATCACCAGCCCCATCGCATCTAAAGAAGATCTCCAAATTCGGAGCTGCGACAACATACTCATGCAGTTGAAGAGTAGCTCCGCATTAACAACCACCACCACTATGCAACCGTACAGCTCATTATCGCCTAAATCATACCCCACATCCCTAATAACAATCAAACCCTACAGAGGACCGCTAGATCAATCAGATACCAACACCTGAGAACACATCCCCACTTGCCCACAATATACGCTTAAGAATTTTCGAATATTTCACCGCTTAAATACCGCTTACTCATTAGTAATAGTACAAACAACTCAGCGCTTGGTACTGTAGTCAAGCTTCATTGGAACTCTGATCCTTCCGACACAATTGTGATGTTGTTGGGGGCGTATCAGTTGCATATATTTTTCCAAATGATTTAATTGCGAGGTGCGCACGTATTTCTATCGAAAGCCTCAAAGAGTGGAAAGTCCCTGCCGGGAGATTTACCTGGTAGTCAGTTCGACTCGATCATGTTGTTTAGAAAAGCCTAACGAGTAATTCGGTCGGATCCACCTTTTTGGGAGAGATAACATTTCGTTGTACAGTTTATCGTTATTTGGGTGAGCACACTTTCCTGATATCTAAATTCGTAAGCTTACAAATTCGAGAATCAAATGCAACATGAAAAAGTGATTCAGACATTCATCATTGCTTGAAAAAGCTTTCACTCGAGACCTCTTTCTTTTAGAATAACACGGCAAATCAAATCTTTCTTCAAAAGTAAGGTTGAACCTAGTTCCCTTGCTCATGAAAGGTTTAGTTGATAAAAATAAATGATTCTTGCAAAAATAAGTCACACCCGAGCATGAACCACTGGCTTTAATTTTTATGAACCACCAACGGGAAGAGCCAATAAATAATGAATAAAACTGTGAACTTTCTCCAAATAAATCGATTGGGAAAATAAATGCAAGTAGTGTTTAACATAGAACTACATAATCCTTCGCTCATTCCGATTTCACATCTTTTCTACTTTCATTTACTTGCAGCGCAAGGACACAAACTAAAACTTAAATTGACGCTTCTACGGCCCCTAAAAATAATTCCTCGACATTTCCAACGTTTCTCTTAATCAAAATTACTTACAATTTCAATATTGCTATGCTGTCCTCTACTAAGTAATGCTTCATACGAACATTGTTACGTCATTCAAAGTTTACGTGTAAAGTGATTTAAAAAATGAAAATGAAAAAGATATTTGTTTATTGTTAGCTAGTCATATTTATCTGAACGACACGAGTACTTAGCATTTAGGGCTTAGGTCGAATCGAAAAAAATAAACGTTTTCTTGACTGATTTACTCTACTTATAAAACTTATGTGACATGTTTTGAACTGCGAATTAATTTTTGGAAAAGAAAACCCATTAAGGAAATCGTCATATGTTACAAGAAGTTTGATGAAAATACCATATGCAAAATAAAAGCAAATAAATTAAAAACAGTTTTCTCTTATTTACTTTGGCTGTTATTACGTTTAATCCATCCGATTAATTTAGGTGATTTATTACAAAACCTTCGCAACAAAACTGATATTTTAGAGTTTTTATTTATAGCAAAACACTTTGAAATGTTCGACCCATAACTCATCTCAGAAGTATTATACTTACTTATACTCTAGACTTATTTACATCTACATTATGCATTCTTTCAGTTTTTCGTCCTTGTCTTCCTTCTAAAATTCAGGAAGTATGGGTGGACAAGTGCACACTAAGTGCTTGTCTCCATATGCATCATCTATTCTGCCCACAGTTGGCCACATTTTCGTGTCAGCCTTCACGAAGCTCTGGGCAAACATACAAATCGATAAAAAATAATCAAAATCTTTAATGAAAATCTTACCGCTGGGAAAGCTGCCTGCTCCCTGGTGTACGGTCGATTCCACTCTGAATTGATCACTTGCTTCTGCGTGTGCGGAGACATCTTCAGAGGATTAGCCATCCGATCCCATCGACCCTCTTCAATCTCCCTGATCTCGTACCGTATTGAGATCATGGCCTCGCAAAACCTATCCAACTCTTGTTTATCCTCTGACTCGGTGGGTTCGATCATCAGGGTGCCAGCCACTGGCCAGGACATTGTCGGCGCATGGAATCCATAATCCATTAGGCGTTTTGCAACATCCACCGCTTCAATATTTGCAGTTTTTTTCAGGTCACGAATGTCCAAAATGAATTCGTGTGCAACGAGATTCGTTTTCAAGTCCTTGTACAATGTCTTGTAGTGGTTTTCGAGGAGTTTCGACATGTAGTTGGCATTTAAAATTGCCACCTGCGTGGCACGCTTGAGTCCCTTGCCGCCCATTAGCTGCAGATGATAGAAGTACATAACATAAAGAACAAACTGGGGCTCATAAACAGAAATTGAAGCTCTTACCTTAATATATGCCCAAGAAATCGGCAAAATAGCAGAGCTACCGAACGGTGCAGCACTAACAACGCCGAAGCTTTGCTCGTCATTATCCAGTGGACTTATCACCGGATGTCCTGGTAAATACGGTATCAAATGTGCTTTCACTCCAATCGGCCCCATACCTAGATTCAAAAAGATGGGAGGTATATTATTAGATATTTCCTTATAAACTGTAACCAAGCGTCTTTTCATAAAGGCTTTCTTTTTGCAAATGAAGTTGATAAATTTACTACTACTAAGCAACTTCCATACCTGGACCACCACCGCCGTGCGGTATACAGAATGTCTTGTGCAGGTTCAAGTGGGAAACATCACTTCCGTAGTCTCCTGGCCGGCAAAGCCCTACTTGGGCGTTCATGTTGGCGCCATCCAAGTACACTTGGCCGCCGTGCTGATGGACGAGCTGGCAAATATCCGCTACCGTTTCCTCAAACACTCCCATCGTCGATGGATAGGTAACCATCAAACACGATAGATCCTGCTGATGTTCAGCCAACTTTTCCTTCAAGTGAGACATGTCGATGCTTCCATCCAAACAAATCTTTATTGGCTCCACCCTCATGCCGGCCATTTGCGCTGAGGCCGGATTCGTTCCATGTGCACTTATCGGGATCAGGCAGATGTTGCGGTTCGCTTCTCCCCTCGCCCTATGGTAGCTTTGAATAGCACGTAGTCCTGCATATTCCCCCTGAGCTCCGCTGTTCGGTTGAAACGAGATCTTATCATATCCCGTTATTTCGCAAAGATCCTTTTCGAGCTCGCGAAACATTTGATGATAGCCTTTGGCCTGATCTACTGGCGCGAAAGGATGTATGTCCGTGAAGTGCCGGAAGGAGCACGGCATCATTTCCGTCGTGGAGTTCAGTTTCATCGTGCACGATCCCAAAGGAATCATCGAGTGGACCAACGAGATGTCCTTATTTTCGAGCTGCTTCATATAGCGGACCATTCGAGACTCGCTGTGGTGACTACTGAACACTGGATGCGTGAGGTACGACGACGTTCTTCGGTACTTGGTATTTTCTATTGCATTTGACATGAACTTGTTCTCGGACAGAATATCCGCTAATGATTTGCATCCGAAAATACTAAGAATATCGTCAATGTCGGCAGTCTTGACCGTCTCATCCAAAGCGATACCAATCGAACCGTCGCCAAAGTATCTGAAATTGATCTTTTTCTGCTGCGCGCGTGTCCGAATATCTTCTGCCGACAATCCTTCTGGCACCACATGCAACGTGTCGAAGAACACCTTGTTCTTCAGCTGATGTCCTGCATCCTCTAACCCCGTCTGAATAGCCAACGCTGACTGGTGGATAACGCTTGCAATGTTTCGCAATCCCTCCGCGCCGTGGTAAATAGCATACATCGCCGACATGTTCGCCAGGAGAGCTTGAGCGGTGCAAATGTTGCTGGTAGCACGATCCCGCCGAATGTGCTGCTCCCGGGTCTGCAGAGCGAGGCGATATGCGTCCTGGCCGTCCATATCTCGTGTTACGCCAATCATCCGTCCAGGCATCAATCTGACCAGGCTTTGCTTGCATGCAAAGAAGCCTGCATGAGGACCGCCATATCCAAGGGGAACCCCCAATCGCTGGGACGTTCCTATCGCAATATCTGCTCCGAACTCTGCTGGTGGACGAAGGAGAGTTAACGCCAATAAGTCCGTCGCTGCAACAACAAGCGTCTGAAAGGTCAAATGGAAATCAACGAACGATCATGAAGATCCTGAAAAACGGTTGCGAAAACAAGCTGGCTTACAAATGACACTGTTGTGATCCGTAGCCAGTAACAAAATACCGAAGAACGGCAAATAAGTCTTACCCCATTCTTGTGTGCTGTTTCCGAAATCTGCGTAAAATCCATCACCTCCCCGAAAGTGTCTGGATACTGAATCAAAATCCCTGATATCTCTCGACTTGTTAGATTCGCTTCCGATATCGGTCCAACTTCAACATCAATATCCAATGCAGAAGCACGAGTTTCCACCACGGAAATGGTTTGCGGATGCAAATGATTGGATAAGTAGATCTTTTTTCGGCGATTTTGTCTGTGTAAATCGTTTTGAGGTTGCGATAACTGCATTTGGAGCTAGAAGCTGAGCTTCTTACCTCGTACATAAACACATTGCTTCTGCAGCGGCTGTTCCTTCATCTAGCAAGGATGCATTGGCCACATCGAGGCCAGTCAGTTCGGATACTAGCGTTTGATAGTTTAGAAGAGATTCTAAGCGTCCCTGAGCGATTTCTGGTTGATATGGTGTATATTGGGTGGTCCTGGAAAAAAACGAAACTCACTTGTATCATACAAATATAATTACAGGATTGTGCTAAGCCTATTTTCACATAATTTGTCTGTTTTAAATGTTTCCTCCAAAAACATATCCAACCAAAAATTACTCTCGACCTCCTAAAATTGACGCTACATTATATATCAATTCAAAGAGCAAGAAGAGGCAATTAAGTTATAAGTTATCACTGTTCGTTTCTTAAATTATTTGAATACAAATCGATTTCACTCACCAGCCAGGATTCTCAAAAATATTTCTCAATATTGTGTGCGGCACATAGCAGTTATGATATCCCATTCCGATATATGTTCGCCAAATTTCATTTCTCTGCGCAATTCTGCGAATCCTTTCAATAAGTTCATGTTCGCCTGCAATTCAAAATAATCGTTACAATAATCATCCCAGTTGCTATTAAAGGATGTTTTCCAATATATCAACTATAACAGTGGCATGATTGTTCTCATTGGCGAAATGTGTTTTCGATTTAATCACTCCAACGTTCTTTCTTGCATAACAAATCTGCGACATGTTTACTTTGATAAGAGCCCATATTGTATGTGGCTTCGCAGGGGATCGATGTGGAATCCGACATCACCAATATTTTGCAATGATAACAGCATCTACAGCGCGTATCTCTTAAGAAAATAGATAGTACACATGACCTTCGAGGTCAACTCAAACGGATGATGTTAAAATTAGTAGAGATGACACATTCACACTATAGCGAATCCTCGTAAAGCATATCATTCACCAAATCTGTGGTGGCAATTTTTCAGCCGCCTTCGGAGTCTAGAACAAGTACGCCATCACATATTTTCTAGTAGCATTGCTAAGTTTTTGAACATGTTTCACTCATCTCTTATCAGATCGATCTAAGAGCAATCTAGATCTGTACTTACTCAGTGCTTCGTCCAATTCCAATCCTCGATTGAATTGAATTGCGCTGGGCACAGCTTTGTTCGTCAACTCATTCAGGGACTAAACAAATACATCCTGTAGTACTTAATTAACCATCATATTCTCAGCACGCTACCTTAAAACCTAGCAGATCTAGCATGGCAACCACATCAGTCTTTCGTGGACCAATGTGTCGTGATGGAAAATCCGTTTTGTTGGGAAACACTTCCTTCACGGTTGCTAGTTGCCTGCCCAACACATGTTCCACTAGCGCAGGAGCCACAGCAAACCTTTTTAATCCATGCGTCGTTATTTTATACATTTTCAACCACTTCCACGTAACCACAACTACTATTTTCAATGGACTGCCAACTGGAACTGACCCAGCTTTTTCACCATCACCATGCGAGGCAAAGAGCAATCCCTTATCAACTATCATCTTGGAGGAGTCTCTTTAGAAGCACATTAAGATTATTCTTGAGACGACCACAGTAACTTTGTTTCTATGAGAGAAGAAAGCATGCTAAAGATTCGTGAAATGATTTTGCAAAGTATCTCGCAGGGACATTATCGTTGTTATCAGCTACCAAAATCCATTGATGCATGATGATTTTCCGATTTTTTGATTAGAATGAAATTTAGGGAAGACGGAATCGCTTTGAATTGATGTAAGATAGATGTAAGCGTGGTGGTTGTTTTCGAATTTTTGAATTGTACCATGTTGATACGGAGAATCCTTCTCTTCGTTCGTTGGAAGCTTACGAAAGCGAAATTATCATACATAAATATCAGTCGTGTGCATTACTTCCTTGCAAGCAAATCTAATATATTTTTCGCATTCCTCATTGGGATCATACACGAACGACAAGCACTTCATTTTAATGAATGATTAAACTCAAAGCTACTTGTATTGCCATTTCTCTTCGACTCTTTCCTCAAACAAGTTTGTAACCGACATGAATCTCGATTCGTCTTTTCAGTTAACGAAAATCGGGGCAACCTTTTGCGTTTTTGGTTAACGATCGATTGCTAAAAATTCTGTTTATCCTGATGGTTTTTTTCTAAATTAACACAAATTTTATCGTTTACAATTGAACTGTTCAATTCTTTCATCATGCTAGGCTGCTCTGTGCTCACATACCACAGATTCTACGGTGAGTCACAGTGAAATTCGTCCCATGCTCAGCCTTAATGATTGCCTACTTTTGATTTAATGGATTAATGTCGCATGTACATATAATGTCGAGTGGAATAAAAATATTTATCTATTTACATTCATATCCATCTGTACATCTGTAATTGTATCTGTTGTACCCACCTGGGCCCACTTGGAACGAAAACTGTTTCTGAACAAGATATCGTTTCTTTCTACCACTTAAATAAAACAATTGTGGATGCCTTCTTCCTTCCGCTGAACAGAGACACGGATTTCAAGTACTACTAGAAACAAGCCGCAAGGTGCGACCCTTGAGGTCCACACGGTCAACTTCCCAGTAATGTCTACATAAATATTAAACACAATAATAATTATGAAAATAATACTACTTTAAATGAGGTACTCATAAAAGTAATTGAAATGAGTTAATATCCGGTTCGTGATATATAGTGAATGATATAAATGACCTTGAAGGTCACGATGACTTTTAATGATTTTTTTAACCTAATTTTTTTTTTTGTAATCATGAGAAAAAGTTTTACTGATTTTTTTTACAAAAACTGTTTGGAGTATATAAATTTTATAAATATTGATTACTGTGTTTCGCAAATTAGCTTAAAAATTTATTGTTTATGAAATAAAACCTTAATTTTTTGCACAAACCAAAAAACGGCTCAAACAATTTTTTATAAATTTAATAGAATGACACAAATATCAATACCTTAAAGATGCATATCCTATGTTTAGTTCACGAGATATAGCGCATGACAGAAATGACTTTCACAGGATCAAAGCAACAAACCCCTTCGACCGAAGTGTCCCAAAAACTAATCGGCTCTTAAAATTGCAGTGAGTGAGTTATGCTCGTAGAAAAGACTTTCCGCGAACGCACGTACATACAAACACACACACACACACATACATTCATCTCTCTTTCTAAAAACACTTTACTCTACAGACCGTAAAACGTAAAACGTAAAGAAATGTTAAAAATTTCAATATCGATTTTCGAGGCGATTATATATACAAATAACGGAATTTTCAAAGATATAAACACACACACTACCACTCTTAGCATTTAACTACCTTTGAAACTAAACTTCAAACTTAAACAATCAGAAAAATTCGTTACATTAATTACATACGTCATTTTTCATGTGTGGAATGGGGAACTTCCGCTCAATATAAAATGATAATAATGGTGTATCCCCGAAAAATCTTCCACACAATAAGTATAAATAAATAAAAATATTTAAATACATAAATAAATAAATAAAAAATTCTCAAATTTCCATATCTCGCTCTTGACCCTTGGTTGTTGTCCCGAGTGTTGGCCGAGCCACTTTTACTTTCTAGCAAAATGGAATTTTTTAATTTGCCTCAAAAATTATCAAAACTAACACACACTAACCCACACACATGCATACATCCCTCTTTCTAAAAACTGTTGAAAATTTCAATTTCAAAGTTCAAAGTTTTGGTACTATCCCTTATACCGATTTCTTATCGTCTGGGAAGTACTATGTACTGAAATTTAACTATGGAAAATTACTGAAAATTTGATGGAGAGAGTGATTGTAGGAGACGGAGGTGGTTTTAGTCGGTAAAAATCCGGCATGCCGAGAGGCAGGAGCTGATCGGTATCTTTTGAAGATTACCACCTCCCAACGTTGAAAAAAAAATATGACCGAGTGGAGTGCGCCTCGGCAAATCGCGGCGAATACCCCCGCTGCAACGGCTACAAAATGCGTCTCGGGAATGCGAATAATGTCAATAAACGCTGTCACGTGCAAACAATGTTTCAAGAAGAAGAAGGTTTCGACATTTCGTTATAACCATAACAATTGCGCCGGCCAGCTTAGCGCTGACTTTTGCCAAAAGCATTTGTTTTATCGATAGCCGACCAACTCCCAGCAGATTGCAAACATTACCCGAAAGTGAGTGATAGAAGCAACGATGAAAATCGAAGAAGTAAAGAGCACTGTGCGGGCGCAGCGAATCGCCGCGCACAGCCATGTTAAAGGGTTAGGTTTGAACGAGAACGGGATCCCCTTGCAAATTGGCAGCGGGCTTGTGGGGCAGAAGTCCGCTCGAGAGGTATGTTTGTCGACACTTGGACCGAGTTCCAAATGATTATCCTTGGCTTGCATTCTTAGGCGGCAGGCATCGTCGTCGATCTCATCAGGTCGAAGAAGATGGCAGGCCGGGCGCTTCTCTTTGCGGGGCCCCCGGGCACAGGCAAGACAGCAATTGCGCTCGCCGTCGCACAAGAACTGGGCAACAAAGTGCCCTTCTGCCCGATGGTCGGCTCCGAGGTGTACAGCAGCGAGATCAAAAAGACGGAAGTCCTCATGGAGAACTTCCGGCGCTCGATCGGTCTACGGATTCGGGAGACAAAGGAAGTGTACGAGGGCGAGGTGACCGAATTGACGCCAGTCGAGACTGAAAACCCCATGGGCGGCTACGGCAAGACCATCAGCAACGTGGTCATTGGGCTGAAAACGGCCAAAGGGACGAAGCAGTTGAAGCTGGACCCCAGCATTTACGAATCGCTTCAAAAGGAGAAGGTCGAGGTGGGCGATGTTATTTACATTGAGGCCAACAGCGGAGCTGTGAAGCGACAGGGGCGCAGCGACACGTTTGCGACCGAATTCGACCTCGAGACGGAGGAATACGTTCCATTGCCGAAGGGCGATGTGCACAAGAAGAAAGAAGTGGTCCAGGATGTGACGCTACACGACCTGGACGTGGCCAATGCGCGACCGCAGGGTGGCCAAGACGTCTTGTCGATGATGGGACAGCTGATGAAGCCGAAGAAAACTGAAATTACTGGTGAGGAAACTGCAATAACTTACGGAAATTATTCCTTCCTGAGCAGCTGATTTCATTTGAACGTATCTAACTTTTCGTGCCGACATTGTAGCAACGCTTTTCACCATTGTCCCTTCAATTGCCTTGCAGACAAACTACGAATGGAAATCAATAAAGTAGTCAACAGATACATTGATCAGGGCATAGCAGAGCTCGTTCCCGGCGTTCTATTCATCGACGAAGTGCACATGCTCGACCTGGAGACCTTTACTTACCTCCACAAGTCGTTGGAATCTCCGATCGCGCCTATCGTCATTTTCGCCACAAATCGAGGTCGTTGTGTAATAAGGTAACGAACAACGTCAACCCGAATGTCTGTCTACAATCTCATTTTTTCACAGAGGCACCGACGACATCGTCTCACCGCACGGCATTCCACTCGACCTGCTCGATCGCCTCCTAATCATTCGGACGTTGCCTTACAGCGTCTCCGAGATCGAGCAAATCATCAAATTGCGAGCACAGACCGAAGGACTACAAATTGAGGATAATGCGGTGACTTTGTTGAGCGAAATCGGAAGCACGTCGACGTTGAGGTATGCCGTTCAGCTGCTGACCCCGGCATATCAAATGTGCAAGGTCAACGGGAAAACGGTGATCGGGCCGGATGACATTAAGGACGTGAACTCACTGTTTCTCGATGCGAAGCGATCATCCAAACACCTGTCTGAGAAGAACAACAAATATATGATGTAAAACTGCTAATTGTAATAAACGTTTTGATTGTGTTAAAATATCTTTAATTAATATTTATGATGTTTTAGACTTATTTCGATTAAAGACTGCTCTTTTGCTCACAGAGTTTTCACTCGATTATCACTCGCCACGCTTCGTATTGTGTTCATTCCATGTAACCGACCTCCCCCTCCCTCTATCCGTATTCCTAAAAGAACTAGTTATTGTCCATAGAGATTAATTTCATAAGTAAATAAAAGTTATTTCATATTCTCATTGCGGCTCAATGATTGAAGGCCAGTGGTATAGATAAAGAACGTACGCTGTAGTCATTAATCAGGACTCAAGTACGCAGAAAAGTTTTTTTGAAATAGACGAATTATTCTATGGACTATGAATCCATAAAATGTTAATGTTTTTAAAGTCATAATTCAAGCGATTTCGTGTAAAAAACTTATTCTTATGAGAGAAACATTCTCGACATCACCAACAAATCTATCGGAATCCTACGCATGAAATTTTGATGAAAACGTAGTGACAATGTACAATACAACGTTATGCTGATGACTTAAAAATTTACCGCGCTATTCGCTCAGAAGAAGATTGTATTGCTCTCCAAAGGGTACTAGACGCGATCGTTTCTTGGAGTGAAATTAATTTTCTCTTCCTTGATGTCCAGAAATGACCTTCTCCTTAAAAACCTGTCCAATTGATTACATCTACATGTCGTATGATATTCCTCTTGCGACTGTTTTTCAAATAAAAGATCTGGGAGTGATTTTCGACCCGAAACTTAAATTTGTGCCTCACATTGTGGCTATAGCCGCATGTGCCTTTCGTCTTTCCGGGTTCGTATTAAGGCACTCTCAGATGTTTACTGACATTTCCTCCGCCGTCAACCTATACACTAGCCTCGTTAGACCCATCCTTGAATATTGCTCGCAAGTATGGCCAATATATTTTCAATATTTAGATTCTATGATTGAATCAGTACAGCACAAATTCGCAAATTCGTTTCATCTTTAAATTTGATATTACATATATGCCATATGAAGAGCGATTTTCCTTGCTACAACTTTCTACTTTGCAACCCCACAGACTTCTTATAGATGAGTGTTTTCTGTTTCGGCGTCACCATCGAGTATCGTATTTCAGTGAGTCCCTGGCGTACGTAAATCCGCACTTACGTAAAGTCCTATGAACTAATTTAATTCATTATTCTAGAACCATCAAATAAATCAGGCATTTTCATCGCTGATACGGCAATCATGAGCACTGTGTGTATATTTATTTATTAAACATTACATTACATATATGCATCATTATGTGTATGCATCACAGCTTGTCCACTTAGTCCTCCACTGTTTTTCTAGCTCTCTGGTCCAACTTTGTAATCTTGCCTTAAGTGTATTAAACACGTGGTTGAAAAATGTCACGTGTTCCGCAAAGTTATAGATATGCACGAAGCAGGAAAAAGTTTGTCGAACATTGCACGACTTCACAGTATAGCAATATCTACTATAAATACGATAGTGAAAGAAAAGGAGAGAATTAAAAATGCTGTGGAGAATAAAATCAACCATCATTTCAAAGGTCTTATTTATGAAACCGAAAAATTACTAACTGTCTGAATGGAAGAACACCTTCAGAACGGATTTCTTCTAAATTTGAATATTATAAAGAGCAAGGCAAGGAGCATTTTCGAAGATATGAAGAAAAGAAAAACGATACAAACACTACATTTGTGGCCAATAATCGGTATAAGAAAAGAAGCCGATTTTATAATGTTCATATATCGGGAGAGGCGGCAATTGCGGACATTGATGCTGCTTTACAGAAACTCTGGCAAAAATAATCAAAGATGCTAATTACTTGCCGGGAAAATATTCCACGCTGACGAGGCAGGACTCCTTTGTGGAAAAAATGCCTGATAGAACCTATATTTCTACCACGATGAAATCAATACCTGGCTTTAAAATCGCAAATGATCGGGAGACTTTACTTCTTGGTGGCAATCTTGCTAGATATAAATTGAACCCTTGATGATATATCACAAGCAAAATCCGTGTGCATTCAAAGGAATTAAAAAAGAAACACTCCCTGTTCAATTCCGAACAAATCGTAAGGCTTGGGTAACAGCTCCCATATTTGAAGACTAGTTCACAAAGTCCTTTATTCCAGAAGTTGAGAACTACTGCAAGAAAAAGGAAATACCAAAATCTTGCTTTTAATAGATAATGCCCCTGGTTACCCTTCTCATCTCGACATTATTAATGAGCATGTGAGTGTGATTTTCATGCCACCGAATACAACATCTCTCATTCAACCCATGAATCAGGGAGTAATAAAAGCCTTTAAAGCATACTATCTTCGTAACACCTTTTCATAGGCTATTACAGAAACCGATGACAGACAAATGACGTTAATCGATTTTTGGAAATCATACGATGTCCTAAAAGCGATTCACATAATATCTCAAGCATGGGAAGAAGTAACGGACTCGTGCATGACTGGAGTCTGGAAGAAAATTTTGCCGGATTCTAAAATTTTTGTGGACAATAGCAATGTTGAGATAGATCTACGAAAATTTGCAAACGACATTCTGGTAACGGCAAATAATAAGAATTTAGAACTAGAGGAAGAAGACATTGATCAGTTGCTGGACGTGGTGGAGCAGGAACTATCAACAGAAGATCTGGTAGAATTAGAAGCAGAAAGGAGCAATAACCCCTCGGAAGAATCAGACAGCGATTAGGTTGCTATGGAGGCTGGGTTTAAATTGCAAAAAAAATCCATGACATTTAAAAAAATGCAACAAGCAATGTCACTTTTCGAAACAATGGATCCTGATGTATCGCGTTTTTTTGAAAATAGATCGGAAATTCAGCATGCCATATCTCCATATAAAGTAATCTATGACGAAAAAAATAAACAATCAACTTTGGATACATTTTTCATCAGAGGAACTCAAGATGTGGATATTTCAGAGCCATCAACCAGCTCGAAGTGATTTTTTTGTCATGTCATCTATATATTCCAGCTTTGATGTCATTTTTGTAACTTTAGTTGAACATTAATTTTGAAATCATTAATTTTATAATTTGCTGTGATGAAAACTTATTTTTATGTTATAAATAAACTATTGTAGAATTCGAAATTTTTATAATTGTTTATCATCGAAAGCAATGCTGCTACCTCTGTGTTTTAAACCCATCGCAATGAATCATACTTACGTAAACCCACTTGAAACGAAATACTTACGTAAGTCGGCGACTTACTGTACTATCTAATGATCTGCAACCACTATTCGGTGTTGAGACTACATTCAGTAAATATATCTGAGTATTATCGAATAGTTGGACATTAAACAAATAAAAAAAAGCATATACCTCTCGCACCTAACTGCCACTCGACAGTTAAAAATCATCCGATCAGTCCTTTCAATGGTACTATTCAAAAACCAACAAACAGCTTACTTTATCAATCAAAACTAATTTATTTCTAAACAAAAATTCAACTGTGTGTGTGTATATAAACTCATTTGACAAAACACAATACAGTCTCACTTGGCTTACTTATTTCAACTTTATTGCATATTAATTGCGTTCATCTCATTTAATTCGAATATATGCATCCAACTGGCAAGATTATCTCTAAAAAAATGCTGTGACACATTGTCAAAACTATGTTTAATATTCTTATTTAAAAAATTCTCTAAATTTATCAACGGCTCTTACAAACAAGCTCACATGTCAAGTCTATCGAATTAAATATTATTTGCATATTAAATTGTCGTTACATCAAATTGTGTCTAAGTTTTTCGATTCTGCAGCGCAATGTGAGTATTTATGACATGATTATTTGCTTATTTATTTTTCGCTAACGATTATATTTAATCTGGTAAATCGTGTGCCACTTTTTTTACATTATTCAAAAATGTTTTTTTTTTAAATTTCGCTTGTATGAATCATTTAAAAACTAATTACAAAAACACTTGTATTTAGACTTTCCTGGATGCAATGCAACTATGAACTAAATCGTATACAAAGTAAATTCGTTGCACATTTGAATTTACTTAAACGTATTATTCGCAAACATTTTTATTTATTTATTGTATTCGATTTGTAACTGAATCAATCCCCTTGAGGTGATCGAAATGTTACAAGCTCAACATTCTTCTAATCAATGTTGACGGCATGTCCTTCGCTACATTAACATTAAAATGAAATCGTCTGTTACCCAAATCTGTGTACGAACGTTTTCATGATAAATATAATCCTGGAGACGTTCATACAGGCATTGATAAAATGATAAATATAAAATATATAAAATAATTTTTATGTAAAATGGTATTTTTTAGATGTTTCTCTTGCTTATTGTATGTTGAACAATTCGTTGCATGCCACAATCATTTTTAACTCTGCAAAGTTTGATTTGCATACAAGCAAATCCGTTTAAAATGTCATATTTAAAAGATCAGTAAGTTTATTATGTGCTAATTCTTCCGATCCTCATATTCAACCTATTTTAAATTCAATTCCAAACTTAACTAAACCACTTTAAATGCTAAAAGCCAATCACCGTGTTTAAAATTGTGTTAAATTACTTTCAATAGGCTCTTACAATTTCATGATCGAATTTTAGCTTTTCCTGTGTGATCCGATAAAAACTTTTCCAAAACTTTATAAGAACATATTTTGTTCCAATTTTCAACTTTTTTATTACCTTTACGGAATCATTATTTATTAATGCGGTTTTTGAATATACGGGCATGTTGTTTGAGATTCGTTTGCTAATTGTACTCCATTCATAACATTCTGGTGACCACTAAACTTTTCAGGACAATTCGAAAGATTTGCACAATTCTTTCATCGATGCAAAGCCTGTATCGACTCACTAAAATTCATAATTTACTGAAGTGTGAATATCTTTGAAATATTTTAAAAATCTTACTAAAGCAAACGATATGATTGTGCATGAATATAATGGCTGAATTATATGCGGTTACCGCTTGAATATCACAAATCGATGACAAATTGAATAAATTCCAACTGAAAAACAAACTGAAAACCAAAATAAGCATCCCAAAATAAATATAATAACTATCATCCAGCTTGAAATTGTTTATTAATAAATAAGAAACATAAAACGAACAATCTTTTTAAGCTACCAAATAACGTAATCGCAAACATTTTATCATTAAATTATCTGAAATAATTCAAAGTAGTATTAATTTAATCACTAGCGAACAGCTGGTTCCACTTTTATTTCTTCCTTAATTTATTTTGCAAGTTTTCTACTTAAGCTAAACTGTTTTTTTCGCAAATAACGCATTTCAATTCATCTTGCACAGGCCATTTACTCCCGAAACAGTCGCGTGATATGCATTAATCGGATAATTGAAGGAAGCTTCAAGCATTTCGCTTCAACCTATTAAGGATATATTTTTAAATGATTTATTAAATAGACATGCATGCTGTCCTCGAAGTGTGGTTAGAAAGATGCGAAAAGCTATTCATCCGTTGACTTCCACAAATAATGCACAACGAAAAGTAAAATGAAAAAACTATCTTTCACGTTGAACAACACTCGCTTGCGAGCGATCAAGACATGGTTCAAGTTAAAAGGACACTTATTCAAAGTACAGCTCTCCCTGGTCTTACATGCATATATTTTTTAATATTTCAACAGAAAAGACTAAGACCAGAGCTATTGCGACATTATTGTCATCAGACGAGTTTCCAAATCAGAGGATGACATACATATATATGATAAGAAATAACTAGTTCCTCCGTCATCGGTGCTATGATCGACAAAGGACCTTCAGCTCTACGTCCAGAGCTGTGTTTTGTCAACGCTAAGCCCGCCAATGTTCGAATTGTTTCGTATAAAAAATCTTCCTAGTATATATATATATATAAATTAATATATCAAAAAATATTCCTAACGTAATTTTACGTATAACTTCTTTCAATTGTCTATCAACTAATTTGGTAATTTGACTGGACTCTACTGTTTCGCATCCCGGACATCCCATTTCCACCACGATTCGCTCTTTCCGGTGCGAATCACTAATTCGGTTGTCCTAGAAAACACATACTACCTATGATGCCACGCCAGTTAGGTAGCCTTCCTTGACACCGTGAAAATATGATCAGTCTATTGTTTTCTTTTTACATTTTCCACCGATCTGCTGTGATCCGATGACTTCTTCAAATAGTAGCACAGTATACAAAACTGCTTGGATGATGCCGAAGTTGTGGAGTGTGACATGGTGATGTTCTTTGATTTGGCGGGTGTAACGGTGGATCAAATATTTGTAGGGCTTCGTGATGAATTGTGTAGATTAAGGTTGGATCTGGAATAAATTCGAATTAAATTCGCTGTTTAAAGCTATATTTTAGGCAATTTTAATACTATGCCAGGAGAATTTATCGTGTAAACGTTCACCCAGTAAGTTTACAGTCTACATCCTTGCGTTTATAAACGTGACTTCAAAGTCAAGTTGACGGTCCAACATTAAAGCGTTTCTCATTGTGGTGAGTTAAAAAAACACGCTAAACGGACAGAACATGATGATGGAAAACTTTAACTTGAATGAGTTTGCAAAATTTCTGATCGATACAACAATAAGAAGCAGATGAAAAGAGATTTGCTAAATTTGTTTACAAAGTAACATAAAAATCATGCTGATAATAGCCTTTTAAAAAAGAGAGTTGTTGTACAAAAATTAGTAGCGTGAAAAGGACGAGATCAAGCGACGCATTAACATGACCTATAAAATGTACTTTTCAATTCTTCCCATGTTTAAATTTCATTCATCATACAAGAAGCACGCTCCTGAATGTGCGGAGGTTGACGTGCAAGTAAACGGTCGATCTGTTTTTTTTTTGTGAAATTTCTTCCCGAGAACTCGTCCTCCGCAGAAATCTAAAAACACTTCATATAGGATGGGAATAACGAAAACAACCCAGCAAACGAAATACAGACTACGAATTTAAATCCTGGAATTTCACATCACTAAAAACCCGATGCTGACAAAGCATTTTTACCACAGGCTAATCATAACAAACGAAGCGTGTTGCCAAACCAGGAAGCGAAATAGATTAGCAACGAAGTACAGGATATGAGATCGCAAACAATATTTAAAAGTAGGAAGTTTGCAGGAAGTCAGGAATTTGGCGTTGCATGCGTTGTGAATAGTACTTTAATGCGAGAATCATTACTTTTCCAACATTGAACTCCATCATGAGGCCAAAATCCCACCATAGGACGAAACTTTATGGAATTTCGTCGAAAAATTTTCTCAAAGAATGCTGATTACCAAAATAGACTGATTCGCGAAATTCTGTCGAAAGAAGCCGCTTCTGTAACGAAAACACGAATTTTCTCTTCCAAGATATTTCTTGCTAAATCTTCCAGATTGAAAGAACGCTATGGGAAAACCTCAAACATCAACACAATATTGACGCCACAGCAGAGTAGAGACGGCACAAATCACGATTTTGTTAAATACGTGAATAAAACCAACAGAGGAGTTAGCTATCTTCAATGACAAATTATTAAAACTATGGATGAAGTCGACATCGTCGAAGCTAGCCGAAAAATTGGTGTCAACCTTCTGAATAGAGTCGAAATTACAAGTGAAGAGACTGCTTGGTATCTTCTACGAGCATCGCTGCTTAAAAAAAACTCCGTTTTAGTGACCAAAATTTTAAAATATACGAAAAATTCAAAAAGAAGCGGACCGTTAAAAAGTTGCACTGAGATGCAAGCATGTTTTTTACTGGGTGAACACTTCAAACGATAAGAATGAACCCAACTTAGGAAGGTTTCCAAAATCGGAAGCTGTTCGATGATGGTCCCGTCTAAAGGCACTGGCCGATGGTGATTTGGCAGTGTTTTGTGTCGACGTATGCAATCTTCCAAGCGTTGCATAGCCATCTATATTATTCATGCGATCGGAGGCTGCAATCACGGACGACGACGATACAGGAACGAACCCATTGGAAGTGTAGGAGGAGCGTCTTTTCGGACTGTACGTGTTGTACAGGCTAGACGCATAGGATGGCTCGTAGCGGCGAATGTGGTCAGTGTCTCCATATCTCTTGGTAATTGTGCTCGCAGACGGCAACACATCGTTATATACGGATCTTGGTTTCATGTAGTCGGCACTCGTTGTGTTTGCGTACCTCAAATCGTCGTCGTACCGGCGACGCACCTGGATTGAGGGTGGCTTCAAATCGGACGTGTTGCTGCTCAGCTTCAGGGGTTTGAGATATTCGGGTGTGGCGTTGGTGGCTGGATCCGCTTCCGGTGAGGATATTCGATCCGATGGTCGAGAGCGCGCCTTGACGGACGATTCTCGATAATAGTCACGAGCTCCTGGCCCAACAATGTTGCTCTGCCTCTTCGGTTTCTTCTCGTTGAATCGAATGTAGAAACTGCGTCGCTTGATTCGATCGATCACACTCTCCGGATTGTTGGCATCAAGCGAAATCGGCGATGATAGCTGGGAAGCCCGAGACAAACGCGATACTGTTGGTGACGGCGTGGACACTCCGTAATTGTCCTCCGAGCAAATCGACCAGTTATCGAAGCATAGCTCAGGCTCCTCGCTAGGAGATAGGAATGTACTTGAAGAGGGACAGTCGTCGTGGGGGCTCTTCGAGCTCGACGAGTAATTCGTCATGGTCTCGTTAGAAGGAGTGAGGACGGAGTTCTGATTAATTTCGCCGTTATTACCGATGTAACCGTTATTATTATTGAACACTCCATACGAATGTGAAACGTAGTTATTCGCGAGATGGTTGTCGACTTTAGCTTTGTTGTTGAAATTGTCTATTTTAGAGAAGTCCAGCAATAGACCCTTTCGTTTTTCCTTCGACTTTTCTTTCTCGCCAATATCGACTTTGAACGCGTTTCTAGTACGAGCATCCATTTCGAACTCCAGAACGCACTCTTGACAGGTATCCTTTAAGGGAGCTTTCGCTTTGGCTACGACGGACGGCGAAGCGATGTTCACTTTAGGTTTGTTTTCCGCGGCTGGTTCCGGCTCTTTCGCCTTGACCACTTCATCTCTTAAAGTGTCCGCGCTGGCATTGGCTGAGCTCTTTTTCAGTTTCCCCATAAAACCACTCGACTTCGGTCGTTCTTTCTGCACGTGTACATATGTGATTTGGCGTTCAATATTGCTGGTGGAGCGAGTATTCATCACTTTTCTTCCATCATCCTTTTCGTACTTTTTGAAAAGACCAAGCACCTTGTTCACGCCACATTTGGTAAAGGCACCGGAAACGTCCTCCACGCTCACAGCTCGTTTAATCAAGCCCGACTCGGTCATAACAGATGCACGAGGAAGGGACCTTTCACGCAGTGAACGGATCATGGCGTCTATGCGAGACCTTTTCTCCGATTTTGCAGCCTTTTCCTCAGCTTTTTGCGCAGCGCTGCTTTCACCCACATTCTCAGGCGACAACGATTCTGGCGTAAGAACTGTTTTCGGTTTCTTCTTTTTCAGAACCAAAGTAACTGAAACGTCCGCCTCTTTAGGACTGGATTGCTCAGGAGGTGTTGTAGTTGCAGCAGAAGTGCAGCTTGCAAGCTTCTTTTCTTTACTTTTTGCATTCTCTTGCAGGTTTTTGAATTTCTGACCAATCGCGTACAAAATACCCTTATTTACTTTTTTCTCAGGCGACTTATCCTTTTTGGATGGTTCTTTGGCGACTGTTGTTGTCTCTTCTACTGGTGAATACTTCGATTCTGGGCTCTGTTTCGTGTCACATTTCACGACTTTCTTTTTAACGACCTTCTTTATCGGCTTTTGTTCAGTTATTGTGGTAGAATCGGACGATTTGCTGCTCAGCTGCTTTTCTTCGGAACTGCTAGATTTCGAGGGCGTCTTCTTCACGGTAGTGGTTGCGGGCTTTTCCGCCTTTTCCATCAACTTTTCCATTACGGCTGATATCCCCATTCCGCTTCGACCGAATTTCTTCAACTCCTTTGGTGGCGTGATTTTGGAGTTGGGATAACTTTTCGGGCGACTGATTCGCGCTTTTTCTTTGTCCTTCTCCTCTCCAAGGGACTTTGTCTGCTTTAAAGATTCACTTTTGTCCGGCGGAGAAGGACTATGTTCATCGAATTTCACGCAGCTCATAGACAAACCCTTTTCGGGCTCCTTGATGGGGTAGGATTTTGGACGAACTAGTTTCGACTCTTTTTTTATTTTATCATCGCTGGCAGTTTTCGTCTCTGTCGGCTTTTCGAGTAAACTTGCCTCTTTCATGGACGAGGATGTAGCCTTTTTTTCTTTTTTCGCGGTTGCGTCTTTGGTTTTCACCTTCTTCACTTTCACTACTTTTTCTTTCACACTATCATCTATTATTGTCGATTGGTTCTCACTACTCGAATTGACTTCTCTATGTTTGCCAGTTGTATTTGTATCCCGTGATATATTCTGCAATTCCTCTAGAATTTTGTTAGCAACGTCACCAGCATCAAACCTCTCTGAAGATGCTATATCGCTCAGTTCCCTTGGGCGAGAGACGCTCCTTCTGCGGCGTCGTTCCATCAAGTCATCGTTCAGTTGGTTTTCTGGCATTTTCTTCGTTGCAGTTTTCGCTTGCAACACTATGTTGTTCACAGTATCGTCGACGATCTCTCTAGGTCTGGACACACTGCGTCTCCTCCTTTGCAGGAGCTCCTCGCTCTCTCGAGCAGGCAAATCTATCAATCGCTCCGTACTTCTGTTGCGTACATGTCGCATACTCAAAGGTCTATCTGCGTTGTCCAACTGATCCTCGCAGCTAAGAACCCGTTCTACGCTGTGGTTGCGTCGATCGTGACTTCGCTCACGGCTTTTCTCTCGGATTTCCCGGAGGACACTTTGCGCCTCTCTTTCTCGCAACTTCTTCTCCCGCACGTAGGCGTTTTCGTCATTAACGGGCGGCTCGAAGAAATCTGGTCTCAGAAATCGTGATATCCGTCGCTGCGAAGATCTTCTACGAAGCGAGCCATCAGTAAGAACGGGCGGAGGCGACAAGCATCCACTCGGAGGGCGCCCGTACACCTCCTTCACCGGACTGAAGCACGAGTTCCTGGGCGAGGAGCTACTTTCATAGTACTTATACGGCGAGATCGATCGGTCTATATCGCTTTCCTTGTCGAAATATGGCGAAATCGGTCGTTCGGGATCTGACCGCTTGGCCAGGTATGGCGAGTAATACTTATAGCGATCACTTACGTCGCTTGTGTAAGATGAGCACAGGGATCTACTGTAGTCGTCCCCGCTCTTGCATGTGCTGGAGCTTCGCGATTTGGCCGCTGCGGCTGCAGCTACTTCATAGCCATACTTTTCCCTGCCCAAACTGCCTCTTCTGCAGCCATTATCCAACGGCCGCTCATTGCTGCTACTAGACATCTCCGAGCGTTCCTTTCTCGATTCCTTCTCGCAAAGGCTCCTATTTTCCGACGAGCCACTCCCTGTCTTCTCCGACAACTCGCGTCCACCACTCAAGCTTCGCTTATAGATCCGCCCAGGTCCAGCCACCGCCGCCACCGACTCACCACTGTTCTGCATGGATAGCGTTCGGGACAACTTACGAGCTTGGGTGGGGGGAAGTTTTGCCAACAGTTGTTCCTGGAAGCATTTCGGTAGGTTCGGTGTAATAGTTGATAGAGTTTCGAGGTCCTTTTTCGTAAGACGCAAACGCGACAGATCCAGGTCAGCTAGGTCGAGAGCCACTTCTTTCTCTTTGTCCTTGGATGATGATAACTTTTGAGGATCTTTAAGTTTTTTCGAACCTGCAAGAAACCCAATGTATATGCGATTTTCAGAAAGGTCAAAGAATGTCAGTTAGAGGGTGCGTTTCGATAGCAATTATACAAAGCATTATTCATTTATGATCCGGTCATGAGAAATCGAAATAGTACTTACCTTTTGCAGCCATGCATGTGATATATCCATTGTGTATTCTTATTATGTATATTTTCAATGATGTGCTCAATACAAGTGCAATGCGATCCATATGCTTTCTGATTCCTTTTTGTACAATAGATAATGCAGGCATGTAGGTTATCACTAAACATTACAATGTTCAGGTTTTCTGCTATGACAAAATTCTAAGAAATCGACATGGCTTGGAACTGTGGAGGATTGTGAAGGGCTACGCGATCGATTCGTTTGTACAGAATGACTGCAAACTTGCAATTAATCCTCGTATTTAGAGCAGTTGGCTAATAGTTAGAACACGGAGCTTGAAAACAAAGTGAGCAATTTTTTACAGGACTCCTGAAGGAGAACATTTAAATGAAATATTCCCAAACACCGACGAATAGTGAAACAGTGAAAACAACGCGAAATGAGTTCAATAAACCTTGTCATTCTGATGTACATTTTTAGGAAAATTCGAGACTCCATTCTGACTTGGATATAAAACTATCATTGTCAAAGGCAACTCAATTTACCTTCGTCAAAGACGTCACACTTGAAATGGCGTGAAAATGGCAAACTAGTCGTTGTAACACTTATTTTGGATAATCTGCAAATATGTGTCTGTATTTCATACAACTACTTAACATTAATGACAATCTAGTGCACACCGACCTGAAATCACCGACAGGATGTATTTACAGGCAACATAAACATTCGGAGAATTTTGTGACTACGAAATGTGAAATACACACATTAATGTACTCACTTCGCCAGTTGAAGCAAATTATCCACTTCCAGATTGGTTTCAGCGATCTCTTCGAAACTACATCGCCCCAGGACATGGTTGCCACCTCGCTGGCTGTTGCCATTTTCCGATATTTTTCCCGATCGAAGACAACTAAGAAAATTCGCAGCTTTGAATGGCGAACAGCAAGTTTTGGGTTTTTTTTGCGAAATGATAGAATTGAGATGAGAGCGTATACATTTAAAGTAGAAACATTTTTAGTTTTACCCAATGGATTCATTGGAGGACAAACAGACGGCTCATTATTATATGAAGGGCACAGGGGAATAACGATCTAAGTCACATTATAGTATGAAATGAGTTATACACGGTATCTTATGCGTTGTAAACTGATTTTTTAGATTAGATAGTCCAAATGCTCGAAAAAACAGTCTTACTCGTAGTAAATGCAGTATAACTAATCTGTGGTTTATGCAAGAGCGATCTAAGTCCATACGATTGTATGAAAATCCAACGAGTTTGAGGTCATTACAATAGAATTAACTATTTTTGACGCTAATACAAGCGATGATGAATTCGACGTAAGTTATCTTTGAATCTTAACTTTCTAAAATACTTTTGCTTTTTTGTAGGAGCTGTGAATACAAATACAAATACTAAGTTCATTCTTTACTATTTTTTTTCATTTAATTTAATTATAGTTTTTTTTATATTTATTTTGATTTTTTTTGTAATCGTAAATAATTTTGTTTGGATCTTTAAATTTATTTTATCTCAGATTGTTTAAAATGTGACTTAGATCGTTCCTCCCCTGTGCCCTTCATATGATTTACGTGAAAACAAAGGATGTTTTGATATTTAAATCACACAATACAACTACTAAGCTATTCTATTTCGTATTTTGCTAACTAATTTCAGAATTCTGAACTGCACAATATCCATTTGAAGTGCGCATTCATCTTGTATTTTTTCTGGCTTCAAAGAAAGTACATTTCACCCGATTGTTCGGAGAGATTTTACGTGCTGATGACCTACACAGATAATATAGACGTGTCCAAATGATAAGTACATTTCCTGCTACTTCTTCTTTTACTTTTTTTATTCCCTAACATGCCCTGCAAACATCTACTGAAACATGTGGAATGCTTAGCACGTACTATGATGGATTTTTTATTCGTGAACACAAAACACAAAATTCAAACTGTTACCAAAATCAAAAACACTCAAAAATAAAACACACATATTCTTTGATACGTTCTATTAATATCAAATATTGCAGTATTCAACATAAATACGACTAAATGTAAAAACAAATATTTCCAAAGGACACTCTTAAACAAAAATCAATCCAATAAGATTTTAATAATAAAAAATAAACTCACGTGCTTACATTTTGTTTGACTTATGCTCACGATAGTAGCGGTCAGTAGAAGTAGTAGAGTAGTAATTGGTAGTGGTTAAAACGAGCGCAAATTAGTTCGTATCACTAGTTCATGTTTGTTTGTTTGTTTGACTGTATGTTTGTGTGGTTTTTACTATACGATCTGGTTCTTGTTCACTTCTTACCCACGCACACTTTGTGTTTCTACTTTGATTAGAATTTGTTTGTCTATAAATATTTCAATGCAGTTTATTTACCATTCTATGTAAGACTTTATCTATATTATCATATGTTCCTCTGTGCTATATATTTTACTGTTGTTCTTGTTGTTGGCAGGTTTGGGGCTGCGGGATATTTTGAGCATGCGATAAGGTAACGCGTAACCCCACTGCAAGCATAAAATAAATAAACCACAAGCAACGATCAAAATTGAGTTTACAATGAAACAAATTGACGGTAAAATATTTCAGTAACAATGCCCGGTTAAAAGTTATCAAATATTTAACAAACATAGCCGAGTTTCGTACGCAACATCCGATCCAACCATCACGAAGTGACTTCAATTCAATCTACAGCTTTTCACTGGCTTGTTGCTCGATTTTTAGCACTTCGTGATCGTTCGGTCAGACCAAAGTATTAATTCAGTTGTTAATTAATGTAAAAATGTGGATTTAACATCAACTAGTTGCAGCTAAAATTCAATACACCACCATTTGTCTAATTACGAACATCGATTTCATTTAATTTTCGTATTCAAAGTTGTGACTGCTTGCGTCTATAATTACAATTTGGAAAGCTTCTTTCTTACTTCTTGGACGATTTCTACTCAACATTTTCAACAATATTATTGAAGACGAAAACAACTTTCTCGAAACAAAGAAATCATGATTAGCCCAAAAATCATAAAAGCCTAATTAGCTACACAGTTAACTGTGTGGTTACACAATGAAATTGACATGCACAAATGAAAAAAAAAACAATGAAAGGATTGTTAACAAACGTTCACCGAGAAGCTCTTAAATGTAACAAACGCTCACACGACGGATGTGATCAATATGGCCAGATTGAGAATCGCGCAGATCTCAGTTAACTCGAGCTACAATTCTAGTTAGTGGCAACGCTCCTAAACCATGCTTGTACATTTTCCAGCATCTTTCTCTTCAACGAACGGTCAAACGACGTTCGGCATGTGCTCAACAAAAAAAACCTGGCCATAATGAGTGTTATTGGGTCGAGATACAAAGTAAAAACATTTTATTGTCTTACATAGTATCGAATGAACGGTTTTTTTCGTCTCTATATGTTAAACATTTAAATGTAGAACTAGTACATCTACTTCTATGTATTATCTGTTAAAACAGCACAGAATAGCAATAGCAAACAATTAAAACGATAACAGTTTTTTGAATTTAAATAAAATTTTATTTTTTCTCTTTGAAAACACTTTTCATGTGTGCGTAATAATATCGATTTATAATTCGTCTAGAAAAATATGAAACAGACAAATTTGACTTGAACCTAACTACAGTTTAACGATAATTTCGATTAACAATTTTTTTTTGTTTTGCATTTTGCGGACAATTTCACTCAAACTTTGAATACGAAATCTTGTTTGGTTAATAAATCTAACATAATTTAGAATAATGTCGGCCTAAAATTAATCAAAAACAACTGAAAATATTCGCAAATGTTTGATATTATGTACGAGTACATCAAAAAAACACATTATCAGAAGAAGAAAAACATACGTAATATCGCTTATATCATCAACAATAGAATTTGATTAATATATAAAATTATTGTTTTGCAATGTAAAACTCTACATATAGTGTCAAATATTATTTTTATCTCATAGTCATCATCATCAATCATATTCAATTCAATATGCTATATGTGTAGCTACTAGCTAACAGTTAAAACATTAAACAGCTACTAGAACTTCTTGCAATTCATTGATGTATCCAAAAATAAATGATGAAAAACTATTAATCATATTAAAAAAATGAGGACACAAATAAAAATCTCCCAAAAAATTATAAAATTTACTTCCAAGTTATCAAAAAAACGACTCAGGAAACGAAAAAAAGACAGACATATATCATCAAAAAGGACAGTTGTAGCTGCCGAGAGATATAAAACAAAATGAAATAAAAGCTCCAAATATCTCTACACTTCTTCGATCTCTCTATGTTCTCACACGCTTTTTTTTTTTAAAGAAACTTGCTTTTCAATCTGTGATATTCACCTCTAGGTAGTGTGGCTCCTGTTCGTGAAAACATCGAGTCGATATCTGAGCCTAGGTCACGAGAAAAGCTGTGCCTCCATGCCGCACCGGTACCCGAATTGTCGTTCAACCTGTTGTAAAGGGAGTAGTATATTAATGATAATAATTATAAGTTGAAATCAAACGATTAGCAGCAAATGTCAAAACTATTCAATTCATCATATGCACGCCAAACACGCAATTCTACTTTTTACGGCCTGAACTTCACACAATTTAAATTGACGTCAACATTTGAAGAATCAAATTAAATAGCGCCTTTTTTCCTTGAAATAAAAAATGTGCTACCGCAAAAGAGAAAGTTGCCACTATTGAACATGCAACTGATGCAACTGAAACTTCGATTCGATAACTTTGCAACTTAAATATTGAAATTAAATAAAAACAATCTATATAACTAAAAAAAATTGGTAGGCTTGTCAGTTTGTCTGGATGTTCGGAATAGGCTTCAAAACGGCTGAATAAAATGTTCAGAGGTCATAGCTCCCCTTAAAGACTGTTTTTTTTTTTAATTTTATCTCTTTATCTTAAATGGTTTAGAAGATATAAACAAATGTGACTACAGTTGACGAACGAAACAATCTGAATTTGTATGACTCATTTGAATTTATTTATTCAAAAAAACGATATTTGAATGGTCACATTTTCTGTATTGATTTAACCCCCCCCCCCCCCTTCAAATGGTTGTTTCCTTCTTCCATGCAACGCATTGTTGTTCTAAAACCCGCCGTCCATCTCTCTCATACTAAAACAGTCGTTAGATGTTTTCGATGATGTTTAGTGTGTTGGGCACATAGCAAAGGAGTAGGGATAATTTTGGCGGATGATCTCTACCTTCATCTTCCGTCTATTAAGGTAGATATCCGTAACAACATGAACCGCGAGGTAGAGATTGATTTTCATACATGGTGTTCTGATATTCTAGGAGGTTAAACGCATTTTTTGAGCTTACTTGGCTTACTTGACGAAGGAAGCTGAATTTGGTTTGGAATATGAAAAGCAACATGATTGTAAATCGTTGAAATTAGCTAAAATTTGCAAGGGATCGCTGTTGATATTTTTTGCCTATTGGTTTTGGGAAAAGAAACTGCCCTTGTTAACAAACTTGAGTGAACTTCGCGCTGAAGATATACGTCTGCGGCGATTACGACAGTGAAGCCAAAATAGTCACGGAATCGATCGACAAACGCAATGAATGTCGCTGAAATAGCACGCGTAGTAACCAGGGACACAAATATAGTCACCCAAAACGGAGTGTCTCGACAGAAAATTAATTGAGATACTGGTACTATCCCTTATACCGATATACATCGTCTGGGAAGTACTATTTAAATGAACAAGCTTTCAGGAAATAATTGCACACGGACAGTGCAAGCAATGAACTATGGAGTAAAGATTTTTTGGAGGAAACGGAGGTGGTTTTAGTCGGTAGAAATCCGACATGCCGAGAAGCAGGAGCAACTCGGTATCTTTTGAAGATTTCCATCTCCCAAAGACGAAAAAAAAAAAATATATGGGCCGAATCAAAAATTAAAAAAAAATGTGTCTGAGTAAGTTTGGTAATTAATTGAGAATGAATGTGACTTCGTTACAAACACCTTACCAAAACATACTGTACAGCCCCAAAATCTTTCGAATTAAAGATTTCGAAACTAGGTCACCAAATTCTCGCATCACAGATCAACTAATCGGGCAGAAATTTATGTGACGGCACATCAAAAAAGATATGGATCAATGGAAGCGGACGCTACTTCAATATCAGACTAGCAAAGTTTTGCGGGACGTAAAACCCGAAGTTCCCAGTTCTGTCAAAAAGGTTGCCATATATGCATCTGAACTAGACATGTGTAACGCATTGAATTTTACTGCGCTTGATACTTAGACTCCAACATCAGTCCCGGTATCAGCGCAGTGCGGTACAACGCCATGGAACATCTTGACTAACTCACTAGCTACAATTTTTCTACGATACACGGCATAACGCTGTGTATCAAAGTTCTTGAATTGCGTTGCTCGATGCGTCGATCTAGACTTTTCAGTTCCAACGCCATTGCCAACGCCAACACATTGATTGCCTCTTTTTTAATTGCTTCTTCTGCTGCGCTAACGTGATGATACACTGCACTACTGAGACATGTCTGGTATCAGGGCATTGGCATCAAAGACAGTGTATCAGCGCAATGGCGCGGCGCAGTTCTGCGTTTCACATGCCTAGAACCCTGATGGCTCACAATTGATCGTTATTTCCGTTGGCTAGAAGCTGATTTCTTTAGCTTTTTACCATCCATAGGTGTGTCGTTTGCAACTCGTCTCTTCCTAGCGCTAGCAACGACCGAAACAAATAGAACTGTTGCCTTCAAAATGGCGCTTATATGCAGATGGACGAAAACTATTGACACAATTTTAATCTCAGAACGGCTCCTAAAGAAGACATTGGATGTACGGTCGCGAAATTAGTATACAGAACCACTCTTCGCGTGTCGGAAGAATTCATCTTTACGAACTTGAACTAACCTGATTTGCAAATGTTCAAAGGAAATTTTTGTTAGCAGATGCGATTACCAAAGTCAACTCCAACAGCAAGGATTTTCAGAGATGCTCTCCAATTTTCTTGCAAACGGATGTGTGTCCGCAAACCATTGAACACACTGAACAAGGGACCGTATCCAGTGTTGAAGCAGATAAATAACAAATTGTGCATCATACAAACGGAAAGACGCGAAGTCGTGCTTTCAATCGAAAGAGAGGACCCGCTTATCATCTTTGTGGGGGCCCGCCATTCAAAACAGCATCATCAAAAAAGCAGAGATGTAAAAAAAAATTAAAATTAATTACTGTTTAAAAGGATTCAACCACTTGGAGGAAAGCAACATAGCAGATGCAAGACTACTGAATTTGAGTCCAATCAAGATCGAAGTAAACAATTTCATAAGAAATATAAACGAGAGTGTTAGTGTTTGGTTGAGAAAGAATGCAAGAAGTATGGACGGAACAATTAACATACATAGAAAAAATAAAGAGAGATAAATACAATGACAATTTATGGATAACTTCATTTACTTGGAATTAAATGAGTTAATCGTTGCATACAATTGAAACTCTCTAGTTTTAAGCAGGTTAAGATAAATCCTAAATTACGATAAGTAAACTATTTCTCTCTTGTTGCTAATTTGAGTTCTATCAATTGTTTGATGTTTTATGATCAAAAATTTTGAGCTGAATTTTCGGCGCACGTGTCTCACGTTCAGATAATTATACTTATCTATTTGTTGGTTAAGCGGTCCTAAACTCTATAGCATATTAGTCACATTGTCACTATACGGTCATAAATTTACTTGTATATGATTTTTTTTTGGGTAAGATAACATTTAATTCCCATGTGCTTTATATTTCAATGCGCTTTTTCTCTTACAACAACAAACATAGGCGAGAAGGATACATTCATCTGGTTTTCTCATGGTTATTTTAAAGCGCTAATTGAGACTACAAACAATTGATTGTATGTATTTTATTAAGAAGCTCTGAAATAGAATAGATGTATCGGTTGAATAATTAACTTCGCTTAAACGACAGACTAACATCTGACAAAATTTAATTGATTCCTTGGATTTTCGGCATAATTTAAAAATCCAGATATCTTTTTGATTTTTTTTTAATTTAATTTTATGAAACCGAAATTTAATCTTGTATTAAGTATACCACTAAGTTTTTCGACGTTAAAAAATATTCCTGTTTAATTATCATAATTGGTTTAATTTAAGATGCATTGTTTTACCAGACTTAAATTCTTATAACAATGATTGGAAGAATACTGAAGATCGTCTCAGAGTAATTCAACGAAAACAAATGCTAAATTCACTTAATAGTAAAGCTTAGAAATAATTCAATATTTGGCCAAAAAACCATAACTTTAACAACCTAGAGAATAAAAAAATAACGCCAACACCGAAATGCTGATGTTTAAAAAGCAAACACCTAAGGCACTACAATCAACTAAAATAAAGATAAATGTAAAGCTGTAAATCGTTAATTGCTTATCTTAACGTTCGACACAAGATTAACTGGTGATGTTGTATAATGGTTTTAAATAAAGCCAAATGGTGTAGGAATATTACGAAATATTTGCAAGAAACGCTAGGATATTATTTGATAAGCGAACGAATCGGCAACATTCATTAGAAAATAACGTAGATGGAAATGACGTTAATGAGCAGCCGATAAAACCAATGCCAAATTCAATCCGGTGGTTGACATACCACAATCATTGAAGCAGATGATATGGAACACATGGCTTTGGGTTTTCAACTTACATATGATAGCAGAAACGATCGAGGAAAAATAAGATTGTCGCAAATTCGACTGTTATAAATATAGTTTTTAACATGGCTTCGAGATTATTTTTAAAATAGGCAAAGTTCTTTATGAAATAGAAATAGGAAGGGGTAGGTTTTAAAATATTCTAGTAGTTTTTAGTCGCACATAGACCGTAGCAACGATTGAACGCTCTTACTTGTGATCCATTGGATACAATTTGTTCAAGACTCCTATTAGTAACCGATAAGTGAACGGACAATTTTAATTTTAGTGTTTTCTGTTCGAACGAACGAACGAAAACAATCAAGTTTAGTGTTGAAGTGCGAAAAAGTGTACCTTGAAACAACTTAGCAATTTTTCGGACAGCATCAAGATGTCGACGGATTCAACGAAGACACCGTCACAGAAACAATACCTCCCATTAACAGTTGTGCCTGATACCAATGAAGAAATCCCAGAAGAAGAAACTCCATTGAAGTTCAAGGTGAATATACTCTTGAACAGAATCACGAGGGTCGCACGTGACGATTTACGGGTGATATATTTAATGAACTTATCGAAATAGACAGGAAAGTAATTTCAGTAGATAAAAAAACGTCATAGGGTTCAGTCACTTATCGGAGAAAAATTAAACTGTTTGTGCAATTATATCTGTAATTAACTAAGAAAATATTTTCATATGTAGATAGGCAAAATATTTCTTTGGCTTGAGGTAGAGCGAACAATACATTAAAAAAGTCGACTATTTTACGGATACGAACTACTGGATTCTTGAATGCTATCTTGCACTACCCTGTTACGGACAATTTGAAATTTTGATTGCTTGACTTAGACAGTTCTTGCATCGAGCCAAAGTTTTAATGCCTTTGCATTCTTGAAAAGACTCCACATCTAACTTCATTTACATCAAGTAATTCTCCATTTTTCGAAAGTATGCATGAAAACAATTGCAACGATTTCATTTCGTCTAGCGTCTAGCAAATCAACCACTTTTAACTTTAATGTGTTTACAAAGTACAAAATGTGATCGAGAAAATTTGTTGCTTTAGGAATGTTGTGCATTTTGTGTAAAAAAATGTCGATAATCTGAAGTTGATTGTAAAAGCTGAAGCTGCTGATAGTCATCAAACGGCATTAAGGATCCAAACGACTTGTCAATGCAAATTCGATAATCAAAATAAAGAGTATGTAAAGACGAAAACGTTTAGCTGCGATTATTGTAGTACGATTTTACAAGTGCTTTGCATTGAGTGATTTTATAACAGTGACTTGGTCTATGAACAACACAATCAATGGTGTTTATTTTTCCGTACAGAACGAATGTATTAACCGCAACAAATGATGCACTACAGGATCCAGTCAAACACACCTCCACCCACACAATATGATTTCTGCGGAGCATACTTACACTTGTTTCTTTTCAATCGTTTCGCTTTTATACGAATACGTAAAATGCGATCTATGTTGAAAACCGTTCCACCCGTAATGAGTATCATGAAAACACAGTGGATATGCATATGTTGTCGCATCCGTTTAATACACATTAATCGGTTTGGCGAGTTTGTTTGGTTATTAGGGTGTAGCGTTAGTAATAGAAAAGGCACGCAATTTTTTATTACGATTGTGTCATATTATTGGTTAGATTGATTTTTTGGCCAAAACACTTATAAGGCATCAAATTATTTACCTTCCGAATGGTTCTTGCTGCCAAAATGGACTGTGCGCCTGTCGCATGTTTCCGAGCAATCGTGATGAGTTCGGGAATCCTGCTGTTAGATCGTTGTTAACATTCAATCGGTTCGTTAACGCTCGCACCTATCGTGAAATGTTGTTTAATAGCATTATGCATTCCGGGAAAACATTCAATACTCATACCCTCTGAAGTAAAGTTGAAAACAGATTTTCAGCCGTTAAAATTTCAAATCCGTCTTCATCGTCATCCTCTCCCGAGCTCTGCGAGTCATTAGTTTCTTGACTGAGTTTTTTAATAGGGCGAGTACTTCTACGGAAGGCATGTTACAGCCAATCAGTCATGTTTCAAATGAATAAAATTAAAATAAACTGCCTACCTAAGACGGTGCATGGTAAATCGTGGTTCCTCAGCATCGATGTCTCTGTTTATTGACGTCGTACGCATTTTATGGAAGTGACTATCGTCTCCTGATTCCTCTTCAGCAAACAAAGAACTAGAGAGAAATTAGCCAAGCATAATCTACTTGCTTTAAACATAATGCCCATCGAATTACCCAATACGCCGTGGCCTATTGACTCTACTAAACGCAGCACTGCTAGTGGTGTGGCTAGAATCAGACGGCTCCAGACTGCCCGCCCGTGGCGTCACATATCCTCCTCCTTCGACAGCTATTGGGATGATAAATTCTCGAGGGCTCTTTTTAATGGGTTGCGATGTACTCGAGGTGCCTGATGCGATTGTGGACTGAGACTGTGCGCATGCAGTGATATCAGAATCAGACTCGTTCGTTGATTGACGTGACAATGAGCCCGACCTTAAGGAAACGAATCAAATAAGCTTGTTGATTTTTTTAAACCTCCAGTATGGCATACCTATATGAGTTCGAACCGGACCGCACATACGCTGACGGTCTTTGAATGGCTATGACATGCTCCTTGGCGGCTGGTTCAAGACTTGTGGCTCGTTGATGAGCCGATGTGGCAATTGGACTGTACGGACCCTCTCGAACAGGTGCACTCCGCAAATCCGGCACTTGATGTTGCATTTCGGTCGAGAATCGCATTGTGTTCTCCGCCGGACGGGGCTTGATTTCCAATTGAATCTCAGTTTTCGCAGGCTTTCTTCGAGGAAGAGTAGCCGATTTTAAAGTAATTTCAGCACGAGATGTCTTTGTCCCGCTGGGCGTGGGAGAGCTTTCAACTGGAACCACTGTTATCGTAGTAATACTGTTCAAACGGCATTTCGAATAACGAAAAGTTCAAACAAATACCTTTTGCCGTTGTTTTAAGCTTAGGCGGTTCCTTGTCATAGACATGATGTTCTGGCGTAGATACCGAGACAGTAGCCGTGCGAAACTCTCCGGACTCCGGACCAACCTGCACGCGCATTGTTTTCTTATCGCTACTCATTGGCGGAACAACACTGCCAGATATAGATCTGCCATTAACTCCGAACGGTACAGGCGGCTTTCGGACTCCTTAAACAAAGAAGCACACATGAGTCAATAAAAACAATTCATTGATACATTGTTCAAGCAAAAACACTAACTGTACAAAAAGCTATACATCTCAACTATTCCCTCGCTAAATTAAAATCCAACATTATACACCGAATTTGAGAAGTTGATGTCAACATCAGTTTCCCGGCAATGACATCAGCTGGCCACGGTAGCTACTATCGACAATCATGAAAGCCTCGATTAGATTACTCGCTTTGGCAGTAGATAACTAATGCTAATTGTTATCGTGTCAACGATTTATTCCTCGTAAATTGCATAAGGAATTAAAGCGTTCTATTTATAAATTCATATCAAAACTCACCCAAGCACAGGCGGCCACCTGGCTGAATCGCGTTGCTAATGATTTCTCTGGCCTTCTTCTTTTCATTGTCGCGATCCGGTTCCGTGAACGCAATGTTTTCAGTTTGAGCGCACAATTGTTCTACTTCTCGTGTGGACTCTTCCTTTGCCTGGTTCAGCAATGCGATTGAGTTCTCCATTGAACGACGGGCTTCTTTGAGCGAAAAGCTTTCGACGGACGCCTTCGACTCGCTTTCCGAAAGTTCGTTTTCCTTTTCAGATGCCTCTAGATACTCCGCGGACGACATTTGTTTGTCTTCTTTTGCAGGTTTCACTGGCGTTTGCAACGGTGGACTTCCTCCTGGAGAAGTCGCTTTCAAAGTATTATCGGCCGCCTTCCGTTCAAACTCCTTCTTAAAGTTACTAACGGTACTCCCCGCAATCACAATCTTCTTAGGCTTATCACTAGTCGAATTACTCAAGTTTTGGAACTTTTCAGCAGTTTCCATTATGCGTGATCGGCGACGACCCAGATTTTCGTCTGGCAAACTACTTTTTCGCTCCGCGCACGTTTGAGATCTTTGCAATTCATCATTCTTATCTTCTGACATTTTATTAATGGCTGCAACTAAGTCAGCTGTTTTGTGTTTGTTCACGAACTTTTTTATCACTTTTTGGGGACTAATTTCCTTGGCTGTCTGCGGAATTTCTTCGGCTTCATTCACAGCATCCAACTTCGGGACCGTTTTCTGACGCTGAACTGCATTTTCTTCGCTGGCTGCACTGGCTAGCGCCTCTTGCTTTGGCTCTTCTTCAGTAGCTCCTGCATTGATAGGATCTCTTTCAACACTTGCCTCTGAAGGACATTCCTGTAAGTTTGTGACATCTTCCTGCTCTTCTTCAACCTCCATCTCTTCGGCTTCCTCTTCTTGCGGAACATCTTCTTCCGTTGGTCTTTCCTTCTTCTTGACAATTCCAACAGCATTTTCGGTTGAAACAGTACTCTCAAGCTTGCGTTTTGGCTGCACAGGGCTTTCGTTGGGTGTAATTGTTCGTGTCGGCGATGGCATGAGCGCTGCTTCGCCACCCGCTGCGAATAAATGAGAAGACAATAATAAGTGTAACCATGCAGCATTGGTTTACAATTAACTCACCTGCCACCATGTCCAATATTCTGCGTTCCGCCTCAGTGTTTCCGATCTCTCGTATCGATCCCACTGAATGGGAGCGAGGAATATTAGCCTTGGTATCCTCTCCAGACGGAACAACTAATTGATCAGCAGTTACCGATGGCGGCGACAGCGACAGCAACACATCCAAGCGCACTGGTGTTTGGTTAGCTAAAGCTTCTGCTATGTCCAGACATGATTCGCTGTAGCCCTCATTAACCCACCTGCAGGTCGTTAGGTCAATAAAACGATTAGGCGCCAACAAAAGTAAAATCCCATTACCAGTGATTGCAAATCTGCTCAATGTTTGCTCTTCGCTGCGGGCACACCGTTAACATCTCCCGAATTAGAGGTGACGCCCGCGAAGGCTTTTTTGGTTCATAGTAATCACCCTGACTAATCTGCTTTACGAGTCTTTTAAATTGTGAGCCATCGAACGGCATAGCACCATAGACTAGAGTATACAACAACACACCAAGCGACCAACAATCGACTTCAGGTCCTTGATATGGTGTTCCTTTCACTATTTCCGGCGAAGCATACAGAGGCGAGCCGCAATATGTCGACAATAATCGTTGCTCATCGAAAACATTAGATAGGCCAAAGTCTGCAATCTGAACGAGAATTCAACTTATTAGCTTAAGAGCAAGCAAAACCAAGCGGTAATTTCGATCGATCCACATACCTTCGCGTTTCCATGTTCATCCAGAAGAATATTTTCTAATTTCAAATCTCGGTGACAAATTTTGTGTTTATGACAATAATATACGGCTGTGGCTATCTGCCGAAATATTCGACGTGCCTCGTCCTCGACGAGCACCTTCCGCTCCGACAAATAATCGTACAATTCACCGCCGGCAGCATATTTCATTACCAGGACCATTTTCTCGCGGTTCTCGAATACTACAATAGCCAACAAAGAAGGTGTTACAAGTTTTTCAAAGCTGACTTCAACGATTTCATGCTTACCTTCATAGATATGAATAATATTCGGATGTTGAACTGAGCTCATAATTTGAACTTCGCGACGAATCCGAATCAAATCCGATTCAGATTCTATTTTACATTTCTTAATTGTTTTTATGGCTACCTCTTGACCAGTCTCTTTGTTTATTCCCAATTGAACCTTACCGTAAGTACCTTGTCCTAATTTCTTGATTATATCAAATCTGAAAGTGAATTTAATATTTGTCCCGTGCATATTTTGATTCAGCAATAAAATACCTTTGACGAAGCTTTTTTCTGTGATTGTTCATTTTAACGGTGCCCGTGTTACTGATTCCACCCATGATGTTATCGATTTTCTCCTGAAGAACAGCAGGTGGAGCGGTCACTTGACCGGGCTCGGTAGTTGGGGCTGCTTCGCCTATCACCATCTTGTATTAATCTGAAAAATGGGATTTTCCTCCAATTAGTTTAATTAAGTATCGTTTCGTCGGGTGAACGTAAACTTCAACCATATATTTTGTACATAACTGTGTATATGTTCGTTGGCTTAAAGAAAGAAATTGAAATGCCTGACAAAAACGATTGTTATGAGTAGATTTTGTGGTAGTCGTTGGTGTGGTTGAAAACTGAGGCAGTGAACGGTATCCTATTTCAAATGTAAATTTTTACGAAATTAGGTCACGCTTTCGACTAAAACGGTACATTAGTAATCGTGTGATTTCTTTAGGAAGAATATGTTTAAAAGGATTCTAAGCACTACTCCTATAATAAAACAGAATTATTTTAATAATAAATGCACTCGTAACGGTGACAGAAGACAATGTTAGCAGACAGAGTTCACTCAAAAAGCTTACATTTTGTCAAGGATGCTCTTTTATAAGACATGACTACTGTTCAATATTCATAACAAATATCGTATTAACGAAAGAACTTACGAAGAATATAATCTCAATAGTGATAGATTTTTTTCCAAGCCATTCTTTGATATGAATTAGTAAAGTAACCACTAACAATTGAACAGCTTGGACTGCAAGCAAGCCAACCCGCCGAAAAGCATTTATATTGTGCTCTTGTATAGTTTGTTGTAACCGTTTCATAATCAGAGATATGTTGCTACACGCAAATGATTTATTCAATGAGCCTGACAATATTTCCAGCTATGATTGCTTGCCAGCTGATAATTTACGGCAAGCCAGATATAATTATTAGTAATTATTACACTGAAAGGGGATATCAAGTTGCATGAACTTCACTTACAAACGATTAGCGGATTGTGTTTAGATTCGTGACAAATATATATTTCAACAGTTTTTCACTACTGAAAAGTGAATATCGGTGTGAATCATACTTAGAATATATTTTTGAAAATAAAAATATATTTGCTGCTTGTAAGATAGCAAATACATATCTTTGGATAAAGTACACAAGGAACTGTGGAAAGTTTAAAATGCGACAGTAGAAACCGAATTAAGCACAAGTATTAGTTTTTATTAAAGATGGACAGTTAAGCCTTGATATTTTTTAATGCTTCCGGAACTTGTCTCTTCTCACACACATATTCACTTATTGTGTCTACAGATTCAAAATATTTTCACTTCATATCAACGGATCCGTATTATTATCGTTGGATTTAAAAATACTCTTTACTAAATTCGCTCGATTTCATAAGAAATTGTCAATGTTTAGATTCAAGCGTGCCAATGATGGTTTTTTGGCTGCCATCATTTATTTCAACAGGAAGTTTTCTTCTTCGCCACCGAAGAATTTTTCGTCCACTACTTCTTCACACACATTTGCACAGCACATTGCCAAGACTGCAAAAAAAATATCCACCAAACTCTGCCGCCATTATCACTAGGGTCATTAAGCAACTATTTAGCATGCATACTAGCGACTAGCGATTTGATACCGAAACGAAATTTTTGATGCCGAGAAATTTATAATTTTTTTGACACTTTTAAGAGTTTAAGTGCGTAGACACAATTTTTTCCTGTGATTCTCAAATCCAAAAATAACTCTCGAAAGGGAATGTGTTATTTTGAGACGCACTCGCCTGTGTATACTCGCTCGGCGCTCGCAGGAGCTGCTTCGCCAGGCAAACCGAATAAATCGTATTTGCGCCGTCGCGCCGGGAAGAAATCTCCAACAGGGTGGGCTAATGGGGAACAATCTCACCAACTCGCGTCAATTAACCCCGGAAAGTATTTATTGGCGTAAATTGTTTACTCAAAACCAACGAAGAAAACTGTATTGATCAATCCATAATATCCACGAGTGATTTGAGATTTAGAAATGTATCCGGAATCCAAGAAAAGTTTCTGTTTCGTTTCGAGAGAAAGACTAGCAACCGGCCGAGCCAGTCTGTATTCTGTTGTGCGCCGATGTATTCTGTCTAATCTACAAGCTTAAGATGAATAGTATACAGTCCATACACTCACGGTCCTGAACGCAGCTGTCTTAACACTGCAAATCATCACTTTTACTTAGCACCATCGTAATTTTCTTCTTGTGATTTGTACAATAGCCGATAGCAGAGATCTACAACTAGTATGTGTTGAAATAAAAAAAAACACATTTATCAAAAGTACTGCAGCATCTTTAGTGTTATGTCTTAGAAGTTGCAACCTAAGAATTCACTCTTTCCTCTCGATTTTGTATCATTATTTCCAGCACGTTGGATAAACTTATATTTTGAAGTAGACATTTATTACGCTAGTCTGATTCCACAAACGAATACGTGATTTTTGAGATAGAATTTACTAATTCCGATTTACCTTCCGACCAAAAAGTACCCGGAAATTTCAAATAAAATGCAAAATTCTTAATTTTCATCAATCTTTATTGGATCACTTCCAAAATATGCTCCATTTGTAGCAATACACAAATGCCAACGTTTTTTCCAATCATCAAAACATTTTTTTATAGGCGCTCTCCGGTATGTCTTTCAGCTCCTCCAGCGAATTTTCTTTGATGAGGTTTATGGATTCATCCCGAGTTTCCCGAAGCGGCAATTTGAGTTTGGGAAACAGGAAAAAGTCACACGAAGCCAAATCCGGCGAATTTGCCCGATCCAGCATGTCTTCAGCGACCTGCTGCCGATACTGTTTTTTTGGAGAAAATTCAGCTCAATCGGAACGAACCGAGCGGCGAAGCGCCGCATGTCCAATTGGCTAACCAAAATCAAACGAGCTGATACACGAGCAATGTTGAGATCACGTGCTATCTCTCTAACACTAGCATGACGATTTTCGAGCACGATTTCATTAGTTTTTTGGACGTTATCGTCAATTGAAGAGGTCGATGGCCGTCCGGAACGAGGCAAGTCTTCGACGATTTCCCGACGGGCGGAAAATGAAGAACGATAATTTTGAAACTTCAACTGTTGTGTTGTTTCAACTTTATGAAAGTTAGTCACTACTGTTCTTCAAAAGCATCCGATTTAAATTCCAAAAAATATGCATCGTAGATTTTTCCTATGAAATATAAGGGTTTTGAGTACTTTAATTAGTTTAAAGCGCGGAAGATGAACCGGACTACCAGCTACACACGCAATGTGATCGATCTAATAGAGCAGAGCGGTGAGCGCGAGGAATGAATTTCAGTCATTCGCGCAAGTTTCTTACCCGCACGCATCACAATGCCTGTTGAAAGTATCATAGCTATTTTTCGTAATGTGGATGAGGAATCCACGTGACTTCTCTCCTACAACCCTGTAACATGCTTTCCGCATTAGCTTATCGCTAAAGACTTGAATTTTTTTCGATTGAGTTTCAAAAATTGGCCGAATTCTAATTGGCTTGTGATCACTCCTCCTATTATGAACAATACAATCAAGTAGTACCCAAATCGTGGATATTGGTTAGTAACTACAATTTTCTGCGATTCGTAGTGAACAGTAGTCAATTAATATTTTACTGCACTGTACATTATTCGACATTGATTCCTTGTTTGCATTTTAAAAATTGGTATGACGATTCCAACGGGCATTGGGATATCATGTAGGTAAGGAAATTGCGATGATGCCTGAGATTTCTTCTTCACAACTACCGTTTTGGCCCTGTAAGACCGATCAGGTTGCGTGTGCGATTGACAGTCCATTAGGGAGTCCGGTTCATCTGAAGCGGGCTTAGGTCGTTATTCAATTTCGGCGGTAAACCGACAACATACGACACTCATCAAATGAGCACATCTAGGCACCGAAATAAACTTACGCAGACCCAATATCCGAGACTACTGATAATGAAAAAAAGGATTCGGCAGTTCGATAGTATTCCATCTCATGTTCCTGTTTGTGGTTTTCTAGGGATCATTTCGAGTTATTTTTAGTCCGAAACTTCAGCCTTTTGTTCCACAATGTGTTGTAGCTTGGCCATGGCATTAGCACCGTTGGACGTAGTAATAATGTTCGTCACAGTTTTGTTCCTCTTTTCTTTCGATTTGAGTTTTGATTGAAAAAAATCCTTCTGAATTGCCAGGCTAAATGATTTACGTTATAAAAAAATATTCAGTTATACCAAATCCCGGGAAAAATAGCCTCGTGTGAAAGTCATTTTATCATCGCTGTTGAGAAATTCTTGGATACATTGTTTATTTCAGTCTTTAAGAATTTATTCAGAAAATGCACAACATTGGCAATGAGATAGTGAGACACTACGTGTCGGTCATTGTTATTGACAATTGAAAAGTCAGTGAAGCTTTAAAAAATGATTCATTTACATGCCACAAACACCGGGTACACACTTATATTGCCTATTAAAAGCATCTCTATCGTAATTACCTTCGAATTTGTCGGAATTCGCTGCTATTTGTCGAATTGACTAGTAAATTTGATTCTAATTCACTTGCTCTGCCCATAGATGGCATTTGCAACAGTAATTTTTTTCCTTGATTAAACTTCTAATGACATAGCTTTTGCTTACTTACCGCGAGATCATTACCAGCCAGAATGAAGTGATAATGAACTGCAAGCTCATTATCGGCTGTAGTGTGTCAGTAGTGTAAATGAAATAATTATAAAAAAAAAAGAAAAATTGGAGACGGTACAACAGATGCAACCTTCGATAGGTACTAGGATACACTTGAATGACGTTCGGACTTTTGGTTAGTGGGAGACGGGTTAATTTAAGACTCGACTTAATCGGAACGTATTCAAATGTAAGAATGCAATCCAATTAAGCAAAACTCGATTTGGCATTTCAAATCAGACCATTGAGTTCGTGCAACAGCACATGTTGCCAGCCACCGATTTGAAATTTGAAAATTCACGACTTCCCCACACATTCGCCAACCAAAACAAAAGCCCAACATTCTTGTCTTCAGCTCGTGCGCTTGTATTATATTAAGACATTGACATTAAGCCATTAAGACATTCGGATTATCGAGGCGGCCAGACACAGAAAATAATGCATTTGAGAATTTCCGTGAAAATCCAACCGTTCAGCGCCAATGCAATGAATGAAAAGGTGCATGCTGACAAAATACAGTGCGCCAAATGCGCTCTTAGCGATAATTAGTTGGCTTATTAAAACATCAGCTAAAAACGAGGAGACATGGATATCAATTACACTCGAAAGATTTACTATGCGAATCATTCGGGGACTGCTATATAAATGATTTCGGTTGGATTCAGATTCAGATTCGGATTCAGACTCAGCTCAGCCAACCTACGCGCGCTTGCCTCACTCGCGCAGAATAAATTTGGTCCAATGGCTCCCGGAACCGATTTAGACAGATTTATTTTCTACATGGCGTATTACGAATTCTTTTCCATTGACACCCAATGAATCGCTTGAGCGCAAAAATCGTCTACATTATTATTGACAATCGCCTCAAGTACTTTTGGTATTCATTGCGAAATCAAATGTGTCGCGTGTTGCCAATTTCATGTGCCTAAAATTAATTTCTTTGTCGGTGCGGTGGTAGTTTAGAAATATATATCGTGTACGACAACCAATTTACATGGCTTGTTAAGTTCTACATACATATGAGGTGATGCTACACAATCGAGTTTCAGATATGCGAATCCATTCTGGCCTAGGAAAAATTTATCCAAGAAACAATCAATATTCACGAAAGGTCGAAAATCAGACTGTTTCTCCCAAAAATAAGGGATTGTATTAAAGTTCAAACTCACGGCACAATTATTTCGTATTTGATGCAAATGAATATTTGCAACGCTAATTTATTGGCAGACCAATACCAATTTAAGTAGGAATTTATCCTTTCAAAAATTGGTTTGCTGCCGTCTTAGCTTTTCAGCCTTTTCGGGCCTTGAATTCAAGGATGCGCAGCCTTTGAGTTCATGAGAATCCAATCAGCGATGAACTATTTTTGCCGACTAAATTCGTCCAGCTTTGGTTATCTTCTCGGGTTTTCGTCTTTACATTTTTCCGACGAATATCCTGTTTGCTAGTCAATATTCGTTCATTTGAACATCATCCAGCTGCTGATGTGTAATTATTTTGCGTCTTTCCAATTATTAGAATTTATTGTGCATTCTATTTTTTTACCTACAGTGGCGAGCAAAAGTGGATACATGATTTCAAAATTCTAATGAAAGGCCGCTATTTTGCTAAATTTCAGTAATTTTGAAATAACATTGACATTATATCATAATGCAAGAACAATTCATTTTATTACAGAAACATAAAAACATATGAGCTTTCTACAAATAATAATAAAAATAAAACAATATTTTTTTCATTTATCCAGTTTTGCACGTTTTCGGTTAAAGAGATTTTCAGGAGCTTTTCAATACTTTGTCCATAACCCCTTGTTTTTTAAGACGCTCCGCATGCGTGTTGGCATGCTTTCAACTAGCCTCTGAATGGTGACATGTGGAATTTTACCCCATTCAGCTTGCACTCGACTCCAGAGTTCCACCAAATTTTTTGGAGGGTTATCATATTGTGCCAGTCTCCTTTTTAAGATGGCCTACAAGTTTTCAATCGGATTTGAATCCGCTGGCCATTTTATTTTCAAGAATTGTTGCTCACCAAGCCAATTTTGCACAATTTTAGCGGTGTGCTTCGGGTCACCATCCTGTTGAAAAACGATCTCTTCAATAGGATAGGCGCACTCATTGATGAAATCTGTTAAATTTGTTTTCAAAATACATATCAAGATAATGTTCTTTTTTCATTATCCCATTTATTTTTACCAATGGACCCAGATGCCACCATGTGAAGCAGCCCCACAACATTAAACTACCACCTCCATGTTTTAATGTTTGCTTCACTTGATGTTTCTGAAGGCTCTCATTTGGTCGATGCCAATAATATTCTTTGCCATCAGACTGGAATCGATTAATCTTGGATTCATCTGACCAAATTACTCTTTTCCAATTTTCCACTGTCCAGTCTTTATGGCATTTGGCAAATTCGAGCCTCTCTTTGATGTTTTTCTCGGATAGCAATTATTTTTTAGGCTTGATAGATGCTATAAAGCCAACTTTTTTTAGCGCTCTCCTGGCAGTCCACTCGCTAACAGTCTTGTTTATAAGTTGCGCTGCTGTTTTTGGTGTCCTTGCTTCCTTGGAATTTTCACTTCTTAGTAGTCTGCTCATTAATCGCGCGTCGGCATCCGATAGGAGTTTTGGTCGCCCTCCAAGATTTCTTGCGGATGAAATATTCTTCCTTTTTCTTATTAAAAGCACCGTTCTGTGGCAGATTTTTAACTTCCCAGCAATTTCTCTCGAAGAGTACCCACTTCGGGTCAAAGAAACGATGCTGTTTTCCAAATCCGGTAAAATTTTCCTCATTTTGACTATATGTTAAAAATAAGTAAATAGTAGAATAATCTGACCAACCTTCACTTACCATCTAAGCAGATCAGATGAAACTAACAAACTAAAACAGTGAAAATGTGAAATTCAAGCGAAAACACAAAAAAAAACTGTAAACAAAAGATTACAAGCACGTGCAAAACTGGATACATTGAGAAGTGGAAGTATATCGACGGCTACTGTGCTACCGCATCTAAATACTTCCGATATTTTTGTTGAATTATATTCATAAACTGCATTTGCTAATAACTATAAAGATTTTATTCTACAACTATTTGTAATACGAAGTACATAGGTAGATATAATAAATTTCGAATATCATTTATCCAGTTTTGCTCGCCACTGTATATCTAGCAATCGACCACAATTCTATTTAGCGCCAATAATACATGTGAGGTTTCTGGATTCTTCTCACAAGGTACTAGTACATATTAAAAATTTCAAAATATCGTTTTTTTTTGACATTTTTCAACTCCTCGCACTTTTAAAAATGACCTCTTAGAATATTTTCAAAAATTTCGAACCTTAAAATAGTATAAAACAGTTCTAAGTGCGTGCGCATTTTTGGCTGGCATCGATTGCGTATCCCCTCTTTCCCCAATGCCGATTTCTTCTATTCATTCTCAATAGAACACGCAATTTTCGTCTACTTACACTTTTCAGTATTTATTCTGACGTATAAAAAAGGCACTAAAAAATGTATAGAAAAGTTACTAAAAAACGAAGCCAAACTTTAAACGCGATCTTCTCGAAATAATTTTTTTTCAAATGATCACTAGTTAATCTCCCGACCCACTCAACCGGTTTTAATAAATGTTAGTGCGTTTTATTTATAAACATATTCCGCAAGACAATTCACCTCAATCAGTCCAAAAAAAATGGGAAACAAAAATTTGGCGCGCAAAAAACAACTGAAAGAGGATTTTTCAAAAAGAAAAAATCAAAGCTCCGCAATTTTTCATAAAGGGTGAAGAATTGTCACGTAAGAGACCTTAGTCTCTAAAACCCTTTTTGAGTTTTCTGTTTCAGACTTGAAAATTTTGAAATTAACTGTCGGCTATGCGATATGGTACTTTTCGAGGTGTCAATTTTTTTAAATTTACTTTCAAAAGATAGATGAAGTGTTGAAAAAAAGTTGCATGTTCATATTCAATGAAGGAGCTAAGAAAAAAATTCATAAAAATTCACTACTTTTTGACCTACTAATGTGTACTAGTACCTTAAAAGTGTTTAGTAGCTTTTCGAACGGATATAACAAGGTCTATGCTTCGCTTCCTTATCAATACACATGTTTTTTTATGGACGGAAGATTATAATTTTTATCTAACCACCAAAAAAACGCTTAGTTGTTCAGCAAGCAATAACATCAATTGAAGCAACATTTCATTACAAAAGACGGATTTCATATTTAGAAGTTAGCATGGCAATCATATTCACATCAATGATTCTACTCCACCTTAAGTTATTTATTCTACCTAAGCTCCCTTCATCGTTTTCAAAACATTTTTACCAAATGAGAATCGTCAGCAAAACTAAATATCCAATGAACATTTCTACTGAAATATTTCCATCTAACTCAATTACAGACATTAAAACCACACTCAATTTAAAAAGTAAAATTATTAATCCCGAGGGAATCAATTTTTTTTATTTATTTATTCGTCCAGATTACAAGCGGTGTTCATTTTAATGTCGTGCACATTTCATGATTTGAAATTCTCTAAAGATTTGAAATAGGTCAGGACAAGTCTCGAGCACATCGCGACTGAAATGTTAATTTATTTCGGCTCTTTTTATGAGCTGTAATTCTCCTTTTGTAAATTCAAATCCAATTTTATATAATTCACAGCAATATTATTTCCTACCAAATCAGATCGGTTGTGTGGAATAATTTGGAAAAAAGTTCATTTGAAATATTGAATAACTTGCTCTATTCAATTATTCTATTTACCTAATATTTAAAAAATAATATAATTCAATGGTAAATATCATTTGACAAGTCATATTGTGAGATTTGGATATATATATATAGCAGTGAATTTTATTAAAATTTAAGATCATCAGGAAGAAGAAGTCAACAGCCAGTAGCCAGTAGGGAGAATTTTTCAAACTTTTGGAGTTAAAAAAACTATATTGTTTCCTTATCTTTGTCTTTTCATCTTTGCTTATGACACATCTTTATTATTCTTTGGTTGTTACATGTAAAAATTAGTTCAATTTCTAACATATTCAAGGGGAACGGAACTTTTAACATCTGAATTCTTTATAAGCGCAAGAGTTATCGTTTAAAGGTACTTATTCTCAATTGAATACGAATGCATTGACTAGATTTTTGTTCCTGAAGCCTAGTTTGCATTAGGCTTGTAACTTATTCGAGTGGCGAGTTATTTAGTCATTAAATAATTAAGAAATGACCAAAAAGTGTTCACATGACATTTCGAGGACAGTACATTAGTGAGTTGGGTTTTGCACAAGAGATTGCAAGGAAAAAAAGTAAATACACTAATAAGCGGCCATCCATATATTATGTAACGCAATTTTTAGAGTATTTGAACTCCTCCCTTTAATTACGTAACAAACTCGTCGTACCCCCTCAGATATTTAAATTTTTTAATCAAAAACTATCAACCATGCATCAAAATTTTGTTTATCGTAGCGCGGAAAATAAATTTAAAATTTGACTATGATTTAGTATTATGAATAATTTATTTTATTTTAATATATAATTTTTTTTATTTAAAATTTTGTTACATAACAATTTGCTAGACCCCCCTCCCTCCATGTAATACTTAGTAACATTTTCAAATACCCCCCTCTCCCCCTTGTAGTGTCACATAATATATAGATGGTCCCGAAAGCTTATCGCAATGACCAATTTGGAAGAGGTAGAAGAAGAAATCCAGCACAATGTTGTCAGTTTATTAATTCCGGCAAAATTAAAATTGCAGGCAGTTCTCTCAGATTCGCACCTGTTTTGTGAATAACTTAGGAAACTTTTAGCCGCTACTCGTCTGAGAAAATAGAACGATATGGATTGCCTCGAAATTGAGCAATATAGCGGCGACCCATCTCAAGCCCAATCAACTCGCACGAGTCAATCGATATGTTGAGGTCCTCAGCAACTTTTCTAACGATGATTCGTCGATCACCTAATACTATTTTCTTCACTTTATTAATATTTTCGTCTGGTGATAACGTGCTCGGGCGTCCGGCACGCTGTTCGTCGTTCACATCTTCTCGGCCCTCTGAGAACATTTTATACCATCGATAAACGTTGCTTTGGTCCAAGTTAGTTTCACCGTATGCCACAGTCAACATTCGGAATGCGTCCGCCCACTTGAAGTCGTTTTTCACACAAAATTTGATACAAATTCTTTGACCCATTTTTTGGAATAGACAAAAATCGAAGACAAGCCAAAACACGTCCAAGCAAAATAGCTGTCAAAAATTAACTAAAGATTCAAAATGGCCGAGCTTGGCAGCATAAGTGAAGAACATGAGTACCAACAGAACGCCACAAAAATATCGAAAATCAAATAAACATAGCCCGCAGAAATTAAAAATTCGCGATGCTTTTTGAACAGACCTTGTATTTACAATTAATGCAAATTATTCAACTTATTTTGCAATATTGAAAACCAATGACCAATTTTTAATTAACGTGCTTTTGGAAAACAAAATTAGCTTGCCATCAACGATTGGTTGAAGCAAAAGTTTACTAAAAAATGGGCTAAACTAACCTGCGGATTGGCACACAAGTTAATTTGAGAATGTAATTACACTTGCATCAAATAGAGAACACATGGAAGTCAATTCAAGCAATTCATCAAGAATAATTCGTAAAAATTGCTTTTAAAACATTTGGAAGAGGCTTAAAGCTAGTTCAGAATTTGAATAACTTTTTTTCTCTACTGCAGTACAATAGTCTTCCTAGCAAAAAAAAACAACTAAAATCATACTTGCAGAAATGTTCATGGTTAAAAATTTGCCATTTAAAGTGCTTATTACGCATAAAGCCATAGTGATGATCCTTTTTGGTGTAGTTTTAATACAACTATTAGTTGTATCATGGATGCTAGACTGTGATTGTGGACAGTACAAAATAACATGCAGCCCACAAGCAAACAGTAGCTTCCTACGCAATTTTATCTAGTACGACAGCTCGTACCAATTGGTTGCAATCAACAACGAAATTTATGTCTATGACTATGCAAACGCGATAGTTCTTTGCGCGGTACCGATTGCTTCGCTAATTAACGCACTATTCGTAAATTTGAACAGATAATTGCACAAATTAACAGCAAATATATATTTGTGGACTGCCGTTCATGCAACCAATTAAGTCTAATCAATATCGCGACTGTAAGTTTTTTTTATCGGTAACGATTTGCTATCCATTTCGGTAAATAACAACACTAGGCAAACACCAAATAGTGACAGAGGTGGAGGTTGTTATCGATTCCGGCTAGCTCTTTGATTTTAGTGCGCCCCGTTAGTGGGCCAGCTCCAGCTCTAGGAGCAGCACGAATGAATCACTCTACCTTAACAACTCAATTAGCGTGAATCGACCCACCCATTGGGCACACGAATGACACAGAGAAAAGAAGTGATCATCGAGTCGTTTCTTAAAAGCAACCATGACCGAGTCTTAGTTCCTCGAAGTTGTTCTGCTCAAGAATTTTGTGATTTATCTTTCGTGAGCCATATTGATCGCAGCCATGAATTCCATCGCGACCATTACGAAAAGTTATATTCAAGCTATTCCAAGGAAATAATATGCTTTATGTGGGAACGACTGGGCTATTTATCTGTGCAATAGAATAGGTACGTTATGTGAACATGGGGTCAATGAAATCGTGAGTTGTTTATGGGACATCATTAGGGGTAGCGATCGATGGCACATGGATAGATTGATTAGAAATACATAGGTTTTTTTCATCCTAATGGACGAAAGGAATGCGTAAACACTTTGGGTTGTCGTTGTGAAGGTATTGGAAAAATCGAGCGTATGATTCTTTCTCTTTACATGGCGATGAAGGATATACAGGGTGTCTCAGAAGAAATTTTATATTTATTTAGCTTACTGCGTGAACGCAACGTATCCGAGGGGCGCGTGGGTTATGTCCATGGTATAAAAACTACAGGAGGTAAACCCGATAAAAAATCGTCATCCTATTTCGCTCGCACATCTGACTCACATTGCGTCACGTATTCACTGAAATTAGGGCTACCAAAGTGAAAAATCGGAGACGGCGCGTATGGCAGCCCAAAATATAACGACATTTCACATTTGAATCAGGCGTTACAAAAACGCCACATATTAAAATTTAGCATATTGTCAGGTAACAAAAACGAATGTTTACTGTAGTCAATATCATAGCTTAGGAAACAAACAAATATTCTCTAAAGAATATTTAAATGGCACATTATTTATCTTTTCCTTCCATTACGTGTCACTCCACCCAGCAGGAAAATCATATCTTGTATGCCGCAAAGTGTTGCTGAAATTCCTACTGGGCAAGATGTCATGATTGTCTGAATCACATGACGTCACCGCAGCTTCGGAAGAGACTACCTTGTCGTCTTTATACCATGGGTTATGTCAATCGGTAGTCTGGCTCTTGGGAATTCAGTCGCTATGGAGCGTTTCTCGGGAGCAGACCGCGCGTTGTGCGTGCGAGAGTTTTTCAAAAACGGCGATTCGGCAACTGTAGCGCGTAGAAAATTCTGCAGTATTCGAGGTTTTCGCCACTTCAATGATGCGCCAAGCATTCCTCTCATTCGAAATTGGGTTAAAAAGTTTGAAGAGACTGGTACAACGCTGGATAAATCAAAATCCGGTCCTAGGTCATCAAGAACGGTAGAAAACGTGGAGAATGTTAATCAATCTGTTTGTGACGAACCGAACCTTTCAATTCGGAAGCGCGCAAGTGCTTTAAATGTGCATAGATCATCATAACATCGCATTATACACAAAGACTTAAAGCTTCACCCCTACAAAATTCAATTGGTGCAAGAATTAAAGCCCCAAGATGCCAGTCAGAGGCTTAATTTCGTAAATCAGTTGATTGAGCGATTTTCAACGTTTACCAACATTTTGTTTTCGGATAAAGCTCATTTTCATCTTAATGGCCACGTAAATAAGCAGAACTGCCGCTACTGGAGTGCAACGAATCCGAAATGCAAACATCAGAAACCCCTACATTCGCCTAAAGTGACCGTATGGGCTGCGATATCGGCGCGAGGAATTATCGTCCCTTACTTTTTTGAAGACGAAAGGGGGCGTGCAGTTACAGTGAATTCAAAGCGTTATGTGGAAATGTTAGACAACTTCTTGGTACCTGAACTGCAAAACTTTCCTGGCTATATCCAAAGAACATGGTTCCAACAGGACGGATCAACTTCACACACGTCCAATATGTCTCTGCCACGTGTTCGTGAAATTTTCTCAGGCAAATTGATCTCCCGGAGAGGTGACATAAATTGGCCTCCACGCAGTCCAGATTTAACCCCTTTGGACTTTTTCCTATGGGGTTATCTTAAATCTGAAGTTTACGCCAATAAACCGACTTCACTGGCGCATTTGAAAGAAAATATCCGTCACGAAATGGCAGCCATCTCTCAGTCCACCTGCCGAGACGTCATAAGTAATTTTGCTGTTCGATTAAATGAGTGCCGAGAACGCGAGGGTCTACATTTAGACGATATTATTTTTAAGAAATAAATCCCCAAAAAGTGTATTTTAATAATTAATAAACATTTTTTCTATATACGGCTTACTTTTTTTTTATCGATCCACTAAATATAAAATTTCTTTTGAGACACCTTGTACTTTACATATAATTGATTGAATATCTCCATTAAAAATGAATAGTAGTTCCACCATATTTGTATAGGTGAGATTGAGACGTTCTCAAAGCCGTTAGTTTGGATTGCAGGATCCTGTTCAGTATTTAGACCTTGAAAGAACTGCAGTAGCCTCATTGAAGAACTTAGCTGTAGCCTTATTGACGCACTGAACAGCAGCCCAGGGCACCAAGGGACGCTGCAAACGAAGCGATATACAATTGACCATTCCATTCCGGCATGCCGAGAGGCAGGATCTGATCGGTATCTTTTTGCAGATTTCCACCTTCCAACGTTAAAAGAAAAATAATACATACCCCTACAACAAATCACCTTTAAAGAGGGATTTTCTATATTTATTGGATGGGAATTTTCCTTTATTTTTGTCTTAGGAGCACACACATTCCGTATCAAGAATTGTTTGGCTTTAACCCTAGACTCATAAACTATATTTATTCATAAACATATGTCTCTGATACACCTTACCTTTAGGGTTATCTAATTTAATGATTACGGAAGATTTTGACGAAAAAAACCAAAAATGGTTATTTAGAAAGAACTTTTGTTTGAAATTAAAACAAGAGAAACAATCAAAAAGTTTAATCTGAGAATTCTAGGCTCAAACTACCGCGATGTTCCATGCACATGTGACGTTTACAAGGAGTGTAGATAAATCTAGTCACACGTTTTTTTTTATAGTAGCAGAGGTTACATAACTTCCTGGATTGATTGACAGGGTTGACTGGTGCATCAGGCAAAGTATCGTCTAAAATGGTATCGATGTTCTGTTTTTGGCACCGCCTCAAAGTTGGAGTTTCGCGGCCACGCCTTAAATAAGGATCTATCATTTAGTAGTATTTAGTTAGTATATTTTTTATTACGACTATTGCAGAAAACACTAGTGCCAAAGTGAACCCTTGTCGTTTTAGGAAGGTACAGAAATGCATGCGTTGGCATCTTTCTCGCGCGGCCCGCAGTGAGACTTTTATTACTTGAGGGTGTATGAGAGACGTGTGTTTATGAATCTAGGGTTAAATGCACATCTTTTTATAGAAATGGAGAAAAAGGGTTTTATGGCTGTCAATAATATATACGTATGACACTAATATGGGTTCCGTTTGAGTAATATCATGAAATCAGTTCGGTGTTATCTTGAGCTAACGAACATTATTCCGACAATTGAATTCGAAATGTGCTGAAATTAGAGTTAAAGTGCGAGATCTCGTTGTGAAATTAAATGAAAAAGGCATATTTTTAAAAACTGTTGATACAATAGTAGGAATAAGTAAGTATTTTGTGCAAACCGTAATCAAAACAAAATCTAGATTGCAGAAAAATGCGAAAACAGACCAAAACGTGGCCGTTCACCTTAAGCTTTGCAGTCATAATAAGCGGAATATTTTGAAGAAAAAGTATATAACAACTGATAGCGCATTATTTAGTGGAAAAGATTCGTTCTTAAGAATGAGTTATAGTACAATGTAAAACTATTCGCTATTTGCTGCAACACACGGGATTTAAGGTACTAGTCCACATTATAAATTTAAAAAGAAATGAAATTTTTTTTTTTGCATTTTTCGACTTCTTAGAACTTCAAAAATGACCTCCAGAAATATATTTTCGAAATTCAAAATTTGAGTGAGTGCGCGTTTTCGGTTCTTTGCAAATGTTCGATCAGCTGTCGATCGCGTAGAGTCTCTTGCATTACCCTTCTCTAAAATAGCAGTTTCTCCTTTATACATTATATTTGCGGCTTTTTTACTGTGCTTAGTGATTATTTAGACTTCTACATAGGTATCAATTGTGTGGTTTTGAAAAATGCCTGGTTTTTTATTTTTCAAAAAATATTTATCAGCAAAATAGACCAAAAACTTTAAACACGTTTTTTTGCAAAACAATCTACCGAATCGATTTTCGAAAACTTTGATGCGTTTTATTCGTTAGAGAATATTACACCGTAATCCACCAGATAAGCAAAAATCGAAGAAAAATTTTGGCGTTAAAAAATTTACGAAAAAGGATCGATTTTTGACATTTTTTTCACAAGTCCTCCATTGTTTAAACTGATTTTTTTGGAAACGGTAGTGGCTTACGGTGTAAGAGACCATGCTTTTTGAAGTGCCGTTTAATTTTTTTGTTTCAGATATGCCAATTAATAAATTATCTCTCTGCCGTGGAGTAACGATTTTTTCAGAGCCTAATTTCAGCGCCCTCTATAGAAGAGAATAATAAATAAAAAATAAAAATTATTATTTATTGTATTATTCAAATTTGAAATAATACTATAAAAAAATTCATGTCAATCTATAATCAAGTATCGGAGAAACAAATCCTTGAAAAATGGCCTTCTAAAGTGGACTGATACCTTAACATGAGAATACCTAATAAAAGGAATCGCAAAAACGATTACAATCTGCAAAACATCGCACAGATAAATGAAGTGGCTCTGATACAATGTTCCATTTTGGCACAAAAGCAAGCACAGCTCCTTAAGGACGAAAACGGGAAGTTCACCACCACAAGTGAAGAGACGTTAAACCTCTTGCTTAAAACGCACTTCCCCGGTAGCATAACTCCCTCCGGAGGAAACACCGTTCATCCGAACGTACCGTCTCAAACGGATTGGAATCAAGCCGCCGAGGTGGTGACTGTAGAGAGGCTCCAATGGGCAATTGGAACTTTCGACAGCTACAAAGCACTTGGCGAGGATGGAATTTATCCCATCCTGCTGAAGGAGGGAATGGCTTCCAACACCAACCATCTGTGCAATATATACAGGGCCAGTTTGGCCCTAAAATATATACCAGAATTATGGAGGAGGGTAAGGGTGGTATTCATATCAAAGATTGGGAGAACCACTTACCAGATAGCGAAAAGCTATCGACCCATAAGCCTCACATCTTTCGTGCTGAAAACACTGGAACGACTGGTGGACGTCCACGTGAAAAACACAGCACTAATAGAGAGGCCCTTGCATCCGGGACAGCATGCCTATAGAAAGGGAAAGTCTACGGAGACGGCTCTGCATGAGCTCGTTCACGGGATCGAGCGGGGCCTTAACGACGGACTCTTCTCTTTGGGAGCTTTCCTAGACATAGAAGGTGCCTTTGACAACTCCCCATTTGGTGGAATGACATCTGCAGCAGAGAGACATGGGATAAGCGGCACGATAACGGGCTGGCTGACCGCTCTCCTCGCTGAACGAAAAATAACAGCGTCACTTGGGGGACACCAGTATAACAGTAGCCCCAACAAAAGGGTGCCCACAAGAAGGCGTACTTTCCCCTCTCCTGTGATGTTTACAAATGAACTCATTAGTGACAGAACTTAACCAACAAGGCTTTCTTGCCATCGGCTATGCCGATGACCTGGTCATATTATGCAAAGGCAAGTTTGCCGGCACAGTGTGTGACAGGATGAAAGAAGGACTTAAAATCACGCACCAATGGTGTAGAAGAAACGGGCTGGCGGTAAACCCAGCCAAGACAGAACTCACTATGTTCACCAGGAAGAGAGTGTGGGATGCATACACGCTACCTACTTTAGATGGCGTGGAGCTCCAACTCTCAAAAAAAGTCAAGTACCTGGGCGTAACCCTAGACACGAAACTCACCTGGAAAGAGCATGTTGATGAAAAAACAAGAAAAGCCAAAAACATTTTCTGGGCATGTAGAGGCTCCATGGGTAAAACCTGGGGACTCTCACCTCGAAATGTGATATGGCTATACAAAGCCTGCATAAGACCGGTCATACACTATGGAAGCATAGTGTGGTGGAAACGGTCAGACCTAGATACTACAAAAAGTCAGCTAGGCTCGGTGCAGCGACTAGCACTAGTGAGTGCTACTGGAGCGGTGCGAACCACTCCCACGGAAGCACTCAACGTGATCATGGACATGCTGCCACTGGACTTATCAGTGAAGCAACATGCCGCAAAGACGATGGCACGCCTAAGGAGAACCGGGATGGTGAAAGACGGCGGCTGGACTGAGGGACACCTCAAACTTTTAAAGAGTTTAAAAGTGGACTCACTCCTTGATCTGCCCAACGATTACATAATCCCAAGGCTCTTCTTTGGAAAAAATTTCACAACGAGTTTGACTGATAGGAATGATTGGACTAAGTTCGGTCACCTTTCTCACAGGCCCGCTGATATCATAGTGTACACAGACGGATCAGTGATGAGCGTCGGGGCTGGGGCGGGAATATATATACGCCCTGGACCACATGAGGCTCAAATATCGATACCTCTGGGTACAAAAACAACCAACTTTCAAGCTGAAGTCCACGCCATAGCCAAAGCCGCGGACCTCTTACAAGACAGAAGAATACAAAACAAACAGATAAAAATCTGTTCAGACAGTCAGGCCGCTATCAAGGCCCTGGGCTCCCACAATGTGAAAACTTCAATTGTGGAGTGTGCCCAGAACAGCCTCAAAAAGCTGAGCCAGAGAAACAGGGTCTCAGTTACCTGGGTCCCAGCACATGTGGACATTATAGGTAATGAAGAGGCAGACAAACTGGCTAAGAAGGGAGCAGAGATCACACCGGTTGGTCCTGAGCCTTTTCTGCCAACGAACATAAATCTAATCTCAAAAAAGATCAATGAGACACTCAGGGAAGAACATCGAAGACGATGGCTCAACCTACCAACATGCAGACAGACAAAGCTCTTTCTCCAAACCTACGACCTGAAGTCGCAAAATACTGTCTGAAACTAAATAGAGTCAGACTGAAAAAACTCACAGAAGTGATTACAGGCCACGGACGCCTGAGAAGTCACCAAGCTCTTCTGCAAATAGTGGACGATGCATGGTGCACTAGATGTGAGGAGGACGAGGAAACAGCGGCACATTATGTGGGCTACTGTCCCGCGTTCTCTAGACACAGATATAGAGCCCTTGGCATGCCTCAAATAGGAGACAAGGAGTTCCATACCTCAGCCTTGGACGACCTGATGAGGTTCATCATCTCATCCGGAAGATTCAAGACATAAGCATTAACTCCAGAAAGGAAAAATATGAGGATAGTACAATCGACCAGCAGGTCGCAGTGCTAGGGCTGCAATGCCCACCTCCATGTCATGACGACGACGACGACGACGACGACGAAGCACAATATTTTTGAAAACGTGTCAAAGAGAACTCGCTGGTTTGGATAAAATAAGGAGCTAAATACTAAAATATAGCTCCAGCTGTAAAGCATGGTTATGTTTTGGGGCTGCATAACGGCTTCTGAGCCTTGTAAATTGGCATTTTACGGGACAAAAACCAATATTGTTTTTCTGAAAACATTATATAAATAATATTAAACAGTCTCGTGAGCTTTTGGATCCTTCAGGAGATTGACGACCCGAAACAAACAGCTTGAACTATTCGCGTGCGGTTTCCTTTTAGCGTACCCAATCAGTTGGAATTTCCTTCGCAGAGTTTGGATTTGAATCTTCTAGAAGATCAATATTATCAATTATACAGGTGAGTGAGAAAGTACAACATAACAAACAGGCACGTCCTTCTAGAAAAATTGATTTATGAATAGAAGAAAATATCCAGCGAAACTACAATATAATCAGTGCAATGTATGCTTAGGATACTCTAAAAGGTTATCAAGTGAAATATAATCCTAGAAAATATTAAGGACTTATTTGAAGTACGACTTGATATGTTTGAATGAATCGTGTGTATAGATTTGAATTTTTCAACTTTTTATAGGCCTGAAAGAATCTTGTATCTGTGTATTTATTTGTTCATGCCTTACTTACATTCTAACAAAAATAATATATTCACCGCTGGTACTTCGCATGTCTCGAAACCTTTTAAATTAAACGGGTATGTTTTTTGTTCAATTGTATATTTCATATTATTTTCAATTTTCTCGGATCGTTGTCAAAAGAAAGGTGCACGGGAAACAGAATTTTATCCTTGGTTTTTGTTCAAAAACACAGAAATCGTTAACGATTGTTTCAACTTTTTTTTGGGCCTCAAAAAGTTGAATTTTTTGAAAATTGTGACTTTAGGAACCAGCTATCAAGTCTCGTGAGCAAAAAAATTGTATTAAGGCCGGTCCAGACGCTCCGTTTTGCACAACCTTTTGTCTGTGCAGTCTTAAGACGGAATGAAAACGTTGCAATTTTTAGAGCGTCCACATGGTGCAGAGATATCTGTATATTTCGCACAGTTTTAGTGATATCGTCATGGAGGAGGTACTACTCTGGTCAATTTTGGCATGATGTCTTGATAAGAAAATTAATACCGTCTACATGCGCCGATTTGTCCGCACAGTTCAAGGAAATCTATGCTCTCTGGCTCAGTTATCGCTGCAACTGTACAGTTTTCGCACCCATTTCAAAACTGCGCAGTTTTCCTATCTACACGCAACGTTTTCTATGAAACGTTTTGAACTGTGCAGACAAAAGGTTCTGCAAAACGGAGCGTCTGGACCGGCCTTTGCGATAATGTAATTTTAAAAATTTTCCAATGCTAGATAGATGAAAGCATGTTTGACAAAAAAAATCATTCGCTACTGCTCAATTAATTATCTATGGATAAAATTATGTATCTAAGATTAATTTGCTACTATGTATTAATATTACAAACTCGCTATTTAAAACTGAAACCGAAAGCTGAAAGAACATCTTCCAGAGAAATGATTGGGCAAATATACGGTTTACTTTATAATTCTTTGCTATAGTAGAGGCCTCTCGTTAGCAATCTTCGCCTCGATCATGATCCTCCCCGGCGCGCTCAAATCGGTGAGGCATTAGGATGAGCATGATCGGAGGGTCGCCTCGCAGGCGGCTAGTTGAGAAGCTCTCACAGGCGTGAGGTGTTCAGCTTCAGCTGGTTGTTTGCCAGGGCGACAAGCGATGGACGTTACAAGAATACTTCAATCATTTGCTGTGTAGGAAGCACCATTGAATCTCAAATCTGCATTCTAGTTTCATCAACCCAGTAAAGGATTTGATGATAGTTCAAAACACATTTCTCTCGAGCTGCTACTGTCCATTGGATAGAAACCTACGAACCACTGTCTTAAGATGAAATCGACCAACTGGCATTGAAATGAAGGAATTATATCAGTTCATGGGGGGTTGTTGTGTGAACCCACCATCCTCTTTGCCTGAATAAATTTGTGTGGGGTTACATGCTGTTCACGAGCTACCAAGCCGGACATTTGCCCCAGACGACGAGCGTGCGACCTACAAGCTTTACCGATTTATGCGGAACACACCGCCAAGGAGACAACCCCCAATTCTTCGGCGTGCACGCTATGAGCATTATATAATTGCAGGATGGCCAAGGCGGCGGACGTTGTGAGCAGAATGGAACCAATAGGTCAATGAGCTGGGGAGTTGACGCACTTCGAGCCCCGCGCGCCCGCAAGGAAATGTCTCGACCGGGGCGAAGCAGGTCAAACGGCCCGGTGAAGTGTGCGAGCTTCCTTCCTTGTTTAAATATACAGATGGTATGCTCCACACACGCACGCCCCGCTAAAATTAACGAGGACGCAATGCCTCGGACCCAACTCGAAAATGGGCCGCCGACTAATGCCAACGTGAATTCTGAATGGCTTTCGAGGTTTTTCTCGGCCGCGTAATCGCGATGTGGGCGTGATACTTCTTTTTCACTTTTCATCGCCGCCGTCACGTTTGACTCAACTCGCACGAAACGATGAGACATTCCACCGGAGAACTTGTCCCCCTCGCCGCGCCCCGCACAGATTCTGCTGCTGGATCTTGACATTCCCTAGAGAATTTCCACGGATTCGACGGCATCTAAGCATTTACCTGAGTTGCTAGCGGGCCAGGATACTCCACATATGACTCGGATTTTCCGGCAGATATGCACCGACAGCAGGATTTAACGACTCGAGTTTTTATTGCGCTGCTTGCAGCCGCTCGACCCTCACAAGAGAAAAAAAAAATATTTTCTCGGCACAGATGTTTTTCTTCGCGACCAATTTAGCGGCTAACGCACACTGACACACCGTACTGTACATTGAAATTATTAACTATTGCATTTATCACATGATTCACACAATTTACGAGCCGTGATTTGACGAATAAGCGGAGAAATTCACATTTTTTACGCGCACGAAAGTGACTGACGACCGCCTTTTCTACGCACGAATTGCCATCTTTGCTCACCTCTTTTGACAGTTTAAAAATAAGGTCTGACTACAATTGACGTCCGAGCACGCAAGTCGAGCTCGTCAAGTTGACTTGCGGTAGGCTAAGTAGCTGTCAAAATTTGATCAAACATAAGTTTAACTATCATAACGCATAAAGTGTCTTTGATATGACGGGTGTCTTGGATATGAAGTGAATTGTCATCGGGGACAGCTGCCGTTGCAATTCAAAAAAATTTAATTCGAAAAGCTGATTGTCCCGCATTTGTAGAAACCGAGCTTGATAATATTTCGATCGTGAAAGATTCTTCGGACACTGCAAGATTTGTGTCTTCGATTGACTTCACTCACTTCATTGATTAATCCACTGAATCCCTAAAAAGTCACAGTTCTATGTTATCATGATGGAAAAATTTTGATGACATTTTTAAAAGAACTGTTTGGAGTATATGAATTATATAAACATTGATTACTTGGACTTGAAAATAAGGTTAAAAATTTACCTTCATATTTAAAACACACTTCGAGTGAACACTAACCTCACTTTCAGCACGTCAGCTAAAGTTCCTGCATCAGGAAAAAGAGAACATGATTTACTTATACAAAAAATCCATTCTTGTTATTGTTGACCCCCGGAATTATCGGCAATCAATCATTCGCTTCTCTATTTAGTCTGTGGGGAGGTTCCACTTTGTGCCTTTGCTCTGTGGGGACGATCCACACTTTGTAGCAAAATGTACATGGCGTGCATTTAATCTGTGGGGAGGTTCCACTTTGTGCCTTTGCTCTGTGGGGACGATCCACACTTTGACGTCGAATTTAGCATAGCGTACCACCGAGATTTTGATAATTGTTTCCGGGCTGCTGTGCAATTGCATTGAACGAATTAAACGCTGTGGTGTGGCACAGGTGCTTTGACGTGGAAACGAGGCTGAGCTATTTGAAATCAGGCGGAATGAAAACATGCACATGGCGAAAAATCGTTTGCTTTTCTACACGTTTTTTTTTCATTGATAAATGCCCAATGGACTAATGACTCAATGCATGATCGAAAAAGTACAAATCGTCACCAGTTTGTACGAATCAATTTAAATTTTATTTTAATATTATTGACTTATCCACCCTCATTTCTTCCTCAAATAAATTTATAGCAATTGCAACAAAACGTTCAACACGTTGTGTTTTAAGACAACCTCAAATCAATCGATCAAATGATAAGCGTTGGACCAAAAATTTGAATTGAAATTACTGAGTTTCCAAAAGAAGAATATCGAGTAATAACATTAGAAGATTTCAACCGCCCGAATTTTACTTTTACTTGTGATGAACTCTTTAAACGCTGTCGACCTATTTTTTCAGGACATTCTATGGCAATTATTCACAGCAAGCAGCTTCGATTCCCAATCAAATCGAAAACGGGTCAGACCTTATTTTCAGCAACCTATATGAACAAGCTGTAGTTCGTCCAACTAGTGGCACAGAAAATCTCTTTTCCAATCATTGTTACCATTTCGTTGTAGAAGATTCTGGTGATTTGATGAACTCTAGATTTGCACATAGGCTTTCTAAACTGATATAGACATGGAAAATATAACAGCCTTTTATTTTATACAATTTTAAACTTAACTTTTATTCAATGAATTGCTTTGAATAGTCTGGGCCGCCCGAAATTCATATATTATTTCCGCGCATTGGTTTGCCTTGTCCAAACATTCACCACAAACATATTGCGAGAGCGTCTCGTCCTCTTTCTTCACCTGCAATAAGGAACGATTTTTTAATGGAGCTACCAAACCTCAAAAAACCTGTCTTACCACTCCCGGTAGTAAAAGATCAACAGTCTGCGCTATCGTCTCGTTGGCAAAAATACAAATCAAATCTTCCATTGCACATCTAGACGCGCAAAGCCGGCATAGTTCTCCATCCGTCTCTTCATCGTACTCAAGCGTTGGCTCAACTGCTTCTTCGTTCGATCCCAACAAGTTCAACATCTTCCCTTGCGGTTCACACGCGCTGATGTTAGCCTCCTCTTCTTGGGAAAGACGAGCTAATGGTTCGGGAATCACCAGGATAGTGGTCGTATCTTCCGAGGATAGCAAATCTCTAAGAGCCCGGTCCTCGTCGTGTGGCGATTTCTGATCTTGAGCTTGCAAGCAGTTTGGCAGGAATTTGGTGATATTGTTGCGGAAGATTGTTGGAATCGGCGCTTTTACTGGTCGAATTGATTTTTTAAGTATCGCCTTGATTGGCGGATCTTGAAAACAGTCGTCAGAGAAGTGCTCCGAGCAAAGATAGTATTTAATAACCAAGTGCAGGGGTTTATTCATGAGATCCATTCTGCCTGCTGCTATCGCCCACTGTCGTGCACTAAAAAGGACGAAAATTAAAGTGGTTCTTCTCGGAAGCTACACAAATATAAATCAGAAAGAATTGACTGAATCTTCGGGAGCTGACCTAATTTTATTAAACTTACTAGTACTCGCTCTTGGGAAACCTGAAGTAGAACACATCTTTCGTGTTCATTTGCGAGTTGAAGCAATCTTTTGCACAACAGCGTCGAGGAGACATTTCACAGAAATCGTTGTTTATCAATAGCAGCTGATCTTGAAACCGCCCAGACAACTGTCAACTACCTCCATGCATGTCAGCTAGTTGTAGTATTGACTTCTAGAGGTACATCTGAGGTTGATTCAAGCGGAAACAAGCCGAACTAGTGAAAAAATACTGGCCAAAAATATATTTGCATAAATGAAAATAAATATTGCCATATTATTTCAGGGATTCATTTATATCAATACGCATTTTTTATATTACTTTAAATGGTTTTCAATAGGCAAGCAGTGTACAAAAATCATTGAGAGAAAGCAAACTAGAATGAATAAACACTTCGAGAAGAAACGGAGTATTGTTTAAAATTTCTTATAAACTGGAATAAAATAATTATTATTACGTTGAGATTAACACGCTCTTTGTGTTTCACTTAAATTAGCAGTTAAACTATTTAAACAAAGACTGTGCTCGAATTATGAAATTTAAATGATCCTATAATCTTTATTTGTATATATAGCACACATTTTACAGAAAATGAAAAAAAGCTTATTACTTTAAAATGTTCAAAATTAGGATAATCTTTCTGCAGTAATTGTATCAGTAGTAGTTGCCTGATAATCATGATGAACCATTTTTTCTAATCTATGCCTGTTATTTAAAAAAATGAAAAAATAAACACTTTTGATGAGATGTCTAGTAAATAGACACTTTGGTTTTGGATCAATTTGTAAATAGCCTATTTTGGTAGAAACATTTTGTAATTAAATTATTTACACAAATATCTATTGTGATGAGAAACACCTACAAATAATTTGAAATAGAATATTGCAGAATTAATAAAGAAAAAGTATGAATGAACTATTTTTATTAAGTAACAATTATTATATGATCTTAGTATGTAGTAGCTTCATAAATCTAAAAACTAAATTCTAAGTTATCCAATGTCAAATCCCAAGCATATGCAGTGGTCATCTCCTTTGGCATGTTCTTTATAGTCACAATCAACAGCTTCAAGAGTATTAAATTGATTCCGTAGCAACGTTTTATACCAAAGTAGATCTGGCAATGTATGCCACTCGTCTCCAAACTGTTTCACCAGAGATTATTCACGTCCTTTTTTCCGCAGAAAGTCCACGTTCACGCTGGTTCACTTCTGGCATTTCCAAAGGGAAACGTTTACCTCTTCTAATCAAAGTGGAAAAAATTAAAATCTCCTCAAATCTGTCATGCTGCAACCCATTGACTTGAACATCTACTAAGTTCCCACTTTTATTTATCAATTCATTTTTTTATTCAATTACTGAATTTGACTAATTTTCTTGAGAGAATCCTCCAAAATCTTCAAATCAAAAAAATTCCAATCCTGCCCAACTACTTTCACTTCTCTATACCTTGCAAATATTTCTGCATACTCTTCCTTTCTTGTCATCACCGCCTTCTTTTTTAATTCTTTTTCTATCCTACCGAAAACACGGTCTGCAGGTAAAAATGAATGACCACACACTGGAATAGTCAGATGAACCTCTTTAGTATTTTGAGGAGCTTTGCGAGCTAGCCAGAACATCAACATGTGAACAATGTAACTGTTCTTATTCTGGCCACCACAGTCGTCACAGAGCAACCTGACTAGGTTACAGTTTTGCTCTGCAGTGTCTTCCGGAAACTGGTGACATAAAAAATCATATAGTGCAGAGCCAATTTTAACGGAGCTTTTGCCTCAGTCACATCCCAGATGCATAGAAAAGGCTTGCTTTTATCAAGTGCCACAGCACAAAAATTGTACAGTGAAACTTGTCTGCTGTAAAACACCTCTTGTATTGGCGTTTTTGGAAGTGGTTGTTGCTGTTATAAGTCAAAACACAAAGTTTTCGAATTTGGGTCTTTGTTCTTCATTAGAGAATAAAAATGATTTGCACGGAGCTCATGTATTCTCTTTTCTGTAATAGGCATGCGTTTCTTTAACGGGTCTTTTTCAATTTTAATTCTGTTGCTCCATAATGTACAAGCAGTACAAATGTCGGATGCTGGTGAGGAGAATCCAATGTTAAACTCATGAAAGATGCTATAGAACAATGTGCGGGACAACTTGAACTCTTGTGATAGAGCATCGTCGATTGCAAAGCAAAATAAGATCGAAAATTTTAACAGCTTAACTTTGAATCGGAGCCTCTTTAAATACACGATCGAAAATGCGGTCTAAGTGCAACCCTCGAGGGCCCACACGACTAACTTTCCAGCGCGGTGAATAAAAAAGCTAAAATTTGCTTTTATTATTAATTACTATTATTAATTATTGTTATTCTAAATTATTATAACTATTTTTATTAACTTCCCAGTTCCCTATGGGAAGTTATTGTAATGGGGTCGATTTTGCGAATCCCAAATTTTGACATATCTCCACGTTGTAAGGTCTCTAGAATCCAAATCCATCGTTTTTAGAGAGATGTTTGTATGTGTGTATGTACGTACGAAAATTTTTGTTAACCAAACATATCTTAAAGAAAATTTAATTACGCAACTTTGGTTTTGGAACATATTTGCTCTGAAATGAACCATTTTAAAGTTAGAAGTGAGAAAAGTAGGAAAACATCGATTTTTCATAATTTTTTAACATTTTGATTTTTTTTCATTAAGTTTCCAGACTATTTTGAAAGGGAGGATGAATCAATTATTGTTATACGAGTTATTCCACAACTTTTTCTGCAAAAAACAGTGTGCTCCCCCTACCTTCAACAGCCTGAAAGCAAGTCCACCCTTATTTATAGATAATATAACTTTCTATGCCAGCGATTACTGTCTCATAGAAATTATATAAGGTTTTCTTAATAATATAGGAATTTTCCAGACAACTTTTAGTGATTTGGTATTTAACTAATTCTATAATCAAGTGCACAGCCTTGAAGTATGGTCTTCACTTTGCGTTTAGATAAATCGAAGTACCCGAAGATATGCGGATGTGAAGCTAGATAATATTCTTCCTTTTTGTTCCAATAGCCAAAGCAAATATATTTGATGCAATGAGCGAAGGCATGTGGGAGAACTATGGACGATATAATCGTGAACATGCAATTCACACCAATTGATTTGTGCTCGTGTTGTTGCCAAACATTCAACAACCCCCCTCAGCGGGGCACGATCAATATTAATTGGCCGATCTTTGATTGACGAGATCGGTTCGCCTGACTTGGTTCTTCCCAGCTTCGAGGGTTCTTATTAAAAGTGGAAAATCTTCAACTGACTTCCAGTTTTATATCAGCCACCGAGTGGCGCATACCGGTGTTAAATTGCATTGTAACGATCATTTGCAAAAAACCGGATTAAGTGCAGGACAGCTCAGCCGTTATTCTTGGGCCAGTTGCTTCCTACCCCAAAGAGAGCTACTTCCAAGCCGATCCCTTCTCAGGTCTAGCAGTTCAACATGGAACTAAATAGCGTTTCTATAATTGGTGTAAGTAAAGTTAATTAGAATTCATTAGCACCCGTAATTACGATGCTTAGACATGAGCAGGCACGAAAGTAATATCTAAAATTAAGTTCAAACGCTTTATTTTCGCTTGGATTTGTTTGAGGTATCTTGTAGTGCCAAAAAGTGCATAGTCTATTTTTAATTACATGCTATTTTTTAACATTTCGGATGATTGTCGCTTCATTGCATTCGCGCAAAATCACCGCGACATTCATAATATGCATTTAGATTGATTAGTAAAAGTGCAGGAAGCGGAACAGTTCGATTGAATTAAAATAATAATCAACCATTACTTTTTTGCATATAATTTGAGGTAAACATTCGAACAAATAGAATAATCAATCGAGTGGATTTTCTTTCTGGCTTTCTATTTAATTGGATAAAATAATATAAACTGGATTGCATTAGTTTATCTTCGAAATTTTCTACGATTTGGAGGGGTTTGCAATAAAGCTGGTAATTGACGTACTTGAATCATTCCTTTTTTCTTTTCGATACATTTTTTTGGAATTTCTGGACTTCATAAATTTTCAAAATCATTCAAATATCGCTAAGAGATATTGAAAATATAATAGTTTCAAATATAGAATATTTGGTATTAAGGCAATACTACCTTCAATTTTAAAAAAAAAATCAATATTTTATTGATATTTTTCAACTCCTTAGACATTACAAAACAACTTCCCAAAATATTTCGACGAAATTCGAAAGTTATAACGGTTTATGTATAAGTTTAAGTGAGCGCGCGCATGGCTCGAAGCAGGCCGAAGGCGCATCTTTATGATTTGAATTATTTTCCGCGTGAAAATTAGAAAGAGACCTACTAAACACATAGTACATGGTACATAGTATCTATATTTCCAGATATTCATGGATTTAATTATGTACCACAATTAATTATATAGTTGGGTGCATAAGTTTCCGGCCATTACGAAATTCTGATAAAACTGTTGAAAAATTTTAAACGCGTTTTTCTCTAAACGACATTTTTTTAAACTGCGGACAGTTAATTTCTATATTGACTGAATCGATTTTAATATATCTTGGTGCGATTTGATCACTGACATATCCTGCAGGTTAATTTATCACAATTTTGCCAAAAATTAACAGGTTTTTTTTGGCACGCATAAAACTGCGATAGAAGACTTTTTTAACATTTTTAACTTCCCAGTATGTATATGGGAAGTTCTTGTAATCGGCTCGAAAATCGAAATTGAAATTTTCAACATTTCTTTACGTTTTAAGGTCTATAGATATATATCTATATAAAGTGTTTTTAGAAAGGGAGATGTATGTGTGTGTGTACGTACGTACGTACGTCTGTACGTTCGTGGACAGTTTTTTTTTCTACGAGCATAACTCACGTAAACAGTTGAGGTGTAAATCGAAGCGTCTTTGCAGTGTTGAGATCTGATTAGTTTTTTGGATACTTCGGCCGGGGGGGGGGGGTGTTGTTGTTTTGATCCTTTGAATGCCATTTCTGTCATACGCTATATCTCGCGAACCAAACATAAAATTTGTATGATTAAGGTGTCAATCGACGCGTATTAACATTTTTGTGATTCTATTGATTTTTAAAAAAATGAATGATTTACAAGGTCATTTTTATCATTCATTATATCTCATGAATCAAATATGATATTTGCATCATTAAGGTGTCAATCGACGTGTATTAACATTTTTGTGTTGTTTTTAAATCTTAAAAAAATCGTTTCAGCCGTTTTTTTTTCAATTTAATAAAAAAAAATGTGAAAAATAAGAGATTTTTCGTGAAAAAGAAATTTTTACAGCTCAGTAATAAATGTTTATAAAATTTATACAGTCCTATCAGTTTTTGAAAAGAAACCAGCAAAACTTTTCTTCCATGATTCTGAAGAAAAAAATTTGAACTGAAAATAAAAAATCATTCAAAGTTACCATGTAAAAAGGGTTCATACGAATGATATTACTTTATATCTTTTATTCTAGAGTCTTTGTTGTAAATTCAACCAAAGTTTTATAATATTTGCTTAATTTGAGCATCTTTTGAATGGGAACAGTGTTTTTCAAGACCTTTACTTTGGCACTCACTATAAATTAGAAAAATAAAATCGAAATGGAAAAAATATGTTACGTATTCACTAACAATAGAATAACGTTTTCCAAAAAAACTATGTTAGAATATTCAATGAAACTACTGAGAGAGAAAATTCTTGAAAATTAGCTTTTCTGGGCCTTCTTGATGATAATAGTACCTTAAATTAGTTCGCTCGAATTACTATATGCATAGTAATACTCTGATTTATAGGTGTAAAATAAAGGCTTAAAATGCTCGTAAATGTGGTTTCCAGTGTGCCCTGCCAGACTGTCTTCTTTTGCATGAGTGAACCTTCATAATTTCCATTCGTTTAAATTATTATTGAGTATGCCTTGTGATTGTTCATTATTTGGGATTGAATATTTTCACTTAAATATTCTTCATTAGAGAGTATTAAAGGGACAAACAAATCCAGAATTCAATACTTCCGACGATTTTTCTTTTGAATTAGGCTTACACATTCATTAATGTGAGTTCGCTGGTCACAAATAAAGCAATGAAAAGATCCACAGCTTCTAGTTCCTAGAAAATACGGTCAAAAATATAACCAGCGAATCGTCAACTCGACTTTGTAGTGAATGTGATACGAACTACTACCTAATGTCAATTTTGTCCTGGATATACACACGCTTAGCATTTCCTAATATGTTATCAATATTCTACGGCAACACAAGCTGTGCTATCTTATTATCTGTAATTATCAATCATACAGCAATTTCTACTTATACTTCTATTGGTTTTCAAACATAACGTAAGTGTTTCAATTCCTGTAGGCCGAAAACCTAACAGTCCGATTATCTTTTCAAAAAAAAAATCCACACCACAATAAAAAAACTCAATACCAGCCATATTCCAAATGTATGTAAATGTAATGTATGTAAATTATAACGCATGATTGCGAATTTAACAAATAAACAATCCATAATGCAAAAATTATTATCATCTATTTATCAAAAGTGTTAGGTCTTATTTTGTTTGCATATTTATACTTCAAATAACAGTCAATTTTTGGATTGTTTATTCAGAGACATTTGCTCTTGAAAATCAATACATATCTTAATCAAGTCCTTACACAATCCTAAAAATATGCTTCAAATCGATCGGACAATGTATGCATGTTAGATCACTGATTTTTCGCGAGTCCACGATAATTAAGAGGACTGTTGCCCCACACGGTTTAAATTTCGGAAGCTCATTAGCATTAATTTCGGTGAGAAAGGAATCGTAAATTCAATGCTAGTTGATAACTATTATTGATCAGGGTACAATGTTATATGACTATAGAATAGATACTATATATACGAGCTAAGTCTGCAATTTGATTCACGTGAATATTAGCATATGTTTAGCATGCATATCAACATTATTTGATTTCTCGAGCTTTGTGAAAGATTTTGTGTCCGTCCGATTATATATTCCTAGCAACTCAAGTCTTACGTTTGCTTCATATGTGCGCTGGAGTCACTTTTATATTTCGGTGCCATCGGGTGCATGCAACAATATAAACTCTCTCAAATAAAACCGATAGAAAATTTCTTACTGATACTGCTGTTATACTCCGCTTTCGTTAGGAAAACTGTCCCAAGCCAGTGTAAAGGAGGATGGATTCTGACCGATCCTCAGAACAACATTCTTACAACAGGATTCTGAGGTGAAGGTGTGACGAAAAATAGGTTGGCATATTTTTAAATGATGATAAGCCCTGAAATACGGCGATCAATCCGGAACTTTGCAATGGGACTCAATTGAAGAGGTTGTGTCTGTGCTTTCTCAAAACCTCACCAGGGGTATACTGGTACCAAGGGATCCGGGGCCCTAGGGACTTGTTCCTGCCGGTGTCGATGAGGAAACTGTGAAGGTTGAAACTTGGGGCTGTGAGTGACACCCAAAAGCGAGTATTTTCATTTCTAATACAGTTTGGGGACGGAGCTATTCGGCAACCCTTCTGTATCGTGGTGCATTGACGTGCTGTTGCGTTTACGACAGAAGGTGCCGTTACCCCAAACGCCCCAAGGATGCTGATAGATCCAAATCCTCACCAAGGATTATGAAGGAGCAAGCTTTGGATGAGATCTGGAACCCATATTCGGAAAAGCAGTACTCATAGCATAAGTTATGGGCTACTGACTAGTACGTTTATGGGGTTTTTGGTGTGAGCTAATTCGTAACGTAACGTAGGCCCGTGTTTTAAAGATTAATTTCGGGGAAAGCACGTTAAACTCAGAAACCATCTGCTCTGCTGTTAGAGGAGTTTCGCTCAATATGCGCTTTCTATTGGGTTTTCTTCTGCAATACCATAATAATATTAGTGAAATATATTGAAAATTCTAACAATTCAAACCACAAAGTTTTTTACTTTATTAGTTTTTTGTATTTTTTAGATGAATTTTACAGTTTGACCAAATTAACTGACAATATATAATACAAAGCGGTCTATTTTTAGTTGAAATCCACTTTTATGACCACCAAGTTCCCTGTGTACTCATGCATTTTGTGAACCTCTAATCGCAATTATAACGCAGATTATCGTATGTGTTTCCTCAATTTCCAAATTCATTCTGAATAAATATTCATAAATATTATCTAGACTTGTATAACAGCTTTTAAACCACTTTCAGATCACAATACAAAGCCAAACAAATATCTACAAAGCAATTTGAACAGCTTTATATCAATTAGTTAGCAATTCAATATTCAAGTTGCAAGTATCACTTTTTCATTACTTATTTTAATATATTCATCGTGAAAATCCGACGGTAGTTTTAGAATTATAGTGTCAACTGTGAAAAGACTGGAATTTTCTAAGCTACAACAATGAATGTGTTGATTATTCCTACATATAGACATTACACACATTAAACTCATTTGCTTATTTGAAAATATACTATAAAATTGTGTTGGGAAATTGTTAAATATATGTTTTATTCATTTTACTATTTGTGGTAAAAATCAGAGAGTAAATTATATAAATGCAGTACGCTATACCTATATTAATGGTTTAGCGTCGTATGTGAAGCTACTACATATTGAAGCTGCACAATTATGCAAGTGTTAATTAAATTTATGAAAGATATGATGAAACAATAGACACTTAACGTAGAGAAAGATGAAAGTTCACTTACTTCAATTTAAATTCAATGAATCTTTTCCAGTGGATGAAACATTAATAGCAAATAATACATCATCGCGCATATGTGTATTACATTTTTGCTCTATTTTGAAGTTGACCTCACATGAATAGTATTTTTGAATCATATCATATTAGACCAGGGCGGATCTGTTTTCAGTTGGCTGTTGGGGGGGCACACTGATTTTTGCAGAAAAAATTGTGGAATAACTCTTGTAATAATAATTGATTTGTCCTCTCTCTCTCAAAAAATCGGAAATATTAATAAAAAAGTCGAAATGTTTAAAAATTATAATTTAATTTATAAAATTATAATTTCTCACTGCCAACTTGAAAACGGTTCATTCGAGAGCAAAATTGTTTGGAAATGTAAGTTGCGTAATAAAATTTTCTATGAGACATAATTGGTTAAAAATTCTCAAAACAGCAATAAATATAAAAAAAGAAATAAAAGCTTTTTTTTATTTAATTTTTTTACCACTTAGAATCCACTTAGCACCTTCATAGTTCGCTTAGAAAATCTTTATAGTATGATAAAAAAAAAGCATACAAATTTTCATGAAAATCGATTCAGTTGATTGAGCATAATAATTTTGCAATCCAAATTTGTTTAAAAAGATTCAAAAAATTTGATATCTTCAAACTAAAGCATATAGAACTTTGAATCTTTTACATATGAAAGAGCACTTCACCTATGAAATGCACTTTACAAAATTTAATTCGAATTATTAGGGCGGCCTAAGGAATTTATGTTATTTAAAAAGGGTTCCTACAAATGATATTACTTTATATATCTATAGCTCTTAGACATTGTTGTAAAGTCAATCAAAGTTTATTAATATTTGCATAATTTGAGCAGTTTTTACAGTACCGTGTTTTAATTTCAATAAAATAAAATGCTTAAATTTTGAAAACCAAAAAAAAAACAAAATTGCATTTGTGGTAATCAACACTTTGAATGGTAAATTTTTTTTTTGAACAATACTTTGCAAGATCAAATGCTTTGAAAAGCTTCCATTGAATAAAAAATTGTAACTTTTATTAGTTTTGTTCTTTAATGTTCGTAAAAAATTTATTACTTCCTACATCATCATTTGTAATACATTATACTTTTTACATGCAATTAAACCGAATATTGACTGCATATTCAATGTTTTCCAAGACCAACTGAAAATAAGAAATAATTATTAGTCTCATTGATGTAAAATCGTGAAAAAATACAAATTCAGTGATTATGCCGAAGTCATGGCAATTTTGAACGAAACTTTTCAAAATGGCCACCATGCGAGAAAATCTCTTCAGTGGGCGTAATAACAAAAACTGCATTCATTTTTGCTAGCGCTCTGTTGTCCTTCAAGCATCGATATGAAAATAACAAATAACGTAGAAAAGGCTTTGTAACCTGTCCTCTTTCCGATTGATCCACGTGAATATTTAATCAAATCAATCCACCCCCCATCCACCAAAAGCCTTACGTAATCAATGGACGCTTCCGTAGATGATACGATTAATATAAACTCATTCCAATTACTGTTATGAGTATCTCTCATTATTATTATTTAAAGTAGCATTATTTTCATAATTATTATTGTGTTTAATATTTTTAATATCTATGTAGATATTACTGGGAAGCTGACCGTGTGGACCTCAAAGGTCGCACCTCGCGGCTTGTTATTGTAGTGTATTCCCAGTTCCAAACCTGGAACTAGCCAATACACAACTATTTCCCACACAAGCTTTTATGATATCCCACACAAGCTCTTGTGATGACCCACACAAATTTCAGTAAGCTCTCTATTAAGCACATTCTCGAACCCACGTGTCAATCTAAATTTATCGTGAGAAACTCTTAGTAGAGCATTGAACCCAGAGTAAGCAAAAGTACAATTGGGTCAATGCAGTGCAAGCAATATTGCAAGCGATGAATTCCGTGGGAACCTATTTGAATCGAGTTCGATTGGTTTTGGTAAGTAGATTTAAAACTAGAGTAGGAATTTTATAGAATAAGCAAATTTAATCCACGAAGAAAATTTGTGAATAAAAGGAAGGAACGAGACTAGCACTCGATCAGAATTGTTCCATAGCCAGACAAAGTTGCTAGTTTTAATCGGCAACCCTTGCCTTCATATCGGCAAAGTGATTGAAAGGAACGTTTGAGCAAAGTTCGCCTTGGAAAGTTTGGCAGACTACAAGTTGCCTTAAATTTCGGCAATTACAATATTAGAAATATCGGCTGCCTGTTCTTTTGGACTGCGCCAAACATGTGGCTATCTTCGGAATGCCGGTAGGTCCCCCTCATATATATATTGTTATCCTTTCCGAGTATAACTTCTTTCTAGTGAGAAGAAGATTATAGCTTTAGAGGATTATAGAAGAAGACGCCCATCACTTGGCCTACCACGCGCTTCACGTGCAATAAACATTTTGCACGATGACGCAACAATAATCTCATCACATACATTACAAACGTTACATAAGTTACATTATTAATGTTTCCGATTTTTTTTAAGAGGGGAGATATTATTCTATGTTATTCCTTTTTCCTTTAAAAATCAGTGTGTTCCCCCGCAACAGCCAAATGTAGTCGTTTTTTTACAGATCCGCCCTGGTCTATATCATTTAATAACGAAATAAGAGATAAACTTAAATTGCTTGACTCATGCTAATATTCGTTGCAAAGCCAAATACAAGGAACTAATGCTGTGGTAAAAATTTCAATTTTTATTTTAGAAAATAGAATGTCACGAAATCATTGATATAAGTTTTACTCAAACAATCTTTTTTGGTTTATATTTAATGATAAACAATGACAAAAAAATCCTCGAGAGGCATTTTATGTATATATGTATTTCCAGCTTTTTCCTGTGAATAGACAATTCGTAAATCGATGATAAATATAATTGTTTGCGCGGTAGTTTGAATCAGTCTTAATCCCAATATACTAGATAATCTCAAAATACACACGTCTATTGAAAAATGCTTGGGTTTCGGTTGGTTGGTTGGTTGTAGTGGCAGCCTCCTTTATCCAAAGATGGCTCACTTAGGCCACTATAGGTCCATTGTGATACCTACCACAAAAGATTGAGACGGCACTAGAACCTACAGGACGACGAGAACCATTTAGATTCTCGTATGAAGTTGGCTATGCAGCTAATATTTAAATCAGCTACTTCCGTGAGGCTGTCCAGGAAAGGTGAGCCTAAGGTTTGCAAGCGTTTCCTGGATAGTGCTGGGCATTCACACAGAAAGTGTTGTATTGTCTCTTCCTCGTCTTCCGATCTGCAACTTCGGCAGAAATGCTTGGGTTTCACAATATCAATAATCTACTTGTTGGAATTTAAAATGGCTGATCTAAAATTTATTTTCATATTTCTCAACAAAGAAGTAATTGTTTTACGTTTCTAAAGATAAATATCGTTAAATTTATTATACGATAGCCTTACAATTGTGATGAGTAGACTTGGCTTGTTATGAAGGGTTTCCTCACTAAAATAAACGTAATAAGTGTGACTCGATGTTATCAAGAGACACAAAGTAAAATGGATTTGCAAAAGGTTCAAATTATTGTGCTGGTTTAACACTGTCATTGTTTCGAGTTTGTATTCATTATTGGTTTAATTCTTTGTTTATAAGCTTAATATATTCAACACTTTACTTTACTTCCCATACTATCCAATCCATCTCTTAAAAAACCATCTTCATGAAAAGTCCATCTTTTATTAACTTCCCAGTACATGGAGAGTTCTTGTAATCGGTCCGAAAATTGAAATTGCGTTTACGTTACGTTTTAAGGTCTTTTGGAGTATTACTTTTTTAGCCTTGTGGAGCTGCGCGTATGTCTCATGATTTAAATTATATATATTAACTTGGTCCAAATTTCATTTATTCTAGGATGAAATTGACAAAGCCAAAACAGATGCATATCATGAAGTACACCCAAACAATCAAGCGAATGGCCATGTCCCCAAAAAATCTCAAATGCTCTACGGAATGAATGACGTACCACCTTGGTATTTGGGGCTGTTCCTGGCTCTGCAGCATTATTTGACAATGATCGGTGCCATCGTCTCGATTCCGTTCATCCTTACGCCTGCGCTCTGCATGGAGGACAGCAACCCTAACCGTGGGGTCATTATTTCCACCATGATCTTTGTCACGGGCATTGTGACTTATTTCCAGGCCACGTGGGGCGTTCGACAGCCAATCGTTCAGGGCGGTACCATTTCGTTTTTGGTCCCGACGCTGGCCATTCTGGCTTTGCCGCAATGGAAATGTCCTGCGCCGGATCTAATCGCTGCAATGCCGGAGGATGAGAAGACGGAGTTGTGGCAAGTTCGAATGAGGGAGTTGTCGGGCGCAATCGCAGTTTCAGCATTGTTGCAAGTATTTATCGGCTACACTGGGCTGGTGGGAAAGATCCTGAAGTATGTCACACCTCTCACTATTGTGCCCACTGTGTCGCTAGTGGGGCTGACGTTGTTTGAGCATGCAGCTGAGACCGCCTCGAAGCAATGGGGCATTGCAGTCGGGTAAGGATAACGCCGGTTCAATTCGAATGATTCAATTGTGAAACGCTTCGTCTTAGAACGACCTCCATGCTGACGTTGTTCTCGCAGATAATGGTCAACGTGAGCGTTCCTCTTATCAGTTATCGCCGAGGGAAAGGACTGATCGTGACCAAGTTCCAACTCTTCAAGCTCTTTCCGGTGAATTCATTTGGAAGCGCTGTTGCCACATGAACACTAATGCGATTGGATTTCAGGTGCTGCTAACCATCGCGATAATGTGGGGCTTGTGCGCGATCCTGACTTTAACAAATGTGCTTGAGCCAGGACATCCTGCTCGAACGGATGCCCGTCTAAGAGTGCTAGAGGACGCTTCTTGGTTTTACATTCCTTATCCAGGGCAGTTTGGAATGCCCAGCGTTACGTTATCAGGTGAGTGAATCCTGATTATCGTAAGCGTATTCGGCACCACGGCACTCATTGCGCTCCGCTTGCTTGTTGGAGGACTTTAGCCATAAACGATTTTCGACTTCAATGTGATTCAAATTATCTTCCAGGTGTCCTTGGAATGCTAGCCGGAGTCATAGCGTGCACGGTGGAATCGATTAGCTACTACCCCACTGTAGCCCAAATGTGTGGTTTGTATTTCCTATTCGATCGACCTTCCATTCAATATTCAATATTTGCTCTATTCACTGTAGAAGCCGAATCGCCTCCTTTACATGCCATCAACCGTGGCATTGCTACTGAGGGTCTCGGGACAATGCTAGCAGGTCTATGGGGAGCCGGAAATGGTACAAACACGTTCGGTGAAAACGTAGGCGCCATTGGTGTAACCAAGGTAAGCTGCACATGCTCCAGAGATAGTAAGCCTCCTCCTAACCACTCTCCAATCAATCCATGCAGGTTGGTAGCCGTCGAGTAATTCAGTGGGCGGCGCTCATAATGATTATTCAAGGAGTCGTCAGCAAGTTTGGAGCCGTCTTCATCATGATTCCCGATCCAGTTGTGGGTGGAATTTTCTGTGTAATGTTCGGCATGATCATTGCGTTTGGTCTATCGACATTACAATATGTGGACTTGAAGTCTGCCAGAAATTTGTATATAATTGGCGTGTCCATATTCTTCCCAATGGTATTGTGCAAGTGGATGCAAAGCCATCCTGGCACCATCAACACCGGCATCCATACAATCGATTCAACTCTGTCTGTGCTACTTGGAACCACGATTCTTGTAGGAGGCGTTGTCGGATGCTTCCTCGATAATGTCATTCCTGGTAAAAGAAATTCTCACCTATTCCACACTTACAATTAGATTAATTGACACTATAATTCTTCTTGAATTTACCATAGGATCCGATGAGGAACGCGGAGTCACAGAGTGGGCCAAACATATGCCAATCAATTCGTCGGGAGAAGAGGAGGTGCACAAACCAGATTATGATTTTCCCTTAGGAATGAACCTTTTGAGGAGGTAAGGCCATTGGACGTTGTCTACAAACAAGTGATAATTCTTACTTTTTCAGGTGGAAATGGACGTACTACGTGCCTTTCCTTCCCACCTACAAAATGAAGAAGCCACAGTAAAGCTACTAACCGATATGGTATTTTAAAATGTGATTAAATTGCAGTGTACTTAAATGTTCGTCCAACCAAATATGTACATGTATGTAATTATTGAGTATTAATAGGTATATTCTAAGTATGTAAATTTGTTGTAAGTGTAAGCGAAATGTTTTGTGTAGATAAAAATTCAATCTCTTCAAAATATATGCTGCAATTAGTTGTATCTTCAATAGAGATGAAAAAATTGGGTATTTATTTGTTTATACATATATTTTTTCACAATTCTCAGGAGCATCATATGCTAGGAAAAGCTTTTTAACTTCCCAGTTGCCAGTGGGAAGTTATTGTAATGGAAGCGATTTTTCGAATCCCCAATTTTGACATATCTCTATGTTTTAAGGTCTCAAGAGTCCAAATCCATCGTTTTTAGAGAGATATCTGTGTGTATGTAGGTACGTATGTGCGTTCGGAATCAATTTTCGTCTCGATTATCTCGAGAACCAAAGATCGTATCGACGTGGACCCATTTGATGTGTAATTACGTAACTTAAAATTGAATGAATTTTTTGGTTCAAGATATATATATACAATTTAATATTGAATCAGTCTTAAGCTTTGATTTTGGATTTTTGTGGAGCTGATTGTAAATTACTTCGAATGTTGTTCCGACAGGAAGTATTTTTTAAAAGTGTTGTTATAAAAGCCACTTACACTTTTCGGGTTTGAAGAAAGGTGTAAGTGGCTCGTGCATTTTTGCATGGTCGACTCCGAAGACGCGCTCCATCGACGGCTCGACACGGTTTGACGCTCATCGACGGCTCGAACATTTTTATATATAAAAATCTCGTATTTATGTATGAAACTCTAAACCAAAACTCTAAAATCCGCACGCACCGCATGCACGCCCGGCACCACATGTACGAAAATTGTACGAAACGCGCATAACAGCAATGTATGCACAACTCCACAGGGAGAGAAAAGCTAAAACTTAAAAGCCTTAATTCGTATACTTAGTCGCTGAATCGTTAGAAACTCCAGGGCTTGGACCACTATTTTATCTACTTCACCATAAAAATGAACAACAGAAGATTAACGGCTATTTTTTTATTAACCACGCACTCTAAATTGATTGCACCCAACTGCTCGACAGCTTGGTTTCTCCTTAGTACTTTTTACGTCCACTTGAAGTGTATAACAGTTAGTCAGAAAATATCCCATTTGCTGCGAGCTGTTCGAATAATGTTGCATGCTGTGCGAATGTGTTCTAAAATCTCTTGTATTTTGAAATTTGTTGCATGGTGTTCGAATACTTTTGCATACTTTCTAACTCTGTTACAGGCAGGTGGGACTTTCCTGCAGCTGCTGGAACTGGCAGAATTTGTTGCTGAAGCTGCTATTGCAACACTCCTATTTTTAATGTGTAAAACTAAACAATTGCTCTGTTTACATCCCCCACTGAATAAAAGCCACTGGTCTCTGGCCAATCGCCATCTCCCTTTTCACGCGAAAGCGAGTGAGACAAGGCAACTGTCACTGTCAAATTGCATTCTTCTTTGAAATTCTGATGGCGGATCGCGGATGAGCACGGCGAACAACATTGGATTTTTCTTTTCCTCGTGAAAAATGGCAAGCGACCAATTCGTTTTGAAGGAGGACGGTTTTCTGAACATCGGCACACAGTCGAGCGCTATCGCCTATCACTCGAGCCTCAACGTGATTTTGGTGTTTAACCGTGAAAACGAGGTGAAGGTGCTCGACGTGCATTCGAGTGTGATTCTGAAATCGTGCAAATTGTCAGGTGAGTGTTGTTTCGTGCCCAATGGCGCTCGAGCCGCACTCGTAATGCGCTCCAGCACACGAGTGAATCATGCAGGCGATTTTTCGCAACCGACAACGCGGTCGAGCGATTCCCATCCTGTGGAAAAGTCGACAAATCCCACCCGTCTGGTCCTCGGACCGGACCCCGGGGCCGTCGCTCCCACGGGGGCTGCGCACTAAAAAGTCAGTGAGCCTTCACCATATGATTAGTGTTTTCAGTGGTCGTGCTGCTCCAGTCTTGCTGTCGTACGTCAATTATTTTGGTGTTTCGCAATTGTTTCAGAAGCCAAGCATCGTGTCCGCGGACGTTACTTGCCTCTGCAGGAGAAGATTCTTTTCTGGGACGACAGGAACTTGGGGCTGCGTGGCGACTACAACGGAGTCCTGCTGTTGGACACAATTCTGCAAACACCGGCGCCTCAAAATGACGACATTGTGCGGCTGGAGATCCTGCTTTCCGAGGCGATCCTGTTCCAACAGAGCCTGCAAAGTCTGGAGGATCACGGCGTCGAATGCCCGGCAGATGTGAGCAATGAGCTGCTCGAGAAGATCAAGGATACGCAGAGCAACGTGAAGAAGAGCATAAAGGCGCAAAGGGTAAATATATGTTGTGTTCTCTATGCTGACGTCCTAGATTAACGCGGCTAACCTATAAAGTAAAAATCAATATAGCACTCTTCATGCTCTGATTAGTGCCTGTAACTATTGTTACTTGACGAGCTTCATTTGAATATTTTTGAGCTAAATACTTATTTGCAGAGCAACTGTTGTTGCTAGGAGAATCCGATCGTCAACTTGTGCAATTCCGGCAAATGACGTGTAACTGGAAATCTTTGGCGATGATTATAACCAAGATAAGAGTTCAATTCGACAACTCAGTTCAATAGAAGACTGATCAAACTTAACATTAGTTTCATAAAAGTGTGATTTTCCATTTTCACGGGGACAAAACCAATGTTTCAAACATCAAAAAGAATGCTCTTAACTGGTTTCGGGGAAGATCTTCGGGGAGTTCCTTCTGAAACTATCTTTGTCTGCAGCGAATATGAACAATATTTGGCTTTCTAAACATCGATTAATACGGCAGTTATTCCATCCACTCACAATTATTTAGTGGCTGTGAAATAATGAACAAATTAATTTGAATTTTCTTTTCAACTAAAAATAAAATAGATATAACAGAGAATGCATGTTTAGACCCGACTTATGTTAATCAACTTTATTGCTTACTCCCATTTCAGTGGAACACAGTTTGTATCGAGTTGCCATATTCCAGCCTGAAGCTAGTGGCCAACAACGTAGTTTTCAATTTGAAACAGCTCGAACGGCATATTCCCGCGCTAGCAATAGCCTCGGCGATCAATGAGCGCCTCACCGACCTTCTGGCGGGGTCACGGGTACGGGACACAGTCAACTCGGGCACATTTGAACGTTGTCTCATGTATTCGGAAGCAACGCGCCGACAAACGTTTGAAAAGTGGCCGCACATGGACTACAAGTGGGCGCTACCCGATCAAATGGCTCAGGCTGGATTCTACCATCAGCCCAGTTCGACCGGAGAAGATCGTGCAATGTGCTTCACGTGCAACGTGTGCCTGGTTTGTTGGGAAAAGACCGATGAGCCGTGGAGTGAGCACGAGCGACACTCGCCCAATTGTCCGTTTGTGAAAGGAGAATACACACAAAACGTTCCATTGTCCGTTACTTACGCAACCAGTCCTGCTGTCCGCACGGATGGATTTAATGTGATATCGAATACCGACCACAGCCATGTTTTGATAACGAGTAATTGTAGTGGGGAAGTGACGGTTTGGAGTATGGAGCGCCAGTTGAAAAAGATTTGCACGTTCCATATCCAGAGTTATCTGAAAGATGTCCTGAACGGTGATGATAATGTGAGCTCAGTGCAAATAACCGCGATAAGCGTTTTGCCGATGAGCAGTAGCGCAGAGCCATCGCCAAACGCATTTGTGAATAAGGCAACGTATTCAAGTTGCAAAGTCAATATTCTAGGTACAAAATTCGTCGTAGGAGTAACAGTTGGGGGGTCGTCCGGCATATGGCAATTATACTTAGCGGCATTCGTGATTGAGGATGCAGAGGTTCCCAAGGACATCGTTCCCGCAGAAAACGCGCTCAAAGGTGAACTCACCGAGAAGTCGGAATTCGAAAAGGAGGAAGAGCATTTCGATACCAGCCTGCTGAAATTGAAGCTAGGCCAGGTGTGCCCGTGGAAAGTGAATGAAGACGAAAAATCGTTTTACTTGGACTTTGATGACAACAGCACGCAAGTGGGAATCGCTTGCAAAATAATCGAGGACACAGAAAAGGCGCTCAAGGAGTACGACGCGGCAAAGGTAGAGAACTTGGAGATTTCGAAAATGCAAACCATGCTGAATGCGAGCAACATCGACGAGATCAGTTGTCGCATGATTGGCCTCGTGAGCGTTGTTCCCCCCGAAGATGGGTTCAAAATCGCGGAATTGATGTCAGTGAATGACGGGAGGCAAGTGCTGGTTAAGCTGGAACGCGCCGACTCGATTTTGATCGATATCGAAGACGAGACTCTGAAAATGGAAGTGGATGAAGACGCAACGACTATACCGAAGGATTTCGTCGTCAATTGTCAGCTGCAACTGTTCAGCATAAATGAGTACGGTGTGATCGATGAAGTCCCATTGACTTGTCGCGAGTTTGATATTGAGAAGACAACGTGTGAGATATGTGTCATCCCCAAACTAGATAATAGCCCTCAAGGAACCGATGCAGAGCCAGAAAATTCGGTAGTGTGTCTAGTCTGCATAGACGGAACTTTAGAACTAGTGCAACTGAACTCGCTTAACACAATCGCCAATGTTTCTTTGAAAAACGAAAAAATCATATCGGCCACGTACTGCAAGAGTCTCGAGCGACTTTGTGCGTGCACTGAAAACGGCTCGTTAATATTCTACGCGCTTCGCGACACCGACTCGGATTCGACTGACGAAATGATGGAAGATGATAACGCACTGTTTTTAACGTCAGATGCATCGTTAACAGGCTGTGAACAGGACGTGTCAGAAATAGACGGTGGCGCTGGGACTAGTCCCAGGAACACGAAGAAGCAATCCGAGCAAATCAATGCACCCAATCCGAATATGGTGGGTCCTTCGGGCGACAGTGCACAATCATCGCCAATACCGAATTTGTTAGCCTACAAACACGACTTCAATGCAGCAGACCTGCAAACACTTTATTCGTTGACGTTATTTGACGAAATGCTTACAACGTATGTGGCGGAAGTTCCCGGGTGTTGGAATGAGCTGGTTCAAGCGCAAAAGCAGCGTCGTCATCCACAGCAGCTGAGACCGGGCGATGACACGCACTTGACGAAAACCTGGCGACTGCACAACGACGCGTGAGTTATATTTTTAGTTTTTACAATACTATTTCGTCAGTTCTTTGTTGACTGACCGATGTGAATTTACTAACTGTAACCAGCTCGTCGTCGCTCTGTACAGAGATATAGATATAGGGAACCCTTCATTGCGCCCTAAAGTATTCTCCACAAGACAGACTAGATGATTTTATTCAACGTAGTAGCAAGTGCTAGTTGCGTATATCATGATATGGGAACGCTAGGATGCTCTGTTCACTATATGATAGTTAACTGATTTCGGATGGCTGCCGCTGCGCGATTTCTATACATGCTAGCGCAACGGCACAAACTTCAACAAACATTTCGCTGGGTGTTGTGGCGCATTTTTGGTCAATTGCGGCTTTCAAATCTAAATCTTCAAGATATCCATACAAAAACGAGTCCAGTGTCGTCAGGTTGGGGAAACGGGCAGAGTATTTTATGGGACCTCTTCGTCTAGGCCATCATCATCATCAATGGCGCACCAGCCCAAATCGAGCCTTGGCCTCCCGAAGACACTGCCTCCAACTGTCTCGGTCCAGCGACCGCGTCCTCCAATTAGCGACTCCCAGCAAGGATTCGCTGTCGTTGTCAACTGCATCCTCCCATCGTTTGCGTGGTTTTCCTGGTGGGCGGCTTCCTGTTGCTCGGCCTTTCATGGAGCGCTTGGGAATTCGCCTGTCATCCATACGCTCCACATGGCCAGCCCACTGAAGTCGTAGCAGTTTCGTCAGAATCGATACCGGTGGCTCGTCATAAAGAGCGTACAACTCATGGTTGTACCGGATTCGCCAGTCCGGTCCGTCCTTCACGGGCCCCAGAATACGTCTCAAAATGCGGCGTTCGAAGACGTCAATCCTTTTTTCTGAGGCTTGAGTCAAAGTCCATGTTTCACATCCGTAAATCAATACAGGACGGATGATCGTTTTATAGACGCGCAGCTTATTTTTTCGGTGCACTTTGTTACTTTTAATCACCGAGAGGACTGAAAAATATATTTTATTGGCTAGACCAATTCGCCGTTCAATTTCGTCCTTTTCATTCCCGTCTTTGGCGAGTCGTCTAGGCCATGTGTTTGACATATTCTCATCAAGATATACCGTGGTGGCCAAATAAAAGTTACCACCTACAAATATGTGGTAATATTGCCACTACATAATGATATCCGATTATAAATAAAACGAACTGGTGTTGATTTATGTAATTTTAGTATTATATTTAAAATGTATAAAAACCATGACCAAAATATTTATTTATTTTGAAGAAACAGCCACTTTTATGCTTTATCAGCGAAATGATCATTTTCGCAACAAGAGTTGTTGAAGTGAAAATAATTAAATATTTTGGATTCTGAAAAGGGAATTTGTATGGGAAGTTACTAGTATGTAAGTAGGAACAATATTCTTTAAATAATAACTAAAACTAATACTTCGTGTATCCTCCGCGAGCCTTGATTACAGCTTCAATCCTTCGTGGCATGGATTTTATCAACGTCTGGCAGTATTCGATGCTGATGTCGTCCTTCCAAGCGTCTTTGATGGCGTTTTTGAACTCCTCCTTGGTCCTTGGTCCCCGACTTGCCACTTTACGTTTCATTTCGGCCCAACAATTCTCGATTGGGTTCAAATCGGGGCTGTTTCCGGGCCACTCAAGTGTAGAAATTCCCCTTTCTGCGACAAATTCTTTAACCTGTGTAAAAACAAAACAATTATTTTAGGCTTTTATATATTTTTAACTTCCCAGTATATGGGAAGTTCTTATAATCGCCTCGAAAATCGAAATTGAAATTTTCAACATTTCTTTACGTTTTGAGGTATATAGAGTATATATAAAGTGTTTTTAGAAAGAAGTATGTGTGTGTGTGTGTATGTACGTCCGTACGTAGGTATGTGCGTTCGTGGACAGTTTTTCTACGAGCATAGCTCACGTAAACACAGTCGTATCGACTTCGTTGAGGTGTCAATCGAAGCGTCTTTGCAATTTTAAGAGCTGATTAGTTTTTGGAATACTTCGGTCGGGGAGGTTTGTTGTTTTGACCCTTTGAAGGTCATTTCTGTCACGCGTTATATCTCGCGAACCAAACATACGATTTGCATAGTTAAGGTGTCAATCGGCGCGTATTAACATTTTTGTAAATCTATCAAATTTTTAAAAAAATCGGATGAGCCGTTTTTTAATTTAAGTTAAAAAAGTGCAAAAAATTAGGGTTTTTTTATAAACAATAAATTTTTAACCTGATTCACGAAAGACAGTATTCAATTTTTATAAAATTTATATACTTCAAGCAGTGTTTGTAAAACCATCATCAAAACTTTTTCTCATGATAACAAGAAACATTAAATAAAAAATTATTAACAGTCATCATGATCTTCAAGGTCATTTCTTCCATTCACTATATCTCACGAACCAGATATAACATTTGCATCATTAAGGTGTTAATCGACATGTTTTAAAATTTCTTTGATTATTTTAACATTAAAAAGATCCGTTCCAGCGTTTTTTTTAATTTAATAGAAAAAAATGAGAAAACTTAGGGTTTTTTCATAAAAAATATTTTTTTAATCTGATTTGCACAACACAGTAATAAATGTTTATAAAATTTAGACATTGTTATCAGTTTTTGAAGAGAAACCAGCAAAACTTTTTCATGATTCTGAAAAAATTCAATTAAAAATAAAAATCATTCAAAGTTACCATATGAAAAGGGTTCTTCCGAATGATACTACCTTATATCTTTTATTCTAAAGACTTTGTTGTAAAGTCAATCAAAGTTTTAAAATGTTTGGATAATTTGAGCAGATTTTTATTAGTTTTTGCAGTCTTTTAATTTAAAAAAGCGGCTTAAATTTTGAAAACCATCAAAATTTCAATCAAATTTGCATTTGTGGTAATCAATCATCATCACACATCCACCAAAAGCCTTACGTAATCAGTCGATGCTCCCGTAGATGATATGATTCATATTAACTCATTCTTGTTACTGCTATGAATACCTCTCATTGTTATTACTTAAAGTAGTAGTATTTTCAAAATTATTATTGTGTTTAATATTGTTAATGTTTATCTAGATATTACTGGGAAGTTGACCGTGTGGACCTCAAGGGTCGCACTTCGCAGTTTGTTTACTTTTGTATTGAACTGTTGTTTGTAAAAGACCCACAACTTACCTTACGAGCGCGATGACATGGCGCAGAGTCATCTTGAAAAATCGGGTCGTAAATGACTGGGAAGAGCGTATCCATCGACGGGATCAAATGGTTGTCAATCACGCTGATGTAACTGATTGCATTCATTGATCCTTCTAAAAACACCAAATCTCCGGTGCCAAAATACGAAATGCAACCCCAAACCATGTAACTTAGTGGGAACTTATTCGAGTCACTACACAGTTTTCGTGAAGTTCCTCTCCGGTTCTGCGACGTACATACTGCAATCCATCCGACTGGTTCAGGTTGCATTTCGATTCGTCGGTGAAGAGTACTCTCTTCCAGTCATTTTCCGACCAATTTCGATGCGATCGGGCGAAGTTCAGCCTCGCTGTCCTCATTTTAGCTGTAAAAGTTGGTTTTTTCCGAGGTCGCCGAGCTAAAAGTCCCCCTAACTGCAGCCTTCTTCGAACAGTTCTATCGCTAATCACTGTCCCAGTCGCTTCCTGGAAGTGCCTGTTAACTTCCCTAGCGGTTCTACTTCGGTCACTTAGGCATAAGTTCTTCAGATGTCGGTCATCTCTCGCTGTCGTCTTTTTGTTCCCAAGTCCTGTTCCTGGTTTCCGCTGGAGAGATCCTTTCGCGTTTTTTTCCAAAATTTTCAACACAGTCACGTGGCTCCAGCCAATTCTTCTGGCTATAGCCCTAATGGAAAGCCATTCGTTGCGTAACACGACAATACTCGCTTTTTTTCACTACCCAACTGTGGTGCCATGTTCACTCATAAACGACTCAACTACAATAAACGCTTGACAGTAGCCAACCTTGTCGTGAAACCGACAGGTAATTAACAACAGACCGACAGGTAGCTAACCCCGCATGATATTTTAATTAAAGGACCCATAAAAATAGGACTTTCTAGGAAATTTCGCTTTTTTTCAAAGTGGTAACTTTTATTTGGCCACCACAGTACTCTTACATCTCGATGATAGTAAAGAGGGACTCCGTCCTGCTGGGCATACCCTGTTGCAGTAAATTCAAATAATTGACATCAGTCACTGTTTCGTCAGAAAAGAATGGCCCAATTAATCCTTTCCTTGAAATGCCGCACAACACTGAAAATCCTGGTAAATTTAAATGGTGTTCATGTGTAACATGCGTCTTTACTGTGGCCCAGAAAGTGCAATTGTGTCACTTTATAACATCTTAAAATGCGATGGACAGGTTTTTTTTCAACGTTGGGAGGTGGAAATCTTCAAAAGATACCGATCAGCTCCTGCCTCACTTGATTTTCTGATGCCAATCTGACGACTTGATTGTCTTGCCAATCGTTTGACTGTTTCGCAATAACTTTTCCGTACTCTTTCTTGGCTGATGAAGCTCTTTGATGTTCTTAGTCTTCGGTAACGTTACCCATAAACGTCCTGAACAGTTCTATTCTACACTGTGAAAATAAATAAAAACAATTAGCAAGTTATGACTCGTTCAACAACCGATCGAATATAAAACCTTACTTTCTTTTAAATGCTCTTCCTACATGGCTTTTTGTTGTTTGGCGAATAAATGAAAAAGGGTTGCATGAATAAAAATTAAGTTGAGGGCAACAGAACTGCCAAAAATCTTCCACCGTGGTTACTAGTTGTTTCAGCTTGAATTTGTTTTTTTTTTGTCATGTAGCACGACATGGGACGAGCACATAATCGAATTGACGCTGGTGAAACCATCATCGTTAGGACATGTGGACTTGAAATTTTCCCTGTACCAACAATGTCCGAATCCGCCCGCCATACAAGTAACTCTCCTCAAGCAGAACACCAGCGGTTTCGGATATCGAATGAAATCGCACCATACAATCAACGTAACAAGCGACACAACTGTCGATGAAAATATCGAATTCAATCTAATGGACAACGAAGGTTTGTAGATGTCCAGTTGTTTTGAGCTTATGCGGATTAACATGTTGAAATTGCAGCTTCCAATGGAAACCCTGTGTTGACTGAAGAATATCTGCAAGCCCACAATGCAGAAATCCTCGCTGGTCCGATTGAGCTGTCATCATGCATGGATCTGTGCGATCAGGGAGGTCTTGTCACTTTGACCAGCCCGAAATTGTTTAAAACGCGTGCACGTAACTTCCTGTTGCATATTAAAACAATGATGGATCCATCGAAGGATGGCCAGGGCAAAACAAGAGGTATGTGCTTGCTGAGAAAGCAATTAACACTCATCAATCTCTGAAACATTAACACAAATATGCATGCTTTTTCAACTACTTTGATGGACTTGTCCTTTTTGAATAAAACATCCCCACTAGGTGACGTTAATGATTTTTTTCTTGAGCGTTTTTTAGCCGAAGAAACCAAACACGAAAAATGAAAACGTATTTTTTTATTGAAAACATTTCAGTTCCTGTTAGAAAAAAAGGTGTCATGCGCTTCCTGTTCTCATCATTTGCAAACAATTCATCACAAAATTCAACTAACGCCACATACTCTCAAAATTCTTCAAATAAACAATCGCGAAATGATTACTATATAGGTATGAACATTTCAATGTACTTAGTTAGAAAACAGCTTGTATCGAAACGTTGCAAAGGGAGGCATTTCGCATTTATATTGATCTTGATTTTGGTTGTTTCTACGAAAAAGCAAGCATACTTAGGACAACTGTGCAGCTGGTGCGCCAGGATAAAGTTGTCTGATGTTTGTTTGGTTGCGTCGAAAAGGGCTAGTAAATTCGGTGAGCTACGACACTAGATGTCCTAGCGTGCCAGATGCGACTTTCTAGCTAATATCTAGATTATTTTAATATTCTTGCTAACCGAAAGTTTGTTGACTATAATACTATAAAATATGCTTCGATGATTACTGAAACAAATAGTGCACGCTATTTTTGCTCCATTAATAAAATGCTTTCTGAGGTGAAAAATTTTATTCGGTAATCTCTTGATGTCGACTTATTAAACTAACAATGAAGTCTAGCCACTAAAGAGCCTTCAATTCGCATTCCTGTTTCTGTTGATTCTTAATTTACAGTTTGTTCAAAAAATCGACGGCAACTTTTTGGAAAATATGATATTTTTAAAAGATTTAAGAGAAACGGATTGCTTAAAGCTTTCCACTAACAATGTAGACTTTAGTGATGCATTTAATAAGTATTGCTTGCTAAGTTTAGAGATGTACAGTCGAAACAATGTAGTTTTTATTAATCATATTTCGATTATTAATGCATTTATACCTTGCGGACTTTTTTCCATTCACACACATTGTGCTTGCTGCGTAACTTTGGGCTATTTTTTTGTCAACTTATCAGTTCTTAGGAGTTTTGAATCGAGTAAAAACACCACTTCCATTTTAAACATATTTTCAGATCTTTTTCATTGTTTTGATGAATATTATTTGATTCTGTAGTTTGGAAAACAGGATACCTAATTTCTTGTTTAAAAAGCTTCGCCATTTTTGATGAAAATTCGTAGATTCGTTCGTTTCATTCAAAGCAACTACATGCTGTTTGTTGGAGCATGTTTAACAAATTGATATTTAATCTATTTGCAAGGTTGTGATTGGCTGCACGAAATCTCAATAACAGTTCGTAGTACGAAAAGCGATAACAAGATCGCAAACGATCGTATGCAGCGCGTTGCCATGCTTGAGTCGAACGGATTCCTTGAAAATTTGCTGAAATTGAGCTGCGATGCGGCAAGAATCCAGCAAAATACGTCATTGGATATTCTACAATGGATTTGTACGATTCGCCTGACACGTTTCCGCTCGCCGAAACTGTTAGATCGTGGCGGAGGCGGGAGTGGAGGCGGAAGTTTGAGTAGTAAATATCGGGGTAGTGAAACTGCTTCGAAAATGCCCGGAGGTTCATCGTGCTTCAGCGACAATTCCAACGCAGATATGACAACACAGCAAAAAGAATGCGTTGAAATAGTGGAGCAACATTTGAAAAAGTTGATAATGTCGTGTATAATCAATGGCGACCGAACGTTGGCGCATAAAGCCGTGAAACTAATCCTGATTGTGTCAGAGTAAGCAGAAATTACTAAATAAAGCTTTCATTACTATAGACCGAATTATTGTTGTAGGGGTGTTCGCAATTTGCCGAACGATGTACATCAAAAGTATAGTTTCGATACCTCGCTGCGAATAGCCATAGTATCGTGTCTCCCATTCGTTCTCACGTCGAAATATTCGAGTGCTGTTCGCTGGTTCACGTTCCTGATTTCGGCCACCTCTAGCTCCGAGTCGCACGTGGCTATTTCAGAAAGCTGCATTAAACTGCTGATGAATATAACCGGCGAAATCAACACGCGCTGGAATTTATTCGATTCGTTGCTAGGATCCAGGTAAAAATATGAATATCCGCTAGCCATTTAGAGCAAGTGTAGCTAACCCATTGATTGCCTGATAGATATGGACTGTACGGATTTCCGTTTGAGCCTGACAAATTCGACATGGAACTGCCAGCACTAACCAGAGGCAATTCAACACCCAACACGCTCGCTAACATAATAAAATCAAATGCTGGGCTAATGCAGCCCGGCGGCTTGGACATTAAAAAACTTAGTTCGATAGACGGCGTGGAGTTGCGCTCGTTTCCGCATCTGATCAAGCGCAAAGGCATCAGTAACCAAATACGAGGACTGTTCGAAGTAGAACCATTGCACTTCACATGTCTAGCTGCATCTGAGGCAACGCGCATTGAAAACACAGATTCGTTAACATCCAGCACGGCGTCCAACATCAACATGGAGGAAATCGTGACATCAACACCTCTCTATAATAACATAGACGGGTTTTTCGATGCAAAGAAAGATGCGGACAAGGATAATGTGAGAAACTTGGAAATTGAATATTAATTGCCTGTATTGAACTCACACTGTGTTACAGATGAACGATGACATCATGAACAACGTGAAGAACATTTTGGTTGACAAATTCGTAAACTCGGCCCTGAAAAAATACAAGCTGAACGGAGTTGGTAAGTTTCGAACGCCTTATGCGCCGCTCTTTGTTCTCATCGCATTGCTCTCGATTCAGTTGAAGGTGCAGAAGCTTTTGCTATTGCCGATAAAACTCAAAAGATAAAACCAAAAACTTCGGCACAGTACCACGAGCCCGAGGAATATAATCCGTCGGACGAGCCCAATGCAGAAATAAAGCTCGCGAAAAAGATCAAAAAGTACATGACGGAAGGAGCAGTCAACGAAGACTATACCAACATATTTTCCTGGCATAAACTGCTCACATTGCCGCCCAAACAAATGGTCGTAGTCGACAGAATTCATTCTGGCGCTCGCCGATATGTTATAATTGACTTCGGGTCGCCAGTGTTACTGACCGATATGGTAAGCGGAGTTGGGTTGAAAGAATAGTGCGCCAAATAATGTTGATTTGTTTGCAGGTTATTCCGGCTTGTGATGAACTCGCCTCGCTGTTTATCGACATTTGGTGTCTAGACGAAGACACGGATAGCACCAGACTGGTAGCTACGCAAGATATCGGCGTAAAGACGCTTGTACTGAGTGATTTGCAGCCGCCGCCAATTTGCAGATACATGAAAATCACAATCATTGGACGTTACGGGATGTCCGCAACGCGGTGTAAAATTCCCATTGGCTATTTTTACGGTCATGTCATAATTTTAGAGAACGAAGCTTATGCAGATCCTCGTAAGTACATTACCTGCGTGTAGCAGCCAAAAGAAAGTGTGTCCTGTAAATTATTTTTGTTCAGTGCTAAATTATGTGAAAGCGAACCCTGCCAACATCGTCGGCCAAGTGAAGGCCTTGAAGTCGTTGTACGAGGACGTTCATTGTCGCTACAGCCTGTCGAGCAGTAAACTTATCGAGCTGTTGACGCCGATCTTAAATAGCGAGCTGTGTAACATTGCTCATATGCACGCATACATAAATAAACTGAAAGATGATGACAATCAAATCGACAATGCTAAAATAGTTAGCATTTATGATGTAAGTACACCGAAAATTGTTAATATCTGTATTGAAATGCACTTTCGAATGCAGGAGTGTGTTGGCCTGCAGCACCAACTAAACATTATTCGCAATGTGATTGATCGACTGGATTCGTCATTGGATTCCAGCAAAAACCCAACGCAATACCAAAACCTCTCGTCTGCTTCCAGAGACAAATTGAGAACTTTAAGTGAAAGCCTCGTCGAAATTCTGCTGCACTTTACCATCGAATATGGCGCAAACGTAACAATTGCTCTAATGTGGAGTATTTTTTGTGTAAAACTGCTTTACCGTTTTACAGAATATACTATCGCTTCACTCGTTCTTCAACATGGAAGTAGCCAACACCTTATTCAACACTTTAGTCGTGTCGGGCGATGCACACATTCAACTTGCGACCTGCTCACTGCTGGTGCGGATGTGTTGTTTTCAAAGTTGGTGGGGTGATTTCCTGGCAAATATTTTCTGTACACTTTACTCTTCGCAATATACACGCATCTTTCCGCAAGACAGGTAATACGAAAAAAATGTCGATTTAAATGTTACGAGCTGTACAATTATATTTCAGGGTGTTCTTCCTATTGTCGTACCTGGGCCGTAAGAGTATAACTATGGGCTCATGTCGGTCCATTGTGATTGATGCGATCCTTAAAACTCTAGCAAAGTTGCTGGCGCCAATTTCGCCGCGATATAATCGGAATGAACACCTCCGCGCAGGAGAGTCAAGCCAGTCGGCAAGCAGTTCGTTGTGGTCCAAATCAGATTTACAATTGATAACATGGTTGCTACTATTTTTGTCGGTTTGCTTGGATGGTAGCACAGAAAAGAAGGATAAATGTAATGACATTCATGCATCTGATATTTTTGAATATCGCCACTAAAGTTTGTATTTTAGCCGTCAATCGATGGGAGTTCATGTCTTGTGACACCGATCTTTCGAAATCAAGACCGCAGACATCTAGTTCGGGCAAAACAATGCCGCGATGCTTCAAGAAAAGGATAATTCAGCAGAATAAGTATAATGGCATCCAAACGTATACGGACTGGGGCAAAAAAATGTATATGCTTCAAAGTGAGGTGAGTTTGGTTGTAGTGTAGAATTGGATAAATGTAAGATATGTAACATGCACTACTCCGCAATAATCAAATAATAAGACTAAGTGGACTACCCTTCTTCCATTTTCCAGCTTCCTGAAATTTTCATGGAACTCACTGGTAAGTCAAAGCCAAAGATAAACAAACCTAACGTAGCACCTAAACCACCAAAAGAGCCACCGATCGAATCGGAAAATTCATTTGATCAAGGTCTAAAATCCACCAAAGTAGCTAACCTACTAATTGTAATCAGAGGACTGATCGGGCTTATTCTCGAAATGGATTTCACCTGCAATATGGATTTGTTTCTGTTGACATGCAAGGTTGGTTCCTGCAATAAATCTAAACGTAACTTGAATACTAATGAAATCGTTTCAAGGTAATTGCGCGGCTGGTCTCAGCGTGTAAGCCATCCATTCAACTGTCGAAAGTCATGGCTACGCATCAATTGGAGCAACTAATAAGACTTGCAGTTTGGAACGATCAGCAACAACCGTGGGCCGTTCATACGATAACATGCCTACTTCAAGTCAGTCTGAAAATTTTGTGTTGTATGTTCTTCAGTGAAAATATCTCATTACCAGGACCTGTTGGATGCCGACAAAAACTTTAAGGAGCCATTTGAAGATGGTAGCGAAGTCAACGAAGGAAACCTAATGGAAGGCGTGGTGGAGATAGAAGATGCAGCAGAAATTACAGGTGAATGTTCGACAATAGTCGTAATTGTGCAATAGTTGTGCATAAAATCCGGATAAAATGGGTAATTTCAATTTTAGAACCACAACAAGGCCTAATGCACAGTTCGCAAGTAGTGAAAGATATCAGCTACGCCGACAGTAAGTTCCAAATATCTAGTCTAGTAGCTCTTTAATCTAAAACTCATATTCATTTTACAGCTGTTAAATATGGACAGCTACCATCATTGATTGAATGCGAGGACGCAGAGCTCGATGAGTTTTTACATGACTTCGATATTGTCGATCGTGGGAAAAATCTAATGAAAAAAGATAATTTGTCGCAAAGCAAAAATAGCTTTAACTTTTTCTGCAAGTCCGTGTCAAGCTCGCTGGACGCTCGACTGGATTTCGGTCTGGATACAAACGTCGAAATTCTTATTCGGCGACTGACGATGACACCATCATTGGATTTGTATGATTCCTTGCCGCAAATTTCCACAAATGAAATGGATTTCACATCTTCGGAGTTGCTAGCCTGGCCCGAAAGCATTACGCACGCCTGGTCTGGATCAGAATATAATAGCGGACAACAAGCTTGCGAAGTGTTTAAGAACGTTTTCGATAATATTTTTGCCGATTTGCATTTACAGGTTGTGTTCGATTCGCCACATAGCATGGATGTTATTTAAGAATTTTCATTTAACAGGACACATGGGTGCATCTAGAGCAATTGCTGCAATTGTGGTTGACTCTGAACAGTGAACTGTCGGATAGGCCAGGAGCGCGAAGGATAGCATTCGGCACCAACGCCGTCCAAGGGCTTCTATCAGCTTTGGCTTGGCATTCCGACATAAAGTTGCGTACGTGGGGTCTGGGATTTCATTGTTTAACTCTTGCGTGCCACTTGAAACCAGATTGTGACGGAGGTGATAATCGGATATATACATTTATTAGTACAGTATATGAACATCGTGAATATTTGATTGAACATTTCAGATAATGGCAACTACAACAGTCGGAAAATCGATGTGGCGATCATCAAAGATGAGAACTTTGAGAAGATGCTGCTCCGGTTTTTCTCTGGGTATGGAATGAGCTCGTCTTCGACGACCAACAGATGCGTAAGTATAATAGAATTTTGCCATTGCATACAATCATCCATTCGAGCGTGTGTTCAAATAATGAATTTGTAACACTAACTACACCGGCACGAGAATGATATAAAAGTAATGATAAGTAATTATTTTAACTTGCCTGTATCCGAAAAGTGACTACGTTTGACTGTCCACGACTCATAAGGGATCAAATTCTATGTACTTCGGAGTAAGTGCATCTCAGTTAAATAAAGGAAGTGAATATACTCCGCTAAGAGCAAGGAGAAATCACTGTGCGGCTACACGTTTGTGCGCCATTTATAATGTAACAAATTTTTCAATAGCGCACGAAAGTCGCGGAGAAACAAGAAGTCAGCAAGACATTCGACTCGTTGACCTGAAGGCGATGTAGGTCCAGGGATGAAGCAGCACTTTGCAAACTTATCGAGCAAACTATTCCTATTGAAGGATAAATTTGAACACCGTATTAGTTTAATGCAATAATGAATACAAATCTTCAGCAGTGTATGTTTTCATTGCATTATTTGCGTTCCGAAACGTGACTGGGGTGTGTTTGTGGATATCTGATCGATTAAAAAGTGTGTATGTTTGTGTCTACAGTTCACGCCTCTTATGTTGAGTTTATGTGTATAATTGTGTGTGCGTAAGTAACGTGTTTGAACGTTGATGATCCAACACAACCAATCTTTTTAAACCGTATGAACAATTATTGGTGGACAATAGATTTGAAGACTGCTGGAAAGCCAGCTCATTTCGGGGCATTATGACGTCGGTAGTTTCCCTATTCGTGGGCGCAGATCTCATTACCTGATATTCAGTCACCATATGCTCAAACTACAAAAGAAATCCACAAGATCAAAAACCAAACCCACATCGATATTCCATGCTAGACATCCTAATTTAACCTACCAAAAATTATATCGCGTGACAACCGTGTAGAATCAAGACCCAACTCAGCGACAAACATGAAACAACGTTATTAAAACGTATTCTCGAAAATCAAACGGTTCGTACAGGAAAAAACCAACGCGAATCAAAACGTAAACGTTAGAAGGAGTACACAGGTTGACTATCATATCCAGAATACCTACAGTGGCTCACAGCCAAAATGATGTGGCCAGGTAACTTATGAAAAATGATCAATATCTGCCAGTTTCTGAATTAAATTAAAAAAAATACGTTACGATAAAAATTAATAAAAACCCAGATAAGAGATGATTTTGACCTCACAGCCAAAATGATGTGAAATGATTTTTCCTATAAAAAAATTGTATTAAGTTCTTAATATCTTACAAATAATAAATAATACTTCTAGTATTTCGTGGGATAGCCTTTGCTTGAGAACAGCGTCCAATCTCCACCACTAAAAACTTCGTGAACTCTGGCTGAATTTGGTGCCACTCTTCCTCTTCAATAATTATGCAACACTCTTTTAAGCTCCTGTTTATTGTTAATTGTGTGTTTACTGATGCGTTTCTCCAACTCTGGCCACAAATTCTCTATAAAATTTGAGTCCGGAGACTGTGGAGACGTTAGAATAACATGTGGGCAATTCCAAATGAGCCACGTTTGAATAGAGAGAAATGCTTCGGATCATTGTCCTAATAAAATCGAAAATTATCCCTTTTATTGAATTGTTCTTCACTTTGCAGTAAGTTCTCTTTAAAAATATTCAGATACTGGTGTTTGTCCATGATATCATCGATGAAAGCCAGATTTCCGATCCCTGCTGACGACATACATGCCTATACCACAGCATGTCCACCTCCGTATTTCACAGTGGCCCTTAAATGTTTTGGATTGAGCTCTGTATTTGGTTGCCCCCAGACGTACTTTTGCCCATCAGATCCCACTAAACTGAATTTACTTTCATCAGAGAAAATTACGGTATTCCAAAAAGCAGTATCCTTTCTCAGATAGCGTAATCAATCTTGCGCAATCTGTTTTTGCGATTGATGAAAGGTTTCTTCCGGGCAACTCTACCATTTAAATTGGCATTCCTGAGTATCCTCCTAATAGTTTCGTCGTTGCTCTTTTTGCCGAGAGTCCTTTCAGCAATCTCTTCCAATTTCGGGGCAGCAAATGTAGGGTCCTTTTTTGACTGTCTCACGGTTCAACGGCAATCCGTTTCAAGAAAAAAATTATTGTGAGCTGTTTTGACTCGATTTTCACGCACAAAACGTTCAATAAGATGCTGCATTTTTTTTAAATTTCCCATCCATAAAATGAATTTATTAACTCTCGTTCTTCAATAGAAGTGTGACGACCCATTGCGAATTAAGTATCGTATTGTTCTTTACAGAATAATGATTTCGTTCAAAAACCAAGATCTGACTGATATTATTCATGCCTCACAAACGGATTATTGGAATTAGCGGTACTTTTTCTAAGAAAAACCATTTCACATCATTTTCGCTGTGAGGTCAAAATCAGCTTTTATCTGGGTTTTTATTAATTTTTATCTTAACGGGTTATTTTCTTTTGACATTTTTCACTTAAATGATAAATAAACATTGTATCTATAATTCCTCATAACAGCTTATCTTTATTTAATTCAGAAACTGCCAGATATTGATCATTTTTCATAAGTTACCTATCCACTGTGAGCCACTGTATATCCCCTCTCACAAAATGCTATTCTGTCATGATGAGATGCCAGGCGAGGGGAGATTATGTTATAAATAAACTTCAATTTATTACCTTTTATAATTCATAACTCAATCATTATTTTTACTCTCAAACTAACCCCCATTCTTGTGTGATGATAAAAAAACTTGCTACACACCATTTATTACAGGCAGGACCTACGATCTGCAAATATCTGCACGAACTCCTAGGTGTGTTATCAATCAATGCTAATTTTGCCGATCCCACCACAAATGTGAAGCGAAAACTCAAGGACACGTTGCTTAATGTGGTGTTGCAACTGGTGCAGCCCGGCGGAGCAATATCAAACCAACAGGGACCAATCGATGCACAAAGTCAATTAGTACGTGATCTCATGTCAATACATTACGATAAAGCTGATTTGAACGTCGCAATGAGTATTATTGAGAGTGTTTGTAAGTATACAATGAAATTCGGTCAAGATCGTTAGTCATTGACTTCTATGTGACCAATCTAGCATTCCTGGTGTACAATACCATTTCGAATGCCGAAAAAATAATATGTCAGCGTTCGAGCGATTCGAACGGTACAAGCAATACATTTGGTAGCTTGTTCGCTTCGGTTTTGGGCTCTGACAATACGAAACAGAATACAACCGTGTCAGATAGTTCTTTGATCGTAAGTTTACTAAAACTGTCGGCTTCTTTGGTGCAAACCGAGATTGAGAACAGACCAGAGGTGAGTGGATCATTGAAAAATCACTAGAACATTTTACTATGATTTACCGCGTCGATTGGTAGGATGCCACAAGATCCGGAACAGAAATGTGCACCGAGAGTCAAACGGACGAAATCAAAGCAGAGCAACAAAACAGCACAGAAGTGAAAGCCAAAGTGCCTTGCGTAGCTGATACAGGTATGGTGATAGTTTGTTTAACATGCTTTGATGTTAACCGTGAATTGTTTACAGTTCTCAGACACTTTCCAACTATGAAACGACTGCTCGGCTCCCTGTCGCATTGTAATAGTTCATCGTTTTCGCTCTTTATTTCGTTGTCGCTGTACCAAATCAGCATCACCGAGATAAGCAGTTCCTTGAATGAGCCTCAGACCACAGCCGATGCCGTTTTCCATTTGTTGATGCTGCTTTGCAACAAAGCATCACAAACAAATTTAGTGATCGCTCCGATATACCAATATCTAGAAAGCAGTAAGTTTTCCACAGCTAAATATTTCTTTGCGTAGCATAAACTACACTTGTATCCGTAGACTCGTCGCCCAGGAATATTTTACCACGATTGCAGCTTTCCGAACCATTCTTGGGATATGTCCTAAAGGTTCTCGAAACGCCCGCAGCCGTGTCGGTGTTCAGCGAAATGGGAGGAATGAAAATACTGTGCCAGAATTTGATAAAGTGCAACAAGGTCCTGATGAACATGCAACCAGGATTGGTAAGAAGTATTCAAATGTATTCAGTAGTCTAAACTCAATCGAGTATGTTCCCCACAGATTTCACTAATTATGCAACACCTGACCAAAAGCAGCAAAATAAAATGCATTGCCAGCAACTCGGTTGCATCGAAAAAGTCATCGCAGTCGAATTCAAAGGGTAACGAAGGCGCCATTAATTTTGCCCCGTTCTGTTCAATATCATCCGAAAATTCGACTGCCCAACCTGCCGACGTGCTCATACAAGCGCCGATTGCGTCACATCGTCGAGCAAGAACTCCAGCGTGGAGTTATATGTTCTATCCTAATGAATCCTACGTGGATTTGACGTTGACATTGCCCACAGCCATAATGCTCATGGAAATACAAATCCAGCCACACTTGTCGTCGTTAGCGTCGTGTCCTTCAGCCGTGGCAGTTGAAATATCGCGCGATTGTGGTCTAGGACCGATCCCCTTCGGTCAAGCGCATACAACAGTCGGCATGACGTTCATTCGCTTGAAATTGGCCAAACCGGAAATCGCGTCAAGCATTGTTTTGCGATTGTACAGGTAAGAAATGATATGCAGACGTTCTTTTCATAATTGGTAGAATGTTAAGTCAGTGCGTGCCTTCAAAAATCATTGCGGTAATTTATTTGTACATTCAATAAAGGGTTCTGCAAGGAAACCTCTCCAAGCTTAAATGTTCTTACTTTGAAGCTGATTGCCTCGTCAATATATATACACAGATTGTTGAGGTTGCATTAAAACACTATCGACTCAATTTTGCAGACCGAAAGACAGCTCCAGCATTGGTCTTACACAAATTTCCGTGCTGGGAACAACCATCTTTAATGGCGGCAAATGCATTGGCAGCAACAACGAAATGCCTGTTTTGGAGGATGAATCGTTTGCAAAAACCGGTGTGGGATGGATACGTATATTAGCTCGTTGCTTTAGTGTAGCCATGTTCGTTCCTGACAGTCCTCTGGCGGATTCGGTCGTCACCACCACAGCCGAATATCCTGGATTTCTGGAAGCATGCTGCACGCTGCTGAACATAATGCCATTGTGCTCGAAAATGGCGCTGCAAAATTTGGAAACTGTGTTGCTGAAGCTTGGTTCGCAAAGTCGCAATTTGAGCTTGAATTTAGTCCAAAATTTGCTGTCGGGAACAATGCCACAAGGTAAGATACCTAATGAAAAAATGAAACAGCTTATTGTTTTTTCTAGGCGGTCATATTCAGAAAAAGAAACCAAAGTAAAATCAAAACTCTTTTTACTTTGTAGTATATCGTCTGTGCAATGAAGCGGTTTGCGACCTCCTGTACGATTTATGCACAAAGAACGATGCATACGTCACCGATCGAGTGCACGTCCTCCTCGAGTGGATCATTAAAATGCACGAGCACTTCGATTTTCGATCGATTCAGCAGGTTAATCCTCAAAGTGGTCTGTTGAAGGTCGTTTCATCGATTCTGTGGACTGTTCACAATGATCGCACGGTCCCGAATCTAACTGAGCTAGTAACCGACAATCTGTTCGATGTTTGCTTCCACATGGTTGAGAATCCTGAAACGAATTCAGTGTTGAAAACTGCATTTGATTCACTCCTATGTTCGTTCTGCTACATTCGACCAGAGCTATTTAGCAAGTTGCTGACGAATTGTGGATTTGAGGAGCACATGCAAATGCAGGGGATGACGGACGACTCGAAAGAGGCCAGCTCGAGCAGCTCTGCATCACACACCAGGGTGAACGATGAGAATCTCTCCAGGCTATTCGATAACATTTCACTGCTAAGCACATTGTCGATAGCTTGCCAGTCGCGGCAAGCAATACAATACTTGATTGCATCGAAACTGCCTCGAAGATTAGCTCAAGCTGTTCACGAGTTCTGCTGCTCGCTCTCACCGGAAGTACGAAAAATATCATCGAAGAACCGAAAAATCTCCAACTGCAGTCTTACCGATTCGGACAAAGCTGAAAATGTGAAGATCGATGAGATGTCTACGAATTGCGGCCTGAAAGTTCAGCAGCTATCGGATGTCTTGGATTTCTTTTCTGAGTGTTGTGCAGAAGGCCACATGCGGGACTGGCTGGGCTCGTACCAAGGATCTATTTTCTGGAAACCGCTGTTGGAGTTGCTTTGCAATCACAGGCCAATCGACTCGAATGTGGAGCCATTGCAACAGCAGTTCATACGCATCGAACGGTCCACGATAAACTTCTTTTCGCGGGTCACCTCGTGTCATCCAAAGAATCAAGAAAATCTGACATTCATCATGATTTCAGTGATTAAAAAACCACAAAAATTGGTACAACCGATTATGAGTGCTATAATATCTGGTTTTACGCGAAGGCTGGTGCTGCAACTTTTGCTGGAAAGTGAAAAGATACTTGTCTCGGTGCGCAGTAAGAAGACACTTCAGAAACGAAACAATTCCATCTATTTAGTGAATAATCATCCGTCGAAGCGGACAAGTGCACATCATCTGCTATTCTACATGAGCTCACACACAAAATGTCAGGAGTTGTTGCAGAACTGCATATCAAGTAAGTGGATTATTGAATTTATTATCCTCTCGCTGAGGTGCATTTTGCGAAACCCATACAAAAGTTCCTCATTTCCCAATAAAATATTATCCAGTCGACTATTTTAAACCACCACAGCATTGTGCGTTTGTGAGCTTAAACAATGAATCCTTTTTGTTATTTTCCAGTGTATTCCAACATTTTACCATCAATTAGTTCGGACATGAAGCCGCCCGAAGCGGGAAGCTCGTCGAGTGCGACGAAAAATCAAAATGACAACCACAAGGATTTGTTAGATATGGGCTTCAGAATAGGTGCACAAGGAATGGAGTTTTTAAGTGTGGTCGCCGGAGTTACGGCCAAGGACAAGCGATTGAAAGATGTGAAAAATCAAGCGGCAGCACTGAAGGAAAGAGAACTATATCCTAAATATGCGAGTATGTATTCTCATGCTTCCTACATGTTAAAAATTTTGTGAGAATATGAATGAAATTTCCTGCGAAATTTGTTAGCCGCCTGTACAAACAAAACAATTTCTGTTGCAGAAATAACCAATGACGAATTTTTCGCGACAGCTAACCGCAACGCAGTGTCTAGTAGCGCTTCAAATTGCCTACAATTTCAGCACAACGCATGTCCGGATGTAGTCCTCACCAGCGACACGACGATTTCGCAAATTTTGGCACTGCTCCATTGTCGTGGCCATTCCCTATCGTCACCTTGCTTGGAGTTAGAATTGGTAAGAACTTGTTACGGGCCACTGCGAACTATGCATTCATTCAATTCAATCTTCACTTTAATGCTATCCCTCAGATATCAACAACAAATCAAACAGACGAATATTCCGACGAATCGTTGATCAAAGCATCAAACATTGAACCGCTGTCGACTCCACTGCAACGCTTTTCCAGTTGTGGTGGACTCTCGCTGTTGGCGCACTATTTGCCCACTGTCTTTCCCGAAAATTCCAAAGCGAATGCCTCACTGCAAGATAAAGAGAAGACGCCACCATCGAACGATTGGGTGAAGGTGGAGCAGAACGACGAATTCTACGAAGACATAGAGGACACAATGACGGAAGCCGCTTCCAAGTTGCCGACGATCACATCGGTCCCGCAACATTCCTTGGCGGCGTTCGGACTGTTTTTACGTTTGCCCGCTTACTCGGACGTTTTGTTGCGTGATAAGCTCCGCGCTCAGTGTCTTCTTCGTTTGGTGCTTGGCGTCACGTGCGACGGGGAAGGAAGTACGTGGCGATTCTTTATGCATTAATCCTAAAATTGTTTTTAATTTAACAAGCATTGCCATTAATAAATGTACTTTCACGATTTCCTTGATTCAGATGATATTTATGGTCTATCGCTGGCGCCTTCCCTCCCGACATTGCCCTTCGAAGTATTCCGGCAGCTCCTGGACAGTTCTCCGTTAACGACTGACGATGGCGTGCTTTTACGCAGAATGGTGATCGAAGTGGGTGCCATGCATTTGGTTCTGAATTGTCTTGGAATATTTACGCACCAATCACAAAATTATCAAATTTCCGGACCACAAACGGAGGTAAGTGTTGAATACATAGTATTTTTGCTTCCCAAGGCGATTTCATTGCAAGTAAACTAAGAACCTTGAGAACGTAGGTATAATAGTCCGCCACTTAAATTCTAAATATATAAAATACAATAAAAAAGACATTTATCTGTAACAATAATTGTTTATACATTACATTTATTTGTACACAACGCACAAATCGTTGTAAATCTTAAAATGAACCTAATCTCAATTCATTTCCAGTCTGCGAATGGAGTCAAAAATCCGGCCACCGACCAGGATCAGGTAATATCGGATGATCGATCTCACATGTACTGGGCGAAAGGCACAGGATTCGGCACCGGATCGACTCAGCAATCTTGGAATGTGGAACAAGCGCTGCTTCGGCAAAAAAGCGAAGAGGAACATGTGACGGTGCTTTTGCAGGTTTGTATAAAACTATTTCGCGATTCCGCAAAATACTTGTTTTTCAGAGAGAATTAGCTTCTTGAATTCTACTTTTCTCTTTATGAATTCGCTTTCCGCTTCACTCGTTACCGTAGATGTATTGAAAACAGCGATGTTTTATCTGTCTTATAATTAAAATATCAAACCTGCGGTTGTTTTACATTTGCTAGAACTCGTGAAACGTATATTGACTATTCTATTCGAAAATCAAATGAGCTACATTTACCCAAAAAGGAGAATTTCGTTGTTTTGGGCAACGTCGCTTATTTAATCCAAAAACCGCAAATTATAAAAAAAACTATAAATCTCTCGCTGTCGCTGCTCATAATATTTATTTGGGCAGACGATCCGAAAAATGAAATTTATTTGTGGGAAATTCGTAGAGAAGATCATGTCGCGATATGAAACGTAGGAAATTAGTTGTTTGGTAAATTTGAAAGTGGACCAGTTTAAAGAAGAGTGACTCAATCATTTTAAATTATTTTCAACGTTGAGAGATGGAAATCTTGAAAAGATACCGAGTCGCTTCTGCTTCTCGATATGCCGGATTTTTACCGACTAAAACCACCTCCGTCTCCTCCAAGCCTCTCTCTTCATCATTCTTTGCTTGCACCATCCGTGTGCAAAATACTTATTCATTTTTCGTATGTTTTGTAATTTTTCCATCATTAATTTTAGTATAAAGTTCTGTTTTTACAAATAAATTTATTCGGTTTGGCTGTGTAAGACTTGAGCTTTAGTAAATTTTAGTATTCCGGGGTTTGCTTTTCGAGTAGATGTTTCCTCAGTGCTGTTTTGAAAGATGATGATGATGGTTATTTCCTTTAATTCATGGGGCAAATTGTTGTCGAAATTAGCCGCACTATTAGTTGGATCCCTTCTCAGGCGTTCTGTCCTAGCAAATTTTATTAACATATTATCCGCGATTCTCATGCTATAGTCATTTTCCCACAAATTTATATCCAGTATGATTCCTTTTCTTCATCGTATTGTAAATTTTATGTATGGACTTCCCCTTTTCCATGCAAATCAACATATTCTGGTTGAGTTCTTGGACTTTTTTGTACACCTCCGCCGTGAGAGTCAGCCTTGGTATTGGTTGTAGATAATCTTATATGCCTTGGTGGTAATTCATGCTACAGTGCGCGTAAAAAAATAGCACACCTGAAAAATTTCTTATTAGTTCCTGAACAACGGGATGCAGGTCATTCAGATGTTCTACAAAATAGACGCGAAGACTGAAATACACATTTCTACCTGAAAATAATTAAGGATTTCTCAAAATTTGCGATTTTATGGCGAATTAAATGACTTTTAGGTGCGTAAAAAGATAGCACACCTGGAGGAAATAATGAAATAAGAAAACCAAAGATAAGGTAATGCTACCTTTGTTTAAACATTAATACCTAGTTGAACCTCCACTATTTTTAATTACTTCAAACATTCTTTTTGGAATGTGTTTATATAATTTTTTATGTATTTTCGGGAAATTTCACCCCAACATCTAATTATTGTAGTTTTCAGCTCATCTGCAGTTGCGTATTGTTTACCTTCGGCGTAAACGAGCCGAGCCAGCTGTCCCCGACCATTTTCGATTATATTGAGGTCGGGTGATCGTGCTGGCCAATCGCGAAGTTCGATTTCTTTCTCTTCGAAGAAAGATTTCACCTTCCTTGCGGTGTGCACAGACGCATTATCCTGTTGTAACATCGACGAAGCATCTGCAATGGTGATTAGACCGTCAGATATTTGCTGTTCCAACAGCTGTACATACTTATCAGCGTTCATTTTGCCACTGATGAATACTAATTCCGATCGACCATTGAATCCGATAGCACCCCATATCATCATCGATCCTCCACCATGCTGCCGCTTACTTAAAATTAATTCCTCCTTCCGAATGTCGTGGAAATAATATCCCCAGCCATCTGGACCGTCTAAATTCAATCTTTTTTCATTGGAAAATATCACACGCCTCCACTTTTTTCCACTGAATTCGGGGCGTGAAAAACGCCAAACGGTGCTTTTTGTGAAGAAGGGTTAATGGTGGTTTGCGCTTTAGCTTTCGGAGTTGAATGAGTGACGATTTTTTAATGGCGTTCTGTATGTTACCTACCTTCGTTTCAACTCCAGCTCGTCTGCCAATTTCCCTTGCGGTGAGAGAAAAATTCGAAGCCTCCTTCAAAATTCGACGCTCCTCGCGTTGTGATATCGCTCGCGGTCGACCTGGTGACTTTTTTCCCCGTAATTCTCCGGATCCGCAAATAATTTCGTTACAGTACTTCTCGCAATACTTTTCTTCTGTCGCCGTAATTCCAAAATCGTATCAACTTCCGAGTGATTTAGTACTTTACCTCGTCCCATTTCATTCTACGCGACTAATTTGTAGAACATCTAATTGACCTGCATCCCGTTGTTCAGGAAATAATAAGAAATTTTTCAGGTGTGCTATCTTTTTTACGCGCACTGTATGCCCATCGTGTTATTTTGTGTCGTTTGATTCCATAATAGGAGTCCATATGCAGTTCTTGAAATCATGTGTGCCATAGTGGTTTGGATTTTGGTATGAATAGGAAAGTACCTGAAACGTAAACGGACCAACAATAGCTGCGAGTTTTTCTCTCAATTCATTAACATGTGCTGTCAATGAGAGGTTTTCGTCTATTGTAAGTCCCAGGTATTTTGTTTGCTTAACTCTTTTTAAGCTATTACAGTTGACTTTTATCAAAGGTTCAATATCCGTTTTGTTTTTTTGTTTAAAGACAATGTATTTTATCTTGTTCGTGTTCATGGTTAACCAATGCCAATAATTGTCTAGGTCTTTGTTTAATGTTTGTTCTATGTCAAATTCGATCTTGCCTGCGTAAATCAGAACTGTATCGTCTTCGTACATCACTAGTTTCCTAGTTAACCAGGCTGTTCGTATTTAACAAGAAGAGAATACGACCTAGGTTTGATCCTTGAGGAACCCCAACACTAATTCGCGCTGGTTGGCTGTAGTTGTTGCCGATTCCTGTTTTTTTTTTGTAGCCGTTCAGACAAATAACTTTTCAAAAGATCCTTCGCCTTGCCAATGATTCCTACTTCCTCCAATCTTTTACATCAGTAGGTCAGAAAATTATATCGGAACTTCCTAAAAACGAGTCAGCATGTCAAAAGGTGTCACCCTTGTCGCTCTCACGTACCCGAGATACAAAGAGGAAAAAGCACTTCAGGCTGTGTCCCTACCCTTCTGGGCTTGTATAGCGTACCACAGGGTCGAGGAGCCAGCCCATGATAGGTTACTATCATCCTCGGCATGTTGAGGCCCCCTTGTGGGTGCAACGTGGTGGCTGTGGTCAATTACGCTAGGTATTATCGCGAGTCCACCAGTATGATCGCCACCGGCCCTACAAGCCGACGATAAACTGGTACCCCCGCATGGAGAGGCTTCGCAGCAATGATGTGAAGCTTGCCCATGAGGCGCAAAGGGGCGCTGATTGACGCCTTTGTTTCAGTCTAGTTATTGGAATAATCGTGTTTTAAAGAATTAAATTTCGGGGAAGGCACGTTAAATCCCTATCTTTCCTCCAATCTTGTAAGTAACGTGTGGTGAACTACTGTGTCAAAGGCGCTTTTTTTTAGATCAACGAAGATTGCTGTGACGTAAAGACCTTTATCCATTTTAGCATTTATGTATCTCACCATCTCAACATCTGTTTCTGTTGTTCCTTTCCCTTTCCGGAACCCAAATTGATTTTTATTTAACATTTGGTTATGTCCTCGGTAGTTTTTAATTCGAGAAGCTAATTCTAATTCTATGTATAATTGAAATTATGGAATTACTGTGCAAGTGTGCATAAGACTGTTTTTTACATTAATATTTAATTTGCGATGTTCCATTAAAGTTGCTCTCGTTATATTGCGCTAATTACATGAGAATGATTATATTAACCAAAGAATAAATGCTGCCGCACATTTAATATTGTAAGCTTGCTAAGAAACAATATTGTTTTAAATAGTGCTTGGTTTTTTAATTGTTTGGAAATAAAATTATCGCATTTGTTCGTGTTTTTTTTTTAGAAAAACGCGGAACAGTCATAATCGTCATATATAACTTTCTTTTTAACCAGAACAAATGCCGGCTATTATCGTTGTGGCGACTCTCGGAGGCGGTAATGAATCCGGTTGTATTTCCTTTCATTTTTATGTGAAAAATTTGTCTCAATCCCCCATGAATTGTTTACCGAATTTCTGAACGTCCTGTTAAAACCGATAATATATTTTTCGTATCATATTTTAGGACAGAAATATTTTTCTATTCGCCAATATGACATCTCCTCAGAAATCTTAATCGTTTGCAACTTTGTCCATTTTCTCACATTCCTTTTTTTAGAAAAAGCTTGTGTTTATTATATAACTAGACTTTTTTTATATTTTTATTTTTGAGTTTTCATCTTTTAGTTGGACAATGTTAGTCTGTAAGATGGATTTGAATTAATAAATAAACTAATTGAAAGTCATCCACGCACAGGTGTTATCAAGCTACATAAATCCAGGAGACAAAGTTCCTAAATATCTAAGCTGTGATGAAGTAATGAGCTACCACGAGATTACTGAGGTAGCTGGCGAATTGCCAACTATTTTCCTGGATTTGTTACAACAGTCGTGCTTGATTCCGGCTCTCAGCTCCTACTTGCGAAACGATTCTGTGTTGGATATAACACGTCACATTCCACTGTATCGAGGCATTCTTCAACTGTTACGGGCACTGGCGCTCTGCAATCAACTAATGGGACTTCTGCAACCCAAAGATGCCAACGAGGAGTCAACATCGATAGCTGCATTGCTAACAAACATGAAAACGTGCGTGGATACTTATGCAAAACGGTTGAAGTGAGTATTTTGTTGCAGAGACGATCGCATGTTATATCCATCTTCCGATAGAGTGAACAAAAAATCAAACATCAAGGGGCAGACGCAGAAGGTGACCATCAATCTGGACGACGGCGACGACGAGGGACTAGCTCTGCTGATCCCAGACATCCAGGAAACTACACTGCTAGTACAAAGAGCTTCGAACGTGGATTCGCCATCGAACAGCTGCCACGATTCAGACAAAGCTTACGCAGACAGACCCATCAGCAATTCCATCGAGCAACGCTACCTGGAAGTGATGAAGAAGCTGCAATTCGACACCTACGAAATGATTGTGGAGTGCGAGAATGGATATCGGTTCGTTGTGTCGCACCACTTCGAGAATAACGTCCGGACTGCAGGCGATCGTGGCCATCCGTCGCGAGTGAAACGCTTAGCACAGGAAACAGTGACTTTGTCCACCAGCCTGCCATTATCGTATAGTAGTTCAGTATTTGTACGCTGTGATACCGATCGTTTGGACATTATGAAGGTGCGCCTGGAGGGAATTGGTTAACATTCTGGGTGTTGACTTGATTGTTTGTGGCAATTTCAGGTACTCATCACCGGTCCGGCCGAGACGCCATACGCAAACGGATGTTTCGAATTCGATGTCTACTTTCCGCCCGACTACCCCAACTCGCCGATGCTTATCAACTTGGAAACGACCGGGCGCCACACCGTGAGATTCAACCCGAATTTATACAATGACGGCAAAGTATGCTTATCTGTTCTGAATACGTGGCATGGCCGTCCCGAGGAGAAATGGAACGCACAAACGTCGAGCTTTTTGCAAGTAAGTTGTAACGCAATGTCGTACGAAATCTCCTGAACAAGCAAAATCTATATATCCGTACACATGACGGGCTATTGATGATCAACGAATCTTCTCCGTTACAGGTACTAGTTTCCATACAAAGTTTGATTCTGGTTCCTGAACCGTATTTCAATGAGCCTGGATTTGAGCGCAGCAGAGGGACGCCAAGCGGCACTCATTGTTCCAGGGATTATAACAGCAACATCTATCAGGCCTGCGTACGCTGGGCAATGCTGGAGCAAATACGAAATCCTAGTCCTTGTTTTAAAGAAGTAAAATTACCGCCAATTAATCTTACTTACTAACCCATTCTCGTGTGCAGGTAATACATACGCACTTTTGGATGAAACGGAACGAGATTTGTACACAAATCGAAAGTTGGATAAACGAGCTTAACAAACCGCAGTACACGGAACGGAGTGGCCGAGCGATCTCTTTCAATTCGATGGTTCTGCGTCGACAGTACAAGCAGTTACGAGAAGAACTAGCCAAACTACCAGTGCCTGAAGGACTCGAAGATCTCGATAGTCCATTCAACCCCACAGCAACGTCACTGCTCGCCATGCCCGAGGCTTTAGCGCAGCAATCGCCAACCCAAGCAGCAACGCAGCGCCCGTCGAACGCATCATCCTCGACCGTCGTCGCAGACACAGACGCCGTCTCGACAACTCTCGCTGCGTCCGATGTGGTGGCATCGACGTCTACGACTGGACAAGAAGAGGACGGCACTCCAAGTCATAATCAAATCGATGAGGATTCGAACGATCAGTTCTCGTCAATGTCGTCATCGTCCACAACCAATTGGGGACTTCACACTAGTTAATCATAACGTAATATGTATTCTATTCTATTTTGCTGTTATGTATTACATCTATTCGACATATTCCGAGGCAAAACTATCTTTGAGCCATCATATCCACCGCTAAGTAACAATTTCCGCAGACTCTCACAGAAATTCACATTACAGAAATGATTCACGATTTACTTCGATTTGGAAATGTTTAGTTGCTACAGTTTCCCTCAGTTTATTTATTTAATTTGTATTCGTATCTTGTACGACTGTGTATTGTAAACGAATGGCAAGCATTAATAAGAAACAAACAAATATATATATATTGAATATTCAAACAGGCAAAAATACTTGCAATTATTGGAATTTTTCGAGTGGTTTTCTCTTGAATTTTCGATGTTGTCTAAGCATTATTAAACGTGTAGCATATAGTCTACGTTCGAACCATAGTGAGAAATAAACAGAAACATTAAATAATTCCGCTTGAAGTACGATTCCACGCAACATTTCCAAATATCTGATAAATAATCCGTTAGAAATAAAGCGCCTTGGTTTTTGTAGACATTTCTGTTCGGTTGGCTTTAACATGAAAGGAGTATTTTATAAGGAAGCATACCTAATAGTTTCAATAGCAAACCACAAAATATGACATCATACAATGAAAATGTGAAATTATTGAAACTGATTAAAAAATGGCACGCAAATTTACAACAGCAAAAAAAAAACAAAATTGACTTCTATTGAATGTGAAAAATAAAATGAATTGTTTGTGTTTTTCTAGCAAATTGTTTAAATTTGATTTATAGACCAGGGCGGGTCTGTTTTCAGTTGGCCGTTGAGAAGGGGGCACATTGATTTTTGCTGGAAAAGTTGTGGAATAACTCGTATAACAATAATTGACTTATGCTCCTTCTCAAAACAAATCGGAAATATTAAAAAAATCGAAATGTTTAAAAAAAAACGTTTTTTTTCTACTTTTCTCACTCCTAACTTTAAAACGATTCATTTTAGATCAAAGTTATGTGACAATAAAAGTTGCGTAATAGTAATAATATACGAAAGGAATGGTTAAAAGTCTTAAAACATTTAACCCTTGTCGCGAATTGCAATAAATATAAAAACAGGAGGAAAAAAACCTTTTTGATTTAATTTTTTTACCACTTAAAATGCACTTAGGACCTTCATATTTCGCCTGAAAGTTTTTCACAATATCATCAACTAGCAAACGAATTTTCATCAAAATCGATTCAGTACATTGCCCATAATAATTGTGCAAATTTATATTAAAATTTTTGAAAGCTTGCAAGTCAGAAACTTAAGCTTATAAAAGTTTGAATTTTTTTTCACATATAAAACAACTCTTCACCTATCACATGCACTTTACAAAATTAAAATCGAATTATTATGGCGGCCTCAGCAATTTTTGCTAAACTTGATAATAAACTCTAAAATTGTGCTGGGCGGATGCGAATTCTGTTGATGGGAAGGGTGGCTCCTACGACTGAATGATCACTAAAAGGCTGATCAAGTTCAAGGCCGAGGACTTTGGCTCATGTCAATTTTAATGTCGAATTCGGTAAATCATTCCAAGCTTCAAAAATTGTGTCTTTTACTGCCCATTTTTCAAAATTTCTTGAAGATTTTCTTTTTCTGCCACTTCAAGGAGAAATCGTAAAAATATTTTCTTGTATCGCCTTTTTAAACTAGAAATAACTCCCTGGTCCATAGGCTGAATCAATGAAGTAACATTTGCGGATAAGAAATGAACGAAAATCGAATCATCATCAGATTTCAAAATTGACTGTTGTCAAGAAGTAGTCAAGTAGTAGCTTTCTGAGGAAGCCCTTGTTTTTCCAGATGTTCCCGCACGGAAGGCACAAATTTCTCCTTAAACAACGCCGTAAATATCGCTTGATTCATCCAGGCTTTGGGATGATTGTAGTAATCACAAGGAAGACTCCTCACTTCGGTTCCATTAAATCACCGTGGTTTTTTAGAACTTTAATTTGTGTGTCCCAGTGACGTTAGAACAGGTTAAAACTGCCAATCTCTCTTTGCTGCACTTATGACCAGGGGCTGATTTTTTCGATTGTAAAGCTAGTGCTTTAGAGGGCAACATCTTCCAAAATAAACCTGTTTCATCGGCATTATAAATTTGTTCTTCACACAAATTAAATTAAATTTTTAAATCGGCAAAGTTTTTTTAAAAAAATATTGCAGCAACAATATCGCCGCTCAGACTTTACCCTTGAATCACGAGTTGCCTCATACAGTTGCGTTTTTGAAATTATGTACTAAGCCAACCTTGCGAAGCAAGAAAGGCTCATCAATTTGTAACTCTTTATAAAGCTTTCTCGCTTACCATCGGTTCTGAAATCGGAAGTCCTTCTGACCGTTTTTGCTTGAATCACTGGTAAACGGATCTATCGAGTTCCACCATTCATGATGTCTTCAATGTTTTCCGGGAAGAACAAGAAGCAATTGATTTCGCCGAACAAACGAATTGCAGAATGTCTTTTCTATTTTTTATTAATTCTCGGACAGTTTGTTCGCTAATTCTATATTCTATGGCGATTTTTTTACACTTTCACCTTTATCACCGACGCGATTTATAATTTCATTTTTGAGTGATAAAACGGTACGCTTACGTTTTGTCGACATTTTCACATGCGTACATGCGTACAGTTCAAATTGAACAACATGTTATGGTCTTATTTTAAAACACTGAAATCACTCCTTATATCTATGCTCGAATCAGAGCCCGTCGCGAAACAACTCCCTGCATCGCCTTACGTACGATCAAGGACTAATCTGCCACCTCTATATCAGGAAACCGTCCGGAGACTAGCCGTTGCATATACTCACACATAACCAGTCACATCATACTATTACATATTTACTCACGTGCATTTTGTTATCAGTAGTCTCTTGCTAAGTGTTAATTGCTACGTACTTTTCCACTGTTACACAATTGGTAAACACATGCGTTTTTATGGCTAGTCCCGATGGGTTATCCTTTTTATTTATTGCTATCTACCCATGTCGGTACCGAGGCAAGGAGAAATCCCAGATTTGATTCTAAGAACAAGGGATAGTCCAATCACCAAGCAAGGATTTCGCTTGGGTCACAACAAACACTAAAATAAGCTGTTAAGACGTAAGAGTTTCGTTGAATTTTCAAACGTAAACTTTAGACGGAGGATTCTTTTTTTAAAGTGTCAACACCAGAAGTTCATACATAATTACTTTTCAGAAGTGATTCAATTCTCATATGTGCAAGTATTTATTCCTTGACCGTTCAAATACATTCAAATGTTATTAGAACATTCAAACACAACGCTGGAAAATTGAAGACAAAATGAATACATTGTAGAAAAAAGGTAATCCCCGGTTAGTCAGGAAAATTTAAAAAAAAACGGAAGACCCGGATAATCAAGATTCTACTGTATGTATAACTTGCAAAGGATGACCGCTATATCTGGAGTATATAAAATAGTACAAGAACTTAACGTAGACGGACTGATTTGCATGGAAAAAGGACTATTCATTTTTAAAAGTTTACACCATGAAGAAATGAAAACAATGAAGCCAGGTATAGATGGGGGGGGGGGGCGACTACAATATGAGAAACGCAAATGATGTTTTAATAAAATTTGCAAGGATAGAGCGGCTGTGAAGGGATCCGATTAACGCCGCATCAAATTTTTAAAATGAGCTATCTCACACAATAAGCGAAGCGCGTAACATAATATCGTTCAGAATCATGCTACGTAAACATTTACTGGAAACTCAATTCAATAATTATGAACGCTAAGATTTATTCTACAAATGTGAAACAAAATTGAATATGTTGAACTCTGAATAAAAATTGTTGAGGTACTGGTACTGTCCCTTATACCGATGTACATCGTCTGGGAAGAACTAAATAAATGAACAAGCATTCAGAAAATACATTGCACACGGACAGTGCAAGCAAAGAGTGAAGGAGTGATAGGTTTGGAGGAGGCGGTTTCAGTGGGTAAAAATCCGAGAAGCAGGAGCGACTCGGTATTTTTTGAAGATTTCCACCTCCCAACGACCAAACAAATCTGAAGACGGTACGGTTGACTCGACAGGGACAAAATGAAAGTCTCTGTATTTCCAGCCTTGACTACCTAGGATTGCGCACTTCACTGGGGAAACATACTCACGATCTTTGATGCAAACAAGAATGCGATATCTACAGGGATGGCAAAACCAAAAAGGAGAACACCCGCTTGTGCTTTCCACTCTCTTTATGTAGATCGTCTCTGGTCTGAAAGTCATCTGAGATTTTTTTTCGAAAATGAATATCCATGTATCAGCACTAAGGTCCAAAGAGTAGAAACGCGGAAGTTGCTCCATCTCGCAAAAGAAAAGCACTAAATTCCACAACACTACCAACAAATGATTAACACATTCCTCAAGTGACCAAACGTCTTTTCGCTTTATTTCTATATAAACTGTACAGTGAAAATTCAGCTTAAAATTACTTTTTTCATACAATAATTGTCGACCAAACTTGCTTTACGAATTATTCCAAGATAGAACTGTTCACCTGTCACTAATCATTTTTCTACGTCGGATACAACATAAATAAAACAAACAGAGCAGACAAATTCCAGATTTTCACTTACACGTTTAAAAATTATATTGGGGGCAAAAAAAATAGGTGCAATGCCGACATTCAACCATTCTCAAAACCAACGCCAAACGAAACACGTCGCGGCTACAAGAGATAAAACCGGGCCAGAAACTTCGTGCCGTCGTTGATCCTTGCGGCCCGACACGTTTCGCGGTTGAAGAAGCATCGCTCTTACAACGGAAAGGGATCGATGTGCTGCCACTATATTCTTAATGAAGGTGGAGAAGTGATATTGAATGGTTCGGGTGAATATCTAGACTTAATGCTTATGATAACTGTACGAATGGAATTTCTGTTTAAGACGAGTCGGCATCATCATCTTCGCCGTCGGCGCCGTTCTCAGCTTCGTTATTCTCCACCTCCTCGTCGACCGATTCCTCCGACTCGGATTTCTTGGCTGCTGCGGCCTTCGGGCGTCCTCGACCACGGCCGACGCTCAATTTCAGACCGCCGCCTTTTTTGCTGCCTTTCGGCGGTCGGCCGCGACCGCGCTTCACGGGAGCGTCACCATTCTTTTCCGCCTTCTTCTCGACTTTCTTCTCTTTGGCCGCTGGCGACTCGGGCGCTGCAGGTCTGCCTCGCTTTTTCGGTATCTACAATGAAACATGGTATAGTTTCCGGGCAGTAAAACAGAGCCACACGTGCTACCTCCTTCTCCTTCACTTCTTTTGCCGGCCTTCCCCGTCCTTTCTTTTCGACATCCGCCATTGTTAGTTAATTGCTCAGATGCTGAAAGAAAAAAATATTAGATGCAAGACACATCCGCGAAATTGGTGGCAAAAAATCAATTTTCACGACCAATCGCCGCGTCCAATTCAACGCCATCGAACAAATCCGGCGGTTTACTCGGGAAGCGTGCGTCCACGACCCCTCGATGAACTTCAGCCTGGGTGCAAACAATATTTTGGCGCAAACGAAAATTTGGCGCACAACGCACCAAGACCCAGCGTGCCAGTTCTTTTGGCCCCTCGAAAGCATCTTCGCAAAAGCTCTGGAGCCGGGGGGCACCCGCCACCCCCTCAGGTATTTTTCTGCTAATTTAGATTCCGACTTATCCGCTTCCCAGCGTCACTGCGCCAATTTTCACGCGCCCAGAACACAAATTCCACCATTTTCACGGCCGCGAATCAATGCAAGAAGCCCCCAAATTAGCCTCCGCGCTGGAACAATCTATCGCAAGAGGACCGCCATGTTCCAGCACGGAAAATGCGCCATCCCAACGGGCCACAAAGAAGCCGAGCCGCGTAGCGCCCGTTTCGCACGCAAAGCCGGTTCCTGGTCTTTTCCAAAATGCGGCCGTCGACTTCTACGTCGTGGCCGCCCAACTTTTCGCACGTTCGGCCGCCAAAAGCACAAACTAAATTCTACAATGCTTACATGGTTTCGCAGAAGACACAGAACTCGAACGATGCAACACCACTCTTCACTCGAATAAACAAATGCTCGCTGCTGCCAGAAAAAGTCACTGTTCACCGTGCTTTCGCGTCCCTTCTCTGCGACTGGTCGAACTCGTTTGCAACCGGCCGCGCTTTTGCGCCGCCACGGCCAGTTGCAAACGAGTTCGACGAGTCGTTGGCACGCCAGCACTGCCAGCGGCCATTGCGGCCAGCCGTTATTTTGAAATTGTGCTAAGGTCTAGTGCCTACTGTTCCGTATAGAACAATACCTGAACTAAATCAATCAGGATAATGCTTACATCTGGCTCATATGTACATTATCAGTTGGGAAATTCATATTTCAGTAAAACGGTTAACTTATGCCAGCGTTAATCAATATTTACCATCTTATGGCAATCTTAAATTACGTCATTACACTGCTCAACAATCCACTCAGAAGTGTGCAAAATATTGTCAATTAATGAGAATTTTGCTGGAAAATCTTGTAAATAATAAACACGGTTTTATTTCCTATTATTTTACAAATAAATTTTGTAAATTTTGTAGTCGAATAAAATAAAGAACTTCTTATTATTCCAATACTTTTATTTCAATTTAGACTTCACAGCTTAACATTTGTGGCCGCCGCGCGCACGGGGTCGATGGCAGTAAACTTTCTAACGCGATTCCGGCAAGGGTTGACCAATATGGCAACGCCACCTAGTTTTTCTCCAACGCATAAATAAATTCTACAACAATTTTATCAAAATTTAAGCCGAATTTTGTTTTCGAGTATTTTTGTTATCAACCCAAATTTTCTTCAATAATTTATAATGTTTAAACGAATTGAATAACGTTGAACGAAATATCACGAACAAATAAGAAGTCAATAAGAGCATTCAGTCCAAGGCCAAGTTCATTCGGCCACTCGAAGACTAGAGATTTGATGACTGCTGGCAGGCCAGCAGAGTTCGGTGCGTGCGTAGTCGTGAGTCGTTTTCTTTGGTCTTCGCCCCAAATCTCATCACTTGAGAGTCAGTTACTGAAAATGCCGGAATTACGATATACTAGAAAAAACCTACAACAAATATCAAACACTTTATCTAAGGCTATAACTCGTAATTTACTTTAAATCAAAATTTCGCAACATATACTAACTTAAAACTTTATTTTCAACATTGTAGTGCAAATTCATCATAGTCAAGCAAAGCTATTTCTTAGGGGCAGGAAAGTGTCCTCCTCATTCATAGGAAAAATAATTTTCCTTTGTTTACATATTTTTCGGAAAATCCCTTATATATCAAGAGAATTTTTATTGGTTTTGTTTTCAAGCACCTTTTTAAAGATTTTGATAGTGTTTTAGATAACTGAGCTTTTGAACTTTAAGATGTTTTGCACAAGTCCTGTTTAACCAAACCAACTAAAGCTCGGCTAGTCATAGAGGGTAGAATTTTGTCCGGAAGATTTTTTAGGGAATGTATAGAGACACTAAAAGCCAGAAGATTTTGGTGAATACAAAATGCTAATTGTTGTTTTTGGGCAAGTCAATGAGTCGGAAAAACATCTTCTTCAAGTTTTCATTGCGTCCAAATAAACTTTTAGGTCCCAATTATATATTATGAATACACGAAGAAATTCATTGGTTGTGTCCTTTACAAATATTTTTAATTGGTAGTGTACAAAGATGCTTTCAATAAGCTTATTAATATTTTTGTAACTTTTATGGTTTATGGATTCTTTTCAAACGTTCCAAACGGAGTGGCGTTTGGCAAACTTAAAAATGAGCCATGTTTCATGTTCACTGTCTTATTGGAAGGGTTCTTCAAAAAGCATTACAGCATACTACAATTGTAATACATCAGAAATAATTCTAAAAGTTTGTAAGAGTTCCAATTCAGAGCGATATGTCGATACTATACAATTAACTGTTTTAAGCGTCATTTTCACGAGAGAGAGAGAGAGAAACCCTTCTGCTGTTCTTAGCCTGCTCACCACCATCTATAGATTCATGAAGGATCTAGTTTATGGTCTTAGAAAATGAAGGAACTGTTCAAACAAAAATGAAATGTGATGAGAGGAAACTCCACTTTCGACAAGGTTATTTTCTTTTAAAGTTGGAAAAACACGATTGGATGATTTTAATTTTTATGTATCGACTGCAGAACTATATCAAAGGATGAGTAAAACAAACAAATCAAATATGGGCTCAATGGCAACTGTCCATATTTAATGCTGCCTTTCACCTTCGAGCGATCTATTTCAAGGGTTGTAGTCTGGTAGGGCTCCAACCTTTGCAGGAAGACACTCCTTCTATGTTGGCTCCTGCATGAAACAACGCACCTCGTCACGTAACACATAATTTTGCTTCGATGGTTAGAGCTCCAGAGTGCGTTGAAAGCCGACGTGCTTCCACCTGCTAACTCCTTAATTGCAATCCAAAGGAGAGCTCGCAACCCCCCCCCCCCCCACTGCTTCAGGCTGATGGCTCTATATCGCCATCGTTCCCAAAATCAAAATGCTCGCTCCTCAAATACCAATCCTCAACCATTTGCCGTGTGTCTCCTTTCCGTCGCTCTGGAAAGACGAATTGTTTCTGGATTCTGCTCCCTTACAACAACTCACTTGTGTATCCTTGCGCACTTCCATATCAATCGAAAGCAGAAGCTTTCGACGATTCCGCTGGCTTACACGGCACGCACACCCCGTCACCTTGCGCCTCGAGAAATACAAAGTGGATTTGGTGAGTGAGCACTGTTTTCTGATTTTTCAGGGCCGAAAACTCTGCAAAAGTGAAAAGAAAAGGCGGTGAATAGTTTCGCCACTAGCGTAGATTGTTTGGAAATCAAGGTTCGGAGAAGTGTCCGCGTTTTTGTCAAATATCTTAATGAAACCCGACTCGCGGTGTGAATGACCTCAAAAATGGCTGCCGCTAAGGGTAGCAAGGTGTATCCGCAAAAGCTCTCGCATTGATAAGGGTTTCTTGAAGGTTAACTAGTTTTGAGGGTGAACGGGTCGTTTTGAATGGGTGGAAGTAGAATATACCCTATGCCGTGTACACTTTGTCTTTGAGTGGGACCGGTTCAGTTTTCGCGCCATTTAACTTTGGCTTGCATTCATTTTTCAGCTCCTTCCACGGAAACGCGAAACGATTAGAATCCTGGCAGCGAGATGTCCGATTCGGAGAATGTAGAGACCAAGAAGAGGGGGCGCCAGACCGCCGCTGCCGAAAAGGTAATTGATATTAGTTTCCCACTAAACATTCGCACTAGTAGACGTGTTCATCCCTTTTCGCAGCGAAGTCGTGCACCGACGCCACCGCCGAAGAAGGACGACAAACCCGACTCGGATGACGAGACGCCCGCGAAACGTGGCCGAGGACGTCCGAAGGCCACGGCGAAGAAGAATGGCGGCAACAAAGCATCCGGCAAAAAGTCGAGCGGCAAGGGGCGCGGACGACGCGCGATGAACAAAAAGGACGATTCCACCGAGGAGGAAACGGAACAAAACGAGTCGGAGGAGGAGGAGGACGACGACGATGACGAGGAAAACGATTCCGGGTCGGACGAGTAAAGTCTGCCGCGTCGTTCCCGCACACCGACCGCCAAGCGCACTTTTCAGGGTGTGTAGGGTTGCCCGATATAAGAAATTGAATTGTGTTCGTGTCGCATGCAAGTAAGAAGTTTGCTAAAAGAAAATAAAATGCAATTGATTTAAACAATTATCATTACTTTTGTTTAATAATGCAATGATTGTGCATCCGAAAATCAGTTTTCCATTAGCAATCGACTTATTCGTTTGCAATTTTACTGTGGTAAATTGTAGCAGTTATTCATGAAATAAAGTGTTTTAATTCTCCAACATATTTCAATTTGTTTTAATACTCATTTCAATAAAGTCTTGGAGAAAACGAGGTGATGTTTTATTTTCTTTACTTTCAATTTTTAAAAACAAGTGTACATTTGTACATTACAGCATGCGGGCTTCATAACTGTGTCACTTCTGTGGTTTATTGTGCGTCAATTCCTTAATTATTTTCCTATTAGCGATTTTTAGCAACTGGGTGGCTGCAATACATCTCTTCCTTTAATAGACGCCATTTCAAATTGAAATTATCTATCTGCTTGAATGACTAGACTTTTCAAAAGCTGAGTAAAAACGGCCTCGTCTTCATCATTCACACACATTGGACGCGATTGAAATGAATTCCGGACGGTGTGAGCATAGTCGGGACGACTTTCAAGCGTTTTGTCCCATGGATTACACACACGTTCAGTCTCGCGGATTAGGCAACGAACACTTTTTGTCGTGAATTATTTCCCTTAGTGCAAAAAAGATCTCCCGGCAAGCCTAAATTCAAGTTTGTAGGACCGCAGACTGAGACACGGTTCTCGAGATACAAACGGATTTAGTTTTCGTCTTCTTTTAAAAATTGCATGAGTCCGACTAGGATAGGCAGTGACTCATATCTCCTAACCGTAATATATTAAAATGTTCATTAAATCGATGGTTTAAAAATTTGTGCAATCGCCAACAAAAAACACATAAATTACAAGGGTCAATTGGTAAGAATTACATACAGAGCTATGCCAATCAAAATGTGGGTGAAAATGTCAAACGGACACGGCGCTCTTTTGATGACCACTTGAAAGGCGTTTGAATTATTGAGATGTGTTATGGGTCAACGTGTGAGGCAATGAAAATAAATTATAGATTTAGTGCAACCATATGCATCGGTACCGTGAGAAAATAGTGGTAAGTAAATGATTTGCAAATACGAGTTAGACTAAGATTTTTATATAAAAGAAGGGGGGGGGGGTGAATGAATAAATTTACATTCGTACAAGAGAACTTGGACTGTTCATTGCGGCGCTTGCGTTGTGGTAGCAATAAAGACAGGTTTTTTGCTTGCCATTATCTTTGGCGCTCGCGCCGATACTTGAGTAAATCGTAAAAAATGCAAAGGAAGAAATGGAAGAATTTCAAATTCACAATAATAACTTATCGAAAGAAAATATTCACGAGAGGGTCGATAACAAGCTTGAAGAAATTAAAATGTTTTACAAGTAATGATCAGTGCCAATAAAAGATATCATGGCTTCTATATTTGGAATTATTTGATCTTAAACTACCAACTGTTTTCAGTGTATGCGATATTCGTACGAAATCATTTCGATAAGTAATTAAAAATTTCCAAATCTGAAATATTAGTTTGGGTCCATGTGTACTATATTTGATTTTATAGCACTTGAACTTTTAAAAAAATTGTTTGTCCATTAATTAAATGGGTCTCGGAAAAAGTGGCAGTTTCATTTAAAATAACTTGATTTTTCAAGACAGGCAAGAGATACTTCAATTCATATTTCCCGCTTGTATTGACAGTTTTATTTTATATTTGTATTTATTTTTCTCACTCGATTCAGTAAACTGAATTTTTGTCACTTCTTTTGAGTGCAGCGATTAGAATTTCCTTTCACTGGTTGTTCTATTAGATGAAAAAACCCTCCGTAATCATTAGTTAGTCTTCCTCTAGATATCAAGAGATTTCTTTTGGGAAAATACCGGAAGCTTCTCCGTTGTCCCCGACTGAATCTATTTCATTTGAAAGCTCTGCCGTTCCGGAGACCACATTTAGCGCACCTTTTTCAAAATTGAACGTCAATTTCGACGAATAAAACCCCAAAAAATATAGTTGATTAATGTTTTTCTTATTTTGAGACTTGAAGTCTAAATACGGGTAGTTTTGTTTTTGTCATTTTTATTGGCGGAAGAATATTTTAGGCTAATTATAAGTTAATATTTTTTTATATGTTCGTAGTTACTTTCCTTAAATTAATGAAAACAATTTAAACTTATTTTATTTCAGTCCGGGAAAAGTAGGTGTTGTCCCAATAAAGAATACTCGTATCAAAGTCGTAAGTTCCTCCCGTTGAGGTTTCTTTACATATTCCAAAATACATAGAGTTTTCGTATTATTTTACAAATCATTCATTGTTCAAAATGCAAATTGCAATCGCCCCTTTTTAACGCAGTTTTCGAGGGACTGCTAATTATAAGGTAGTTTGCAAAGTTACAGAAGATGTCGCTAGTCGAATTGACATTTAGCGCCTCTGTTATGATGCGTCAAAGTGCTTAAACTAGGCATCGCTGGTATTTTCTGATTGGGTTCACAGCAGCCAATCATCGCCTTCCATCTGTCTGGCATTAAAAGCTGCAATCACCGACACGCATTTGATTGTTTGTCTCGTTCATCCACACATAATCTGCCCATAACTATTGTCGAATTTGAATCGGAATTGCGCGTCAAAATGCCAAATTCAAAATTTTACAACTCGTCTGTTTCGCTCGATCGCAGGCAACCGAGCGAGAAAGCACGCGGCTGAAGCACGATTTTAATTTGGTGTCAATCTGGCATTTCGTTTATTCGTGTTCAGTGTTCGAGAGGCGAAGCACATTCGGAGCGTTGGTGGTCCAAACGTTTTCCTTCAAGTTTGCAAGATTAGTTCTGTGTGATAGAAATTCACGTGTAGCATTAGGAAAGGATGCGTGGCTGTGCGATTTTGTTGACATGCCTGGCGGCAATTGTGGCCGTGCATAGTGAGGTGTTCTACGAGGAGAATTTCCAAGACGGTGAGTCGTGGTTGCCCGGCGTTGGCGGCTGAAAATTGCCGGTTTTCGAAGGGGTGTGACACTGCCACGCGGTGTATTTTTCTCGGGAAAACTATCAATGAATTGTTGATGCGCGAACAGTAATTGTAATTGAACGCTGGAAGGGTCAAATCGAGCATATTCAGGAATGACAGTCTGCAGATTGTAATTCGTCTTTTTCGGTGTATTTTCAGATTCGTGGGAGAAGGAGTGGATCTACAGTAAACATCCCGGAAAAGAGTTCGGAAAATTCGTGAGAACTGCTGGAAAGTTCTATAACGATGCTGATGAAGATAAAGGTAAGTCCTGCAACGTTTTGATAATATATGAAGGACGAGTCATGTATTTGCGTACGTGGATGAGTTTGAGTCGCTTTGCAAGGGTTTCCGAAGCTGAAACTACTTTAATCCTAACTTTTTGCTTCTCCTGGGTTGAATTTCCTTGCGTGCGTACGTGGATATTTCATTTGCTAACAGCGCAACTCAAGTATTCTTCATTGGCTAGGTTAACAACTGCGGTGATTCACTGATTAGCAGGTTCCAAAGGGGAATAACTCCCGGAGCATTCGCCAGCGCTGCTGACGAGCTCAGGTGAATATTGAATAACATTTCGCGATAGTATGCTAACCGATGCGAGCCGGTCTTGCGTTCGCTGCGAAGACGCTCGGCCAACGACCCTAGCCACATCTCGACGTCAACCAGTTTCTTCGCCTGCCTCTTTCGATTTCGTTTCGATTCTCTTCTGACTCTAACAAATCGCCGTGCTGGCGGAAAAAATTGACGGGTGTCGCAACTCTGCCTTAACCCAGCCAATGCGTGGTTGGTCCTATTCATCATTCCTCCTCGTATTGTCGCTCCAGAAGCTTCCAATGTCGATGACAGCGTTTTCGGTGAAAGTGCAGAGCGAGCGTGACGGAAACGTGGCACCATTCCTTAATGATCGCACAATTGCCCATTACGAGGTTACCTCATGCTGGTGGGATTGTTTCTCGATCGCTGGGTAGCCAGCCGGCGACGCATTGTGGAAGCGTCATGTAACGACGGAACCGGCGTCTAATTGATATGGCATGGGCTTTAAATTGAGGTCCAAGTACTTTGATTTGTTATCAATTGAGGATAGAAATTCAGTTATCACCTGCCTATGAAAATGGTGCCAGGTAATGCGCTTATCATACAAGCCGAGCTCTTGTTATCGCAACCATAAAATGGGTTATTGATAAGGTGTGAGTGCCGGCAAGGCGATAGCCTAATAATGATCACCCCGTCCTCCTATCGGATCGTTAGGATCGAGGGGCGTTTTGAATGTTATGTTCAACTCAGCATATTTGCCGACTCGTTAAGGTGTCATGTTGACTGTGAAATCTTATCTTTGTAGAGAGTGGAATCTGAAGCATCTCTACAATATATCCAGGTCGAAAGTCTGGAGAATCCCAAATGCGACGAAATGTATTTTTCACAATTATCATCCGCATAACTATATCTCACTAAAATAAACTAGGACAGCTATAGAAATTAACTTTTTAGTATTAAGGAAATTATGTTGTCCTCGTCCATTGTTGAAAAGCTTTTTTACTTTGTTCCTTGATCCGTTCATTACTGTTATATCACAGAATGTAATGTCTTCTTGGAAACAACGCAAAGAAAACAGAAACAATTTAGTCATCCAAGCGCAGTTGTTGTAGACCAGACTTGCCACCGAATGTATTGTTGAATGGCAAATCTTTGCCAAATGTCGTGCTGATAATATGTCTATTGTGTTAAATCTAGTTCATTAAAGCGTAACAATGAAAACTCTGTCATATGTACAGTTATCGTAAAATGTTTTACGGTTTGGCGTCCCCGCATTCGAGTTGAAATAATTTAAAACTTCAAATTGATTCGCAAAAAAACCTTACAGGCTACAACGATGCACTAAGTCCCAATTGCACGTTTGAAAAGATTGAATTTGGTGTCGAACTAATGTTGTCCCAGACCCCTCATAGGGTGGTTCGTATTTTTGTTTCGATTAAAATTGGGGAGAGTTTCTCCACTTTCCTGGATTCAATACAGTGGAAATCATTTATAACGACCGAAAAATTCTCGTCGTAATATTCGTTGATGCCTAAAATGTCGCTGTGCTTGACTTGCATACACGACAAAATTCGTGTTAGTTGAAAAGACATACTATTTTGCGTATTAAACAGATTTTATTTAAGGATTCAGCTGTTAGCAATACAAAATAATATTCGAGAATCATATTGAAACTGTAATGTACATACATACGTATGTAGTGGGAATAATAAAATAATAAATGTGAAAAACTGTCAATTTGAATTGCTTTGGTTTTTTTTACATGAAGCCCAATCTAGATTTTTCTCAATGAACAGCATTTCCTATTTTGCCGTCAATATTTGAATGTGCGCCGCGAATAACGTTGCATGCGACATAATATCAAATATTCAGGAAATGAAAAAAACTGTTAAAATTACCCTAATTCATATTTTTTCGCATTAAAGTAACGTAAATATCTTTTGAATTTCCTTTTAAACAATTTCCTTTCAATAAATTTATCGAGAAGACTGATCTGACGATTTTTAAAACTTTAAGAAAAACAATATCCTGTCTTACGAGTTTCACGTTTCGGTTGAAAACAATATACTATTTCATTGATTAAACTAATAAAAGATAAATTCATTGAACATAATAAAGATAAATAAATTTCAGAAATGAAGACAACCAAATTTTAGGATGCATCATTCTCAGCGAGTAGTAAACAATAGAAATTTTTATATTCTTCTGGTAAACGGCACTCATTCCAAGAATATCCTTTTTCTTATCAAATTTAATTGGAAGTTGTTCCTTATAGAGCTGTGGAAGTTCTTCAATTTCGGATAAGACATTTGCAATTTGGGCATTGTGTCACAGCTTATTTTTGAGTAAAGTAGATGAAGACTAGGCTTCTAAATTGTTATGACATTTTCAAGCCCTGAGTTTTAAGCTTCACTTGTGGATTTTTCTGTATTTTTTCGAAGAGAGGAGCAGAATCTTTAAAATCCACTTGTGGTATCTGATAAACCTCGAATGGATTTGATGATCTTGCGGATCTTATGGCAATTATAAACGTCCTAAGGAACGTAGAGCTGCGACGTTTTCTTCTTTCTCTCAATTAAGCCGAAATCTCGATCGCATGGCAAGAAACTATGTCCAGAAACCAGAAATTTTTGGTTTGCTTCGGTGAAATACTCGAGCCTCACTAGTTAATGACATACTGCAACTATAACCCAGTTATTATTCTGTCCGACACATCGATCAGACCATATAACCAGCTCTTTCTCATTTCACCCAAACTAAGGATGTTCAAATTAGTTTTTACATAGTTTAGGATGCATGATGCAATCTCCATGGCTGCTCGCTTCGCAATTGACTCATGCCAAAAGTAAATGTATGCTTTATTGTTCCCCATATTATGTGTCGCAAAATTGTAATTCGAATATTGCCTTTGATATAATACACATCGGAATGTGTAAGATTTGGGATAAAAATCATCTGCTGTAACTCGACACATAAAGTTACAACACTTTCACTATTTCGAGCTGATTGGCTGTCGTCGTTGAGACAAGAATAAGCTTTTTCGACTTTTCTGTGATGTAGGTAGTTCTGTTTCCCTTTGAAGAACTGCAAGCTGTTGTTCATCTGTGGTAACCACTATTCTTATAAAAAGATTGTCATAAACTTTACATGTATCCGACCTTGGCAATCCAAAACGCAGATGAAACTCATCACGGTAAGAACTATAGCTCAAGGTAGTATCAGGGAATTTCTTTTGGTACAACTGGTACATTTTTGTAATCGATAGGTTAGGATGTAGACAATTTTTTCTACTAAAATTCCTACCGTAACGACTTTCTCGCACGGGAAACGATTTTATGTGCTCCATGATGCTTTTTTCTTCAGGCTCTTGAATTTTGTGTGGCCGATTCAAATGCTTTCCCGGTCCATCAGCTGAATCATCTCCATTTTTTATTTTGGTAAGTAGCATTTGAGTCCTACGAGGTATCTCTTAAAATATGACAAACCGTCTTCCGGCATACTCGCACTCGTTTACCATTGCCAATTAGAAAATATTATTGTGTGACGCTGTGACGTTTCTTCTGGAACTCTTCTCCTTTCCGGCTCTGGAACTTCCATAATCGATACCAAAAACCTAGTTTGTTGGTTTTCAAAGTTTCCAATTTGATGCTTCTATGGTAAATTGAGATTGGACATCCTCGTTTCGAGACGCTGTGGAGTTTGAAGTCAACCGCTTCAACAACTTTCTCGAGATGTTTAAAATCATCACACCGTAATAAGTTTTTTAAAGTTTGACCTGAAACATTGGTCCACGCTTTGGCAATCATGGTTATAGCATCAAGTAAATTTATATTGGATGTTTCCTTTTTCATTTCAATATTTCAGAGTCAACTGCAGGACATAAAAGTTTTCGAAAGTTTACTCTCAATGATTCGATTACTCCGTGGTCCATCGATTGTATAACAGAATTGATGTTGGCGGGAAGGAAACCTAACCCAGTTTTATTTTCCGCAAGGCCCTTAATTTAGGATGTGCTGCGTAGTTGCCAACGAGCAACAGATTTTCTTTTCATCGAAGCTCTGCGTCCAAATTTGAAAGAAAATTCTCAAAGAGTTGACTGATCCATGGTCTTTTTTGTAGTTCATAGGGAAACGCTGAAGACACCAAACTTCTTGGTTTCTTACATTTTCTAAGTACTTTTCCCTGCACAGTTCCTGTCATGGTGAAGCCAGCACAGCAGTAATTCTCTCCCTCTTGACAATTTCCCGTCAGAACATTTATCATCTGAAATCGACGAAAGTGTTTATGAAATCCCAATAAAAAGATGTTGAAACTGTGCACGAACAAGTAAAAAAAAATCCAATCAAACCTAGGTTCTGTTTTTTAATAAGACTTCGCACAAAGAAGAAATTGTTGAGTTGTCTTGTCCGGAGTAAAGTTATCAAGCAGACCCGTTTCGACATATATTTCCTTAATTTTTGGTCAGACGGTTGATAACCAATCAATCAAAATATCTGTATTTTCAAAGGGGTTTTCGATGATTCAATCCTGATCTATCCATAGATAATATCGTGGCTTTTTGGAAATTGCCGAAGCCAAGAAAAGTTCAGTAAAAACCGCCATGTAAAGATTCAGCGAACTGCCATGATTTTTTCATAGAAAAATTCGCTCATTGAATGTTATTTCGGTTGAGTTTTAAAACAAGTCAGCAATTATTCTTGAAAACTTTCTTTTGTTCATTTTCGAAGAAAAAATTTCATTCGATTAATTTCTTGTTTATAATAAGTTGTCAAAATTTTAGTTAGAACCTTTTTAAAAGAGTTCTTGAGCTATCGTCGCACCTATTTAGCGAAGGGTATTTATTTCTAATAATTTATGTGAATGAAATAAATTAATTTGTATAATCATTTTATTTTGGGTTTTGAACCTCCGTGTCTAGTCGACAACACCGCCCACTAGTGTGCTTTTGGTTCGCAACTTTGCTAACACTATTTTTGCAAAAACCCAAAATAAAATGATTATATAGAATTGCTACGTATGCATAATATACGCTAACGAAAAATTGACAGTCGTTATACTGCGCGGATACAAATAATTTATAAAATAGTTGAAGTATAATGAGCTTAATCCATTAATAAGCCTAACCGTGGTCGCTGTCTGGTGGCGGATGGTAAATGACAGCACCTGAGGAGGATGCCGTCCGTCACCCCGAAACCACGCTTTCCAAATTAATTTGCCTAAAACAAACAAACCAAAACTACTTCAACAAGCATCCACAATGTTAAGATTGTCTCCATTATTTTTTTCATTAAAACCATTTATTTATTAATTTTTTCCATTTGTTTCAGGTATACAAACATCCGAAGATGCACGGTTCTATGCTCTATCGAAAAAGTTCAGTCCATTCACCAACAAGGACAAGCCACTCGTGATTCAGTTCTCGGTGAAACACGAGCAGAACATCGATTGCGGTGGTGGCTACGTAAAAGTATTCGATTGTTCGTTGGAGCAAACTGACATGCATGGCGAGAGTCCTTATGAGATTATGTTTGGACCGGACATTTGTGGGCCGGGCACGAAGAAAGTTCATGTCATTTTCAGTTACAAGGGCAAAAATCATTTGATCAGCAAAGATATTCGCTGCAAGGACGACGTGTACACGCATTTCTACACGTTGATCGTCAAGCCGGATAATACTTATGAAGTGTTGATTGATAATGAGAAGGCTGAATCGGGCAATTTGGAAGATGACTGGGACTTTTTGCCGCCAAAGAAGATTAAGGATCCTGAAGCCAAGAAACCAGAAGATTGGGATGAAAGGGTGAGTTTTGTTAATGATTGGATTGGTGATTGGAATTGCGAAAATTAACTATTGTTTAAAAATGTCTTGAGGTCCTAAATATGTATTTAAAGATGTGGTCTCTATTGAAGTTTAGGGGGTCGCTTTGCTGTTGGCTCTCTTTCCACGCTAATGTATCCAAAAGTTTAGTTAGAATCGAGATTTACGAATACCTATTTCGAAAGCAACTCACTTCCTCCTTTAGTGTTCACTTGAACACGAAATATGAAATTTTGCCAATCCTTTTTCGTATCCAGATCAATGCAGCAGAAACTCCATAAAAAAGTCTTGAAACAAAAGAATTTTCAGTGTGAAGACTAAACCTCGTAATCATGCGGAGTTTGTCGCATCAGTTTTTAAATGCAAGATGAAAAAATGACCATGAAAAAATAATCTAAATTCGTTCTTTCCATTCCCTGCAGGCAACGATCCCCGATCCAGACGACCAGAAACCGGAAGATTGGGACAAACCAGAGCACATCCCCGATCCGGATGCCACCAAGCCAGAAGATTGGGACGACGAAATGGACGGCGAATGGGAGCCGCCAATGATCGATAATCCCGACTTCAAGGGCGAATGGAAGCCAAAACAAATTGATAATCCCAGCTACAAGGGCATCTGGAAGCATCCGGAAATCGACAATCCCGAATACACACCCGACAACAATCTGTATTTGCGCAAGGAGCTCTGCACCATTGGCCTCGATTTGTGGCAAGTGAAGTCCGGCACCATTTTCGATAACGTTCTGCTCACCGACGATCTGGACTACGCCTCGAAAGTTGCCGGTGGGGTTAAGGCCACCAATGATGGCGAGAAGAAAATGAAGGAAGTGCAAGATGACGAGGAGCGAAAGAAGGCCGCGGAGGAGTCGAAGAAGGACAACAACGACGACGAAGACGATGAGGAGAAGGATGACGAGGACAAGGACGACGATGATAATACCGGAGACGGCGAAGCCGAGGAAACGGGCGACCACGACGAGCTGTAATCTGGTGTCTTTTAGTGAATAGTCGCGCTCCTATCCTCTCCACGCTAGTGCTAAGTACTAGTTATTTCTTCTTTTCTTCAAACTCCAATTCTAAACGCTACAAATAATTTGCTCATATGTTCTACGGCAGAAAAGGACGCTCCAACGAAAGCCAAGCCAATTGAGATTTCGTTGGAGATTTATAGACCACCAGCAAAAACCTATCGTTCGTTGATCCTTTTCGCTTCTTCCTCAACAGACAATGTATTTAAAGGCAAAAGTATATACATTTTTGTATATTTCTATTTAGAGAGCTAGTGTGTAATAATGGGAAACTACAAGTTGTGAGTTATATAAATGAAAAACTTTTCTACGGACGGCACTCGTGTAACTTCTCATCTGTTTTGCGGGTATCTATGTTTATTTTGAATCTTTTTGTTGCACCCGATTTTGAGTTTAGAAAAAAGCCAATCACGCAATAACAAAACGTAAGGGTAATGCATGTAAAGTTGAACGGCAATCTGGCATATCGATAAAGATGTGAAAGTTGCTTTTCAATGATGGTACAGCACATCAAAAAGAAGGGAATATATGTATATGTGAATGTTTTGTCATTTCACTAGTTTTAAAAGCGATTTTTGTATGACTGATATGATAAATAACACAAGTTTTAGATGTAATTTGTATCTATGATGCGAGTATGGAAGTGATGAATTAAATAAAAAAAAAACTATTACATTAATTTGATGAAAATGTGTTTTTGTTGAAGATCGCAAAGGAATGTTTTTTTTCTTCGTGATATTTTTAAAACGAGAACGGCTTGGAGTGTACAGAAATTGTGACGAATTCTACTGATGTGCATTTCAAGAGCTGCAACAAATGAAACCATAGAGAAGTAGATATCGTGGCAATAGAGTTGCCTTCATTCTAGTCTCTTCAATTGAAGATTGCCAGACTACAAAACGTTGAAGAATCATTTACACGAAAAGAGAGGATATAAATTTTAGTTGGAGTGCTTGCAATGAATTAAAAAAAAAAGAACTAAAAAATATAAATTAAGATGGCCAAATAAGGGATACCATTGAACACATTGCGAGCTATTTCGCTCAGGGTATAAAATAAATAACAGGCCATCAATATTATATAAATAAGTATTGCTTGTCGTCATTTCATTTAAAATTAAAATAAATAATATATCCTGTCGTGATTTCTTAACAATCTATAGAGAAATCACTCCACGATTTCGTTTTTCATGTAAATGCTATTATTTTTTACAAGTTTAAAGTCATGACGATTAGCATAAATAAAATATCGCTTTTATCAGAACAGAAAGTGGCGTCATTTCATGCATGTTAAATATAATTGTAGGTAGCAGGCAATACAAACTCACAGCCCCGATCAGTCACTGGTTCCGCAGTCGAGAAAGGTCAATACTATATTTGGTATGAATTGGGAAAGTAAATTGACCCAACCTCGTCATGTTGCACTTGAGCCGCATGGCGTTGCATACGAAAATCTTTATTTAACTTAAAAATGAACAGGTGGAGTGTTAATTTGCCAAAATTGCATGCTTTGTTTTTATTACTGTGAGAATTTTATTTTTAAATGATTCTAGTGTTACGTTCTTCTTTTTTAAACACAAAAAATCACTTCTTACATATATAGAATCGGAGCGCGTCGCGGAACAACTTCCTGCCTCGCCTTACGTGCGATCAAGGACTAATCTGCCACCTCTATATCAGGAAACCGTCCGGAGACTAGCCGTTACATATACTCACACACATAACCAGTCACAACATACCATTTACCCACGTGCATTTTGTTATCATTAGTCTCTTGCTAAGTGTTAATTGCTACGTACTTTTCCACTGTTACACTATTGGTAAACACATGCGTTTTTATGGCTAGTCCCGACGGGTTATCCTTTTTCTTTATTGCTATTTACCCATGTCGCTACCGAGGCAAGGAGAAATCCCAGGTTTGATTCTAAAAACAAGGGATAGTCCAATCATCAAGCAAGGATTTCGCTTGGGTCACAACACTAGGTAGTATTTATTTTATTAATTTACTTATTTATATATATTTTAACATTGGCAGTTGGAAATCTTCAAAAGTTATCGATTACCTCCAACTTCTTGGCATTCCCCCAATGACTAAACAAGCGGCATTATCCTAGTATTCACATTGATCGAAGAAATCTCAAATTTATATATTTATATATGTATATATATTTTTTTTTGTAAAATTGTAATTGGATAATTTTTTCAAAAAGTTTAAAGGTTTTAGATCGTCTGAGCTTTTACCGCTAACGCTGCGATAATCGGGCAAATGTGTAGGAAATTAATCAAGTACCAGTCCACTTTAGAAGGTGAAAAAGACGATTCTTCAAAATGTTATTTCTCAGACATTTTATTATATATTGACACAAATTTTTTTTCGAAGTATTATTTGATATTTGAATAATACAAAAAATATATATTTTTAGTTTTTACGTCCAAAAATTGAGAGAGAAAATTTTGTCGTTAAAAAAACTACGAAAAATGGGGCAATTTTTTAAACTGATTTTTTTTTGAAAACGGTGGTGGATGACGATGTAAGAGACCTTGCTTTCCAAAGTGCCGTTAAATTTTTTTATTTCAGATCTACCAATCCATGCCGTGGAGTAACGAACTTCAGACCTTAATTTCAGCTCACTCTATAAAAGGGACTAATAAATGAAAAAACAAAAACAAAAATTTGTATTGTTTGAATATGAAATAAAATTATAAAGAAAATCGTGTTAATATATAATAAAGTACCTGAGAAAAATTCTTGGATAATTGTATTTTTTCGCCTTCTAAAGTGGACTAGTACGTTAAGTGACAACCATGAACCTCCCACCACCACTTGGGAGTACCAGTTTGCCTACTGAGTGCAGACTCAGTAACCTTACCACAGTGTATGTAAGGCACAGTATGCAAAGTATGTTTTTAAATGTGATTGTGATTCAAATATTTAAAAATCTGAGGGGAGTACGATGAATTTGTTATGTAATAAAAAGGAGAAAGTAATAGAAAAATGCAACCAAACGATCATTTTTATATAAATGAAAATACTTCTACCACATTCTGTACTTAACACAGAAGCTAAAAATTTATGAAAATATTGGAAAATCTCATGTTTGTAGATTAAGTAAAATTATTCGAAGGATACTGAAAAGTAAAAAATTCTCTGGTAGCAAGTCAAGACCACTAGCTATGAAATGGGGATTTTAGGATTGGAGATTGGGGAAGTTGGGGATTTGGAGATTTTTCATTGGATATTGAAATCCCCCAAATCTTCCAAACCCAAAACCCCTCAATCATCCGAATCCCCCGAACTAATCTTCCATTTCTGTTTTTTTTTTCAGTTTCTTTCGAATGATTTTTCGCAAAGAATTCGATTTTTGCTGCAACTAATTTAACTGTAAACTGTTGGTAAACATTATATTCTTTTTTTGAATTTAAGCACGTTCCCCCTTATAAAACTGAAATTTTTCTGGACAACTACCGATGAAATCCCTCCAAAAAGAATCTCAAAAAAAGTATAAACTGTTCACTAACCGTTCACAGTTAACTCACTTGCAGCAAATTCATTTTTTTTTTGTGAAAAATCATTTGAAAGATACTGAAAGCAGTCCCCCGGCGCCGGCAACAAGTCAAGAAATCCCCGGGGAAAAAGTTAATATACTACGTGCGCAAAGTGATTGTTCTGGATTACTAGCGATGAGATCCAAAATGGATCACAAGAAAAAGGATACAATGTTTGTCAACTGTTTACAGTTACACCAGTTGCAGCCAAAATTGAATGCGAAAAATCATTCGAAAGATACTGAAAAAACAAAAATGGAAGATTAGGAGTTCAGGAATTCGGAGGGTTGGGGGATTACAATACCCAATGAGGAATTCCCAAATCCCCCAATTCGCAAGCAATGTTCACTAGGTAACATATACATATACAATTATTCAGTCATGTCTTATCTGCAATCTTTCCTGTAGACCACCGCGGCTTCTAATTGAGGCACAATTTTACAAAAGGGTACTGTTCCAAAAAGCTGAATTTTCGGGAATCAAAAAAAAACAATTATACTCTTGGCATTTTCATTTTTGAAAAATTGAATTGTTGCTAAATTATCTAGAATGTAGCGAGATTGTATTTATCTATCAACATGATTCAATTGCCTGGTCCATCAGATGGGAAGTTAACTATGAAATTGGGGAGGTTTCGCAAAATGGTATACATACGATTTCTATACCGTTTTGCAAAACCGTTTCCACCCTAGCTCAAAAGATGGGTTTTCTATTGATGCTATTTGATTTAATTCAATTTAAATCTCATTGTTATGTGATGTTGTTGACACATTCGTATCAATTTTATTTATAGGAAAAGGATATAAAATATGTAACATTTTGAAAAAACTATAGAACTAGTACCGTTTTCAAAAAAATTTCATGCTTTTAAGGCGGGGTACGTCCCGTTTCGACAAACCGGAACGTGACCATTCGATTCCTCATGAAATTTTACATAAAAATTGATATCAAACTCGATTTTTTCGATTTTGGCGCTTATACCCTTTTGCAAAACTGCGCCTCAATTGATGGTATTCAAAAAAAAACTGTGTGTACGAAAATATTCACAACTATTCAGCTCACCAAGCTGCAGCAGAAAGGAGTTTTTGAAACGTATTAAGATATTCCTAAGAAATGCTAGGTCTGAAGAACGGTTAACTGCATTTGCAATGATTTCCATTGAAAAACATTTAATTGCTGAGATTGTAGACTTCAATGGAAAAGTAATCGCACTCATTTTCAAGCGATCATTAACCTCATCATCTTCGTTTCATTTTAATTTATAGGATACCTACTTGTATAAAATACTACGAAAATATCAAATAGAAGCTGTAAGCATTCATACCCATAATACGTAATTTTAGCTTTTAATTCTACCTAAGAACTAAGCATCCTTTTATGAAACGTAAGAACATTCGATATCTTTTTATGAATACTATGACCTTAGATGTAGCTTTATAAATGAAGCGAATTTTGCACGAAGTGTATAGAATCAATCAAATAGATTTTAACTTTTGGCTTTTGTTATGTATTACTCTTAAAAAAATGTCAATATGTACAAACCTAAGAGACAAGCCGTAGAACCCGCAGCTAAAATTTACATGGGCCGCCACTGGTGTGGTGGTTTTTGAAAAACGAAATAATGTGAAAATTTGATTTGATGAATTTACCGAAAAATTACTACTGAATTATACTAAAAAGAAAGCAATAATTGATTATTGCTTCGAAAATGTATAGGTTTTTCGATTTGGATTAAGTTTTTCAACAATTGATTGAATAAATCTGATGACAATTCGTTTAAATTAATATTAAATCGTACTTAAGATATTCTACTTCTTGTTTTATGGTCGCAGCCATTTTGGACTTGGTTGTCATTCTTATGAAAATGGATTCCGCTATCTTCTCATTTTTTACTGGTCAGCTACATTTGTCACGATTGAAAATGGCGTTTCTATTTAAGATGATTTACTTTTATTATTTATTTACTTTAACTTCTTGTAGAATAGATTTACATGGAATGGATCATAAGTCACTTTCGTAAATTAAAAATACTACTTGATACCACGAGCGGTACGAAGTGGAGGCGGGTTCAAAATGGTTTCTTTTGGGTATAGCCCGTAAATATAAAAACTATACATGGGATCAAGTAAGTTTAAACTAAAATTGTCGATATAGGTTGCCAACACCTGACTGCTATAATCAACCGTAGTCGGGCCAAAAGGTGTGCGTGAAGTCATAATAAACAGCAAGTCGGGCATTTGCATAGTCGAGAGCAATGTCCACTTGGATGTTATCAAACATTTCGTTGGGGAGACGGAAGCTCACCGATAGCATCAAAAGACTCCCAAACGAAGCTTTCGTGATTGGGGAATGGATGGAAGATACTGCGGGCTGGCATCTTTCCATTCTTACCTTTGAAACCAGCACCTCTTCCGATACTCAGGTGAACAGCTTCGGCGAGTATCGCGTGAGATTGGAGGCGTTCGTTACGGGCGACCAGTGCCACAAAACGTCCTGCAAGTTAGCTTGCAGCCAAGTCTGCCAAGAAGTCAAAGAAAGAAGTGTGGGGGCGGACAGGTTTGCTGGAGATCGTGGGGCTAGCTGTTGGAATCGCCACACACCTGAGGAGTGGGTCTGGTCTAGGTTTCTTGTATCGGCGCAGATACCCCTCGCGAGATTCCACGAGCCATAGTACTTTTGCCGTGCTGTGCTCTTCAGTTCTCGCAGAGTGTTCCGTGTGGTGACTTCCAATCCGAAGTCCGTATCTGTCTGGTATACGTCGGAAGTGTCGAGTCTTGTGGTCCACAAACTGGTAATTCTGTAGCCGTGCCCATTCCGGATTCTGATATTGCTCGCAGACGAAAGTTTCAATCGGTACGGATAGTTAATGTGTCAAGGAAGCCGCGGTGGACTTTGTTCCTCACCTGGATTCGCCAACTTCAGATATACTTAGGAATAGTTCGCAGTTGTGGCGCGTACGAAAGACTGCAGAACGCAGCCTAGCAACGTGACTTGAACGTTTGATTGCGCCCAATTCTTTCGGGCGGATCTTTTCTCGTGGATTCTGGTGTGCTTCCTTGGCTCGGTAGCTTGCTCCTTGCCTGGTCTGCCGTGTTTGTTTGCTTGCTCGGTCAATCGTCTCCTCTGAACTTGGACTTGCAGTTCCGCATTCGAACGTGAACTCGCGATACCGTCTCGTCGCTGAACAGGGAAGTTGCTAATCAACTTTTTTTCGCGACTGCTTCCAAGACACCTGAAACGGTGCATTACAGTCGCCGCCAGCGATTTTTGCGAAATAGAAACAGCGCGAATAATAGCGAATCGTCTTTGAAGCGTGCAGCAAATGTCAAGGAGATACAGGTATACTCTAATATAGAATAGTAAGTGGTGGCTCTCGCGGAAGCCAAGCCCGTCTGTTGGTTTACAGTGTTGTGAGTGGATCGTGTAGTGGTTTGAGGATTAGGAAGACCAGCGATCAGGCAGCTTCGGTCAGCTGGACACGCTGCGGACGGAATAGGACTAGGTGAGTGGTGAAAGGTCGCTTTCTACAGCTAGTCGAGATGTATACAGCACAGCAGAATACCAAGTGATGCTTCTTCTTTATGGACACAATTAGTTGGTTGCGATAGATATGACTTGATCAGCTCAGAAGGTATTAACCTTTTGATTAAATGTTTGTCATTGCAAAGTAAATGCACCCAAACAGTGACTACGAACCTATTGGTGCTTGCCCATCCTGTTTGGAATCGAAACCGCGACTTCCGCTGGATATTTTATCTCAGTAAAAGATCTAAAGGGACTACGTATACACAGCAGACAAGCGTGTGTTAGGGCACCTCCTTTCCAAACCAAGTCCAATGTATACTAAAATATATGCTTTTTACAGCCACGCTACTTCTGTTAAAATTGAAGAAAAAAACGGACAAAAGCGCCCACAACTTCCTAAACAACCAACAAAGTCCATTTGATATTTTCATTAGTATATGTAGATCATATGAAATTGACTTGTTTTCAATGCTATCAATTCAATCGCGGACCAGGATTTCATTAATATATGAAATTTACTTCATTTATCGCCATTTATTGTTTATATTTTTTCCGTTTCAAACTTCTGCTTTAAACATGATCGAAAGCAAGGTGAATGCGTTGTTCATATAGTGAATTGGCATTGCCTCTATAAAAGGCAAATTGTATGACTTTTGTTGACAAATAAAAATACCTACGCATTAGTATGCTGTATGTTGAATGAGCAATAAAAATTTGTTATTTTGGAACCTTGTTCTTGATAATCGTATGATTGTTACATTTCGACTGATTGCTCGGTTTTCTTTGAGAAAATTACAAATGATAATTCGCACTTAAACTGATCAGTTTAAGTCATGGATTCAGCGATAATTTCAGTTATAATCGTAACAGCAAATGATAAGAAATAAATGAAATATGTGGGACAGTGAAAATTATTTGAAAATATCAACATAGTTCTCGTTACAAACTTGTGTGCAAACAATTCCATTTGTAGCTGCAGCCAAGCATAAATATATTTAGACGATTTATAAATGTTCGCTAAATATTTTTCGTCATTGTTTTCGTTTTGAAAATTTATTATCTTGTCATTGAACATTTATGTACATACTTACATGGTAATTTTTTTTGTAGTAAATATTTTTTAACGTTGAAACATGAAGTTTTGTCGACTTCCTACGCTTACGGAGGAAATAAATTATTATTGTCTCTTCATGTATGAATTTCCGGGGTAGCTTCAACCTGTGTACCTATGCTAGAAACTCATCTACTGGAACGAGCACCCGAGGTCTATAACTCGGCGAAAGATACTAGCATGCAATTTAGCAATTTCTGATGGCTCTTAAGATAAACATAGATTCTGATCAAATAATAGCGAAAAATCAAACAACAGCAAGAAATTAGCAAATCAAAAATATTGGCTGCTACTAAAATAAGTCTAATTGTTTTTAATGAAGTGGTTGGACATTTTGAAGATGGTAGGAGGCAGATGAATAAATCCAGATATTTTGTAGTGTAACAGTTAAAAGAGAATGCTCACGCTACAAGAAGAACCGCAGAAGGTTGATAGTCTCTGGTCAAGCGACCATACGTTCCACAGACTTTCAAGATGCGCAAGGAAGAAAAAGTCTGTTCGTGGCAGTCTCTCCAATTAGACGAGAAACGAGTTTCTTATTTACCTTTAATCAGCAACTTTTTTCAATAGTTGTAAACGAGTCAAGTATGAGCTGTGGAGATTGTGAAGGTGACTATCTCATCGCTTTAATTACTTTTGTTTGCCGTTAGTTTGAACAGCTGCCGCGATGGAACCTATACTGCTTCTACCCTCCCCTGTTCCTATTTCGTTGAATATACTATCTATAGTCGGAAAATGCTAGTTTTGTCGACGGCTGCCATCCAAAGCATCTTTTATTATCACCTAACTGACATCAGCAACCTCATTCTATTCTGGAAGTTTGTTGTCGATTCCGCTGATTCTATTAACACATATTACAAAAACGCCACCGAGATAAGTGACACGTTTAAGAAATGCTTTCCGCGGATCCATATTTCTGTTCGAAAACATTGAAATGGGTCACGTAGCTCTGTAAGACTTCCAAATTTGTGTCGCGAGCCAATTGAGGCGTTTTTGGATAAATCATGCAAACCAGAAATAAGCTTCGTGCATTTTAAAGCATATGAAAAAGTGTTTTGCGAAGACAACGATCAGAAAAAATACATAAATTAACAACAACTTTTTGAGAAATTTTCCAAGGAAACACTATTCATCAGAAGTTAATTGATACCTTTTGGTAGTAAAAATTATTTAAGTATACTTGCGAAAACAATCCTGATGAATAGAACTAAGTGAAACACTCAATTTTGTATCTAACTTTGAAGCAACAACCATGCAAACTGGTTGGACTCAGAGGTGAATCTATTAATTAACAAAGACCGGTTAAGCATGAATTTGAATCTTTGTGCGTTCCACGCCGAGTGATGTAATAAATGTTAATGCGAGGACTCGTGGGTCGTATAGGTGGACATGTCAACGGACTTTCAGGGGCACAGCAGCACTATGAAATTACTTCATCCTGGTTTCAATAATTTATATTTGAATGACCATCATCATCAATTTGCATTATCCAAAACCGAGTCTTGGGTTCTTAAAGACCTTCGCTGCATCGGCCCAAGTACTATGTCCTCTAGTTTGAGAATCTTGATAGTGAGTCGCTATTTGTGTCCACCAAGTTCTCTCCACGTTTGCATGGTTTCCCCTATAGATGGATGTCAGTTGTTCGGCCTACAGCTTCACAAGGATCGGCACGGTTCATCATTTATGTGCAAAAGTGCATAAAACTCAGGGCTGCAACGAATTCGCAGTCCAGTTTGTCTTCCAAGGGTCCCAGGATGCAACCTGGTTACTATGGCTTAGCATAGATAATAACTATCACTGACACTCGTACCCAACTGCCGAACATCAACATGTGAAATTATGTATGCATCAGTAAACATCCCTTCGCACACTAATTTGTGTGTGTGGCGTGTATACGTGCACTAATGACTGTCTCCATTTGCCATATTCCACATGGGGAATATGGCAAATGTAGACGGAAGGGTCATTTATGCATCTGACGGAGGGGTCATTTATGCATCTTTTTCTCATGATTATTTTGACAGATGATATTGTCAGTGCTGCTTGTTATCTATGCAATGACTATGGATCCGAATTCTGACAAATCCATTGAATCAAATTCTGATACAAGGCTCTCTCCCTGGGTCCGATTGCACGCCAAGAAAATAAATTCGAATAATATTAGACCAGGGCGGATCTGTTTTGAGTTGACTGTTGAGGAGGAGGGGCACACTGATTTTTGCAGAAAAAGTTGTGGAGTAACTCGTATGATAATAATTGATCTACCCTCCCTCTCAAAAAGGTCGGGAACATTAGTAAAAAAATCGAAATGTTTAAAAATTGTATTGATTTTTTCCTACTTTTCTCACTCCGAGCTTTGTAACGGATCATTTCAGAGCAAAGTTAGGGGAAATAAAAGTTGCGTAATTAAATTTTTCATAAGATATGATTAGTTAAAAGTTTTAAAAACGTTTTACCCTGGCCGCAAAATAGCAATAATTAAAAATATCAAGGCAAAAAGGCCTTTTTTTACTTAATTTATTTTTACTACTTAAAATGCACTTACGTCTTTCGTAGTGCACCTAAAAATTTTTTATAATATAATAAATCAGCATACAAATTTTCATCGAAATCGATTCAGTAGATTGCGCATAAAAATTTTGCAATCTAAATTTATTTAAAAAAATTCAAAATTTTCGAAATCTTGGAAGTCAGAAACTAAAGAATATAGAATTTTTTTACAAATAAAAAAACACTCCACCTATCAAATACACTTTATTAAATTAAAATCTGATTACTAGAGCGGTCTATGATTTTTTGGAAAATACTTTAGAAGACGCTTCTTATGAAAATAATAATAGTGGAATTATGTGCATTAGTTCTTGAGATATAACCGATCAAAGTTGACGGGAATTTGCAACGCAGTTGTAATTTTTTTTAACAATTGCATTTTTTCGGCTTCTAGTGGACCGATTTTCATTATTATTATTTTAATCCAATGTAACTCGAATAGAGGACCCTAAATATTGCATTACCAAATCCCAAAGTTGCTTTTATTTTATTATAAATAAATTGATATATTTATAACAAAATAAAACCACATATTTTTTCCTATGTTGAAGGATTTTTTTCTGGAATAACTTTCTAAACATGTACCTTTCATCGTACTAATTACATTTATTTTTATTTTCAGACTGTATAGTTTAATTTTAAACAATCTTTGTTTAAACAAATTGAAAAAAATATTTTTTTCTTTTTTCAATTATGTAGAAATGCGATATTTAGGCTTCTCTGTTTGAGTTACATCGGATTAAAAAAAACGCTGTTATGTAACAATATGTAAAATTAGTTAAAATGAGTTGAAAATTATTTCTCTTAATATTTTATTTTTTATAATAAATGAAAAATAAAAAAAAGGGTTTTTGGTTAGAAGTATTTGCATTGTTAATATTTTATGATTAAAATATTTAAAATTCTGAGGGGGTAAGATGAGTTTCTTACGTAATAAGGGGGGTCTTTGAAAATGTTACTAAGTGTAACATGAGGGAGAGGGGAGTTAAAAGTTTCTAAAATTGCGTAACGTAATATATGGATGGCCCTTACGTTCTGACGAACAAATATGCGAAATATGCTAGAACGTCGTTTGTCAGGATTTGCATCCATAGTAACCATAGGCAAAGGATGTGGTGCTTAAAATTTCAATTGTTTTTTCCCCAGTCTTTGTCAGAGGCCAGGAATGCATTTATTTAATGAATATTATATGTATATGCCGAAATAATGCGTAGATGAGATTATTTTGGATGTCATCCGGACAACTAAACTAGGGGAGGTTTCTGCTGGTTTACAAATATTATTTTCAATTTTTCTCTATCAACAGTTGCCTTCCTTGATGTCCAGCGAAGAGTACTCTTTGCGTACTAGTCTTCGCAAAATCGACTGTTTTCAGTGTCGCTTATAATTGTGGAATCACAACGAATACTCGCGCCAAACAAAGATGCTTTCGTGTAAAAAAAGAAATAGATATAACTAAGTATATATTAAAATTAACTCTAAGATTTCATAGAGAAAGGTGGCAATAGCCAATGATATATATTTTTTGAATTATGAAAATTGTCCTGACGTTACAATTTTTTGGACTCCATAAACAGATAGTAGTCTCAATGTTGTTGCTAGCAATTAAAATCAATCGTAAAAAAATGAAAAATAACTTTCTGATTGAGTTTTTATCAATACAACTTTAAACAATCACAAAACGGGGATGCATATATTTCAATATTGTTACAAAAGATAACTGAAACAACGACTAAGCTCACGAGACAATCATTCATTTCTTCCATATTATTTCCTTTTGAAAGTGTGCTGTTTTACATAAATACTTGGAGTTCAAAACAAAATATTTATAGCGGAAATCAATATTTTTTTGGTATTTCATCTATCTATTTACATAATATGCTTTGACGTGCATGAAAAGAAACTATTATTGACAATTTTGAAGATGAGAGAAATGATGATTCATCATATTAATTAATTGGCTTTCATGTGGCAAGTTTATTAGCAATAATAATTCGATAATTTCATGGTACATTTTGCGGTTAGTATATGAATGTTTAGTACATGAAAAATAGAATTTTATTTGAACTCTAATTCATGATATAGTAAAGTAGTTAACTACCATCAGTTGCGACAATTTGCAATAAATATTCGATACTTATTAGTTATTGCAGTCATGGTCGAGGTTTAAACTAGAAATTTTCTTTTTAATTGTGTGAATAAAATAAAATTTTATCTTCGAAGATACCGACTAAGGAAAAAGTCTATTAAAAGTATTTGCCCAGTGAAATTTTCAAAGCTATTTTTCAATATTCATTATCATACTTACATAGTTACTGTAAATTTCCTCTTTATAAAGTTTTATAAGGATTGTTTCGTTGCTTTCCAACTTATTCATTTATGCATTGCAACTGTATTCATTTGTCTCTGCATTATTGCCGCACGGCAATTTAAGCATTCGCTTCATATCAGTAAATATAATAATAATATAATTTATTTATAAACCCTGAAACTGTAGAATATATTATAAAGAGTCAGAAAATTGCAATAGAACGGACATTTTTTCATGGACCAAATTATATGACATATCTGTTCTACGTAATATTATGGTGCTAAATACTAAGCCTCATAGTGCGCTAGCAGCACATAATGAGAAGTCTGATTGATAACGTGGCCGTGATGAAGCAAAAGGTGCATCATTAGAAACTTAATTAGATGCAAATTTTACAGTGGCACGTGCCATTTGTTGGCAAATCCATTGAATTAGGTGCAATTTTTACTTACCAATTCGGCAGTAAGTGTCGTACATTTTTAAGGTAATTATCGGAGCAGTGCTTTTAACAATCTGTGTGAGTTTGTACCCGGTGTTGACCACACGTAGTAAATGTCTAGTTGCCCTTGCTTTTAAAAATTTAATACTTTAAATGATAGTTCAACTGTGAGATACAATCAGCTACTCCTAGTGTGTAACTATCCCCTTATATCGTACCCCATTGAAAAGTCTAGTGTGTCAACAGTGTTAGCAAGTATTGAAAACAATTCCTTGAAAAAAACACAATTTTATTTTTCAGATAATGAAAATTAATTATTCTTGACACCGAAAAATATCATTATAATGCGAAATGAAGCCTTCAAGCTCGAACTAAATTCATAAAAATATTCAATCATTATTATTTAGAATGCTAAGTTCCAATAAATGAATAAAACCGAAATGTTTTTGAGAAAATTTAATGCGCTTTTTACAATATAACTAACAAAAAACGCCAAAACGAATACATATTTATCTTATCTACCCTTGTGATATGTGCAAAACACGATGTCATGAGCCAAATGTGTGACAAGGAAAAGCAATTCCATCACATAAACGTTGAAGCATATTTATCACTATTTTATATATTTGTGCTTCATAATTTATTTTGAGAAAAAAGCGAAAAAATTTACGTACACAATGGGTGTGTGAATATGACTCCGCCCTTTTTTGTTGAAATAAAATCCATTTGCTTGTTTAGAAAATTAAAGAGAAGTTTATTAAAAGTATGCTCCATCAGCAGCTCCAACCTTCGCCCATCTTACGGGTAATTTACGTATTTCTTCTTGCCTGAATAAATCCTGGTCTTTTGAGCTGATCCAATTATCAATCCAAATTTTGATACTATCGTATGAAGTGAACCGTTCTCCCGCAAGATCTGACTGCATTGTTTGCAATAAATGATGATCCGAAGGAGCTATCTCTGGCGAATATGGCGGGTGGAATAACACTTTCCTGTCCTGTCCATCTAAATATGTTTTCACGACTTGTGCGGTATGCTGTTTGGCATTATCATGTTGAAGAATTAATTTACTGTGCCTATTCGCCCATTTTGGTCGTTTTCCTTCTATGACTCGGTTCAAACGCATTAGTTGTCGCCGGTGAACGTCTCCATTAATAGTTTAAGTGGATTCTAGCAACTCATAATGTACAACACCTCTCTGATCCCAGCAAATGCAGAGCATAACCTTAGCACAGTGGATATTTCCCTTTGGCTTTGATGGACCGGGTTCTCCTGGCATCACCCGCCCTCTTGACGTTTAGAATTCTCATAATATATCCATTTTTCATCTACTGTGACTATCCGATGCAAAAATCCCTTTCTTCTTTTGCAGTAGCATTTCACAAATTGTTTTTCGACGTTCGATGTCTCTTTCTTTCAATTCATATGGAACCCAGTTACTAACTTTTTGAACCATTTCCATTGCTTGTAAACGCTTTGCAACAGTTGATCGTTCAACATTTTATGTTGCAGCCAATTCGAACTGAGTTTGACAAGAATCCTCTGCCAATACTGCTTCCAATTCGGCATCTTCAATTTTTTTGGATGGTTTTCCATATAACAAAGTACAAAATCATTATTTTGAAATCGTCAAAACCATTCCTTACACGTTGTATTATAAGGAACATGCTCACCATGAATCTCGACAAGGAAACGATGAGTTTCCGCTGCACTTTTCTTTGCAATAAAATAGTGTAATTACGATTCCCGCAAATGATGTTTACTTGGAATGAAAACCGACATTTACAAGAAAGTAAAATCTCTTGTTGCGTACACTTCAACCAAATGTCACGTAGTGCGTTTGACAGCTGACATAAAGCCCTATTGGATATAAATGTTGCCAAACGACATCTGTTGGGGAATCTACTATTACTATCTCTTATACCGATTCTTATCGTTTGAGAAGTACTATGTACTGAAATTTAAATACGGAGAGATACTGAAAATTGATGGAGAGAGTGTTTGAAGGAGACGGAAGTGGTTTTAGTCGGTAGAAATCCAGCATGCCGAGAGGCAGTAGCTGATCGGTATCTTTTGAAGATTTCCACCTCCCAACGTTGAAAAAAAGCGGAGTCATATTCACCACCCAATATATCCTAAAAGTCGCTGAAAGCATATGCAAATGAAAAATTAACGGTTTATGATAAGCCAAAAAAGCCCTTAAACTCTACTCTGCAATGAGAATGCTTTCAAGAATAGTTATTGAGTCAACAAAACTTGAAAGTATTTTTATTGAATAAATTTCACCCAATTTCAATAACTCATCAGCTTAAAATTTTGGTCTATACGTAAGCCGCCTGACATGTTATTTATTGATTTAAGTATTTCGATTTTCTACGTTGCTTTTCTGTTGTATAACCCAAGTGTACGTACATTTTTAATGTTCACATCCGCCACAAAGCAATTAATCAATTATTACGTTAACAAAATTTTCACTACCAATGCATCGGCAATTATGAACCCGAAAAATTGAAAACAATTTCATGAAAATCGAAGTGAAAAATAAACATCTAGATATTATTGTTTCGTCGAGTAGAAGGGGCTGAAAAATATTGAGACAACAACATTTGTGTTGCATCACCGTCTATGACCTTGTAGGTGGAGCTTGGTAAGCTATTTATATAACATCGTAGTTGGTAGTTTTTTTTCTGCAATCGTCGTCACTTTTCACGTAATGTCGAACGCATATTGTGATGGTTTCAAATCAAATTAAAATATAATTAACGACCAGTGTCACTCTTCAATCTAAAATGCAACATGGAAGCGGTTTCGCGGAGAATAAGTTTGCAACGAAACAAGATTTATTTGTTCCGAGCGTCGAGAAAAGCGTCGGGGTCAGGATTGTTGAAAGCGCATTAAAAGCGATTGCGTCGGTTGCAGCTAACAGCAAAAAAGGTGGTTTCCCTATTGTTTTCGCAGCTTCACTATTTGCAATGGAACAGCATGTTAAGAAGGTGTTGGGTGCTCGCTGGAAGTTGATTAGTGTCCTACGGCGAAGTAAAAGTGTTTTCCGTGGCTTTAAAAGGAGACACGATACCAATTGAAGCTGTAGTTGGTGGACGGATTGGGAACGACCCAATTGGATCGCGATACCGCACCGATTCTACCAACAACTTCCACCGCCTACACACTTAATCGGCATAATGCTTTCCTTTATGGCACGGCGTATACTCGCAATTTTTTGGCCATCACTTCATTGGATCCATTAGCAGTTCCATTGCGAACAAAGCAGGATGAACGACGAACCGTTGCTGTTTTCACCATCACTTCTATTATAGGAATTGAATTGGTGGTGTAGCTTCAGCTTGAATGCTGAAGCTCTTTTTGTGTACCAACTGCTGCCTGGACCATTTTTCATTAATTCGTTTTCAATTTATTTGGAAGAGAATGATCCAGTTTTTAAGTAGCAACGATTATTGACATGTGAGTCAACATGGTGTCTTCTTGGAACTGTACCGACAAAGCTGAGATCATTGAGCTAATCTAGATCTTTATAAACTGGTTTTTCCTGAAAAAAATGCTGCCTTCTGGTTATATTCTTCACTAAAATGTTTTAGGACATTTTTTTTTGTTTCGATCATTATTGATACTTTTAGGGAGATAATGAATGTATGAAAATGAAAAGTAAGTATGTTTCGACCCTAATTGTTATAAAGAGATATTTACGATTTCCTTGTGGGATACTTTTATAGAGTTAATTTACGTCCAATCTTAGATTTATGACCCCCTACCGTCCCTCATTTTTCTACATAGTTCGCAAGTCTCAAGCAATGAATGTAAACTTTTACTTACTAACGGTAGATCTTATCAACAATTGCCCAAATAAGCATCAATAATACGATAACTTACCTGCCACCAAGTCATCAAATAGTACTAATTCGTAATAAGGGAATATCTCTTAAAGACTGTAACCGGGGAAAAACAGATCTGTGTATATTTTCTTTCGATCTTCTGTTTCCTGCTACTGCCAATGCGATCAGCAACAACAGTTCATTTCGTGTGTTCTTCAGATTAAAGTTAGATAAAATCTTGCAAAAAATCGCTACTTACCAATCGTCGGCGTTCAAAAGAACTACAGATTTATATCTAATGATGAATCCACGCATGCAGAGCGTTCTACCGCACAATGACTCGAATCAGTTGGAAATCAATGGGAGCTTAAGTCGCTGGACAGTCAATGATCTCATCCACGAATGGGTTTGGATCAGTTGATTTCCACTTTCGGAGGTTTGGTTATGTGTATTTTGAGTAGATGTATTGATCAAGTTATATTAGAGCAGAGTTGGACGATTGGAGGTTTTTGAAACATTTCCGAAAAAAATTGATAGGCTGTTTGCATTTTCACGAAAGCACATGTTTTTGTGATCATAAATGTTTTGGTCATTCGCGGGTACATAATTTAGCGGTTTGCATATGTTTCAAAAACACCCCGGGAAGATGATTTGAGCAAAACCAAGTGACGGTCAATGTTCCTATATGCACTAAACGTTGTTGGATCAGTATTTCAAACTCCCATGGGAGTTACATAGTATTACGCTATATGTATTTCATAATGTACTCGAAAATGCTCTAACCAAACCTTAAGGTAGTATTGCGATGTAGCGACTTAAAAATTTTATTTTATTTTGAAATACATATTTGGAAAGTAAAATATGTTGAAATTGTGCTGTGAAAATTGTAGATCAAAACTCAATGTATCAACAAAGCTTTAGCACATGAAAAATAACAGATCATACTAGTGCTAGAACTAGAATCATTTATTTTTATTAATAGTTTCTTGTTTTTCCCCCGATTTTCATCGAAAAAATACGTGTTTTCTAAAAATAATTACACATTCGCTGTTTATTTATATAAATACAAAATTAAAGTTCTGACGATAGACAAAAGTCTACAAATGAAAAATACATTTTTTGCTTTGGGTCATTACAAATGGAGATGAGCTTCTCACCACCTGCCAATCTTCTCTAGACGTACCTACTTTGACTCCAAAGATTTTTTTTATTTTTTAAGAAAAAAATCTATAAAATGTGCTTGAAACGATAAGCATAAAAGGGACGATTTAAAATACGAATGACTGATCTCAACAACTATCTCCACAAAGCACAACCGTGTTCCGCCGATTACACTACTGTCTATGTCTTTTTCGGGTCCTGTTTCGGTGTGACCGGCACATGATCCGTGAACTCGAACTCTAGATAAAGTTCGCGCGTTCCGTTCCACCAAGCTATGACAATTTTGGGCCAATCTGATATGTCCCAAGCTCACAAAGTTCTGTTGACTGTTTCTCTGAGATAGGTTAAGAATGAATAGCCGTTTTGCGGTTCCCGGTGAGTGTTTGGTATTTTCCTTACAATTCTTCGCTTTCTGCTTTTTACTTTTAACAAAGTAACAATATCAAGTCATTATATCAAGTCCAGCTGACTATCCAGAGACTTACACATGGAAAATGAGCACGTGGTCAGGATTGTCGTCAACTTTCGCTTCATTTGGAACAACCGCCATGCGGGATATGTTTCAGGTCGTCCAAGGACAATCCGATTTAACATTGATTTAATTTATCAATTAATTTCATAAAGGTGCTCATTTACTGAATTGAGAGCTGGATGAGCATTGAATTGATTAAAATGTTTCTGATCTACGTTTGTGATCCATTTCGTCCAGCTCGTGGTTCCAAGATACATATATTTGTTGGAAATGATACTGGCGCTCGACCAAAATTGGATTCATCGTTCTAGTCGATACAAACAGCATGTCTTCACTCTATTTGTGACGCCTATTCCGGCACAATTAGTTTACTTACTACCCTACCTTAATTCTTAATTATACCTAGTTCAAAATCCTTAATGAGCAAATCCATTTCCATTCAATTTTAGTCCATACCACTTGAATTTCTTCCTAGTGACTTGTGGAGATTTTGATCCGGTTACTCAATTTTGATTATAGGAAGTCTACCGAGGGTAGTTGAGGATCTTCAAAGGATGCTAACCATAAGTATCATCCTGAATAATTCTCGCACCCAGTCAGAATTGTTCAAGGCACCACTGTTTTACATGCAGGCGGTGACCCACTTCCTTCGCGTCAACCCCAATCACGTGATCTCGGAATAACTTTATATACCATTATTTTAAAATAATGTTTAAATTTTTTTACTTTTGATTGTTGATGTACAGTTAAACCTAGTAAATTTTCGTAGAAGCTCTTATTCTATTGTTCTATATAAAATAGATCACTCTAAAGTATTTGCTAGCGAAGCGAATCCCCCACCTTAATGATTTTCAGCCATACATGGATATTTTTTTTTAAATTACGATCTCACATTTTGGCATGATTATACATATTTTTACATTAAAAAAACCAATATTCTCATGTCTATAAACTATTTAATATTCCATCTACGCCCATTGCGAATATCCAAAGGAAAATACAAATGAAAAAAATATTCAAGGTAAACGGCATCATTTAAAAACGACCACCAGCAAGAAAAAACATAAACTGTTGCTAATTAGGGACCAGTGGATCTAATGTGATTATTTTCTTTACCGTCTATGTATGGTGATCTTATTTATTAGCGGACATTGAAATTTATTCGTGAACACAAAAATAAATTTGTTCGTTATCATTTTTGTTGGGATTATGTCATGATTTTTTTTTGAGAACGATTAATGCTCGACGATCCGTGGATGGATAAGAGAACACGAAAATGAACTGGAAATGTTGCATGTAATTATGTTATCCGATGAGTATATATTATCGAAATTATTCATGTCGATTTTGAGTAGAGTCTGCATTTTTTTCAAATGGATATTTTATGAGTTGATGCGAGAATTATATTAATTCATTTTACGACCAAATTTGGTAGTTTGCGTTGAAACTATATTTCAATCAATTTGGTGCAACGAAACATTTAAAATTCGAAAGACGTCTAAATGATGCCAGCACGAATATAAAAACTTTCCATGTTCCATAAAAAAGCCTGGGTCAATAATTCGAAGGATATCCTGGAGAAATTTCCAATGGATGGTGTGAATTATATATATACTTGAACCTCTTCCGATTGAAAGAGCATTCCTTCAAAAACGTACCATGGACTTTGCAACACAATTATCGTCAATTTTTCATTTTAATAGTTACGATATGTGAGCTCATTAGAAGTACCGAACAACGTACTTAACTCTACCTCATGCTGCTATCTTGCTTCTTGTGCTATTTAATGGCAACAAAACGACGCCGTGCTAAATAACATTTCGCAAATGTTGCAATAAACCCCGGAACGATTGTGTGTGTATGTTCATAAGTCACCAAACAGAATAATAACATTTTAACGACGTTTCCAAATCACTTCTCATTTGGACGCGTAAAACCCGATTACGTCAATTTCCTAGACTTTGGCAATTTTCGTTAATCTCGCATTTGTGATCCTCAATATCTGAGGGCATCTTATTTTCGTTGCACGTCTAACAACGAGTGTAAAGTGGATGAATTTCCAAGAAACGACAAGGGATGATGGTGTAGTGGAAGTTGGAAGAAAGTGCAAAGTTGATGTTGTCCGACGTTGGATGTGAAGATGATTAGCCTACCGTGAAGTACTTACAGGATCTCCTCTATGAATTGGAGGCAGTCTGCCGTGAAATCCGCGGCAGTTAGCAATGACAAAGTAATCATACAACAAAAGTATCTAATTGACTTTCCAGGTATGCCTTCTTGGCTGCAGTTATGTAATAGGTACAATGTGATAGAGCAGCACATTAGATACCGCATCTATTTCAGCACGTTTGGAGTAGTAGATAAAATCCAGCAGAAATTTTGTAGATGTTGCTGAAATGGAAACTTGAAACTATTATGCGGAAAATTATGTTTTCATCACAAAAAAAATGCTTCCCACGTAATAGTTCCTGCTCAAAATGGTTACGAGCTTCGATTTAGTTATTTGATGACGCCCCTACAATTTTAACCCAATTTTGAGTTGCTTAAAGCTATTTTTGCCTTTGCTTTTATTTTAAAAAACACCAAAACAAATCTACAAATAATTTATTTTATTATTTATTTAATTTTTTTTTATTTTTACATCATCCATTAAAATGGAGTAGGTAGATAAACGGCAAGCGAAGCATATAGATGATTGCTTTTCTTAATGATTTAGGTTGAATGTATTTATGCTATAATCGCATTCTTTTCTTAGCAACGGAACTAGAAAGCAAGTTGGTGAGAATGAGAGTCGTGCACATCTAACGATTCGCAATTATAACAAATCTTATCTTCTTTGAGCTCGAAGTAAGCACTCTTTTCTAGTACAATCAGCAAAGACATGTGGGGTGCAAGGTTCCGTAAGAAAACAAATCGGGCTAGGGATCGATGAAAGCGATTGTTTCTCACGACACGACTGGATACGCTTTTCTCAACAAATTGCATGAGAGGAAAGAAGAAAATGCACTTTTTAGGACTTACTTTCGGCTATACAGTCGTGTTTATATTTCAAGGCCCGATTTCAATTCCACCTGAAAAACAAAAGTAAATTAAAACCTTATTATGTATTCATGTTTTTTTAAATTATTACTTCCCAGTATATGGGAAGTTCTTGTAATCGACTCGAAAATCGAAATTCAAATTTTTAACATATCTTTACGTTTTGAGGTCTTTAGAGTATATTTTAAGTGTTTTTAGAAAGAAGTATGTGTGTGTGTATGTACGTACGTACGTACGTCCGTACGTACGTATGTGCGTTCGTGGACACTTTTTTCAAAGAGCGTAACTCACGTAAACAAAGTCGTATCGACTTCGTTAAGGTGTCAATCGAAGCGTCTTTTCAATCTTAAGAGCTGATTAGTTTTTGGGAGTTATATATCGCGAACCAAACATACGATTTGCATGATTAAGGTGTCAATCGACACGTATTAGCATTTGTGTGAATCTATCAAATTTTTAAAAAGATCGTTTGAGCCGTTTTTTAATTTAAGGAAAAAAAAGTGCAACAAATTAGGTTTTTTTTATAAACAATAAATTTTTAATCTGATTTGCTAAAGACAGTATTGAATTTTTATAAAATTTATATATTTCAAGCAGTGCTTTTAAAAACAACATCAAAACTTTTTCTCATGATTACGTAAAAAATTAAATAAAACATAAAAAATCATTAACAGGCATCATGATTTTCAAGGTCATTTCTGTCGTGCGTTATACATATCTCGCGAACCAAACATACGATTTGCATGGTTAAGCTGTCAATCAACGCGTATTAACATTTGTGTGAATCTATGAAATTGTGAAAAAATACGGTGGAGCCGTTTTTTTAATTTTAAATAAAAAGTTCAAAAAATTGTGATTTTTTTCAAAAACAATGAATTTTCAACCTTATTGTCAAGTCCAAGTAATCAATCTTTATATAATTTATATACTCCAAACAGTTTTTTTTAAAATGCCATCAAAATTTTATCTCATGACTACGAAAAAAATCAAATAAAAAATAAAAAAATTATTAACAGTCATCATGATCTTCAAGGTCATTGCTGACATGCGTTATATCTCGCGAATCAAACATAGGATTTGCATTATTTAGATGTCAATGAACGCGTATTAATATTTGTGTAAATTTGTCGCATTTTTAAAAAAATCGTTGGAGCCGTTTTTTAATTTAAGAAAAAAAGAGTGCAAAAAATTAGGTTTTTTTCATAAACAATAAATTTTTAATCTGATTTGCTAAAGACAGTATTGAATTTTTATAAAATTTATATATTTCAAGCAGTGCTTGTAAAAACAACATCAAAAGTTTTTCTCATGATTACGTAAAAAATTAAATTAAAAATAAAAAATCATCAAAAGTCATCATGATTTTCAAGGTCATTTTTATCATTCACTATATCTCACGAACCAGATATAATATTTGCATCATTAAGGTGTCAGTTGACGTGAATTGACATCTTTGTAAAGTTTTTAACATTATAAAAATTCGTTTCAGCCGTTTTTTTTCAATTTAATAGAAGAAAATGCGAAAAATTATAATTTTTTTCATAAAAAATATTTTTTAACCTGATTTGCACAGCACAGTGATACCAGTTTATAAAATTTATACATTCTTATCAGGTTTTGAAGAGAAACTGGCAAATTATGGGGAAAAAAATGAAAAATAAAAAATCATTCAAAGTTACCATTTAAAGAGGGTTCATACGAATGCTTTTACTTTATATCTTTTATTCTAAAAAATTGTTGTGAATTCAATGTTTTAAAATATTTGCATAATTTGAGCAGATTTTTAATAGTTTTTATAGTCTTTTAATTAAAAAAAATGCTTAAATTTTGAAAACCAACAAAAATTTTCAAGACCAAAAAGGCGTGAATATTCAATCTGTCCTCATCGACCAAAAACCTTACGTAATCAATGGACCCTCCCGTAGACGATATGATTCATATTAACTCATTCCTGTTACTGCTATGAATACCTCTCATTGTTGTAATGTTGTTGATGTTTATGTAGATATTACTGGGAAGTTGACCGTGTGGACCTCAAGGGTCACACCTTGCGGCTTGTTGTTTAATAATTCGGTAAATGTGCGCCAAACTTACGCAATGAGGGTTCCGTACTACAGAAAATATTACAAAGTACAATAAACATATATGTATGTACATAGTTTACATAGTTTTTTGTTTAGTGCAGAGTATACAGTGTGACATGTACATACATATGTATGTGTTGAAGTGAGTAACATTGCTGCAAAACGGATCCATTTTTGAAAGAATGAAAATAGACGGAACTCGTAATCTTGAAGATATTCTTTCTCACTACTCACAATTGTTTCATTTCGCGATCAGTGCGAAAATGACGTAATCAATTAACAATAAAGCTATTAAAGCTGCGTACACATAGAAGGCCAAAGCGGACAACGGGTTTAACACTGAAACTCGCGCATATATTCGCACGATTCGCATTGACGGCGAACCCTATGGCGATGTGTGGTGTCCGATGCAAGATCTTGAGAAACAACTCCATTTACTGAGTCATAAAGTGGTGAGTTCAGACCCCAGACTTGGCCTGCGGCCATTGAGACACGCTCGAGGTCTATAAGAAACGGAAGCCCCACAACGCGAAGCCGCACAACGTGGAAGATGAAAAAGGGAGACTGGGTCCGTGTTTCGGGCTCCACCCAAAGACGTTGGTCTCACGCTTATCAAAGTGGGCTTCCAAACAAAGCAGAATTTATGCAATCGCTACTATCATTGCTCATTATTTGCGGTAGCATTCCCATTTACTCTGACTTTGAGACTCGCTGCGGAGGTAACCTTGCACATGCTGAAGTTTCTAGCCACTAGCGCTGCGGGAAGGAGCTTATAATTAGCTGTTTTGTTGGAAAAGTCGCTTAGGAGCCGCCACAACAACAATGGCCAAAGGAACTTTCTAACTTGCAGCTTGCACAGGGTGATAAGCTCGTCCAATGGCCGAGAGAGTCGCCAAATTAATATGGATTATCTGGTGATTCAGCTCCAGCATTAAGTCAAGATTCAGTCGACCTTTGTTTTCGCAGCAAGGAAGCTCCATAGTGAGTTACGTAAATAGTTTCAATGCGAATTATCCGTGGCTATTAGTCGAGAGCTGTTCAAGCGAGCTGCTTTGCCAGCTCATCTTCGGTAGTTCGAGAAACTGCATTCGGAGATAGGAAAGCGGAAGCTGCGATGAGATCTATTGGATTTGAAATGCTCATTTGTGGAAAATTAAATGAATTATGAATGGAGCCCTGGAATCATATGAAGAATGGGGAGAACACCAGGGGATACATCAAGGTAGCAATCGAATGTCTCACAATCTTCTCCAGCTCATTTGCTCAATTGCAACATCTGAGCCCAGAACGCGACTTTTCCCTGTAATGAAATCGCGTTAGCAACATATTCAATGATGAATTGGGAAAAAATAGCGAGACGACCGCAATTGAATAATAAATTTGCGGTTTTAGAATTGCAAGATTGCCAGCGTCCAATTCTGCGTGGCAGCACGGTTTCATGGGAAGCCACCGACCTAGCCAACCCGCAATCCAGCTTGGTGCTAGCTAGCCAGCCCCGAACCCGGCCAGCCAGCAGACAAGCTAGTAAACGAAGGATTATGTTCTTAAATGCTGCGACCACGCCGTGCCACGCCAACCGTCGAAGAATACGACAACAAAAAGCCTCCATTGCATGCATTATTGCACTTCGCCAGTTGCATCTTGTATCTTGCATCTTTGCAGTTGCACTTGAAAGAGATACATTCTGTTTCTGGGACTACAATGGTGATGCGATGCTGTGCGACCGAGTCTCGTCGATGCATTCACTTTATAAGATCCCTTTTACGGCTTGCGGTTAGCAACATTGATATGGTGATTAAATAACGGTGTAAATGGTTTTGTTCTTAGTTACAACATGCGGATGTAAAGAAATGCTAAAGATCTTCACGTTGCTCTCAAGTTTCTTAAGAGGCGTCAGGAAAAATTATGATGATTGCTTGACTGACTCATAAGTTTGATTTAATAGTGATTCAGAACTTTTTATTTAGAATGGAATGGATTTTGTCTGGAGTTTACAATAGGATACTGCTTCAATTTAACCATACTGCAATACGAATAGTGTTACCAGTACTTTATCGGAACTCTCGGACATCACCTCAAGTGCGATTAATCTTCCATAAATTTTGTGACCAGGGAATTCGAAAAAACGATCTTTCTATTCAAAAACATGAATTAAGATAATCGTGGCTAATTGATACACTACATTTGTGGTCTTCATCAGATTCTGCAAGTCTTTAAGCCCAATTCCTATATGCACTACACTTCTTGAATGTACAATGAGATAAACTCCATTCGGATAACGACCATTAATTTTGCAGGTGATATACAGCATGTTTCAAATGTGAAAATTGCAGATAATTTTTAAGGCTGTGTAATTTTTGAGCTTATCATAATATTATACAAAGTAAATGCGTTAAGCATCTTTTTTTGTGCTACGGTACACTCAAGTTTGGAGGAAATTTTTCAAATCAATGATATCAAATGGTATTTATTATAGAAAATCCCCTTAAGGGATGTTTAGAATTACTGAGAAATATCCAACACGCAAACCTATTAGCTTCATTGTATGAAGGTGAATTGCTTCATTAAATTTTAACTAGGATGGAATATTTAATACAATACAATATGCAGTTCTGCTGGCATCCATACTTCAGAAATAGACGCAGATATATTTTTACGCTTGTTTCAGCTCCAGAACGTACATTTTACCAAGCCTACCTTAAGTGTGCTCTTAGCTTACAAGCTTGTTAACAAGCGAATAATTTATTGCTAGGACTTTTGCGATGGCAATGGATCATCGTATGCGTTTTTGCTTTTTCATTGGGAGCGACCATTATTCAAGACAATATTTCGGGCTGCCCTCCCTTGAAGACCCTCATTCGGTACACCGTGCAGATAAACATTGCAGAATGAAAATGAAGCAAGTTGATTACTCTCCAATAAAAGTAATAATAGTAGGTATTCCCCAACTTTTCCAACAGACGATCGCAAGGTTATTAGCTCATCGCTTAAAGGATGAAATTTTAGAGAACTTAGTAGGTAACGTGACAATATAGCACTATGTATGCCTAACCAAATTTTGAGAGGGATCTCTGCCCTTGAACACATGCAACTAAGCTTACTAAAAATATTTAAAATACCTAGTGCCTGAAGAGTGGAGCATATTCGCTCGTTACTTATTTTTTAAATCAAAGCAAACGTATTACTATTTCACCGTTCGCATGCAATTATTTTGAATAAACAATGCTGAGCAATTGATGTTTTGAAAATCGAATCTCAATAGGATTTCTACGAAAAAATGTGGGTTAGATGGCGTCGATAAAAAACCTAAGTACATCAAGACAAGTTTCAGCATAGTTTTTCGTTTAGTTATATTATTGGAACCGCACTGCAACGTAACATAGCATTGAATAATATATTTTTTTCTTGTCAGTCGAAACTCATATCGCTTTTATTCATTATCTACCAAAGATACGAGGTTTTTGTTGCCAACCGCTCCGATTTGAACACGGTTGAACTGTTCACATGTCTCAACAACCTTGAAACATTTACTTCACTCCACCAAAAGCCAACAACCAAAAAAGAAGTTTTTATTTCCACTTTAAAGTGTTTTTAATGTTTGGAAATGGTCGAAAGGACTCGAGAGCTCTTACCACAATTCATGAGAGTTCTGCAAATTGTTGTATGGTCATGTGCGTACTTAACGCAATCAAGCTACTTACTAACAACTCAAGCGCTGTTGCTTAACGAACATTTTCGAAACCAAACAGATATTTGCGTACATCCTCGCAAAGAAGTGCACTTTAAGATTTCGATTATACAACGGACGCTATGGTGAAACCAAAACGGTTTTCACGATGTGTGAAAACTAGCAATTGCTGCAACTTGCTGTTGCTTTTTCGAGTTCTTTTCCACCAACGCCTTCGAAAAATATTTTCGTGGTAATCCCGACAATATATGCGTGCGGAGACATACGAAAATATTTGCAAACCAGGCGTACTTTTTGCAACTTTCAAAATAGACAAAATCGCAATCTTGTCCAAAACAGAAAAAGAATCAAAGCATAAAAAAATTGCAGGGTATTGTCTTGGCCACTGGTCATCAAAAAATTCAAAGTTTATTTTCCAACTTAAAGTGTTCTTCAGCTGTCGAACAAATTTGATGGATCGAACAATTTCGGTGCTGCGTTAAATTAGGAAAGATTGTTTGGACATGTGTAATTTTGCCAGGTGCCTAAAAAGGGTTTAGTTAATTTCGACATTGTTTCGCTAGTGATGGGCAACAGTGCATGGTGATTTTCATATTTGTTATCAGAAACGGAATGAAAAGAGTTTTGAAAGTATTTATTTATTGTGTAGCTCTCTCTCGTCTTCAGTATTTTATATGGAGAATGCTACTTGATGTTATGTATTTTTTTGGGTCTGAAATAATAAACGCGTTGGATACCTTATCCTGCTACTTAACACCCGGTAATAGCGAATTTCATGCTAGAAAATATGAATCGAACAAAACTACATTATCTTTTTTGCCATTGTTAGGACTTCTATTCAATTTAATGATGGAGAGTAAATAGTTTGAACTTCATTCAAAAACTAAACACTCTATCTTTTCATATTGAATATAAACTTAATTTATCTTCAACTATTTCTCTCTCTTACAGATGTGCCCATTGTATTCCCTAGGTTATTGTTTCCCGGCCGGATATTCTTGAATGTTAGAAAGGTAAGATTTGATTGTTTTGTAGTTTAATTTCACTTTTGAGGGCATGCTCACGAAAACGAGAATTTAGATACTTAAATTTGAAATACATGAAAATCAGATATTTTCATACTACTTTACTGTTTTTTCAAGGCTCGATAAATGTTGGCTGTACACCAAAAACAACACGAATAATATTAGCTTTCAATTTATCAATTGTTATTGATCGGCCAGCATTAACAACTTACTTCAAGGAACTTTATAGGAAATAGTTGAAAGTGTGAGATTGTACGACCTGGGAAGCCAATTCGGAAGGTCATTTCTTGAAGTCAAATTAATTCAAAATGATGGTTTCAATATACTGTTGATTTGAATCGCTTTATAGCGTAGTGCCATTCTATTGAACATACATCCTGCTATGATGAATGTCATTCATAAATAATCTTTGATGATTTCATCGCCCTTCACGCGAGTTTCCTATCGCATTTTCAAGAAATAAAATTTAATGATACCACCACCGTGAATCAACCGTACAAATGATGTGTTTCAGGACCAATCTTATTATATAAATGAAAATTTTCCTCAGTAGCAAAGAATCGAATTCCAATGTCCTTGAACACAACTTTGCCATAAAACGAACAAGTCAATTCGCACTTGCTTTAGAATCCAGCAAACACATCAAAGATGTTGACAATGGTCATATAACATTAATTCCTATACCACCTGGATGTGGTCTACGGAAGGAAAACGAATCAGGTCTCAATTTGAACAATACATACATCTGGCAACATTTGCTTCAATACTCACCATGACATTTTGTTGTTTTATCGTGAAGAGAGCGCATTTGACGCGGGAGCTGGTGACAGTTTGACGATGCACGGTCATGTCAACGATAAGTATCAAGTTGAGCGAATCAATAATCGATTTTCAAAGTAAATTTCGATAATTCTTTGGCAAGGCGTAAATATATAATTAATTGTCAAATTATATCGATGCTTCACGCCATTTGAGCAAGTTTACATGAGAGGTAACAAAAGATATCAGAAGTGTCATGTTTACACGCTTTACACATTTAATTTTTTTTTTTTTTGATTAGCTCCTTTGCTTTGCAAGGTAATGACGTACTTCCTTTATTAAGGACAGGGAGAAGGTTCAAAAACGTACACAATTTTCTTTGAAATGACATTAAGCATCGATATTTAATTTTAATATTGAAAAGAAGTTCTCAGTTGCTCAGAATGTCAATTATCACCATAGAAAGGTATAAAATCTACAAAACAAAAATTCTATAGAACATCAAACTACTCAATTTGCTTATTCTTATGAAAAGTTGATTCAATAATAATTTTACAGACAAACAAGCGACAAATGATTGTTATAACTGAATTTTTTAGATAAATTCAACATAACTGCAATGTCTATGTAAGGAAAGTTGACTTCCTTTCCGTTCCTTTCATCAGGAAGCCTCGTCGTCAATAATGGCGTGATGATTTGCCACTTCTTCTGGTATCGAATTCAGCTGAAGCTGAGAAGACGAGCGAGGTGCAAAAGGCAATTCGCCAAGATGTGCCAGCAAAATCTTTGAATCTGTGAATGGACGCGAAACAATCTTTGTTTCATTCGAACTTTTCATCGAAGCAACAAGTAACAAGTCAGTAACCTCCATGTATGTATGTTGGGATGTGACCGGCCATCTCGTGAGGTTTCTGCCAGCCCACGGTTAGTCCGTGCAACATCGTTTCGCTGGAGGATTCCACCTTAGCTCGGCTGGTAGCGGTGATTCAGTTGTTGGCTGCCTCCAGCAGCAACAATCTTCCTCATTGCCATTCATTGTTCTTGCATTTGCATATAATGGATTGTGTGCAAAAGCGGCATCCACCGCGGCTCGACTGGTCAAAGCTGAAGAAGTAGCGGCATTGGTGATGGATCTGTGAAACTTTTTCTTTTCAGATTTCCATTTGATATGGAATAATTTTCAATGTCTCCTGACTGCTTGCATGGCCGGCGAAACAGAGGACTTTACTTCCAATTAAAATTGCCGTTAGCTGCCTGATGCATATGCAACGTTTGCTCATACAAAGTGTCTTCATTTCCATTTCAATTACAGTCGAATTGACGGCTTGAATGATGCTCACTCTGAGACATTAAATTTGCAGATAGTTTCTATTGCATGGCTGATAGATTTGCTTGCGAGTAGATGGATACCATCCAAGCATATCGAGAAGCTGCAACTTGCACTTGCGTTCAGGTGAAAATCCACCTTCGATGTGTACTTTTCCTTCACATCGGACTTTTCCAACTATCGCCACATTCACTGCCTGTGAGATTAATTGAAATCGAAAGATACTTTAGAAGATGAAAGATTGATTTTTCATAGCAGCCTTGCGGACGGATACCACAATTCGGATGTGCAAATGCTTTAGTTTATTAATTTTCGATTAGACAATGCTGCAAACAAGGTGAATTTGCAGAGCACATGGCATTGGGGAATGAAGCTTCATTTGAAATACGTTTAAAGATTAAAAATGTACATCAAATACACTTTTGACGGAGAAGGTCGTAACATCATCCTTGAAAAGCGCTGAGCAACAATTTAATTCTGAAGGACCTTGTTTGGCATGTTCGCTTGGCAGGATACTGAATATACAGAAAATGAGGTTCCATTTCAATCGTAAATTTATGTTAAAAGTGCGCGCATAGAAACTTGTAATGCTCGTTTGGTTGAATCTCAGCTAAAATATAGATTCTTTTGTAGATATTGCAACGTAATAGCTTCCGACATACATGAAACTGCGGTAGAATCAATTATACCTATTCAATTATTAGGTGTACAGATAAATTTTAAGGGATTTAAAAAACATGACGAAAATAGCACTACATTCTTTTGGATAATAAGGTAACTGTATTCATGTTAAACTACTATCACAACCCTTTAAAATCATATGTGTCAATTTTTTAAAGTGTAAAAAACAATTTTTTTGTGTTGTCATCATGTCGACTTTTGTGCCATAACCCAATTCGCGGGAAGCACAGTTTTTTTGCTTTCACTTAAAGAAATCTGTTGCTGAAGATCACAGAATGCTGTATAAAGCATATGGGGAACATGTCCCATCAGTAAAAACATGTGAGTACTGGTCCCGACGCTTCAAAAGTGGCGATTTCGATACCAGTAACAAAGAACGAGAAGGATGGCCAGTAACGTTCAAAAACGATGAATTGGAGGAGTTATTGGACCGAGAGTCATGCCAAACTCAAGAAGAGCTCGCTGAAATCTTGGGAGTTAGTCAACAAGCTGTTTGAAACCGTCTTAAAGCTATGAGAATCGTACAAAAAAAGAAAATTGAGTTCCGTATGACCTCAACCCAAGGAACGTCGAACGTAGTTTTTCTCGTACCAATAATTTTCTTCAATGCGCAAGGGTTTTTTTTACATCGAATAGTGGCGGGAAATGAAAAAGGCTCTGTTATGACAACCCAAAGCGACGAAGGTCATACACCAACTTGAGCACCCAAACCGAATATCCATAGCAAAAAGTTGATGCTATGCATCTGGTGGGATCAGCTTGGAATAATCTACTACAACCTTCTCCAGGCTAACAAAAATATCATTGGGGAACGTTATCAGCAACAATTATTGCAATTGAGTCGAGCGATAAAAGCCAAACGCCCACAATATGCTAAGAGACATGCTAAAATGATTTTGTTGCATGATAACGCTCGGCTGCATGCTGTGAAAATTGTCAAGGATACTTTGGAGGCGCTTTTATGGGATATCCTACCCCATTCACCAGACAACGCACCGAGTGACTACCACTTATTTCGGTCGATGGCTCATGGCCTGGCGGATCAGCATTTCACTTCTAACGAAGAAACGACGAGGGATACATAGGCTGCCTGAAAGATCGGAGAAACTCGTTGAAAAAGATGGACAGTACTTTGAGCAATGTAATGTTTATCATTTTTTCGTAATAAAAATAATAAAAATTGAAAAAAAATCACTCAAAACTTACTTGTACACACCTAATAATTTTTATTATTTTAAAATCACCACCAAATCACTCTTCTGAAGCTCGTAAAATGGAAGCAACGACTTGAAGTTGTAAATAATATTATACATGAAATGATTATAGGATGTAACATTAAGGGGGAACACCACTGTAGAGGTGGAAAAAAGTCATTTTTTGGGAATTTGTTTCTCAAAAACAACAACATATCGAAATTTGATAAAAAAAAATCTATATTGTACAAGTATTTGACATTGTCTTTGAATTTTTTCAGAACTTTAAAAAATAAAATGGTGGCTCCCTAGCATTGCTCCAGAAACGCCTTATTTTTTCATGGCTCCGCGGCCGGACCATTTTCTCCTGAAATGTTAAGGTTATGGTCATTAAACAAATAATTGCCCATAAAGCATAATAACAGCCAGAGAAGTACGTAGGATTTTTTTTAATTGATTTTTTGACAAAATGGCGTCATTTTGAGAAAAAATGCAAAAAAAATGAAAAAAATCGCTCGAAAATTGTTAATAACAATTGAAATATGCAACATAAAAAAATCCTACGTACTTCCATGTATACACTAGTTTTGAAAATATTGTAAAAAATTCAAGTAAATCGAACTGTTCGAGAAAGGAGTCCGACCAGTTTGAAAAACGTTGTTCCGAGATAAACGCATTTTAAGTTTAAGTTTTTGAAAAATCATTAATAAATTTGATTTACCTCTTGTCTGCAAAATACGTACTTCAGCGTTCACTGCTAACGTTCAGCTAACAGAGCACATGTACAGTTTTGAGAAATTTATATTTAAAATTGTTCTAAATTTCAATACCAACAGCGCGCGAGGAAACGCGTGGGGATACGCGCGAATTGCGTTCCGGAAGAGCAGTGAGAAGCGCCGCGCTAATTTAAAATTTCGAACACTTACAGATTTTTCCACTATATGAAACTTTGCTACATGATTTCTATGATGATAAAGTATACTTTAGAGCAACAAAAAAAATTTCGGATTTCTTGAAAATCCTACAGTGGTTTTCCCCCTTAAGTAGGGAGAAAATCAATTAGAAAGTAAAGCCAGCTTCAGGCAAAAAAAGCACCGGGAGCATAAAATTCGATAAGGCAAAAGAGAGTTTGGAGAAAGTTGACCCTATTCTACTTCTCGAATTAGATTGGTAGTAGAGCTGGGAATGGCGAAATATCAACTATTTTCAACCGGAAAATTAAAAACATTCGTGAATTCTTGGCATCTTTTTCGTCTTGCAATCGAAGTGAAACGGAAAGATAAGCGTCATGGAAAGGCTTACAATTTTCTTGTTTGCTTATTAACAGAGAGAAAAAACTACCCAGCCCTCGAATATTCTTCGCAAGTATTGCATTCATTGATCGTTTGCCAAAGAGTTTTCTAAAAAAAAAATTACCAAATTTTATCTGTAGATAGAAATTTTTTGAATCATTTTTTCTTTGTGGACTAATCTCTGTCTCGGTCCAAGAATCACAATAAATTTATATCTTTTCAAGTTCAAGACACAGACCTATGAACAGACTTAGGGTTTTCGCCATATCACTTACACTTTTGCAATCAAATTTGCTATACGTATGGATTACAACAGTTTTCCATTTAAAAGCGTAGTGAAGCCGTCGAACGAGATCCTGCCACCACCCTATTAAGGCTCAAGGTGAATCGATAGTCAGCCACGCCTTCAGGCCGAATATCCTTGCCGTAAGTGGAGGTGTGTCGACTAAGCGATTCGCGTGCTTCCTCGCCTCCAGAATATTCCAAATAATGCGACAAAACACGCCGGAAATTAGTAAATATTGTTTGCGGTGTAGAATTATTGCGGAAACCTCCACAATTAAGAGCGCCATGCTCGTCCATTTGGGCGGACATGACAAAATGGCTAACACTTTTCCAGTTCTTGGCTAGCGAAATCGAGAAATGCTTACGTAAGCGCCTGATGGCAACCTCCACCAGCTTGATCATTTTATTTCGAAAAGCAAAGTGGTGTTAATTGTGCCATCCTAACACAACCTTGGTTCGATAAAAATTGAAGATGTTACGCCATGAACCTCAATGCAGCACAGAAATGTCCATGTGGATGCGTGTTACTCCACAATCACGTGCTTCTGGGTTTTTGATCAAAGGAGAAGTTGCGAATGATGCATAGGAGCTCGGCCTTCGGATTAGCTTCAATTGAATGTACTTAATAGATGAACTAAATTTCCGAGCAAATGTGGATGTAGAGAAGTCAATTGTTGGTGCACAAATTTGGCCACGACGCTTCTGCGCTTCATCAAAATTAATAAGCCATGAACGTGCTGAAATCTAAAATCCGCTCCAAGGCAATCGAAGCAGATTGGCGCAATGGAAAATCGAGGATTGTTCGCAACAGGAGTGACGCTGCAGCTTAGCAGACATTGTGGTACAACATGGTCCGCCCATGTGTGGGCCTAAATTTAAATTACCTCATGCATGGCATGCAGAATTCGCGCCTAATCAACGCTATCGGAGATATTCGCGTTAGCAAGCCCAGGATTGAAAACGAGATTCGGCAAAACCAATCGAATTTCTCGGGGGAAATGGTGGTTCGGCGAATCGCAGAGAAAAATGTATCTAATCAGAGATGAACAAAGCGCCAATTATTTCGTCGAAGCGTTTACGAAAATTCGGATTAGAAACTCACCTTTAACGTGATAATTCATCGAGAACGGGGCTAAGTTCGGTAGTCGTCATGCAAGCAATGTCTTCATTGGTAACAAGCGCTCATTTGTGGCAGCCACCAACCGCGGAGATAATTCAAATTGCATAACACATTGAGGACTAAATGCTTGGCCATTGTCTTCAGCGTATGCTTGGGCACATGTGGAAAGTTGCTTGAATGGTAGGAGCGAAAATGGCAACCTATTAATATGCTTTTCTTCGGAGAAACTGCAACTAACATCAATGCAATTGGGCATGTTTTGCAATGTTGGTGGAAATACACAGCAACTTTTTTGGGTGTAAATTTTTGGGATGCATTAGAAAGTAGTCAAGAATATTGGAGGTGATATGATAATGGTGTTGTTCTCCTTTCCGTATTTGAGCTTAGCGAATTTGGCGGACCAATTTTTGGTTCTAGGCCAAACACCTTCTTGGGATTAGGCCTGAATAAAAATGTATGGAGATTGTTAGCATTTTTTCAAAATAAAAGCCGACCAACGTCTTCCAATTCTACTTGTCTAAGTTAGGATATCTAGGATTGGGCACAGTTAACATAAATGTAGCTCTAGAATCATACAGAGCACACGAGCTTACAGTTTTGAGAGACAATTTTAAGGAAAAAAAATTCTGAGCTGTTCAAGTTTATCTATTATATAATAAAAATGAAAAAAAAATTTGAGGAACTGTTTGGAACCAATAGAAACAAAAAAAAACTATTTCTAGAATTTCTTTTTAAGGCCGAATCACACGGAAACTCCTGAATGTATTTTGTTGAAAATTAGCATTATGACAGCTCCTTTGAACCTGGGTCATATTTAAGTACTTTTTAGTTAGCAAAATTAAACGGTTCCTACAAGATTCAAAAAATTGTATATCCAGATTTGAATTTTGAGCGCAACATTGAAGACGATGCGAGAAATTTATCTAATTATCTCACATTTTTGAAAATCTTAGATGAACTTAATTTAAAGTTTCAAACACTAATAGTTATAAGATATGAAAAGATAGAAAAACACAGTCCGGTGGAAGATCTCATTTAATATGAATTATTTAGGATTGCAAAAAATATTTTTTCCAAATAAAATAAAATAAAAACTATAATGAAGTTAAATGAAAAAAATATTTATGGAAGAATGAACTAAGTCCTTTTGTATTCACAGCTCCTACAAAAAAGCAAAAGTATTTTGTTATTTTAGAAAGTGAAGATTCAGATATAACTTACGTCGAAAATGGTAATTCTTGATAGAAATGCTGAAACTCTTCTGAGATGAACATTTTCAGTTCTAGGATAGTCGAAACCAATGTTGAAGTCTTTACGAAAAATATTCCTGTAAGTTTCATAACTCACAGGACGATACTCTTTTTCATGATATAGTCCACGCATTTTTTTTACATTTAGAATCTCTGGAAAGTACAGTCGTCTCATATTTTTGAGCCTGTAATGTGATTTCCTACCCTTGAAACATTTGATGTGATCCTGTATACGCTATTAAAATTTCAGCTGGTCGATTTTGGTGAGTTCCTCTTTTAACATGGCATGAACTTCCAGTTTCCTTCAAATACCTTTTCAATGTTATAAGTCGTCTATTTGTGATTCCATATAAACTTATAAATGCGTTTTTAACACACTTCAATCTCTTTGAATGCACCGTTTTCTTCCGTCAATCTACTCTTGGAGGTAAAAGAGGTGTCAGGCAAATTTGCCACATTTTCTTCACGTCTGGGTTGCCTACGTTTTACATCATGGATACTTACGGGTTAAATTACACAATAGCCAGTGGCGGCTCTACCTTTGGGGCTAGTGGGGCTCAGCCCCACCACTTATTGATGAGCTTATATTAGTGCAAAAGTAATAAAATATCATTATAGATTTCAATATAGTTTTCATAATTTAATTTCATTTCAAAATATAATGTAGCATTTTTTTCGCCCATGCTGTAGTGTACTTTCACATAGTCTTCTTGCCACGCACTGTAGAACAATTTGTTTTTCCCTTCGACTCGCTTCGTTGTGCCTGCACCGAGTAAAAGCTGAGAGTAAAATTCAAACTTATTTTCTCTTTGACAATTTTCCACCTTTACTTTGAGGAAAGGGCTACATCAATCAAGCCCCGATTAAGAGTATTTCGATTTGAATGTGTGCGTGAATTCTTTGCTGAAGCGGCGGGAGTGTGCGTGTTTGAAAAAACATGTATATACACGTGGACGGGCTAATCTTATGCAGCCCGTTCAGTGCTTCGACAACGTTTAGTCTTGGCATGGTCTGGATAATACCTTTGAGCAGGCATGAGCAACATTTTTTTACGACGTGCCGAAGGAAAAGAAGGTGATGACTGTTAATGCAAAAGTAGTCTCATCAGTGTAGTGCATGGTATTAGTACTTAGTGTGCCTTCGTAGTGTTTGGTATTTTTTAAAGTTTTGTAGTGCTTAAAGTTTGTTCCAGAAAAGGGTTCTTCAGGTTATGGTATTTATGATTTTGATTAAATAAATGATTAACAAGATTTTGCTTGCATGTGTTAAAACTTGCTAGAAGTTTGAATTTCAATTTTAGTAAAAATATTTCGGTATTTTCAAAATATGAATTCGGTAAAAAATTTAATTAATATTAATATTACGCTATTCGTACGAAATGTTTCAAAATATGTCTTCCATTGTTCAGCTTTACAGTTTTTTTGGAGATAATAACCTTTGTTCGTCTTGCCAAGAAATAAGTAAGTTAATAGGAATAGTTTTAACAATGCCGCTTACTACTGCAGAGTCAGAAAGATGCTTCAATACCCTAAAAATATCAAAAGTTACAAATCGAGCACCATGGACCAAAGTGGTCTCAATTCGCTTGCAGTACTCTCTGTTTGTAATAAATTTATTAAATAAATACCCAAAATGAATGAAAAGGTGATTGACTTGTTTGCTCAAAAAAAAATCGACGTGCGGAATATTTATACAAATAAAACGTCTAGATAAAAAAAAATGCTTTTGTTGTTGATGTTGATTGAAGAACTATATACAATGTAAAACTGTTTTTGCTGAATTCATTTATTGATGGTTTTTGCTCTTGTTATTGTTGTTTTTGTTGAATTTATTTATTACTAGTTTTTTCGATTGTTATTGTTGTTTTTGATGCATTTATTTTAGTAGAGAAATTATTTATTTTGAATAGTGCGACAGGCCTAAAAGTTTTTTCGTTGCAAGAATTCAAATGTTTTTAAACAATTTTTTTTTATTCAGAGTGCACTGAACTTTTATTAAAGCTTTAAATGTTATTCAAAACACGATACTAGGAATATATCTTTGATTGCCAGCGAATCTACTTTTGGGGAAACCGATCACGTAAAATCGCTTAACGCTCCACATGTGGTACCTCTTGGGTGGAGTGGAAACTCACATAAGAACTTATATTGGTGATAGAAAAATTCGTACTAGCATCCCCACCATACTTAACTCCCACGAGCCGCCACTGACAATAGCTTGTCGTATTCGATATCACTATTTGCACTTGAACTCATTATTTTAACACAATAGACAGAAATGCTCAAAAAACAGGAACAACGTCCTTACTTCACTTGTTTCTGATAAAAATGTGTTCCCTGACTGTTTCTGATGAGAACAACAAAACAACATTCAGAATAACGGTATATATTTTGCTACAAGAATAACACCACATCAGAGAGAAATTTGTGTGTGCGTTGACTTGGATCGGTGTTCATATAATTGTATGGACTTAGATCGCTCTTCCATTAACCACAGATTAGTTATATGTACTTCATTTACTACGATTAAGACTGTTTCTTCGAGCATTTAGACTATCTAATCTAAAAGGGCAGCATACTATAATGTGACTTAGATCGTTCTTCCTCTGTGCCCTTCATTTATTTTCGAATGGCATGCAATGTAATTTTCTACACTTGAATAGCCGATGATATCGTCTGGTGAGATTTCATTTCTAGATAATAGATTTTATTTCTAGATAATAGCTTCCAAAGTTTTTGTCGAACAATCAATCCTTTATTTATATTTACTTATACGCTAAAATCCGCACAAAAGAAGTCACGAGCTCATTTAGTTGTACAATTAATCTCTGGTATAATTATCCTGGTGTTGCAACTAAAGAAGAGGAGTTTTACTTGCTCAGTCAAATTTTCGCTACAGTTTAGCACATTTTTAAGTTTCAGCTCATAAAACAATTAAAATTAGTTACTCGAATCCCATATTAAACATGATTCACTTGCTAGTATGTACTAAGTTCAGTAGCAAAATCCATCCATGCATATTAGTCAAGTTCCTATATATACTAAGAACCACTTGATCCCGACAGCTCCGACTACAATAATACGAATTAACCAACCATACCTCATATTCTTGTTAGAATGACTCATAATCCTTTTCTCACGCTAGATCACAACTATTAAGATTCTCATTTATTTTATTTGCAGACTTTGGTGAACGCATCATAGCGACCAGTTCGCCACCTTACAAGCACGAATGGTGGTGTCTTGCTGTTTGCATTATTTGTCTTCCAGTCAAGGAGAACAACTAGCGCATACAAAACAAACAAACAAGCAAACACACATAGGTGTTATATTGTTAGTAATAAATTCGTAGCCAAAGCAGAAGTTGAACCCAAAATCTGGCTGGCATTTAAGTAGAAAACGTGACTTGGCGAGAACAAGGAGGAGCCCCGAAAAACCCGTCCATGTTTACTTCATTAGATTCAAAGCGGATCATATTGAGAAGTGATTGAGAGAAAAAAGAACCAACTCCAGGGCATAAATGTAAGTATCATTGCATGGAACCCATTAGGGTTAGGGACTCCATTAGGAGTCCACTGGCCTTAGAAAATGGTGAGGTTTCTCTTAGGTCTGCATGATTTGCTTTAGCATTTTCCATGAAACGCGAGCTCATTGTTCGCTATAGAAATAACCTGTTGGGATTTATGTAGTGTTACTTACGAAGCTGTGCAAGCTACATTTTAATTTATTCATTAATCTAAGAAGCAACAGAGGAGGCCAACCTTTATAGCTTTTAAGGCAAGGTTTGCGAGAAAAATGGACGACAAATAGAAGTGCATTAGAAAATGAAGAAATGTTGTTCATGCTTTGGATTGGCAACGGTTTTCGCCTCAAATTCATTGGTATTGCATGTTGAGCTGGAATAGAATGTCACCTCGAAATCCTTTGAATCGTATCGTATCATTTCAATACAATCTGGAAAAAAACTGTACTAAGTATGTTTCATAAAAGCACCTGTTATGCAAATCTCCTTTTGATAGACGAACTAGGGCTGCCAGTGTTTTTTTTTTCAGATGAGCCGAAGTTCCGAAATTTGATTTTAAGCTTCCATTGCAAAGGATTCCGCCAAATTTTGATTGTCGAAAATATTTATGCACTCTAGAAGGAAGGAATCATTCGACGATCGTCATTATGTGAATTCTGTAGCAACTGTTCTAGGACGAAATGCAATTACCAACTCTCGACCAAGATGTTCAGTATAATATGAGTTAAATCATAGACTAAACTGATTTGCGCATTGATTACTCCCACTAAACATTTTTTTACCAAATATGTATGAAACGCTTAAATCGCACAATATTAATAATCATGCAATTTTGCAATTTAATTTTTTGGTCATGGGATCGCGATGTTCACATTGTCGCCTTTTATTTTATTTTCTGTCTTTTATCCGTCGAAAGTAGTGTGGGTGCTTTATCTATAATGAGAACCGGTCTAACTGTTTATGAAAAAAGCTACATATACAAGTATGTATGTTTTAAACCGCACAACGATCGTTTCCTATGCGGGTTCAACAAAAGCTGCAACAATCATGCCATACTATGTTCATGATTCTCCACGCCATGCACTGTTCTAGTTTTCTGCAATCTACAGCTGCACAGAAACATCACGATCTCTTGCTAATAAAACTAGATATTATTTGTAGAAGTATCTACAATAAAACCATCTAGTTTTGGACTCAAGAAACCGCAAGACAGACCAGTTGCGCCATTATAATTATACAATCGATTCCGTTCCATTGAGTCTTGGTATCTCTCTAAAAGAAGATTTAAAATGAATTGGAAATTGATTCAGTAATATTCAATTGTGTATATTGGCGAGTCGAGTTATCCGGACATTGAACGGATATTCGCTTTTATGTACTTTTCTCAGTATTTATCGTTATTAGATTGAGGTGTGGATTACAGATCATGTGATGTATTATGCATCGGAATTCCCCGAATTGATCATGCTGAGGTATTCGACAGAAAAATTATTTAATAAAATGCAGTGAGCCACTCTGGGAGTGATCGGTGGGAAGCTTAGCTACGTTTTGCAAATAATTATGTAAATGTTAAAAAGTTGTATATAGATAAATGCAGGTAAAAATCAGGAATTAATGTGACGAATTTTTTTTATTGTTTTCATTCACACAAAGTAACTTAAAGTAAAAAAAGACGGAGGGAGCGGAGATTTGAACCCTCTACCTCGAGAGTAAGAGTCGGGTGCTCTGCTCACTTAACCAGCCACTCTACTCTTATATTTGTACATCATCGCTATGTATTGTACTCACTTTGAATTCTAAGACAAACTTCCGTTCGCTTTTTCGTTCGGTACGCTTTTTCTAGGCTCACTCCTCTCGTTCACTTTTTGTTAGAACCTCCGTAAAGGAAGCTAAACGTTCAATAATTGAATTCAAACAATTGAGATTCGATAGTTATTCAGATGTATTTTAGCAGCAGTGCCGAGATGAGCAATGTAGCAACACATGCATGGCAGTAGAAATACAGCAGAAACAAAATAGCAGCTTAGACAATATTAACATATAAGTATAAACATAGAGCGTACTGATTGCTGACTGCTTTAGGAATATGATTTTTGATTCATTACGGCTGATAGATTGATACTGTTACGTTCGCCGTGAAGTCTGCCGGTCAAGTAAAAAAAGGAAGCCCTGAATAAATTTCTCTAGAAGCGAAAATTATTCAAGGCCTAGTCAAACGTCACCGCAAATCAATAGCCAACCACCATTAGTGCGTGTCAATTTTAAGCTACTTCACTGAGGCTCGTTGAGGAGAGATTGGAATTATATAAATGATTTTGCATAGATTCTTGTAACTTCCCGAACCGTTAGGGGCCTTCCATATATTACGTAACACTTCAAGGGGGAAAATGTTACTTAGTGTTACATGGGAGGAGAGGAGTTGAAATACTCTAAAAATTGCATTACGTAATATATGGATGGCCCCTTTATTGGTTCGTAAAGGATTTTTGAAATTTGAATAACGAGATTTCACACTACTTAATTAGTCACACACTTTATTATAAATTGTTTTACACTAACATCCAATTCAACAATCCATGTAAGATGGACAATTCAGCTTTTAAGATGTGATCATTTTTTCTGCTTTTGAAACCGCTTTGATTTATAAAAGGAAATATAAATAGAGTATGATACTTTTTTGTGATTTTTTTCCAACATGATTTTCGCAAAGTATTTACAAAAAACATTTTAAAAAAGTTCATCAAAAGTTCAAAATCATATTAATCATATTTTCTTCCTCAAGATATCTCAATATATTACCAATCAACTTCACGGTTATTTTTCGCTCCAGCCAATGCTTCCAGAGTCAAGGATCCATAAACTAAGCATGCGTTGCAGAAAATTTGGTTATTCTGCAGTACAGTCAAAAAATTGGAATATTACAAGCCCATTTGGCCGATTCATTCTCTCTCTTTATTACACATATGCTCCCCGTATATCTTTTGGATGTCATCAAATCACTTGTTGTATCTTTTCCATTCACAACGCATCCATGAAAGCTGTTTTTTATGTCTCCGATTAACTAACGACTATTTTCTGGACCACTCAGCCAACCAAAATGAAGGTTAACCATGTAACGGCAAATGCGTGTTATTGGAGCGCACATATAGGCAAACGTTTTCTGTAAACCAGAAAGCATCTTCTCCCATTTGCATCTTAATTTTACCACATGCAAGGTCATGTGGTTATTTCTGAATATTTTACTCTATAATATATTTTTTTAATATCTCGGTCATAGTGTGCCTCCTAATTTCGGCCTTTCATTTTTTTTTTTTTTGGAAATTTACAACTGCTTTTACGATGCATTTCAATTTATTCAACAAAATGTATCTTGATATGTTTCGGAGCATTTGAAGGTGAACGATCTTCGAAACATGATATCATGGTAGTAAGTATATCTTCAAAAGAAACGGCGTATCTGTTTCATTTTGCAGCTATGTTTCTCAGATAAGCCGATAAGCCATCGAGGCATTCTTTCTTGCTGCAAGCAAGTTCCGAAACTGCTGAAAATATTGCTTATGTGTAGACTGGTACAGCGAATATCGTCGTCGAGGTCGCCTTTCAGAAGTTCTTCAAGCCTCGCTACTCTCGTTCAAAATTCACGGCATCTTTCGTGTTTGATGGAAACAAATTTCAATTTCATAAAAATAATCGTAGCACACATATCCATTTTCATAATTATAAACGAATTGAAGGAATCATCGCGACCAAGGCCCGAAAATTAGACACTCATCAAGAATTACTTAATTTCAAATTACGGTGCGCATGTGAGCCATCCTTGATTCTCAGATACGCAATGAATGTAATTAATTTCAGATATCGACAAGTTGAAAGGAAAGAGCTTGAGGTCGCATCGCGAAATTACTGCGAAATGAGGCTTGCAATGTGAATGTGCATGTGAGAAATAGCATCGAACCTGGCTATCGACCGACAAGCGCCTCTAATTTCTAATTTTAATTACTTAATGATGGTGTTCGAGCGACACAATATGGTCAATGGCTAACAACCATTGATTACGATGGCTTCGACTTTGTATCTTCCCACTGTACTTGAATTTCCATAAATCACTTCGTCAGCTAGCACCGAAAAAATTAAAGAGAAATTATGCAATCGCACAAGTCGTCCACATTGTGTTTAGCAGATTATTAACATATTAACGCTTACAGGCTTTATTGAATAATAAATATGGTCAATTCGTAAAAAAAGGTTGCCGAGCATGAATAATTCAATACTAAGCACCGTGCAGACATGCCGCCTTCACACTATTTGTCTCGTCATAAATCTGTCTTTTCTACGCATCTGAATATTGTTAGCAATGCTTACTAAGAAACGATTCGAGTATCTTGAAATACATACATTATAATACATTTGAATGCCGTTTTTCATTTTAAAATAATTATTAACCATAATAATTTCATTGGACCACTTTACATAACTTGAAATCAATAAGAGCTACTTTGAATTAAAGCTATAAAAAAATAGCACTAGCATCACCATCTGAATTTTGGATTAAAATCAATATACCCATTGACGCAGTACTTGTGTATAGCACTAGAGAATGGTCTAAGGATTTAAGATACCCGATTGTCACAAGCACAAAAATAATGACTTAGAAAAACGGGATATAAATTTTTGGATTTACAAGCAATGCGATCTGCACCGGCACGAGCTGCAATTTTACACCACTTGTAGCACGAGCAGAGTGTGTGGGAGAGCGTGTCATAGGTCATAATAAGGAAAAACAATTAATAAACCACGACGAAATTAATTGATGTGATGATGCGAATATAGGCCACATGCATATCTTTCACAATCGAACAGATTCGATGATGCAGATGTTGTGTACTGCGTGGACAAATTGATCAAATCTATAAAGTAAATGATGAACGTGTTATTTTTATTTGAAATTAAGGACATTTAAATAACGAGAAATGAATGGTTAAATTCGTGCATAACAAGAATTATTAAAAATTGGCACACTTGGCAAGTATCCTTGAATTATCGGAAAGCCCTCCAGGAATAGTATTACCAAAGTTATGAAAAAGTAGTAATGGGAACTCAACCTTATTTCATTGAAGGAACCGACCAATTCAGAAAATTACCGTAGATCAATTGATCCCATTTGTATGATACCTTCTATTTGGGTATCATTATCATCCAACAGATCCAGTCTAAATATTTCCAAATTTGAAGGTACAAACATGTTCAATAAGTTGTTAATAAGCTGTTGTGGATTTACATACTCATATGCATACACGCCGACCCGATTCCGATCCCATTCATCATTTTCCCTCCATCGCCTGACTGACTGACTATCTCTGGTAGTGTTGCCAAACGTCCCGTATTTCCCGGGACATCCTGTATTTCAGGGATAATTTTAAACGTCCCGCCTGGACAGATTCTGTCCTGTATTTCAACAGTATTCGATTAAAATACGCATTGCGTCGCGCATGACTCCGACGGCTAGCTCCCCCTTAGCCCCATTAGAATTCCTCTTACCCCCGTCAAATTCCTCTAAGCCTCCCCATTTGACTCCCCCTCAGGCAACTCCGTTTATTTACCGAAATTAGCATTTGTCCCTTATACGATCAAAAAAGTCTGGCAACCCTAATCTCTCGCCATCAGTGCAAAAACTTTCTAGCCATCTAACATGCATGCAACATTCTGAAGATTCTGCATGGTATATTAGATCACGGGGTGGCTTCGGGCGAATAATAGTCCATTTATGCTGGACTGGGCGAATTGGTGAGCCATCATCGTACATAGACCGCCTGCGGCCTAGAGTTGTTTGTTGGCTAGCCCGAAAACCAGCCAGCCGAGACCATTAGGGCCCATCACCATCAATCCAACTTTCAGCAGAACAACAATAACACCACACGGCGATAATAGCAACAATAGCTCCGCTAAAAAGAGTTGCATATTAAACAGCGTTAATAGCACTTCGCGAGTATTGTTGCCATTGCGCTAATGTGCAGAGTAATTGCAGGTGCTTGCTGCCACGCCGATTGTTGGTGGATTGGCGCGGAAGGTTCCTCCAATGAAGATGGTTCCACTCGTGCCACGCGGTCGCGAGTTACGCAATCGACGCAGAAGAACACTTTCATTTGCATAATTACTCCGCGAGACAATGCTTTCCGATAGGTAGAAGTGTGCATACCGATTTGGCCCACAAATAATTAAATGCTTCGGCTGGTAATTCGAAATGAATGCAATCGAGAAGCAGAAAGTGGTGGATATTGCCGGCCAACCAACACTGATTTAGTGGAGGGTTTACCGATGCATGCAACATTCCTAAGAATGGATAGACATTCGTGAAATTGTCTGCAAGAAGGTGAAAGTCGACAAATTTAAATCTCAAAGTAAATTAAAATTAAGGCAAATCCGAATGCCCCAAAATTACTTTAAGAAACTCGATGACACATTTAAAATTAAGCGTGTTTGGCGATTGACCGATACAGATCCGCTGTTATATGACTCAGGTATGTTTATTTTGGCTAGCATTTCTCAGGACTATCGGTTTGAAAGAAAAACTTCTGGAATTTCGTATATAACACCCAACATCCGTAAATCAGTTACAACAGTGCAATACGAGTTAAGAGATGTTCTTCGCCCTGGGTATACGTGAATTCTACCGACTAACAAAACATTCTCTCTGTTTAGTAGGGCCTTCTCATTATTTATTTTAAGTAAAACTTTTCCAAACGCAAATATTTTATATTAAAATGAAATATATATATATTTCAAGGGTGAGAGTTCCCTCTTCTTCAGTGCTATTTTACTAAAAACTAAACTAAACTAAATCTTTTCCAAACGCATATATTTTATATTAAAATAACTCTCACCCTTGAAATATATATATATGTTATTTTAATATAAAATATTTGCGTTTGGAAAAGTTTTACTTAAAATAAATTATTGAAATGGCGCAAAGAGAAAACGAAGAACTTCTCATTATGCCAATTCAGTGATATCTTGTGTATCACAAATAGAGTGTCCATAGTGGCTGCCGCATCCTTACAGTACAGATCTAATGGCAATAAATTCCGGAATATTTGCATGGCAGTTAATACATCCGTTGTCTTCAAGCACGCCACTCTTTGGATCTTAATCAGTTAATTACATATATGTGTATGATTATTTTTTTGGCTGTATCATGGATAAAAATGATGGAGATAGTTCTGCAAATTGGCGTCATATTAATTTTGACCAGATCCATTGGATTTCGTTCAAATCATTCATAATAGAAATTGGATTCTCGATATTCATTTTATGCCCTGCTTTCGAAGAAAGTGATCACGATTGCCCAATCAACCTTAATCCATCAAAGCAGCTGCAATTCATCATTAATAATAATCATCTTTTTTATTGTACTTCCAGATCCATTCGTCGACATTTTCATCTTATTTGGTCAAATATTCAATCACCATGTCTTCGGAACGTTCGATACCACATCTGCGTGATATTTTCGGTTTCAACGGGTACAACGTGCATAACCATCATCCACCGACTAATCATAACGGTCACGGCGTCAGCAATGGCGGCGGCATCAACGGCAACATGGACGCCTATCCCAATATGGCGATCGACTCGAAGAAATCCACCTCGAAAAAGAAGCGTGACAACAGCAGAACGTTGACTAGTGGCGATGTGAAAACGCTCGAACGTCATTTGAGCATGAAAAAAACAATCAGGAAGAAAATTATGCGTGATTTGCAACAAGCGTTCGTCGAGGATCCCAACGAGTTTCGTGTGGAGAACACGAACTCGGATCAACTGAAGGCTGAAATTCGTGCCGAGGCGTTACGTTTCGGTGGCGAGAAGCATACGCGCAAGTCGGACAATTTCCTAGACATGTTGCGCGGTGAGAAGACCAACAATGGTAACGACTACTCGGGAACTAGTGCACAAAATCATGACTACGATTATGATAGTCCAGCTGCCCCAGTTACGAACGAGAAGCAGAGCTTCTGGCGAAGGTTCACAATGAAAAATAAGACCAAGCGATAACATTTAACATCGCGCAAACTATTTCATGACTAATATTGTAAATTTAAATATTGTGTAATATTTTCGTTTTGTACTTAATATTGAGTGCGGTGTACGTTTACGATTAATTAAGAATGTAGAAGGGAGTAGACAGAGATCAGTAACACACTTTGTTTTCAAGGAGCGGCAGTTTTGGTTTATTTATGATGACTTCTACCTTGCTGGCCTACGTTGGCAAAATATTCGATATTAGCAAAATATGTCATCAATAACCAAACATTTGAATCAATTTTCCTTCATTTGAATGTTAACACGATTTCACAAAGAACAATCGTTTATTGCAGCGATTATTTTATATTTGCGATTCAACTAAAATAATCTTAGATCTGCTTGTACTTTGCTTAATTTTAGGCTAGGACCAGTTGTATGTCATTCAAAAATTTAAACTCATTCATCAATTTCATTCTGATAAATGTTCTATTTAAAAATATTGCGGCAATGCATCTTGAATATAAGTGATTGAAATTTGTCGTTATTTTGCCGTCATGCCAACTTGCTTCCAACGTTCAACCACATTTAATTGTAACCACCAATTTTCAAAATGCTGAGCAAAAAATAACATGAATGTAAATAAAGAAATCATTATGCTCGCTCATATTTCTGTGAAAATTGCAATATTCCAAATAATAATAAACCATGACTCGATGCAATCTCTTTGATATTTTATTGCTATTGGAGATAAATTCATTGGATTTAAAACATAAATAAAATCTCTGCAGCGACATCAGTCATGTATCAGCTTAGTGTGTTACTCGAAAATGTCGTCTACTGAAAATATAAAATTAATAGTATTTGAACTCCCAACAATTATAAAGCTATAATTAGAATAAGTCACTATCAAAAATGGTTTCCACAACTCAATAATATAATTAAATTAGATCGGCTGGTGTGAAATAAATAATTTGATGCAATAATTAAATTTCTCTTAAATATTTGCAAACAAATTTTCCAAGAATATATTTACCGTATTGATCGGAATAACAATTTGAAAATGTTTATATACAAATTGAATGGAAACTACAATCGAATGATGTGGATTTAGATTACTTATTTTGTTACCAACTATTAACACCACCTTCCGACTAGAAGTTCTCATCCAGCACATTTTGATGTAGCATAACTACAATATGTGTGCAAATTTTAAAAAATGAACAGCAAAAAAAATTTTTGAATGTGTGTTAAAATCAAATTTTAAAAAAAGACACAAAAACAAAATTATTTTAACATAAACACTTTAAACATACATTAGCGTTCCTAATTAAGACTAAATCCTTGAATTGAATTGAATTGCATTAAATTATATTAAGTAATAATTTTGTGTTTCTGCCAAGAAATGAGTTTCTTTATTTTATATTTCTGTGATAATAATGATGAAGCGAAATATATTAACATACGAAAACAATTTGAAATATCTTTTTGAAAATATTGATGAAAAAAATGGATTCTACAATATTTATATCCGCTGAAAGTGCAGCAATGGCGGCTAGTACGTAGATGAAATTGTTTTTAGGCAACAAATATGTTAAGTTTCACTGGAATATTAAAACATAATTTATGGAAATATCCTTGTTGATAAATAATATGTTTATGACAAGCATTGCAATGTTAATAATTGTTTCAATTGGATTTTGATTCTCTTTTATCTGTATTAAGATAATTGACGATTTGTAAACTATGGAAAAATGTACGATACTGTCCATCATTGAAAGATTGATATCTTATTTAAGTTAAATAAATTGAAAATCATTTATCAAACTGAAGAATGTTTCTTTTCGGTATGTTGGATTAAATGTAGTTTCTTTCTCGACAACGGTGGCAGTCGATTTTAGCAAGGTAAGAAATTTTACCAGTATTAACAATTTTAATATCCTCCATAAAATAAGCAAGGGGAAAAGTTGGACTACCTGGAATGCCTTCAGATTAGGCGGGCCGCACAGAATAAGGAAAACCTGCGGAATAAATTGACCCTTCCCTTCCGTTCTCTACTCCTTCAACCATTCATTATTTAATAATAAAACCAGGAAATATTTGTAAATTGTATTAAACCTGAAGATGATCTAATGATCGAAACATGTAATAAAGTTTAAAAAAATTGTGAGTCAGAAAAATCAAGTTTAATTTTATTAAGATTTTATTACATTATGGCTTATCAAGAGTATACACAACTTCCTATAACTGATATTTGGGTGTAAGGATTGGGATCGCAACTACGAACCTATTCTCTACATCCAAAATACAAATGCATCACTCGACTGCCAAAGGGTAAACAAATTTGTTACATTGCCCGTTGAGGAGGGGCACACTGATTTTTGAAGGAAAAGTTGTGGAATAACTCGCATAACAATAATTGACTCATCCTCCCTCTCAAAACAGTCGGGAACATCAAAAAAAAATCGAAATGTTTCCGTCCGTCTGTGTTACCAAGTTTGGTCCTGAGGCAGCCCTAATAATCCGATTTTAATTTTGTATTTTTGTGCATTTGAAAGACGCAGTGCTGTTTTATATGTAAAAAAATTCAAACTTCTACAAGCTTAAGTCTTGCAAGCTTTCAAATTTTCTAATTTTTTTCAAATAAATTTAGATTGCACAATTAATATGCGCAATCTACTGAATCGATTTTGTTGAAAATTGGTGTGCTGTTTAATTACACTAAAAAGACTTTCTAGGCGAACTATGAAGGTCGTTAATGTATTCTAAATGGAAAAAAATAAAAAATGCTTTTCCCCCTTTATTGCTATTTTGTGGCAAGGGTTAAATGTTTCAAAATTTTTAACCAATTCTATCTTGTAGAAAATTTTACTACGCAACTTTTTTTTCCACATTGCTTTGTTCTAAAAAAAACGTTTTAAAGTTAGGAGTGAGAAAAATAGAGGAAAAAGGTTTTTTTTTAATTTTAAACATTTCAATTTTTTTAATGTTTCTGACTTTTTTGGGAGGATAAGTCAATTATTGTTATACGAGTTATTCCACAACTTTTTCTGCAAAAATCAGTGTGCTTCTCCTCAACGGCCAACTGAAAACAGATTCGCCCTAATCTAGAATGCACAGCTGTAATTTTGATGAAAAGATAAGTTGATCGGCATCTATGAAATGTGTTATTGAATGATGAATCAGTATTAACTATGAATACGAACCAGATCTCACACTACACACCTACGAAGGCCCTTTATTATATGATGCAATAAGGTAGAATTTTTTTTTCATTACAGGTGATCCTTTATATGTGTCAATAAGCAGTTCCACGTAGATTTTTCACCCAGGTTCGTTGCAATAAAAGAACAAGCCGTGTATGAGCTTCAAAAGGCACGCGCTTTGAAGTCCACACTAAAAAATTCCCAGTAATATCTGCATAAATATTAAAGAGAATAATAAATATAATAATACTCTAAACAATGAGAAGACTTCTCTTGACTTGCTGTAGTTGAAATGTGTTAGTGTTGATCGAATCATCCTATTCATTATTTTTTGCTTTTATACGCAAATATATTTTTTTGCTTGATAACATCTTTTTAAAGCATCCAATCATATTGAAAATATTTTTTTTTTAATATAATTTTTGACTTCTCTGAGTTTTTTGCGTAGTCTTCTGAGTTTTCTGCGCAGACTTCTAACTTGACAAACTTGTTGATATATGCACAAGGCCATATCAGTACACCTTTCCCCAATAATTCTAGTCAGGTATTCACTTCACATCGCTTGTTCAAAAAAAATTTCCAAAACTATCTTTTACAATTTGTTAAAATAAAGGTCGTAAAATAATGATTTCCGACCATTAGCCGCCTCGTTAGCTGAATTCTAAAAACGCCTACAGATAGGCACCAGCTTATATGCACGCGGCGAATACACTTCGTGTTGCAGTATTCTCTCCCGTGCTGAAGATCGCAAAAAGTATTTAATCGGCGCGGTACCTTCTGTTCCAACAGAGCGATTATTTTATATATGATATGAGCAACGCTAAAAGAAGATACCTTAAAGAAAAGCTGCATAAATGTTTCTGCAGACAATTGACACAAAATATTGGAGGCGCAACTAAGTATTTTCGATTGCTTGAATTGGTGAAGATGAGTTTTTCTCAATAAATATTTGCTAAAGATAACGACGGGAATCTTTTATACCAATAAAAACGCATTGGTTTATTGTTTTGCGCGGAATTTTGGGTGTAGACATCCTCATAATGGGATGGTATACCGAAAAATGGCATCGCAGAACGAATTGGTACATCAATACCAAGCGAATAATTCTATAATACATACGCATGTTTTCATCCGTCGTTTGTGGAATTCATCATTAAAAGCACTTGATTGACCATGTGAGCACGCAATTCGTGCATGAATTTTCATATTCCATTTGTTTTGCGTCATTTTTCTAGTTTGGTCCACGTTTCTGCTAACTCAGAAATCACTGGCTACTAGCTCAAGGACCAAGAACATTTTTCAGTGAGAGCAATGAGCAGCATCATGGATATGAGGTACTGTGAATATGCTATTTGAATAGAGTGTAGCTTCGTTACCTCTTTGGACAACTAATGCTGGTGATAAACTCCAGGCCTCGATTTATATGAACTTTTCAGTCTACAAAACCGTACAAAAAGGCATAAGAATCACAACGGAAAATTTCCTTGTTAAAAAGACCCATTTATTTGTATAATCCCGGACCAACATCTTTATGCATTGAAGAGATCACGTTGCACGCGTTCCCATGCTTCCAAACGACCATGCTCGGGCCTGTATTTCACATTACAACCGTCCTGTGCAAGTCGCTCGTCGTCGCGCAGCTTCTCGTACTCGTCACGATCATATTTGGTAAATCCCCATCGTTTCGAAATGAAAATCTATTTCGGAAGAATTGGCGTTAGTAATCACTTGGCTGAATTGATTGAACAATTTCTCACCTTTTGACGGCCCGGGAACTTGAACTTGGCACGCCGCAAAGCCTCAATCACTTGAGCCTTGAAACGGTCGCTCGCGCGAACCGACATGATCGGTTGGCCGATGCGAACACGGGCAACGGTGCCTTGAGGTTTCCCGAAAGCGCCTCTCATTCCAGTTTGGAGCCTGTTAATGAGTAAATGGACCTTATTAGATATTGCGACAATCAATCCGATGTCATTCAAATTGTTCGAGTTTATATTTTCAGTATTTCTGTCAAAGTTATGATTGTAAACACGGTTGGATTCATAACCCAGTGCTCGAAGCAATCTCATCATAAAAAGTAGGCATAGTCTACGGCTAAGTACATTCAGCATGCAAGTTTCATACATTAAGCAAGGCATGTGCTTCTGGTACTCCGCGTTAGTGCATAGACTATTCCTTATCGCAACTTGGCTAGCAAAATGTAGAACTACTCACCTATCGGCTCCGGCACACGACAACATCTTGTTGATTCGAATCACGTGGAATGGATGAAGTCGCATTCGAATGTGGAATTGATCCTTGCCGCAATGCTTCACCAAGTACTTGTTGGCGCAAATGCGGCCCGCTTCCAGAGCTTCCGAGCTGAGCTGTTCATATTCGTCGGAGACCAAATGGACGCACAGTGGAAAGTCCTCGACGGTCGCCTTTTTACGGCCCAAATCGAAGATGCGGATCTTGGCATCGGGAACACCGCGACAGAAACGCGATTTTGGATACGGCTTATTTTTGCAGTAGCGATAACTAGAAACAGAAAGAGACTTTCATAAGCTTCCACAAGGTTAACAGATTCTTCTCATGCACGTCACTGTCCCGTTTTGTTGTCATACATTTAATTGAGAGTCCCGCCGACAAAACTAGGTGGTCTCCCACCCATAAATGTATATTTTCATATGCCTCGACGCGGCGCGGAATTAAAACAGAATCGTCAAGTCCCGCCTGATCAAAATCGTCGCGTCGAGGGAAACCACACGTCAATCCCCGTAAACAAGTTGTTTGGTTACTCACCATCTTGCCGGACGTCGGCCCATCTCGACCTGAAATTTAGTTCCATTTTAGAAATATTCTCAGTAAAGCACACTATTAGTATTCAATCGAATATCATCGACCTTCCAAGTGGAAATCAGTCGTAATATCAATCGATTGCACTCGATTTATCCACGATCCCGATACTTACTGCGGCCTTCTTTCACTGAAAGTCGGACAAGAAAGACAGCTCGCACAGCAGTTGTTCGCGACTTCCGCCGCTTGAAGTTTAGACCAGATTGGCCACCTAGCGTCGGGCACGAGACCTGAACAGTTGTAACGTTTTCGAATAATTAATTTGATTTTTAATGATCCATTTTCATGTCTCCTAGTGTTCTATTCTTCTTATTTACTATCTGCTTTGTTTTCATGGGTACTCGCGAAATTTTCTCAATCACTAATGAAATATTCGCGAGCAATAACGTTGTCAGTTTTTAGTAGGTGAAAAAGACTTCTCTCGTCAAATTATTTACTTTAGATTTCTAGGATGTATATTTCTATTCGATATATTCAATTAACTCTGATTCAATTGATAATCAAAAATTTGATTTGAATGAATGAAAATGAGACTTTTTAAAAAAATTAACTAGCGGATGAATAATATTTTACTTCTGTTTGTTTTTGTATTTTTTTATGTTTAGATTAATGACTTATTGTAGCGCTGAAGAAAGGCACAACTAATGCCCGAAATATATTTTTTGGTAATAAGAAACCGAAATCATACATAGAGCCATATGTAGTGTTTTTTCTTTCCTGATTTTGCATGTTATCATCTGAACATACTAGCCTTCCCTGCTTAAACAAAATTCATAGTTGCTATGTTTGAAATCCAATTAAAAAGAAAAAGAAATGTGCATTGTGTGTTGAATTCAGATCAAAAATCCGTATTTAAACCTATAGCCAAAATTCGATCATTTTGTTTTCGGTTTCACCGGTTTATTTTCAGGGTATGAATAAAATTTTACAAAAAACATCTAATAAAAAGTTAAGGTAAAAGGTAAACATGACATTAAAATATGTGACGAACCAAGCAAAAGCCTTGCTTGCTACTCTGGTCCTTCTCCTTGCCTCGGTATCTATGTACATAAGTAAATAGCAATAAAAACAGGTGCCAGCGCTGTGAACACATCTTGAATGAGTGATGACCATCTTTGTCAACAGAATAGGGTCGACTGGAAAGAACAATCGGTGGGAAAATAAAATACTAACCTTGAATTGCATAAAATTATGGAAAAGGAATGTTGAGTGAAATAAATATGTGAAAGTAGCATGGAAATGAAGAAAAACGATGAGAGGGAGAGAGAGTTGCTGGTTCCTGGATCATCAAAGATGATCGTGGCAGATTAGTCTTATCGATCCGTAAGGCAAGCCACATAGTTGTGCTGTAAATATCGAGCGCGAACAGAACGAGTCTTTTGTAACAAGCCCTTAATAAATATTATACTATTCTGGCAAACCAGCTAATTCTACTAAGCGCAAGTAAAAATTTAACTAAAATATAGTAGGAAACCAACTCAACATTCACTTCTACAAGTGTCCTTACACCAAAACAATTCATTATTAAACCAATAAGAACAAAAATAAGTAGCGTAAATGGTTCAAAAAAGCTCACAAACGCTGGATACACAAATTCATGCTGTTTTCACAGACGTTTGAATTTCAGTTCAGGCAAAACGATATTTTTATTTCAACATGACCTGTTATAAGGTTTTTGTCGGTCTGAAAAGAGTTCTGAGAATAACACATTTTGCATAAAACAATTAACAATTCCCGGATTCTTTTCGCAATTGTCGCACGTTTATTTATGATTAACCCTTTTTTTTCGTCGTTGGAAGGTGGGAATCTTCAAAAGATACCGATTGGCTCCAGTCTCACGATATGCCGGATATGCTTCCTCATGCATTCAATATTTCATTTTAAATATTTCTAAATTCTTCTCAAGCATCAAAGAAGATCACAAGTTCTGGTTCACTGTGTCGCTTGCACAGTTCTACTTTTTTTATTTTATGATTTATTATTATTATTTTATATAACGTCAAAAGCATCAAAAAAAATATTTCAACATTGGTCATGGCAGTGCACTTATGGACCATTTCATTTACCTTCCCACTAAAATGAGCAGCGGCAGATGAACGCCTATTTTTAAAATAACTGTCGCTCAAGTTTGTCCAATGCGAATTGCTCACAACCAGTGATATTAGACGCAAGAAGAAGAAGAAGAAACGAAAACATTCAATTTAACCTCACACAAATACAATGTACCGAATAACGAAAGTGTCCTCGCTCAGCCTACCATTCAAACAAATCAGATTGTTCTCTGCAACATTAGTGACAGGCTGTGACACAAGCCATCAAATCCCTCCCGAATTACAATCGAAAATACTGTTTAGTTCCTTTTTGGAAAGTCAAAAGCCTAAACTGGGATACAAAAGGAATCGTGCTTTGGAGGAGGCACGTCGCGCATACGAAAAGAGGGAAAAACTAAACCGTGTCCATGTAAAGCCATTTCCGCAAGCCTTGAAGTTCTTACTGCCCACCGCGCAATTGAACGAAGGACGACACCAATCCGGAGAGGTGGAAGCTCCCAGTGAAATTCCTGCCATCAAGTCGAGAACGGAGCACCCGTCCGGTTGGATGACGGACTATGAGTTTTACGATAGCGATGACGAAGAGGAGCCCAAAAGTGGAACACCAGGTAAGAGTCAAGTAATTGGGTGATACCATTGTCCGCGGTACTTTGTTTCACACATGCCCTTAAGAATATTTTTAATGAGTATTTTGAAAGCAATGCAAAATCCTTCGCCACCTTCTTATTTTTCAAAATGGAAATATACTCACGCAGATTTTGTATACGGTTTTACCCCAAAATTTTCCGAGAAAATTGTTGATAATATAATATTTTGTGCCTATAAGACTATTCCTTCTATGTCCATTCACTTTCAGACCCATCAATTCCTCCATCGAAGATTCCATGCAGTGGCTGCGGTGCTGTTCTACACTGCGCTGACACAGGTCTTCCAGGTTATATTCCGAGTGAAATATTCCGCGGCCGTACGGACAAGGAATTGAAGGTAAAGGAAAATTAATCATAGCACCTGCAACTCTAATCTCATTCGCTTCACAGACCATCATCTGCCAACGATGCCACTTTCTGAAAACCTATAATATAGCATTGGACGTCGCCATTTCGCCGGACGACTACGTGCGAACGCTCAAAACCATTGAATCGAAATTTGCCTTGGCGATCCTCATTGTGGATCTGCTTGACTTTCCTTGCTCCATTTGGCCGGGAATCCAAGATATCCTAGGAGCAAAGCGTCCTGTGTTCGTAGTTGGCAATAAGGTTGATTTGCTTCCGAAAGACTCGCCTGGATACTTGAATCGAATCAGGGATTGTCTAGGACAAGCGGTTGTTAGTGCAGGTTGGTCCCAGATTGTAGCGAATTAAAAAACCATTCTCTCTGACCTCAAATAGGAATCGACAGGATGAATATCAAGCACACTGCTCTGATTTCCGCCAAAACTGGATATGGGATCGAAGAGCTTATCAACAAACTGCATGAAATCTGGAAGTACGATGGGGACGTCTATCTGGTTGGCTGCACGAACGTCGGCAAGAGTACGCTGTTCAATGCATTGCTGCAATCCGACTACTGTAAGGTAACAAAACTCGTTGTGTTCGATTTTTCGAATTGTATCAAATGATCCCCAATTTCAGTCTGATGCTTCAAACCTAATTCAAAAGGCCACCGCGTGTCCCTGGCCCGGTACAACACTGCAAATGCTGAAGTTCCCAATCTTGAGACCGTCGGGTGCGTTTGCTACAATCAAGTATACATTTTAGCACATTGAAAATAATCTTTCCGTTCAGATATTCGAATCTATCAACGTCACAAAAGATTGTTCTCCGAACGCGCTCAGTTGCATGCCGAACAAGAATTGCGCAAGGACCAGATGAAGCTGACTGGCAAACCTGAAAGAGCTTCACTGATCGGGCATATAGGCATGTTCATTTTTAGTGTAAAACATTCCTTCAAGACTTTGCTAAAAGTTCGCCTCAAACTTTCAGGAAGAACATTCATGGACCACACAGAAACCGCAGATCCATTTACTGTGTCGAAAGGAGTCAATCCGCTGGTGACATTAAATGAAAAAGACAATGCGTATGTTCGAAGCAAGTGGTGCTACGACACTCCGGGCGTAGCTCATCCCGATCAGGTAAGGACTTAAATCTAATATTCAATGAATAAGTACTCAACGGGACTACGAAATAGATTTTAGACTTGCTGACCACCGAAGAGATATTGAAAGTCATGCCAACGAAGATCATCCATCCGCAATCATTTCTTTTGAAACCGGGCATGAGCGTGTTTTTGTCCGGTCTAGGTCGACTGTGTTTAGTAGAAGGACAGAACAGATTCATTCGGTAATCCATCCATTTGAACAGGTACGAATGTGTGCTTTGTAATATTTTCATTTTAGAGTCCATGTCTTCACGTCAACGGAACTGCCCATTTTAATAACTCCAACAGAATTTGCCGACGAGATTTATCGACATCTTCGAGGTACAGAATATTTACCGGTGCCGCTAAAGGACGAGGAGAGAAAGCGTGAATGGCCTGGACTGGAAACCTGCAGTCCTTTCACAGTAATTGGACAAGTCGATGAAGGATCGACATGTGGTAGGCAAACAATTTACATATGAAATCTAATAATCTATTTCTCACAATTGCAGATATCGTCTTATCGTCAGCTGGATGGATAGGAATTGAGTTGCCGATGGGAAGTGCTTGCACTTTGCAGGCTTGGACACCACAGAAACGTGGAATTCACATACGAACTCCCGCCTTAATTTCAAACACAAACAACCTGCGCGGCGCACGAATACGAGGCTCGCTAGCATACAAAAAGAAAATCTGTAAATTATAAATGAAATCTTATTTATTCAAGCATTGTGAGGACTTCATGTAAATAGTAGAACAATTAAGTTAAATTTTCGATGCACAATTGGTTTTACTTCTTGGTACCGACCATGTTGAAAAGCTTATCCTTAGCGATTTGAGCCATCAAACCGTGGATCAGTTCGATTGACGCGCGACTACAATCTCGCGTTGCCTTTGACAACTTGTCTTCAGTTCGTTTCTCATTAACATCCCCTGAAATTGTCGAAAATTGAATTACCATCGGAGATGCATGTTCAATCAAATGTTAGCTGTACCTGTGACAACAAATGGTCCTCGTCCCAAGCTGGCCTCGCTCTGTTCCAACTTCTCCGACAAGTCGAAGATTTGTCCGGTCGTGTAGTCGGTATTGCTCAAAAGTCCCGAGCTGCCGAGCGTATTGACCCAGTACTTATTCCAAAGCGAGTCGAGAAGTTTCCGATCTAAAGCCGACTTGAAGTAGGTCACTTCCAATGGATAGTATTGCTTGCAGTGGACGCCGAAGTCCTCGATTTTGTTCAAAGGAATCGTTTGGTATTCGGACGGCTCTTCGTTTGGCGGTTTGTAGCCTAGATGGGAAATAGTTGACCTTAAAGAACTTTTTCTTAACATAGTTCTTCATGATTCAATAAACTTTTAGTTACATTTAACTGGATTTGAGTTTCACAAACTCTGAAACTATAAATTTTGGATGACTTCTCAGCAAAGAATGCAACAGGAATTAGTACACATCATATGTCAACTTTTAAGGTGGTTACCAGACCAGGTGGTCTTAACACCACGGGCTTCTCAGGCCGCGCGTAACGATGAGCTCGCACCAAAGCCCCCATAAATATACTAGTCAGTAGCCCATAACAAGTATTGGCACTGCCTTTCCGAGTATGAGTACCAGTTTGATCCAGAGCTTGCATGGACTCTCTCTCGTTATCCCTGGTACAGATTCGGACCTATCGGCATCCTTACCGCTCGTTGGAAAGCGGCACACCTATTGATAACGCAACAGCATCACAATGTAGAAGGATTGCCGGATAGCTACCGATTCCAAACTGTATTAGAAATGATTGTACCCGCTTTGGGTGTCAACCACCGCCACCAAGTCGTAACCTACTAGTTCTCTCGCCGACACCGACAGGGACATCCCTTGGCACCAGTATACCATGGTAAGATTTCGAGAAAGTGCGTGCACAACCTCTTCGAAGGAATTAGTACAGGAAGAATGGTTTAGTGTCTTCGTTTTGTAGTTTAAATTTCATTCATAAAACTAGCGCGAGACTTTCGAGTATGAAAAGAGTGCCACCACTAATAAATCAACAGAGAACAAAAATACTTCAAATCATTTAAGTTTGCAGTTTAACACTGTAAAAACGGCAGCTTCAACTTCCTTCGGTGGTCAACCGGGAACTCCTGGTGAAAATAGGTACCTTTTATATGAAAATAAACCCGGTTCAAATTCAGAACTGTTTCTCATTGCAGGCTCTGGGGAATCAAAGTGGAAATGGAGCACATTCTATTTGAATGCGATGCAACATTCCAAAGACAACTAAAACATCTAGACAAAGGTTATCTAACAGCAAAAGAAGTTGCAATTTCAGTTCCACGAGGTATTTTGGGAATCTTCATTTCTTTAAACCTGTAATAGCACGAACCGCAGCAAAATAAATCCACTCATCGGTCGCATTTACATCAAATCCACACCATACCTTTGGGATACGTCCGAAAAGCGCCCAGGCACACTTTTCCAGATGAAACCGTGCGCACCGGATCCACGACAATTGCAACAAATGGTTCCTGGAAGTTCTGGTTGAGCATCTGTGTTGAAACATCGATTCCCGACAACCAACACCCATAGCCAGGATGACTGTGATACCATCCAATCGCATTTTCGAGCCGCCCCACCTCTTTGGCCGAATCGATATACGCCGACATGTACTCGTACGCTTGCGACTGGGCATTCACGCGAGTCTCGGTGCCTTCAACCGGCAGAGCAAATGCATCCATCACAATCTACATGCAATGAAAGGTCGGATCAGTACAACTTGCGACATTTCACGCCAAGCTCACCATTGTGTTGTCCTCGACCTTCCCTAAAAGCAAGCCCATTACTTCTAATGTACCTCCCGAACGGGCATGCATGACCATTTTGAGTAACGATAGTGCGGATATGTTGATATCTTTGAAATAGTGAGGGTCCTTCTCCCACGGCCTCGTCTCAATTATTTGCTTCTGTTGATTGTCATCGAATCGGAAGATCTCGTCACACGTTGGAACGGTTTTCACATTGTTCTCGAGCTCCCAAGTCATCTTGGCCATCTCGGAATCCGACATTCCTGACATTATCTCGATTCTAGCAGTTATTTACGACAGTTAGAATGCAATGTGTCTTTCGTTTCTTTAACAATGACAGAATTTCAGACCGTCAACAAATTATGTCTTCTTCTTGCTCTACCTGTGAAAGCTGCTGATTGTTGGCAATGCAGTTCACTATGTCAAATCGACAGGCACCTCTAAAGGTGTTTTGACAATACCGCTGACAAGTCGCACGAACGGACCGAGAGTGCATCGCAGTGGATTACGTTGATTGTTTGGTGTGTGGCTGTTGCAGGTCATTCCCGTGTTTTCATATTGCATCGTGCCATAACTGCACTGTTTGTACAACAAAGTGTTTTATCGAATGATAGTTATCGAGTCCTCGAAAGGTAATTATCTCAAGCAATTCATTCACACCGTCAACGCAGAAGACACTAGTTAAGGGTTCTTCATGTTCAACTATGATCGAACTTGTTCCTGTATGCAATCAATGATTAGAGAAATCTTTTGTCCTGAATCGCTTCGTGATAATCTAACGTTTCTACGCGCATGTGCTTAGGCTTTGTCCGATGCAGTGATTTCTTTGTTTGCAACTGGAAAATCCTCAGTCCTCGGCTGGGATGAATCATCCCCGTCTGGAATTCCGAGTTGGAGCAGAACATTGCGTCGAATGACGCAATCACGCAGAACCTCAGGAATACAACAAAAAATATGCTGTCCTTATCGAAAGAATTGTTTAGTTTTGTCGTTCTCGATCAGCACAAGTTATGTGTTGGCGCTTGTCGATGTTTGTTCACCAAATGATGCCAGCGACATTCGGTTGGCGTCTCTACGTCTAATGGGACAGAACAAACATGATGTTTCATGGATATTGGCTTGTGTGGCACAAACCTTAACATACGTATGTAATTCATTTGCACGCAGCTCGCAGCCAATGTTATTTATAAGATTCGCTGTTGTAAGGTTGTATTTCCTCCAAGCTCTGAACAAAGAACATTTCTAATATCCTAAATGTTTACTGTACCGTCTAAATGACCGGAACGAATAGAACTGCATCTGATTCCTGTTTATTCTGAAATTGGCTATGCTCAAGTATTTATGCCTGGTCGCGATCCGTTCCAATTATCTGAACGTAAACAAGAATAGACGTAAATTAGTCTTTCACAGTTTATTTTTGCCACGGTCTTTCCTAAAGTTTTTCATTTTATTTTTTATATTCTAGCTAACCATTTCCAATGGAGGAGGAACATCGACGAATAATCAAAGAAAACATCGACAAATTGGTGTTGAAGACCGAATTCAATGTGCTTATGAAATGTTGCGTTCAAAGGAGTATTATCTCACCGATAATGGTAGAGAATCTCCACAAAGTAAGTTCATTGCTACTGAAATGCTATTCTATTCCTGTCGTATACAAATAACTTGATTGCTGCATGAATTGACGGGAAAGTTGTGATGTACGCTGACGATAGGATATTGATTCACTCAGGTATCAATCAAGCTGACTTAGAACGAAAGACAAACACCGACTTAGACAAACATTCCCACTGGATTATATAAAACAAATTCACATTGAATACGAATAAAACCAAATACATTATCTTCAAACAAACAAAAAAATACTCTCCGAGAGTTGAACATTAGGACTTAGGAAAAACTAACGTGGACGCCGCATATAAACGACATGAGGGAAAAAATAGCAGTTATCGTTGGTCGGCTCCATCGTTTCAGCCATTTTTTAGTTAAAAGTAAACACAAATTAAAAATGCATACATACTTTCTAAAATTACATAAAGGATCCAAATTTGGAGTCAGACAATGAAAAATAAGCTCATAATGCATGTTATGTAACATAATATCCTTTGAAATCATGCTAGGCAAACATTTACTGGAAACACAAATTATTAATTTAAGTTTATTGTGCAAAGAAGAAACAAGATTGGAAACATTGAACACTACTAAATAAAAATTGTTGAAATACTGAAACTATTCCCTTCATTCATTGAGATGCCGTTTCAACCAAATCAATTCCTTTGCGGCACTGCGTCGATCGTCAATTGAGGGGTGTGCAGCATTAAGGAGGCAGCTTCAATTTTTGCGATTTCGAGATTAGAACATGATAACCCATTTAAAAAATATCTCCTCATAGTGGTGCAATAAAGAGGCACCCCTGGTCACTAATTCTTTCATTACTCGTTAGATTGCAGCAGCTTCACTAGTGTGTGATGTGCAATAAGGGAGCAGCTCCTGGAGCTACCACTTTCTTGCACCACACGTCAGAAGGTTTGAGCTTAAGTCACTGAACCGGCAGTGTAAATTGAATGCTTCTACTGTGTACATCGTTGCTATCGTGCATTCGTTTTTATTACATAGAATGTGTAACTTGAGTGAATTTTTTTCTTTCGGTTATTTCGACAACTATGAGCCAGAACTTGACACAGCAACTAGTGATGAATTTAGTCCTGATATAGTTACAGTAAACGAAGTTGAAGATTCGTCATGACGACCTTCAGAAAGAGTTAAAAGAAGAAAGAAGCGGGACGAGTCCCGATGGAAAAGAAATATCCGGATCTGTAACGTCAAACAGGATATGATTTTGAACTTCATTGACACATTGAAACGTCTCTTTTTAAAAACTCCTGTCATAGGCGTTCCAGATACTATTCGCAAAGAGAAGTACTTGATAACTAAATATAAAATATTCATTTATGAAAGTACGGCAATCGACCAAGGCATTCTTGCAGTGAGGGAGCGTGTTTCACTATTGGTTCGTCATCATGTAAAAATATTGGGATCACAAAACCTCATCGTGAAGTTCACTAGTGACTTTCGACCTGCTTACACTCATCCCCTACTCTTGAACTTAACGACGTAATGAGCCTCGCATGCAAATATGTCGGAGAAAATGAGATGCCATTCTAAACGAACTAAAATGTAAGGGTCCTTCCGTAGAGAAAGCTGACATTATGCCAAAATTGCGTGTGCCTTTATCGTACCGCAAAATTTGTTTTGCAACTTCAACATGTTCCTTCGTTGGTCTTTGTTACGGAAAAATACTAGCAAATCAATAGAGACTAAACAAAAACGATAAAAACAAAAGTATGTCAAGAAAAACGTCCACACCTGCATAGTTCCATAATGCGTTCACTTCTTTATCTTGTTTAGGTTATGCACAAATTTTCAGCGATTATAAAATACGCTTCACATTTCGCTTTCTTTATTTTTAATCAAGGGAATGCAAAAAATATTGATTTTAACGCTGCGTAGCGCCTTTCTTTGCCCCAGTCTTGCTCAGGATATTTAACACGTTTCTTTGGGTTTGTAAAGTTGCTTTAGGCAATGGCTTGGTGAGAATATAGACCTACTGATCTTTCGTGGACACGTGCTCAAAAGCAAATTCTTCATTGTTTTACTTTTCACGTATAAAATGATAAAGAATATAAGTTTCGTTCGCTTATGAAACTCCAGATTTTTTGTGAGTATCGTGGCGCGTATGTTGCCAATTTTCAGGGTGGTTTTCAACACATGAAAAAAAGCCAGATCGCTGAGTAGTTTCTGTCGTGGAGAGAGGGCCAAGGTTCTTTGCTTCATTGAGTTCCATGTCACGACCGAGCCGCCGAGCCGTATCTTCAGCGTAATCAGTGTCACGTAAATCTTTTGGCGAAGGAAAATCGACCCGTCGACGAACCTCTCTCTCTATCCGCAGTCCTCGGTATATGTTGGCTTTCTCAGAGGTTACACTGAACTATCTCGTGAGTTCATCCAGCAGTACCTTGGCCGTCGCTTCGTTTGTAGCCGCGATGTGTCCATCGTTTACGTAGATTGCTAAAATTATTATGTCCGTCTTGTGGGGTACACGCCCACTTTATTGAGGACGAACACACGAAAATTTTGGTTCCAACATTTAGACGAATGCTTGAGCTCACAAAAGACTTTGATTTAGATTGCAGACTCTTCCACTGCCTTCCTCATATTCCTTGGGTTGTCGAATTAAAACCTCCCCCTCGATTTCACCGTACAGGTAGGCTTTTTTATATCGAATTTATGCAGATGTAGGTTCCTACGACGCTACAACTGCTAGAATAAATGGACTAAATGTTTTTCCGATGAAGATGAAACGCTAATAGACACTGACTGACACTGAATGAAAAACATACTATAAAGTTTCCAAAGCTAACTTTTACTTAAGATTGACAAAAAGACATTCAACAATTGTATCCTGAAACTGTTTATTCCACTTCACAACATATCCTTATTTTTTCAGAAATTCCCTGACAAAACGGAATGCCATCGTCAGTTATTTATGAAAATAACAAAACGTGGACCGAAAGCATTCCAACTGCTACTGGATATATTAAAAGATGAATTTCCAGCTGCAGAAAAGGTGCTATATCGTGAAGATTCGATTAGTATACATGAAAATAAAATTATGGAAGGATATCGATCGAGAGACGATGAAAAAATGTCGCCGACCATTGAATGGAAGCGACCAGTAAACGAGACTGATAGTTTCGAAATTTATAATCCGATCGATGACAATGAGCCTCTCAAACTGGAAATATACAGCAAACAAACCAATCACGATCCATCAATCGTTGTAGAGAAATCCATGAAAGTTCATTATGACGAGCGCGTCGATACGTATCCAATGCGTAGCGTTTATCGGGGTGTTTTTCTACTGGTCAACATAATAACATTTCCGGCTGCGAAGAAACGTAAGGGTGCCGAAATCGATCGTGAGAACCTGATTCATTTGTTCCGTGAATTTGGATATGATGTTTTCTACTACGAAAACCTAAGATTTGATGAATTCAAGGATATACTGAAGCAACTGCTGAATTCGAATTACACTCGAAGGACTGAAAGTTTTGTGATGGCGATTTTGACCCATGGCACGATGGAGGATGGCAAGGAGCTCGTAGAATTTCACGATGGCGTTGATATGAATTTGGCAGATATTGTGGACAATTTCAGTAATAAAAACTGTCCGAATCTGTTGGGGAAGCCAAAGATTTTTATATTCCCATTCTGCAGGTAAATTATTTCATGTCTTAAGTGTTTCACATAAATTTCATAGTTTCTATTATGTCACAGGGGCTCGATTTCCGACCGGGGAACTTATGGCGAACTCAACCGGAAATATGCTCAGACGGATGGCATCTCGCGAACAATAAATAGTCCAACATTATCTGACATAATAATATTCTATGCTTCGGTGCCGGGCTATAAAACACACAGAGATCCGGACACCGGCTCCTGGTATGTTCAAATGATGTGCAAAGTGTGGTCCAAACATGCACATAATACGGATGTTGAAACGCTTGAGAAGAAGGTCGGCGAGGAAACGGGCAAAATAAGATCGGACAATAGACTGCAGACTTCAAGTCGTGTGACATTCGGCTTTAACAAAGCGTTGTATTTCAATCCAGGTTTTTGCCAAGAGACTGCCAAGTAGATATAGGATTGTGTGGAGCTGGTCTCAAAATTATTTAGACAATTATTTTTAACATTAGTCAAGTGAACAAAGTAAATATTTATCAAATATTTTATATATAAATAAAATTTTACTTATTGTGGTATTTTTAAAAGTTGTAGTTTCAATTTTAAAATAGTGACCACTGAATCGAATTTATATACAATTGTGATGGGCAACTGCGAGTTTATATGAGCGGACCAGGGCATAATCAGTCAGTAGCGGTATTACCACCAATCAACGTCGTGTGTGAGCTGAATAGTTCAATGGTTTGACGCGATGCTACATATATGTTTTGATTCGCAACTCATCATTGAATTTCAAGCGGCGCAAGAGGAATCTAGAAACTCCAAAAATTCCGCAGAAATCCCGTTATTGCAACAGGCAATTTGAAATAGTCTAAGAATTATGAAAACATTGTTATTATTCTCTAATATTCACATCGTTTATGATCAAATGCGTGATTATTATTACTAAGTAGTAGTCATTTTCGCATAAACTCTCGTGCAAGATTTAGCTGACGAGCAGGAAACATATTTGTACCACATAGAAATGACCTATGTGTCAGCATTCGAAATCCAGCTGCGATAACAATTGCTAGAAAACATAAGATTCAAGTAAAGAATAATCTTCAACGGAATTGCGGAACTTCCTCGACAATCGGCAGAAAGTCTTCGAACGGTTTGCATGTACATTTCAGTTGGGAAGTATTTGCGGTACAACGACCGAAATGAAACTCTCCTTCGCAATTGTTTTATATCCATTATTGGTCGGTGCGGAAGTGTTCATCCCTGATCGGATTTCACCAATCGAAAACAGTCCGGTCAATGAAAATGGTTTCCAAATCAACAACGTGCCAAGCGGAAAGTTTTTGAGGCCGATTTCGGGCGAGAGTTTTGAAAATACCGTGTACAAGTCTGGCTTCGACGATGTTAATCGCAAGTTCAAAAAGGCCATTGACACTATCAAGGAGAAGTTCAAGCGTCTGGATATGGTGTTTTTGATCGATTCAAGTTCCAGTGTTGGGAAAGTGAATTTCATCAGTGAAACGAAGTTTGTGCGGAAGCTTCTGAGTGATTTCAATGTCAGCTACAACTATACAAGGGTGGCAGTAGTTGCATACAGTTCTCAAGGAAAAGTTGTAAGTTCCAGCTAAACAAGTGTTGAAACCATTGCAACCATCCAAAGAGGTTGTCGCTACTTGTCCAGCGACGCCAAGCAAAAACTTGAGATAATTATTGCCATTGCTTATCAATGGTGACTAACAGTAATAGAGTTCATCTGCTTGGTTGTTGATAAGCTAAAATTTCACTACCGCTCCGCTAAGACGCATTGTTTATTACGTTAGGATGGCGATTACAGAATTATGTCAGTTGGTTGATAAGCCGTCGAACGGTCGGGGGCCTGACTGCTACATATGTAGCTATCACTTGACGTCATAAGCATACTTCCGGGATTTCCCGACCGTATAATCGTCTCTTCAATTCACAATGAATGCCGAAGTATTTTTGGAAGCTGAATTTGATGAAGTGAAAACGTTATGAGTGATATAAATTCATGCTTTTATTATTTATTGGTGGTTTCATCTAAAAACAAACACTCAATTTTACTAATAATTAAATCTGTGCAGAAATTTTTGTACGATAGAAATTGCCCAAAAAATTTCGGTTGTGGTAAGTGATGATGTATTGTGTAGATAAATTGAATTTCAAAATTTATCCGGATATGCAAACTAAGACTAGGGATGGCAGAAAATGTAAATCATTCGATTAATTGCCCATTTGATTAATCGAATTCTAATAGTCGATGTTCGATTAAATCGACATAAAACTAGCCGTTTGGTGCAACCTCACACGAACAACTTGCCAGTAAAATCTACATATCTATTAAAAACAATAGTAAAAATGATAATACTTTTAACCCTGTACTTCATACGAAGCCATATATGGTTCTTAATAATTACCTCTCAAGTTCTTCCAAGGATCACATGCGAGCAAACCAGTTATCATTCCAAAATAATTCGGTAACACGTAATTTCCAAAGAATGCCTTTTCTATGTTCAGTCTAAAGTTTATCTCACAGCAAACGATGAATTTGTAGAGAGTGGCAATAATTTAAAAATTGATCGACAAGTAGAAAATTCATTACATAATTTCAATTTGAAAAAAGTGCGTGTGTGACAAATAAAAATATATTTTGGTAAGTATGTGAAGTCTTATTTGCGGTTATTTTGAAATTTTTCAAAATAAACAGTGATGTATATGTTTTATGATACATTCTTCACATAGACCAAATATGGCATCGTATGCATTGGCACGTGCTTATTTAGTCTTTTTTCAGAAATGGATCTGGCACATTTTTCTGGACTTTTAAAGTATGTAAATCCTGCTCCGGGCGACGGATCACTTAGTGATGATGACGATATACTTGCTGCTGAGTCGGATAGCGAGTATATTGTTGAAAAAATGTTCGGATCGAGGCAGCTTTCTATCACAGTTTTGGAGACCGATAGTGAGTGCTCAGATACATATAATAAAAGTTCGGCCAGAAACCTTCCATCAACATCTACTGAAAGCCGAAAAATGCTAGAGAAAGTGAAAAAGGATAAGTTTGTGTGGAAGAAAGGCAATTTGGAATCTTATGACGACAAAAATTTTGAAATCTAGAACTGCCAGAATGTATGAGCGGCTTCGAAACGCCTGCATATTTTTTTTCATTTTTATTTACGGACGAATTGATGGACATCGTTGTTGAGGAATCAAATTTGAAAGCTCTTCAAGACAAAATCTGCACACCCGGCAGCATTGTGAAAAATGAAATCGAAAAATTCATCGGGATTACCATTTTCATGTCGCTTGTAAAGCTGCCTTCTGTGAGACATTATTGGAATAAATCTGTTGGTCAAAGTTTCGTCTACGAAACTATGGCATGTAACAGATGGGAGACTATAAAGAAATCCCTTCATTTTAATAATAATGAGAATTTTCGGCCGCTTGGAGCTCCCGAGCATGACAAATTGTTTAAAATCAGACCCGTTTTGGAAAATATTCCAATTGCAATACAATCTTGGATATTTTTAATTTCTAGACTTAAGTTTAATGTGTATATGTATTTAGAATTATCATTAATAAATAGGATAGTAGCAGAATGTCTTTTTCTTCTTTATTTAACATGCAGGTTCATATGCATGCCTATGTCGTGAACGCATACACAGCCATATATGGCATCCTAACATATTGTTTGTTATATGGCTTCAATTATTTTTTCAAGGACATGACATCCGGGACCCAAAGTTTTTGTGAAAATCTCTTAATTTAGTTAAATAATACTTTATTAACCACTTTTGGAATTTTTCTTTTACCTCTATCATAATGCATGCAGTATAGGATTAATAATGATAATGAGACATTACAGTAAGTGGAATGAGTCTGTGTATTTTTATATGAATATATTTTGTAATAATTAAAAATCTATAATTTTTGTTTGATACGAGGGGGGATCCAAAAGTAACGGGAATTTCGTTATAATTTTCAAAGTAATTTCCATTGACTTTAATACACTTGTTTAACCGTTTCTTCCGTTGTTCAAAGCAGTTTTTGAATTCACTTTCTGTTATCTTCTTCAACCCTACCAGCGATTTTCTCTTTCCCCTTTTCTTCAGTCCCAAAACGTTTTTCTTTCATGCCCCATTGGAGTGTAGGGAATAAAACAATTTCGCAAGGGACAAGGTCCGGCGAATAGGGCGGGTGAACAATTGGTGTCACGTCGTTTCTGGTAAAAAACTGATTCACAGACAGCGCGATGTGGGCAGGTGCGTTGTTGTGGTGGAAGAACCAATCACCTGTGCCCCAAAGATATGCCCTTTTCTTTCAGATGTTTTCCCTCAACCTCTTCAAAACTTCCAAGTAAAATCGTTGATTGACTGTTTGGCCGGGAGGAACAAATTTCGCGTGCACAACACCTCTGCAATCGAAAAAAACAAACGAGCATTGTCTTGATGTTTGACTTCACTTGGCGTGCTTTTTTTGGACGAAGAGAGAGCTGTTTGCCATTGGCTTGATTGCTGCTTTTTTTCGGGGTCGTATCCATAATACCATGATTCGTCACCAGTTATGACCTTAGACAAAAAATCTGGGTCCTCATTTAACTGATTTCGTAGTTCAAAAGAGGCTTGAAGTCGACGCTCTCTTTGGTCGTCAGTGAGAAGGCGAGAGACAAATTTTGCTGCGTCTTCTCATATGCAAATCTTTAGATAAAATTCTCTGAATCGAACTCCATGAGAATCCATATATCTCACAAAGTTGATCAATGGTTTGGCGACGGTCTTCCCGAACCAGAGCATTGATTTTGTCAACGTTGTCGTCCGTTCTTGAAGTTGAGGGACGCCCAGAATGAGGTTGGTCTTCAATCGACATCTCTCCATTCTTAAAAGGCGAAAACCAGTTGTAGACACGTGTTTTACTTAGGGCATCACTTTTATAAGCTTTTTTTAAAGCATTACAAGAGTTTCCGTAGGCGTTTTTCTCAACAGAAAACAAAATTTCAAAGCCGTGCGTTGCACCCGGCAGTCAATCATTTCACGTTTTCGCTGAAACAGAAAAAGTTGATTCACGGAAAAAAATCCCGCGGACGAACGGATGCACTCACAACGACCAGACTTTACACACTGACTTATAGAGAGTCACCGCTTGGAACCCCCCACTGTGCAACCCAACCCACCATTCTGCCGTCCCCCACCTTCCTACTCCCGTTACTTTTGGGTCCCTCCTCGTACGTACTCTTTAAAGCATCCATTTTGCTACTACTGCTATTAGAAAATCGCATTTAAAAACCAAAAGCTGTACCGCCAGATGTCATTTGGCCATCAGAATTGAATTCGTGAAAATGCATCACCGCACCCGAAGTGAATCATTACACTATTTCGCTAACAATTAAAAAATTATGTGTCCCGAGGGTATTTCTATCCGAAAAATAACATTGGAGTTTTTTTTCAATTTCTACAATTGCCCGTTTGTATCCACCAGGTTAGGTATGTGGATCAAATATCGGACCCATTACCCGAAAGCGACAAATGTACTCTTTTGAATGATGAACTACCCCGAATTGAGTTCGTAGCCGGTGGTACATATACGTATGGTGCTCTAGAGGAAGCGAAGGTAAACTAGTTGATTTCTTATTCGATCTATTTCCCTCCTTTATCGAGCGGAAATTTCAGAAAATCTTGAACAATGCCCGAAAGAACAGCAAGAAAATTGTATTTCTAGTAACTGATGGATTTTCCAATGGTAGGGATCCCATACCAATGGCAACTGATCTGAAAGAGTCTGGAGTCATAATTTTCACGATAGGTATGATTGAATGTTGTAATATAGTTTGTTTCAAGGCTTCCCATTGATGTGCTGCCATATGAATAGGTATCCAATCTGGAAACTATGTTGAGCTGTTCAACATTTCAAGTTCTCCCGAAAATGAGCACAACTTTTTGTTGGATAGTTTCGTCCAGTTCGAAGGTTTGGCAAGGAAAGCTTTGCATTCTGGTAATTTTATTCAGAATGGCTACAGATTGGATGAGTACAAAAGACGAATTTATTTGCAGATTATAAGATTGGAATCAGTGAGAAATTGGACAATACTTCACGATGCAGTGCCCTCTGTAGAAATGAAAGGTGAGCTGCTCAATTGCTTTGTTTGCTTTGCTGTACCAACAGTTAGCTTCCTTTTGTTACTAGTAAAACGGAGAATTGCTGTGACTCGAACGCTGACTGCACGTGTGGAACATCAACGGGGCATTATTCCTGCCAATGCTATCCTGGTTACTACGGCTCCGGCTTGAAAGAGCAATGTTTTCGTAAGTGTTGACATTTTCTATTTGATGACAATGTTTTAGCTGAAATTTTGGTAGTTTGTCCCAATGGTACTTATTGGCATAATTCAAATATGTGCAGACCTTGCCCGGATGTTAGCCACATTACCGTTCAGCAGCCCGCATTGAATGCAAGTTATTGCGTATGTAAAACAGGATTTAAGCAAACTGACGATAATCGATGCGAAGGTAAGTGCACTTATATTTTCAGTGCATTTCTTGAGAACGTTCTAAAGATCAGCTACATTTCGGCTTCTGTTCAAAGTGTGGTGTTTTGTTGTGTTTCTTATTTTTGTTATTTACTCGATTATGTCAGGAAGTCCTTGCTCAATCGCAATGACTCTATCGCGGCTTAAGTGAGCCATCTTTTGATTTAGAGGGCTGCCACTCCAACCAACCTTGCTCAAAAACAACCAACGCTTTTAATTTGTTCCTCAAGAATGAAATAAACCTTAACAGTTTAATTGAAACCGTTTCAGGCATCACGTGCCCAAAATTATCACCACCACATAATGGATATTTCGTCAAGCAACCAACAAGTTGTGCAAATGTCTTGCACGCGGCCTGTGGAGCAAGATGTAAGTCTGGGTACCAATTAACAGGTACTATACCTTTAGCTCGACTAATTTGAAATACTCTAATCGTTTATCCCAGGAACGAGTCTGCGACTTTGTCAGGAAAATGGAACTTGGTCTGGTGTCGAGGCCGCGTGTGTCTGTAATTAAAAAAAAATCAGATAAATGATTTCGGTTCGTTTTGATTGTTTTGACAATAATTTCAGTGAAAACATGTCCCAGTCTTGTGGTGCCTTACTTTGGAATTGTTTTCTGTCGAAACAAGGATCTGAATTTGTTCTTTGATTATTCGCCACGCAACTCAACGTTTCGGCAGTTTTACGAGAACGAGGCGAAACGTGTTACCGAGCCAATGCCCATTGATACCGATTGCAATATGAAATGTGGCCCGGGATATTATTTAGTTGGGTCGCGCAGTAGGACCTGTTTGCCCTTGGCCAAGTGGGATGGATTGCAGACAACATGCAAACGTTGGTTTTTATGTTGATGCAAAATCGAAGTTGATCTGTACGAAATTTTGTGTTTCAGAAATTTTATGCGCACCATTACCAAATCCTACATACGGGCACTATGAGTTTGCAGACTGTGCCGCGCAAAAAGTTCCGTACGGAACGAATTGCACGTTAGTGTGTCCCGAAGGATTTACGGTCAGAGGACCTGACACCAAGACGTGTGCTGGAAAGAAAAATGGTGTTTGGACACATAAAAATAAAAATGCCAAATGTGTGGGTAAGTTTCTTAGAATAAGTTTTTAACAAGCCTAAGAGTTTTTAGTAACAATTCCACTAGCCCAGTCTTATTATAAATAATTTTTATGAAAAGCATTTGAAAGAAATCATTTTCAAACATTTTCCAGACATAACTCCTCCAGCTATTTCATGTCCCGACAATGTGGCAGTGTTTGTTGAAGAATCCAATGAATTTGCTATTATCAGATCACTTCCCATCCCAGTAAACATATCAGGTAAGTACGGAGCGTCAACCTATAGAATATTACATCTCCTGAATAATCCATGCTATTTGAAGATACAACGGGTCGCAACGTCACTTATTGGCTTAAACAGAATCTCAACGTAACCGAAGGCATCAAACTGAACATAGGCAATCATACTTTTACATACATTGCGAGCGACTCCTTTAGCAATAAGGCCAACTGCTCCTTTAGCGTCCAAGTCATCGACAAAATTCCACCAGTCGCAGAGAACTGCATTGATCCCGACGAGATTCGTGTGACAAATGCCAGGACGGAACTGATCGATTGGGAAGAGCCAACGTTTTTCGATAATTCTAATGCAGAAGTAGTTGTCCAAAAGTCTCTTAGTCCAGGCATTCTTGGGGAGGGACATCATAAAGCTGTGTACTTGGCCATTGATAAATATGGGAACAACGCAACTTGCACCCTTAACATAAAGGTTAAAGGTAATTGTGCTTTATGCAGTAAATGCGACGCAATTACAAATATTGTTTCTTCAGAGATGTTTTGTGAACCGTTGAAGTCACCACTCAACGGAAACATATTGTGCGCAAGGAATACTAGTCATACATGGTGTGAAATAGTGTGCGATCCGGGATACGCCATATTTGACAGTGCTCAGGATGAATACAAAGAGAACCTTAATGTTACTTGCTTGAATAGGTCTCCTGATTGGCAACTAGATGCCACTCCAGATTGCACACGTAAGATTAGTCGATTCGTTAAAGTTAGTCCTGAATTTGATAGACTTCGCGTTATATTTGTAGCACTGGAACTACCCAACAGCATAGAACAAATTTTAACAGTTCCTGTTGATTCGGAGGGCCCGGGGGTGTCTTGTGATAATACAACAAAGTATGACGAGGTAAGATTAAAGCGTCTTTAAATTTTCATCAGTAGGGCCGGAAGATATGAATGACATCCCTATGTACGTAATGTTTCAAGCAATTATATCCTTATGAAGAATATTGGCTTCTCATTCTCATTGCAAATTGATAACTACGCTAAGCAAACAAGTTTAATTCAAATATCTCTCTCAGTTGCAGAAAGCCCTTATCGATCATTTGAAGAACTATATGTGCAATGATCTCGAAGATTGTGACTTAGTAGCCAACACCCCGCCCGAGTGCAACAGTGATTCCAATCAAATCGAAGACGTTGTCAATGAAATTGATAATAAAATGTATTACAAAATAATGAAAAGGAACGCCCCGCAGCCGGACGATGCAAAGAAGCAGCGCAATAAACAAAAATATAATATACGCATAAAACTATACACAAGGATAGGTCGTAAACTTGGCGTTTGGCGAAAAGGAAAAACTCTAGCCGAGAATCTACAAAAAGTTCGCAACGAGCTGCATTCAGAAGCCGGAAGTGAGAGCTTGAAGAGAAGATTGCAGAGCTTCAACATCGATGTCAAGAGATTCAGGATAGAGGAGTTCCTGAAGTGCTCGGATGGCAGCATCTACAAGAAGCATATGTGCAGTAAGTTGTGGTGTAAACTTTTTCCTGGACTAATTGAGCATATTCTTGTTCCATTTAGTTCAATGTCCACGCGGAACATTCCATGATGCCTTGTTTAATAGATGCGTGATATGTCCTATTGGAGCCTATAATAACGGGATGGGACAAATACTTTGCAGGAGCTGTCCATCGAATTTTTCCACCCGCAAAGGTGGCCGACGCAATGCTGAAGATTGTATACGTAAGTACTGGAATCATGCAATTGAATCCGCAGAGTTATCCAGGAGGAAGTCATAGCGCGACTAAGCGGACGTCTACTGGCTACGTTCCTTCCTGATTTTGTTGCTCCTAGTTGTAGTGAGAAACTTATGTTTTTTTTCAATTTCAGAGCAGTGTCTCCCTGGAACTATTGCCAAAGTAAAGACTCCCCGTAAATCATCGCGGCCGGAAATCGTTAACACGAAAAGTCTCATGCCGTTTTGCCGAAAGTGTAATCCTGGCGAGTATCAACCAGCCTACGACCAAATAAAATGCGAAAAATGTCCTCGGGGGTATACATCGCCACGAGGAGCAACATCTCGCAGCCAATGCAGCCCTCAAATATCGAACCTTTGTCAAGTTCATTCGAAAGTTTGTGGACCAAACGGCATGTGCGCTACTGATCCTGTTGATCGTAGTCTGTACTTTTGTCAATGCAATCCTAATTTCGATGGACCGCATTGTGAGCAGGCTGTGGACTTATGCCTGTCCGCTCCGTGCTTCAACAACGGGGCTTGTCACAGAGTCAATGCCAGCAGAATTACTTGCATTTGTCCACCACAATACATTGGAGAGTATTGTGAAGAGTTGGTCAGTCCTTGCCACAATTCACTGTGTCAAAATGGAGGCATTTGTCTCGAAGTAGGAGGAAGTGCCATGTGTGAATGCGCCATTGGATTCGAAGGAAGAAACTGCGAAACGAAAGTAGATCATTGCCGTTTCAGCTTTTGCGAAAACGGTCGCTGCGAAAACGTCCCCGATGGCTACCAGTGCAAGTGCCCACCGGGGATCATCGGCAAGAGGTGCCACTTGAGACCTTGCGACTACATTCCCTGCCACAAAAATGCCATTTGCATTGATCTGCCGCACTATCCAGCAACCCAGGACAGCTACATGTGCAAGTGTCCAGTCGGTCTGCGAGGCCAAGATTGTTCACAACCACATAATCCTTGCGATGTCCGACCCTGCAAGAATAACGGCGTATGCATTCCAAAAGCATTGCGCGTCGTGGGAAGCACGGATCTGGATGACGATAAGTACCGCGAGTATCGGTGCAACTGCCCTCCTTACTTTTACGGAAAGAATTGTGAGACATTGGTTACACCAGATTTTTACATGAAATTCTCGGAGCCCAGCACCACGAATTATGTTAAGCTGGAAGGACCTGAAAAGAATCTCACGGCGGTATGAAATACTTCATATTTGAGTTGTGGTTCTGATCGAATGACTTTTTAGATATCGTTTTGCGCTTGGATACAAACCAACGACTCCTTCAACTACGGAACACTTATCTCGTATGCGACCTTGGATCTGGACAATATGTTCACGTTCACTGACTACAACGGGTACAAAGAATCCAATCCGAGTGTTGGTCTCCTATCGAAATTAATGGTCGTCTTTCTAGATTCGTACTTTACATACACGGGCAGCACGTCGTTACGGACATAGCGATAAATGATGGCCTGTGGCACTTTATCTGTGTCGCCTGGACAAGCAACAATGGTTACTACGAGATTTATCAGGACGGCAAGCTTCTCTATGCGGGGCTTAATTTGAGTTCGAATAGCGCCATTGAACGGGGTGGAGTATTGATTCTCGGTCAGGAACAGGTAAGCTCAGCTCTGTTACCATTTTGGGATTGGGATCTTTCACTCTACTGATGATTTTTGCAGGATCAGCTCAACGGCGATTTCAGTGAATCTGAGTCGTTTGTTGGCAACGTGGCATATTTAGATATTTGGGACACTTTTCTCACGGCTGCAGAAGTAAAAGAGTTCTACAGCTCATGTGAACCGTACAGAGGAAATCTGTATGCTTGGACAGATTTCAAAATGGGATTACATGGTACGATCGAGATCGTTCCATCGAACTTCTGTAAGGATTGCAGGCAAGATTTGAGGCTTCCCAATGGCGTTGTGAACATAATTCATGGCAAAGCCTTTTATCAATGCGACGATGGATATAAACTGCATGGAAATATTATGCGTAAATGCTTGAGAACGTCAGAGTGGTCACCCGAAATTCCTTTCTGCCAAAGTTAGTTAGTTTTCATTAAAAGGCTCAACCAGCAATCTCGCCTTTGCTATCATTTCAGTTGTGACGTGCAAGCCACTGCCAGATATTGCGATGGGAGCTGTATATTACGAGAGTCTAGCATATGGCGGGTTTGCAAAGTTTTCGTGCAACGGTGGTTACTTCCTGGACGGCAATCCCAATCGTATCTGTTTGTCGAATGGAGAATGGTCTGGAACTAATCCTGTTTGCATAAGTATTGAATCCCAATCTATTGAATTTCTCTCTGAAACATACATATAACATCATATGATCGATTTCAGGCAAGGTACGTTGTCCGCCACTTAAGGTATCAAGCAATGCATCAATTTCCTATGGAACCGAAAATGGACCCCTCAACGCAACACTAGCAGAGTATGATGTCGGAGCATTTGCTGACGTCGTCTGTGAAATAGGAGGAACCGTATCTGAGAGTATAATTGTTTGCATGGACAACGGTGAGTGATTCCGATGAATGTGTTTTGATGGCTCTTGAATTTAGGTTTCCTGTTGAAAACTGGATTAAATTGCTGAACTTTCTTCTCATTTCAGGAGAATGGGATATTAAGGTTCCTACATGCGCTGAATTGATACCATCGACAACCGCAGTATCACCAATACTTTCAGAATTAGATATAAGTGTAAACTCATCACAGAGGACGACGGCTAGTAATTCAATGTTGGTGACTAGGGTAATGGAGTCAGCTACCACTTCTTCGAACCCGGCGACTACGCTATCCTTCTTAACTACATCAACAGCAACTACAACGACGGTTGACACGAACAAAATAGCTAAGTCCACTATAAAGTCCATCGAAACAACAGTCAAACAATCGGAACCAACAAGAAATGGACTAGAATTAACAACCACAACTCGCACTATCGTTCGTCAACCATTGCTGACATCAGCAAGTCCAATAGCTTCCAAAAAGTTAAAAGGTATTCGAGCATAATAATGAAAAATCCGTAAATCAGTATTTTGAAATGATTTTTAACAAATTCAAACATGCAAAGACTACTTACAGCCGCAGTTGAGCGGTACGGTCGAAGCATCTTCGCAAGAAAGTCGGGAGGACTATTCTCGGACCAGCACGGATATATACGATGAACTGCACACAACACTCGATGTGGAGCATTGCAATTTGCGCGATGTTCCCGAAACGCCTGCCAATGGGGTTATTGAAAAGGTTTTAGCGCCTCATAACCAAACGATAACCACCGATTTGGAGAGCCTGAGAGATCACTCGGTATTCACGCCAATCGGCACACAAGTCTATTACGGATGTTTGAAAAATTCAACCATAGCTGGAATTAATGTGGTGACGTGCAACGAAGACGGATCTTGGGATGCGGTGGGTTTTGTTTGTCAAGGTGTGTTTTTGATGAGTTTGATTCTAGATATTTTTCGCTAAAATTTTCTTGGATTACTTCTTTTACCATCCGTAATTATTTCTTCACTGTTTTAGAAACATATTGCGATAAGCCTCCACGGCCAGTCAGCATGAACCATCAAGGAAATGGCGGTAGGTGAAACACTGTTAATTTGCTTCTGAGCTAGTTTGGCTTTGAAGAATTGTACGAAATATACACGGTTATTAATATCATAATTTATCGGAAAAAACCTACCACACGGCACACAAACAAATTGTGAAGTTGTTCTCAGTTCCGAATGATGTTCGGTTCGCCATTCATTTCGGCCGGTCAAAAAAGAATCCTTGAGTGATTTCTTTTTAACGGAAGGCAAACGTGCCCCGAGGAACAATATACATTTACCCATCTACTGACTGAATTTCAACATCACTGTAAGGCTAGTACAATAAGGAATCTATTTGAAGTTGTACATATTACTATATCGTTGGTTTGCTCCAGAAATTGACCCAGTCAAAAATTCGGCAGAGGAGAAAAATGATTTTTATTCTGGAACCGTTATTGATTTCATTGAAAATGATTCATTCATTTTTTGGTGCTTCTCATTCCCTTCTCTTTTATTGCGGGTATTGTCTAGGTGCCAATGGCCGCTAGTCCCTCGAGAAAGTTATACATATCAGGTGGTAAATTTTCGACCCCAAACATTTTCTCGTTTAAGTTTCCTTGCCTGGGACGCTACGGCGCATTATCTCGCATTCTCGAGTGAAACTATCCTCTATCGTAGCCAGTCGCGACTAAGGGTCAAAAAGTCCACGTAACGAAAGATGTGCAAAATTAAATTGTTTTTGTTATTCTTTGATAGTTTGTTAGTTAGTTACATACTACAGGATCATCTGCAGATGGGCGTGCATCTCTTGGTCGTGATGCTGCTGTATCACCTTGTTCAGATAATCCGGCAGCAACTTGTGACGTGGATGTTGTTGGGGTGATGCTAATATTTGCGCCAGCCAGGCCGAACACATTTCCGCTAGGGTTTAGCGCAGCTTTTAAATTAAGTATATTCGCCACGCATTCCTCGATGGCAGACAACACAATCATCGTGTTTGGTCCACCTCCTGTTCCTTTTCGCCCTGCGTTTATGCGGATCATCTTTTTTCTTGTATTAAATTTAAGATCGGTCCACACCTATATGAGAACTTGATGTTAACCGCATTTCATAATCGTCAAAACAGCAAATTACTTTTTGTCACCCAATTCCGTCGCGTATTGGCGGGGCCAAACTATATAAATTCGCAATGACGTCATCCCACTGTTTTGTCACTTCCACCGTACATTTTGTGACACCCCTCGCGATATTTTCGTACGCCTCCATTATTTCGACCATTTTGTCAAATTGTTTTCGATTTGTGATTTTCACCCTAAAACATCATATAATTAACAGAATGGCACTCATTATGAAGCACAGAATCATCTCAATAACACTATAATAAACACTTATCATAGAAGAATTTCTTATACTTACATTTTCTCCGAATTAAACTGTTCTCGATTGACTGTCGAGACGCCTCGGTGTGACCGACAGTCTAATCGACATTCATAATACCATTTTCTACTGTCAATTGTGTATTGACATGCAGATCACATTCGCAATGTGGGTGTCGAGAGCCGTCGATCGATATCGTCATAGTAATAGGATTTTACACAGACGATCGACAATCGACAACGAAACGACATACATAATAGGGGTGATTCATTCATTTTCTTCTAGCAACTTAAAAAAATAATATTTATTAGAAAAAAGCCACTAAAAACATTAATATCTAGGCATGCGCTTCAAATTCGGAGACAAAATTCGTTTGCACTGCAATGAAGGTCACGAACTGCACGGCAATTCGGAGATCGTATGCAATCCACCTGGAAAATGGTCTAAGGTTTTAGCACGCTGTGCAAGTAAGTCAAATTCTAGAAACAAACTACTATATTTCGTCACTAAATTCTTGGTAATATTCAAAGAAATCTCATGCAACAAGCCCAAACTTTCAAGCAATGCGGAGATCATAAAGGGGAGGTCATATTTATACGAGGACAAAATTTTAATTGAGTGCGACGACGGCGAAGTGGAAGAAATTCATTGTCAAAGCAATGGCAAGTGGTCTTCGGAGACACTGTGTTCTTAGGTCGGACGACGTCGACGGTTAATTTGCTCTGTAGCGGAGCAAGGGCAATTGATGCAGATGATGCGCTCCCCGTAAAAGTGAACACTTGCTGATTGTAGAGAATAAGAAACAGTTGATTGATATTAGCTGATAAAAATATGTATTCATACACTTAACGCTATTGCTTTAAATAAGAATAGTTTAATACTAAGCAAGTTTTAGTACATATGCATACTTCTTAAAATAATATCGAAAGGATCAACCTTGATTGTACATACATAGTCTTTAACTCTTATCGGAATATTTAATATTTACTGGTTATAGTTGAATAAACTGCAAGAGATTCGTCCTCTTTGGAAAGATCTTAACAACATTTTTAGTTCGTTTCGCAACATCAGGCAATAACCGCGTTGGCTGTATCATCTGCTTTTGCACTATTCGCGTTCGAATCAACGACAACAGGTGGGCTCTTGCTTAACAGTTGCTTCGTCGATGAGCTGGACGAATAGCTATCACCTGAACTTCGGGTTGACGCAGAATTGCCACTGATTGGACTGTCTAGCAAAAATCATAGATTGGTCAAAACAAAACCGCTTAGCTGCATTCGATCAAGCGCCACATTATTACCAATTACCTGGCAGTGAATTGACGACGCTGTCCTTAATGCTCGGTGATACTGTTGTGGTTGTTATATTTATGGCTACGTTTTCTTTCGACGTTGTTTTATCGCCGCTTTTAGACTTTCGTTTTATGCGGGGAGAGATTTCAAGTGATTAGAAGTTCATATGTCATCTAAAACTTGTTTTATTGCAAACTAACAAAAAATAGTGACTGGCCATGCACAACTCTTGTTTTTCATAATTGGCTAGTAGGATTCAATAAGAATGAATATGGATTAGTAGCTACTATATTACAAATATCAATGGATGTTATAAATGAATGTGTAGATGAAAGGTGAAGCTCGCGAACCAATTTAAAAATACTCTTATTTGTCCTGACCGTTGTATTTATATTTTCCAATTAAATAACTGAATGTTATGTACTTTACTGATGAGAATTATCGATCAATTAAGGATCAAAGGCGCCCAAGGAAATTCCGCGTGTTTCAAAATTGCAAGAAAAAGCAAAAACGTATGGCATTTACGAAAAAAACACCACAAACTCTTTATTACGTCCGAGACAATCAAAAAGGTTCACCTTCTGTGGATAGTTTACATTATGAATGTAATTTGGACTAGCAAATGTATGCAAACTAATTGATTTCTAGTGCAGATCACCGGTGATATATATCATACACCAAATATTTTACTGTGAAAATGATTTGCTAGTAAGCTGTGTTGATGAAGTACTTATTATTCGAAGTTCATTCAGTATGAAGGATTTTTTTTTCTATATTTACATTGAGATATTGTGTAGCGATCGAGCATTTAATTTATAATGAGCAGCGAAATCCTCACGACTATGAAATAAGCGAAAAAATCAACGGCTGCAAGATTGCAATTGTGTTGCATCTACATTGAAAAAACAAATCACTTTGCAGTCACACTTACTACAATATACAATTTAGCGCATTTCCACTTATGTACATGCGAGACAAACTCGTATATTGATTCTGATAGCAATACAACAATGTTAGTAACAGGCACGCTTAAATGTACAACGAATCCAAATCACTCTTAAGGTCCATACAAGGTTAGTAAACCAAAACAATCGTGTGTGTATAAAAAAAGTCAAACGGCTAACCTAGTAAGAACTTTGCATTGAAATTAAATACGTTTGTTTTAAGCAAATCTAAAATCATATTGCGTAGTAGTGAATTTTATTAGACCCATACTTTCTCGGGGCAGAGAGGACTTAAGATAGTGGTTTGAGGATCTTCAGGTGTATAATAATCGGAATCTTCAGCGCCAGCCAATATAACCCCATCACCATCAGCTGAGAAAGCAGGCCGATTTCTTTTCTAGAAAATTCATTTTTACAAATGGTCACATTAGAAATCAATGCTCAATCGGTTGCCACCGAACTGTTCTTTGTGTTCGCTTTTATGAAATAATCATATGTAGTGTTTCAAGTTTTTAATATTTACCCGATGCGAGGTTTTCTCAGATGCTTCGTCGGCATCCGTGTCGGTATCGTCAATTGACTCTTCAATGCCATCGATGTGCAGCGCGGAATTTGAAGCTTTTACGGCCTGAGAATTCAAAAGCGGCGACAAGTTCTCATTGTCGCTATCTTCGTCACCGTCAATTTGGGATCTTTTCGAGTTGTTGCGTTCGTTGATTATCTGAACGCTTTCTCGACTATGACTGCGACTTTGTGATAGTTTTTCTTTCGACACTTTATCACTTTCATTTCTCACAAGGCCGTTTTGTTGTTTGCTTCCCGCTTCGGCAGTGCTCTCTTCACTTTCTTTTGTCAGCAGAACGGACATGCGAAACTGAACGATAGAAAATATAAATACTTTCAGTCTAGGCTCATGAATTGTTTTACCTCGGCTGGTGCTGAATGTTTGTCTTTCGATCGCTTCTCGCTGCGCGGCGTACTTTGCTTGTCGCTTTTATCTCGGGATTTGTTAAGTATTTCTATAGCCTGCGAACCAATGCAATGTTTAAATGTTTTGCAACGATGGAGCACTTAAATGTAAAAAAATATACCTGAACTGCATCCAGTGTGTCTGTTCCGTCATTCGACAGAGATCTGCCGGTGATCAGAGGTGGTCCATTGAGAGCTTCAATCAATGACACTGGAGTATATCCTGGTGGAATGTGCTCACAATTAGGCTGTTTAAATATACTCGAGTTAAAACCAAATTCAACAAAATGTTATTAATGCAAACGTACATCGGATGGATTTTGCGTTGTTGCGTTCGTTATTGTGGTATTCAGGCTTTTCTGAACGGCGCGAATTTGCAACAAGGCCCGGAACGGTGCCCGGCAAATTGGACAATTGTTTGCTTGATACCGAAGTGAGTCGGCACACGAATTGCACAAGCACAAGTGACGACATGGCAATATCAACGTATCCCTAGTCTCACTCATGCATATCACACACTCACTTCCGTTCTCGTCGCTATCATCGTCTATTGTTGGTTTGTTGATTGCTTTATTTTCGATCCCGTAAATCTCTTGCAATAGGTAGCAAAGCCCGTCCACGAATATTTTCTGTTTTAATGCTCTTAGAGCGTTGGTGCCGTCCGCGTGATGGTCCACCACGCAAACTGTTGTATGTGATTGTCTTATTTCTAAGCAGGAAGAATTTTAATTTAGAAATACTGATCAAAGTGCTTGTCGGATGTACTCACGTTTACCTTCGACGCCCTCGTCCACAACACAATGTATAGCGATCGGATAAACATCTCGTTCCGGGTTGTAGACTAAATCTTCTTCAGAATACAAGTTGGGATTGAACATGTGCAATGGCTGACAAAACGACTGGGTAGCGCCACGTTTGTACCGATATGTTTCCGACGTCAAAGACGGATCGCGTGGCGTCAAAACTATTCCATTGGGTGTCACCTCCTCCGTGCAGAAATAGTAAATCGTTATTGCACACTTTGCATCCGAGTCAAACACAAACTCAATGCTCATCAGGTTTGCCTCCGACGACTTCACAAAACGAACAGACTCTTTGCGAATGTTCACCAGACTCTTGAGCGTCTTTGTGGGTTCGTTGGCCTGTGGCGGTGGGTATGGAAACTGCAAACGATAGAAACAATAAAAAATTGCATTTGTTTATCGTTTCGTGCTTACTGCTGTTGGCCGACTGCCCAAAAAATTCAAGTCGGCATTCTCACCGAACAGATACGCTTCCGGTTGAGGTGTATCGAAGCGTTCACCGCCCATTATGAAGTGTGTCCCGAAATAGTTGCCTGGAATGTTCAAAACGAGATATTGACTCAATTGTTATAACTGAAACGACGCGTCCGCGCTAAAAACTTTTATTTGTTACGTTCGTCACGCAGCGTGATCGATCCACAAACCCATAAGGGCAAAATAAGGGACTGTCCTACCACTGAAGACCCCAAACCACCATCCGGGCAAACGCTGTCGATTGAAAATGGTATACGCGGGCCGCCACTTCACACAACTAGGTGACTAATTAATTATATTGTAAGTCATTAATGAATTATATTGTAAGGATATTGCATTATATAATTTGGGCGTACATCAATTTAGGCTATGATTACTGAATTATATACATATAGAGGAGATTTATGTTAGTAAAGGATATTGAATTATGTACACATATATTAGACTAGATAGATAAGTAGGAAGTAATGTTGTTATGGAGTGTTTGTTCCTGATCGTGCACGCGAAAGCTGCGTAATTTAAAGTATTATCAACAGCGAAATCAGTTCCATGGGATAGTCCTTGTGATTATATATCTTTGATACTGACGTATGCAAAAACATGCCGAACTCGCCGTCAGCGTCTAAACGTTTGAATTCAACGCACCGCTGAAACGAGTCAGGTTAGCAACGTCGTTAATACCAATCTGCGCAGCGGTCCTCCATTGTCAGCGTCACAATGTGTCTGCCCAAAGGCCGCCCTCCCCCCACACACAGCAGCAGTACAGTATCCACCGAGGTGCAACGCTGTGGCCAATCGGGGAGACCGAGCACGGAGATTAAATCGCCAGCTGACGTGCATCGGCAATTGGCACAAAACCTGTCGAAGACATTGAAAGTTTGAACGAGTTCAGCAAACTCGGCTGGCCGCTGACCGCCGATACAGCAAACGGGATCGGGGGATCCCATATATATTGCGAAGAGAACAGCTGGCGGAGCTGTTCGGTTCTGGGTCTTCTTGGTGTACTGGTCTGAGCAAGGGCTGAAGAAGGAAGTCGAGAAGTGGAATTGGCGTACGGTTCGGAACTTGAGATTCGGTGGAGCTTTTGTTGTGGTAAAAATAAGGAGGAAAACGTCGGCGAAGCGACAGCGAAGAGCGGAAACGGTGAAGAGCAAAAGGAGTCAGGCAGCAGCCACCTGAATAGGGTTAAGGAAAAACAAAATTGTAAGTAGACATAAGAGTAGGTCTAGCTAGGTAAGGTTAGGAATAAAATAATACATTAAGGTTAAGTTTGTGCTTATTTGTGTGAAGTGGCGAAGCGGACGTCGCGTTTTCAGCTCCTTGTTTTCGATTGTTTTTTTTTCGAATTCCCTATTCGGTCGGTGGTTTTGGGTCGTCGCGAATCCTGTTCCCGTTTCCGGATTCGCGTACAGGGCAGTCCCGGCGCAGAAACGGGTGGCGTCATTTTTAGAAAGAAATATCCCACACCCCTCTTCGCGGGTTAAAGCCGAGTGTGGTTGCCCAACCCGTAGCCAAAATCGGCTACGGTGAAGTGGACGTTGCACTAAATACAGTTGTAACATTTTTTTGACTCGAATCATGAATTGTATCGGATTATTAGAAATGTGCAGGGCATGAAGAACGTAATTTAATTTATTTTATTTAAAAATAACTTGAGCCTGTCATTTCTCGTCGGTGAATAGAACGTTTTCTATTGGGGGTTATTCGGCATGATTCGTGTTTCTTTTATTTTGTCGTTGTCAGCTCTTGTGAAATCCCTTTTAATTTTTCGTGGTTACGAATAACTTGAAAAGCTTTTCGGTTGTAAATACGGATAGACCAGGTTGCATTGGCGTTAAGAAACCGTTCTCAACGACCTGTGTATAAATGTGTATTGAGAGTTTCGCTTCAGCAGCTTAAATTTTTTCTTCGTCGTTGGGAGGTGGAAGCCTTCAGAAAACACAGATTTCCTGTTCCCCTACATCCTTTGGGGCGAGAACTATTATTAGTTCCTTCCTCATTGAGCACAACCGACATAAAATTCGACCAAGAAACTTAATCCTTTGTAAGAAAATCGATAGAGTGAATGCTGCACTTCTCCAGTTCGCTTTTGATGATATCTTCTTGAAACTGCCTCGCCCACTTCCCGACTTACCAACTTTATTACAATCGCTACTATACCGTGAGTGCTGCGGCATAAACAAACATCAAAACATTTACGAATTTCACTTCGCACTTAATGGCGTACGACGTAGTTGACGTAATGTTTTCACTTTATCGGTTTCGCTCCACCTACCTGATTTCGGTGGATATTTGTATGCGTGATTGCAACCGACATCCGCCTCCTCGACATCGGCATTTTGCCTACTGATCAAAGCACCCATCAAACTTAAATTCTATCTTTTCGCTTGTAATTGGGAAAAATCGAAACGATACAACACAAAATCCTTTTCACATGACGCTCTGTCATTCGTTCAACGATGATATTATTTGCTGACGGCGGACCATAAAATGTGACAGCTGATGTTTGTTCTGTTCCCATAATCATCTGATCAACAGCGCAATTCAATTGATTTCAAATATAACATTAAATCTCAAGCAAACATAATTGAAAATATATCTCTCGGCCTCCATCTGAAAAAATGCCTGAAATTTAATACAATACGATCGGGAATTAATTTTCTTGCCTATTTCTCAGAATGTATTCGATTGCATTAAGTGCCTACAAGGATTCGTTACGACTTTATTCTGCTCAAGTGTCACGAAGAAAACACCGAACTGACAGATAATTTTCAATAATTTTAGCTTTTTCTCACGGAGTTTCCTCCGATTTTGCATAAGTTCTCACTGCGGCAACTGTATCGACGTGATTCAATTCGTTGCGACTAGCTATCATGAATATTCGAATTAATTCGAATAAAACCATAATCGCGGAATGACTCCATTCAAAATATCGGAAGTGACCAAAAAGATTTGCAGTCTGTGACTTTTCATCCGGAAAAGATCAGCGAATCAAGCAATCATGCTTACGAATAAACCAAACCGAATTTCCAACTGGTTTCTCATCTCGTTGCTGTTCCTAGTATGTTTGGCGATTGCGGCTGGAATGGGCGATCCATACAAAATATTGGGTTTATCGCGTCATGCCACCACTTCCGACATTCGCCGCGCCTACAAACAACTAGCGAAAGAATGGTAAATTGATGTGTGCTGAAAATTAATTCGTTGATTTATGTCAGCTTGATTGCAGGCACCCGGACAAATCGAATGATCCAGATGCCGAGCGAAAATTTGTGGAAATCAAGAAAGCATACGAACTTCTGTCGGACGCTCAAAGACGACGTGCTTACGACAAGCACGGCGTTACAAGTGAGGACTCGAGCATGTTCCGCGAGCCGCACGACTACAGTCACTATGGCCGTTTTGCACCCGACCCTTTTGAAGAGTTCTTCGGGCATCGATTCCACTTTGATCAGGACATCAGCCTGTTCCACAGACTGTCGATCACATCCAAATACTTCGAGCAGAACATCATCCCCAAGAGCCGTTTGGTGCCTCATATTTTGTTCTTCTACGCGGACTGGTGCTTCTCCTGCATGAAGGCGGCCAACTCGCTGAAGAAGATGATCGACTCCCTGGAGCCGCTAGGTTGGGCATGTGTGCTTTGGGCGAGCCATTATTGATGCAATCTATTTGCAGGAATCGTTTTCGCCACAGTCAATGCCGGATTTGAGATCCAACTGCTTCGGAAGACAGGAGTGCATTCGCTTCCGTGCATTGTTTTCGTGTTGAATGGCCACAACTACGTGTACAAAGAGAGCATTTATAGTTTGCAGAAAGTGGTTGGTAAGTCGGTGAAGCGTCTACGCTGCATACTGTTTGCCCTTCGAAGTAAATATTTGGCTATTAATTTTTTTAGTATGATTATTATTCAAGAATGTTGAGTTAGGACTAAGCGTTCCATGCACGCTATATATGATATCCTTTCCCTTTATTTTGAAGTGCATAGTAGTGAAAGCGTCTGAAGAAAAACAACTTTTGATTTAGAAAATAATTAAAACAGATTCTATGTTGAATTGCATCTCCAAACTGGAAATTCTTCCAGAAGTCTAAAAGCTCATTTCATTTATCATGTTTTATCTGAATACCGCTTCAGATTTCGTTAGAAACAAAATGCCGTACAAGTTGCTGCAAACGGTAAACGACAGCAATCTCGAGAACTTCCTGAGCGGTTGGACGGAAAATCGAGTGCGAGCGTTGATAATGGAACCGCGCAATCAGCCTCGGTTACGGTATCTCATAACAGCTTACGGCCACCGCCACCGAGTGGCTTTTGGGTGCGTTCTATCGATCGACATTAGTATTAACAACCGAAACTCTTCAATTGCTTTTTTCAGTTTTATTCATTTGAACACCATCGAAACGCAGCAAACGCAAGAACGATTCAAGGTGCATCCCAGTTTGGACACGATGTTGATATTCAACGAAGACTCGTCACGACCGGTTGCCAGCGTCTCCATGGCGGATATTCCAACGCAAACGCTGGTAAATGTAATTTCGGCTAATCAGTTCTTGCTGCTGCCTCGACTGTCTTCCCAGGACATGTTGGACGGTAAGTTAGTTCGCCTTCGTCGCTGATATAGCAGCCAATGATTATTTCCTATTCTGCAGGCGTGTGTCCGACTGAGTGGAATCGTCCGCGAAAGCGCTTGTGTGTGATATTGATAACGGAAAATACTGATGCGCACGACGACGCGAGACACGCCTTAAGGAAAATAGCTGTGCAGAGTACATATAATGCCGATCGTGTACGTTTCGCGTACATTTTCCAGGCAAGTACACAGAAATGCCTTAATTGCGCTATTTTATGTGCAACTTCAAGGCTCTGAAAGCGATAAACTGAAATCAATATTATTAGGATAAACAATCGGACTTTGTCAATGCTTTATCGAAAGGAATCACGGACAGTGATCTGCTGTTGCGACTGGTTGTGATATGGCGACGAGACACATCCCACATCAAATATGAATGGATTCGCGGCGCGAAATTAAATATAGGCCGTCTTGAACAGCAATCTGAGCAACAACGGCTGAATCAGACTAAACAAATACTTGACGACACAATCCAGAGACTTCTAAGAAGTACGGAGGCGTTGAGCTACGAAGCGCTCGTGAAAGTAAGTAGCAACATTTTTCTGTTCTCATGTGCAGCTCTCTGATGTACTTCATGCAGGACCTTCTCGACGAGCACGCACAAGGATTGCTCGGAAAAATATTTAGTAAAATGTTGCTGATATTTGAATACTGCATCGAAGGTCTTGGCGAGGAGCATATTTTGCCGGCACTGTCGATTCTGGCTACAGTAGTGTTCATATTAGTGGTGGGCTATCTGATGGCTTACCTTGTTCGCGACGAAGAAGAGAAAATCAAGAAGCAGAGCATGAAGACAGATAATAGCGGTGAGCTTGAGAAACTCCTCAACCTTTTAATAATAATCATATCTACACAGCTTCCAAACAAAACTACGTGCCTGAACTGAAACTGCACGAACTTCGTGCGGAGAAGTACAACGGACTAGTTCGACTCCTGAAGCCTGGCTGCCGGACAGTTGTTCTCATAACCGATCTGCAATCGCGGAGCAAACTAATACCTGGCCTCCACAAGGCCGTTTGGCCATATCGTCGCAACAAAACGCTCATGTTCTCACACATGTTAATCGAGAAAGGGCTGAGTTGGTTCGCCGAACTGTTGCGATTGTCGGTCCTCGAGCAACGCGACTTGCAAATCAATCCCCGAAACTGCATTGGAACGGTTTTGGTATTGAACGGGCATCGAAAATACTTCTGCATGTATCATGCCAAACATCCTGAATCGAAGCGAGGGGCGAAAGTAAGTTCATACTTGGAAACAATGGCCAGCTGAGTCTAATCGCATCATTTATTTAAATATAGCGAATGTTGAAAATGACACGGCATTTAACCACTTTGCCGAATTCCGATCCAGAAGCTGGGGCATTTCTACATTTGGACAATAGTGATTCGTCTGCGAACAGCGACAATGAACCGAAAATTTTGCTGGAAGAAAATTTATTGGATGGTCTCAGCAATTGGTTAGATCGTGTATTTGAAGGTACAACTCATAGGTATTATGTAAACTATTGGCCGGATTTCACGACAAAGTAATCTTGTTAATTGATATATTTAATAATATAACGTATGTATTTATATTCTATAAAAAAAGTATGCACGAAATTACGATATGATTATGATAATATCGAAAAAACTTCAATTGAACGATTCGTTTATCGTTTCGATTGGATATGCTGCTCCTCAGAAATTTAAGTTTGTTAGTAATTGCTGTCACGCGTCGAATAAGTTTAATTTTTACGATATCTCTACCACTAAGGGGGTAGTCCTCTCGGATAAATAACTAGCCAACTCTAGTCAACTAGTCAAAATATTTAAGAAAACCGCTATAAATTGCTTACCATATAAAATAATTGAACAGACACAATCGCAAAGAAGGTGAAAAATACAGGAAATTAAATGTACGAATATGAAAAAAATTATTTTAAAAGTGGCATGACATCAACCTTTGTTTGATACACGCAAAATTATAGTTCTGTCCGGTTATAGACAGTACTTTCGTTTTACGACATTGATTGATTGAATATCGTCAGTCACGAAGCGCAAAATAACAAGCTTCATCTCTATTCATAACTCATGGAATGACCTTTTGCAAATATTTATCCAAATTATTGATATGTTCCCGGATACAATCATGAGAGCTTCAACAGTAAAAAAAACCTTCGTGATTAAAAGCCATTTTTCTAGTTTTAGCAATAGCACCCTGTGATATTACATTCACTTGGGCAATTCATGTCACTTCTAATTGATTCTGCAGAAAAGGAGAAAACAATTTTTAAATCTGATTATCCACTCAAATAAATAACTGTAAAAGCATTTATAAGGCTGTCAACTATCGGCCAAAGACGTAGAATCTATTAAAGTTTGTTAGTTTCAAATTATGTTGTATTTGATTATTGAATAAAGAAAAGTCGAAAATCTTTGAATTGAATTAAGTGGGTCGTGTTTACTTCACATGTAAGGCGTGTTGTTCTCGTCACGACACTTGCACGAACCGACATTTGTTGGGCACTGACGTCAATCGTAATGTTTCCTGCAGCGTGCAAATGAATCTATAACAAATTTGGCGTTCCGAAACTTGTATCGGCTGATTACCAAACGGTGGAATGTTTAATTGGATGTTTGAAAAGTGTAGTGGAATTCTGTACAAGTCCTTGACATTTTTTTTTGCCAAGTGAGCTGAATTTCCGTACTGTACATAAAAATTCTGAAAGGTTAATAGCCTGAGTTTAGAGTGAAGATGTATGTACACCTACCGACATAAAAAAGTATGCAGTAATAATATTCACCTATCTTTAAAATGACCTGACTTAATTACATATTTACACTTATATCTTGGAAATTTTATTATTTTATGACGGTAGCATTGACTAAAGGCAGTGATAAAAAAGAGCATGTCACTCTTAGAGATTTCAGTTTACTACAGGATTTGAACGTGAAAAGTACTCAAAGTGTTTTGCGATAGAAAAATGTCCTCAAGGCGACAAATGTCGATTGAAGAAAGAGATGCTGCGATGGCTTTGAAGGAAGAGGGTTACTCATGTAGAGAAATATCTCGTAGAGTTGCACCCTACTCTCAGGGCTGTAGCTAGAGTCGAATTTGAGGTAGGGCAGCATTGGTTACAGGTAGGGTGGAAGTAAAAAAATTATCATACTTTGTCTGCCCTCGAAGCACGGGCTACTAAATCGATCACCATGTATATCACTGACCTCTAGGTATTGATGTACATTCAATAGCTATTCGTAAACAAATAATTTCTGTGATAGAGCATGAGCATGGATCTAAGAACTATCAAATCCTCAACGATGAAGAACAAGCGAACAAGATGGTTGAACTTCCAGATTTGGATGTAGAGATCCACGTCTGAGTGAGAGTGAGGTAATAATTAATTGTTGTGTGGGGTGATACGAGTAAATAGATACGACCAAAAATACCATTTAGATCGTATTGTTTCTGCAAACTTATTATCATAATAATAAAAAATATTTAAAACAGCTGAAGTCTACGATTTGCCATGTTATTAAAAATGCGAAGAACTTCGTTCAGATCAACTGATTTTGTTCTTTTTTTATTCAAAGGCCAGAAATACCATACCAGCCATTCTCTCGTGACCCATTGACAGCCTTTGAGGCCTATTGATTGCCGTTAAAGTTGAAAATGTAGATTCGCACACTGCAGTGCTACATCCTATGGTCGCCACAGAGGCAAAAAGTTCATATGTATCTTTGAACGCCTCTCGTTGCCTGTGCAAAACTTGCAATGTATTTTCCATTTTATCCTCGTTACGACTCAAGTAAGCTTTAACCACACTACCCTCTTCTCTTGATGGAATTTTCAGACCTGAAAAATTAGTTAAAATTGTAAATTGACAATGACAAATTATTTTAATCATTAAATTTTTCAAACTTACCCAAATTTTTCAGTGGAACCATTTTATCTACATCCAACTTATCGAGACTTGCAATCGAATTGATTAGATCATCGTTGTCCGAAAACCTTCTTTGTAATTCAGCAATGAGTATGTCCAACGTTTTGAAATACTCAGACTTAAATGGCTCGTCTTTCTCTTCTATATTTTGTCTGGCGGAAGAACAGGAGGGGCCATACATCAAATAGTCATCCATCCGATTGGTTTTTTTTACTTGCCTCTTCGAGGTCTGTGTCCTATTTTCAGATTCGCCGCAGTCATGGCTTGTTAAAGACTTAGCTTCTTCCAGAATTTGATTATAAATTTGATTTGATCTTGATGTTATAATTTCATCTTCGACACACTTTATGATTGTAATGGCGTCTTTCAATCCTGCGCTTCGGGCTTGCAAAGCAGCGTCTGCAGGTTGTAGCGTGGATAAGATTTTTTTGGCCACAACCATGGCCATTCGGAATTCCAGATCAAGCATGACTTTTTTAATACCGATACTCTTGGCGACATCATCACCGTTAAACCTCCCATTTTTAATTTCTTTCAAAGTCTGCAAAATCGATGAATAATTATCGTATACAACTTTTGTAACTGCCAAATGTCCAGACCAGCGTTGTTCGAGGAGTCGGCCAATCCTTTTTCCACCATATAAGGCAGCTATTTTGCCATGATGAAAGAATTCATGTAACATGATGCATTGGTCAAAAAATAAACGAATGAAAGTCAGTTCTGAGATAGTCCTTATGACTATTAAGTGCAAGCGATGGTTATAGCAGTGGACGTAGGGAATTTTTCGGCCCAATTTTATTTTCTATTCTAGTCGCAACTCCTGAAACTTTCCCACTCATTGCACTTGCGCCATCATAGCATTGGCTAAGCATACAAGAGGGGTCAATGTTATTTTCCGCAAGGGTATTTAACGTTAATTCCGTGAAAGTGGCTGCATCAAGGATTTCAGTAGTCTTAACCATCAGCAACGACTCATTGATGACACCATCCTTGACATAACGTATTGCTAATGCAATGTTTTCGCGATTATTGTTTTCTCTCGTCCCATCTTCCATTAAAGTAAACCATCTCACGTCAGGTTCATTAATATCTTTGACAATGGAACTTCGTACTGCTTGAAGCATTGCTTGAATTATTTGATTTTGAATTTCAGGTGAACGATATGTTGCGTTTTGTGGTATATGAGTGAGAACCTCGTTCAAATTTGGATTTTTCATACATGTGTATTCAAATAAATTCTGAAATAATCTTTGTTCTTTTTCTTCTTCCAAAATATAATTTCCAAGCAAAGCTAATTCGTTGACAATTAGAAATTGTATTACTTCAATGATAGACTTCACGTAATACCTATATTTTTCTAATATTTTTTGATTTATTAACGTTTCGACACTGCTAGATGTAGATATTCTTTGCAATTTCTTCTGCCACATCGACATAGCTTGAATATGAGAAATTGATTTTTCATGTTTAGGAAAACCAGTTTTAGAATCAGTAGCATTTTTCCAGTTTCTAAGTCCTGTGGAAGTGTACGAAGTCTGTTTGCTTCCATGAGGTAGAAATTGCTGGCATGGATAGCAAAAAGCAGCATGTTTCTCAACAGAATACTGCAACCATTTATAACGCTTGTTCCAATCGGAAACAAAGGCCCTGTTATGTTGTTTTGGATATTTGTCTAAAACAAATTGTTCTATTGGTTCTCCGATTTGTGCAATATCAGAAGGAATACCATAGCTAACATTACCAACATGTGTTGACCAACCTGTTGCCATGGAACTAGGAGTAGCGATTGTATTTTGTGCTTCCACCTGTTTGAGCAGTGAGGTTCTTCGTGGTCAATTTGCTCTTCAACTCTTCGTTTTTTTCCAAACTCAACAAAGTTGGATTAAAATCCAGAACACCTGCCAAAAAACCATTGCTGAAGACAAGAATGCGATAAAATCGCCTTGAATTCGCAAAAGTCCATGGAAGCTTTACATTTGAAGATTGGCTGAGGGTCATCTTTACAGATGAGTCCAAAGTCAACCTATTAGGGCAAGATGGAAAGCAAAACGTCCGTCGTAGAAAAGGTGAACGATATAGCGACGATTGCATCAGTCCAACCGTCAAGCATTCTCCGTATGTTATGGTATGGGGAGCCATTACCGCATACGGAGCTGGCGAAGTAAAGCTCCTAAAATTTTGTGTGAATGCACTAATATACCAGGAAATAATATTGCAACAGCTTATACCGACGATCGAAGCTCTAACCCAACATGTCGATAGCCCCATCTTTCAGGACGATTCGGCGCCTTGTCATTGAGCGCGCTCGGTAAGTTTTTTAAAAGCTTAACAACATTAAATTCAATATTGATATTATTTTTGACTTCCAGATTCAAGATTTAAAGCAGAAATTGGGCATAATTTCTCTTCCATGACCAGGAAACAGCCCTGATTTAAACCTAATCGAAATTTTTTGGTCCCTCATTGAAGTGAAATTGAGAAACAAGAAGCCGACAACCCTTCAAAAGCTAAAGGATGAAATTGAAATGGTGTGGTATAATGAAATATCACAAGAAGAGCTCGAAAAATACTACGAATCGATGTCTCGAAGAATTAAAGCGGAAGGAGGTGCAATAAAATATCAAGTTGTCTTAAACTCATTGAAATGACACCCAACGTGAAGCCGAATCTGCTGACGATGGGATTGTTACTCTTTCATTAAACAATCGCAAAAATAAATTTTGCTTAACGTTTAAAACAAATTAAACACAACTTGCCGGCATTATTCTGTACAATTTTTATTGCTTCACTAGATCGTTCTGCAGTCACATGGAAATTTCATACTTTGAATGATTTTAACACAAAATATTTTACAAGATAATGTTTATAGTTGACTATAGAAGAAAATAACATAGCGACCTACGCGGCCAGTTTTCCTAATTGTTTAACTCTTTTTCACAATTCCTATATGCTACTCCAGTTCCAAAGCCTGCGCCAAGAATGATGGGCCACGCTCTTCGTCGCAGGAATAGCAGTGAAACAACTGAACCGATCACGAGTCCTCCACCTGAAATTGTTTATTGTTAAAAATGTTACTAAACAAAAGACCAGAATTACAAAATAGACAACCTAAAGTTAAAAAAGTTCAATCATAAATTATGTAAGGTCAATAATTAAATAATTAATTTGTTTCATTTTAATTTGTCCCAAGGAACTAAACTGCTTAATGTTATAATTTTTTTGTAAACGAATCAGAAGCGAGTTGAAATGTAGATTTGATGTCGTATTGGGAAGAGCGAAGATTGTAAGGTTTCTTTAGGGATCGAAAGAGGGACAGAAGTGAAGTTCATTGAAGCGAGGAGTGTCTATGAGATGCAAGGAGGAGTGCTGATAAGACCAAATTTCGTAGGAGACATATAAAAAAATTTATGCTAATTTCGGATTGGTTAAAAGCTGTTAAGTTTTTTAGCAAGAGTCCACAAGTCTACCAGATAAATTGAGGTAAGCCGTCTGCAAACAGTAAAAAGAGAAACGGATCTAAATAGAACATTGGGAAACTCCTTACAATGGAAGGATTGGTACCGCAAATTGTTACCGTACCTCGGAGAGAAACTGTTTGAACTGTTTCTTAAGGGCTTACATAGGTCTTGTATTTTCAAAAAATCGATCGATTTTTTTCATATTTCACATGAAAGTATAGTACTTCAAGAGTATTCACACCAAATTTGAAGTAAATTCGAGCAATATTACCGGAGCTATAGAGATTTGAATACCGCGCGGTCGGTACGTGCGGTCTGCCTTACGTAGCGTATTATACGCATGTAGCGCGGTTCTAACGCGTAAAATCAGCTCCTTTCTTTTTCATCAAACATCACAACATCAAAAGGATGCTCTGAACATCGCGAATGGGGCGAACGACTTACTGTATGGATCTGGAACCGACGACTCGATGTAAGTCGCTAAAAAAATAAATTTAATTCATTAAATCGCGGTATAAAAACTTTAAACGCGTTTTTCTCGAAACTTCATTCAAATCCATTTCAAAACTTTAAATTTCATTTTTTTTTCAATTCCTTCGTTCAAGCACGAGCCAAAGGCATAAACTATATGAACATTTTTGATTTGAGATGAATCTGCACCAAAATATTCTACCTACCGCAAAAAAAGGTTGGACGAGGAAAACTGCAGGAAAATTGACAATTTTCAATGTTTTTAGCTGAAAATTTTTTTTACAACTTCTTGAAATGCTAAACTTTTATGTGTGGAAATTTTAAATAAAATAGACTTGGTTTTCAAAATACAATTTTTTGAAAAAGTTATTTTTTTTGGCTTCAAGATCTATGTAAACCTTTAAGATCGTCTGAGGCCTCCGGGTGCCGATCAGCCCGTCGTAGACGAGTCGTGGGCGCCACTCGTCTATCCTATCGTCTACGTACTTCCTATGATTGGTCGGACGAGAATCCGGCTCACCGATACTACACCTAAACGACTTTATTCCAAATGCCAAAAAAGAACACTCCTGTTCGGTTTCACTTACTTTGAACTTACGCATCGATCGAAGGCAGCTTTCCATTGGTTCGTAACTTCGGGAGTGTTCCTAAACGCTGGCAGAGCTCCGCCGACTGCTTCCTATACCACCTATCTTGACGTCAACAGCCAGAGTACAGAATACAATACATTTTTTTCATCTTTGTTATCTATTGGTAGGTCCTAACATAAGTGAGTGCTGACTTATATGCGTCATATCGAACCGTGACAAGACTTTCAGTTTACTCAGTAAGATTATATGACGCAACAAAAGCCTTAACAAATTAGTGAAAACGCAATCAGTCCGTTCTCGATTGCCTTAAGACTTGAAGGCTATAAAATAAGTGAATTCAAAGCGGTTTGTAAGAACACAGCGAACTGATGGAAGGGGACATTGTGTTGTGAAACAATACGAAGTGGCCTCGCAAGATAGACTAGAATTTCATAATTTCTAAACAGGAATAATGTGCGAAATTTGCCAGGAAGCAGAAATGCTTTTGATGAATTGTATAGAAAAGCACAGACAGAGCGAGGACGAAAAGTAGATGACAAACATGTTAGGGATACCATCGAGAACCAATATTGACGTTAGGATAGAGTTCTGTGAAGAGATTTTCTAGTTCTAGTAACATGCCGTCAGCTGGTATTTTTAGTTTGCATATTCAAGGGAAAATAACTAATATTTATTTACTCGTCGAGATTCTAGAAGACCAGAAGATGCTTTTTGGGAACTCCCTACTCTCATGGTATTTTGTAACATCTTAAATGACAAAAATGCAATGTGGGAAGACGCAATGCGCACGATTATACTATATCGAGACAAATTTCAAGAAAGAGATCACACATTCACCAATTTTATTTCAAACATTTCTCGTTGCTATGATTTAGAGTCAATCCGTCAAAATACAACAAACGTAGATGCAAGACACAAAAGTCAATTTCTCAAATAAATAAATAAATGAATCATGCGCAAAATTTGTTCATTTCTCAATGTCCCCAGTGTCCTTTCTTCATTCACGACAATTCGTATCCAATTCAGCGGCATTTAAATGTTGCTCGCAAGCTCTTAATGCTACACCGGTACCAATGCCACCTCCAAAAACGATTGGCCACTTTTTGTGTCGGAGAAATAATAAAGATATAACGGTACCGATTACTATGCCACCAGCTATAAAGCAAGAAAATGTTTGGATTAGTTATCGAATGGACATGTGTGTATAAGATGAAGAAGTAAGCGTTCTTGTGCTTTTTCCATTGCTAGAAATATTAAGTTTGCGTCTAAATGCTGTGCGAGCAGCCTCGATGTTTCTGACACCAAAAGGATTTTAAAATGCATGCCAGGAGTTGCTTCGTTGAACATTTAGACGTTTTTGATTTGCATTCTTTACATGCAAAATTGTTCAGCCTTACAACATTGTCTAGGATTATTGGTAGCGATCGTGCTGCTAGGAAAAACATTTTTGTCAAGGCCGGACATTCACGTCGTGAATGGTTTGGAACTTTGGAAAAGAAAGTAATGGTTTCCATTCGCTGTGTTATTGCTGAAGCTTGCGGAACACGATTCTCTGACCTCTCGGACTCGTTCCAGCATCGTATATTATTTTTCACTGACTACGATTGTGATTGTGCTCGATCCGCTACGAGGTTTATCTATCACAAGAACCTTTGAGCTCAATTTATTTATCGAAACCCAAACGCCATCCCGAAAAGGATCCCTTGATGATGGTTTCCCCTAATATTTTGCTGCTCGACAAAATAAACATCTGGATAAAATTATGCGAACCGATTTAAACTGCTAGCGGACATAGGCACCGACAAAGATGCAGCTGCGATACAAATAGCTGATATGCCTGCAAAAACAAATTGGATAAAATTGAGGGGAAAAACTCTTACAGAATGAGAACCATGAATAACATAGCTATCGCATTTGCCAGAACTGATCGGCTAAAAGAAGATCCCTTTAACAAAGCAGCTAATTTCTACAATACATTACCGGACAAAATTAGAAACATAGCGAACCCAACTTCCTTTAAAACGACACTAAAAAAATACCTCCTTCAGGATCAATATTCGAAGTAAACTACAAGTTCAATCAGCTCCACAACAGTCAAAGCCAAACATGTAGTTAACATAAAACAATTTATGAACATATAGTCTGAACGATTAATTTAACTAAAAGGATACTAAAAATTTATAAATTTGGTACTATCCCTTATACCGATTTCTTATCGTCTGGGAAGTACTATGTACTGAAATTTAACTACGGAAAATTACTGAAAATTTGATGGAGAGAGTGATTGAAGGAGACGGAGGTGGTTTTAGTCGGTAAAAATCCGGCATGCCGAGAGGCAGGAGCTGATCGGTATCTTTTGAAGATTTCCACCTCCCAACGTTGAAAAAAAAAAACGATAATTGTTCTTCCAATAAAATTTTCCTTTTACCCGGGAAGCTGAATATATGGAAATTTAAGGGAAAACCACTCATAAATCTAACAAAATTAAGAAGCTAAAACAGAAATTTCCAAAGGCGGAGAGTGTTCCAACATCCACTGCGCCTGCTTTCAGATCACAACCTTTTTTCAACGAGGTTTCAAAGGTATGCATGCATGCGGTGGCAATCTAGAGCACTTCTCCGCCCAGAAGGTACTGCAAATAGCAGCAGAATTAATTTCTAGGCTAGCTAATTGTAAAACCAAACGGGACCAATACAATGCCATTGATAAACTTACTTTTAAGTACAGAGGCAGGAGCTGATCGGTATCTATTTAAAGATTTCCACCTTCCGATTTGAAGATTAAAGCTCAAGGCTTTTAAACACCACGGATTAGGTAAATTCAAAAAAGGACAATGAATTAAAGTGACGCTGATGAGATGTGGTGGAAACGGAGAATTTTAATCGGTAGTAGGATATGCAGACAGATTTTGCCAACGAACTTGGTAGAATCCCGGCATGCCTCGGTTGAATCTTTTGAACACTTCCTTCCAAAAAGTCTTGCACATACGTTTTTGTTGTTTTGTACCATAACAAAAGCGGAGTTTCTTAAACAATACCTGACGAAAACAATCGAACGCACCATACTTTACTCCCGGCTTTCAATTCAATTATGCGTGTGTCCACACATTATGTAATATAACTTCACAACTTACTGGCCTTCATGAGAACATCAGTCAAGCACCGATCCATCCTCTTTCCGAATTCTTCCTCTGAAAAGGTCGTACGAATACCTTTCGGATCCATCGGAGCTGCGGCCATGTTCAAACCTTTGCGACTTCAGACTTGCTCCGAATTAGACGGCAAAACAATATTAGTCCAGCGAACTAGCCAACTCCAAAGAGGAAATTTCAAGCGATTTGACAGCTGAATATTCTTCGAATGTGTTCGTGTTGCGTTTATATTCTATAGATTTCGGGTAGAAATTCCCCCTTTAGCAACTACTCACACACTCGGTCTATTCTCAATTTTGGTTGAAAAATCAGAAATATTCTATAATCGGATAACAAGAAAAGTCGTAAGCGAACACTTGGCGCGATTGAAGATAGCTTTATTTCATTCTCGTAAAATATTTGGCGTACAAATTGGCATATTCTGTGTTTGTAGAACAAGTGAATAAAAGTGGGCTGCCATGTTGTAAATATAATGGGGAAATATTGCTGAGTGTGATTTAAGTGGGTGCTGAGTGATGAAGCCCACAACGTTGAAAAAAAACAATACGTTAAATTGAAATTCTATGACTTGAGTAGTCAATTTATATCAAAATTTAAATCTAATCTAACAACGATATGCGTTAAACCGGGAAAATTGAAAAATAAAGTAAAATTTGATATATTTTTTTTTCAAATTTGGGAGGTGGAAATCTTCAAAAGATACCGATCGGCTCCTGCCTCTCGGCATGCCGGATTTTTACCGACTAAAACAACATCCGTCTCCTTCAATCACTCTCTCCATCAAATTTTCAGTAATTTTCCGTAGTTAAATTTCAGTACATAATACTTCCCAGACGATAAGAAATCGGTATAAGGGATAGTACCAAATTTGTAAATTTTTAGTATCCTTTTAATTAAATTAATCGTTCAGACTATATGTTCATAAATTATTTTATGTTAACTACATGTTGGGCTTTGACTTTAGTGGAGCTGATTGAACTTGTAGTTTACTTCGAATATTGATCCTGAAGGAGGTATTTTTTTAGTGTCGTTTTAAAGGAAGTTGGGTTCGCCATGTTTTTAATTTTGTCCGGTAGTGTATTATAGAAATTAGCTGCTTTGTTAAAGGGATCTTCTTTTAGCCGATCAGTTCTGGCAAATGCGATAGCTATATTATTCATGGTTCTCATTCTGTAAGAGTTTTTCCCCTCAATTTTATCCAATTTGAAAGTGGTGTTTTCATTACGGTGTAAATTCTTGTGTATGAATTTAGCTCTTTCCATGGAAATCATGCCTTGCAAATTCAATTCTTGGGCTGTTTTGAAAACTTCGCTCGTTGGAGTTGGCATAGGGAGATTGTAAATGGTTTTATACGCCTTCGTTACTAGTCTGGAGATGATTAAGAGGTTACTTTTAGAAGTTTGACTCCAATTCAAGATGCCGTAAGAAATCTTCGAAAGGAGATGTGCATATACAATTTGGATTTTGTTTTTCTTTGGAAAGAAGTAGAAGCGACGTAGAAGACCAATGAAGACAGCCAGTTTTTTCCTTAGATCATTTATGTGTGGAGTCCATGTTAGTTTCTCGTCTATTAGAAGTCCTAGATATTTTATTTGTTCTACTCTCTGGAGGCTTGTGTCATTGATTTTTACGTTTGGTTGTATGTCAGTCTTATTCTTTTGTTTGAAAATAATATATTTTGTCTTCCCCGCGTTTATTGCCAATCTACTTTGTAAAAACTCTAATTTGTAATAGAAGTACAGACGTTAGAAACAGGCCTCCTTTACAAATAATAAGTGAAGCTCCCAGATTTTTTAAACCACATTTAATACCTTTACTTGGCTCATAAATCTCTAACAACAATAGCAGATACAAACGTTAATTTACTCGATGAAAACTAATATTATTGAACTTACCTAGTCATTCTTTCGACCAATAATGAAATGAACGTTATATTTTAAACTGCGGGGAAAAGCAGTTGTGGAAATTTACTAGGGCGTTTTATATAACTGATACTATTCCACCCTGAAATTTTGTGTTCAACTCAAAGAGGTAACAAACAGTTTTTAGTTCAACTCGTTCAACTAAAAATCCCAACCAACAGATTTTCATGCAAGTCAATCAAATGTAAAAACTATTTTTGTTATAAATATGCAAATTGGGTTTTTGTAGTTTATTATTTATTGTTGTTCATTTGCACTTTTATACAGTTTGAGTTAATTTTAATTCTCGCGTCGGGGACGGAGCCAGGCGTCTGGTCCGGTCCGGGTGAAGAGCGGAACTGGCCGGCAAGCGAAGACTTGCCGCGGGGCCAGAACTTGCTTTCCTCCGAGACGCCACATAAATATATTACATTACATATATGTATATTATTGTACCACGACAGTTTGCCAGAAAACAACCCCCAAAATGGTATGTGAAAAAGATTAAATGTAATTTCATCGATTTTTCATTTGACTTTCAAGGGGAATAATGCCATTTCTGAGATCGTCTTCATTCATAAAAGCTTTTGAAAATAATAAAATCACATTATGCTTATTTTTAAAGCACAACCAATTATAATTGTTGATTTGCTAATTCAGACCAACCGACTTTCTTTGTGAAGATCATGAGCGACATTTACGGAAACTTGAAGAAGTTCGAAAACGATTTCTGAGAAAAACGGGTTTTGAAATCATAGCAAAACAACAACAAAACAAACAAAAAAGCAAGTCAACGGTGGAAACGGTTACCAAAAACAAGTGTTTCCATCAAAGCGATTTTTCAACATGACACGCATACCTGAAGTAAAAATAGTTAATTTTACTGGTCAAGACTTCACAAGGATCACTTTCACGCCAGACTTACGAAAATTTCAAATGACTAGTTAAGATCCCGACATTGTGGCGGTGACGTCACGGCGCGCCTGTGATGTGGCTGCTTGCACGAAACGACTCGCGGTGTTTTTGAATAAAGCGAGAGTACGTTTTACGAACTTCCGTGAATACGTCGTTTTACATACGAAGGAATTCGGTAACAACAAAGGCATTCTGTCTGTTGTACTCTTTGAAAAATTAAACAATAAATGATCGATATGTGTTGGCCGTTTTGATCAATGCTTTTGGCAATTGTCGTTTGTTAATTCAATAGCGACAACAAAGGATGGTGTACATGTGGAGCATAACGTTGTCGACAACTTTTTTCTGAAAATTTAGGAGTCACGTGCGCAACGGATAATGCATCGTTATTAATTGCATTACAGGGTGTTTCCACTTCGGGGTAAAATATTAAACGTGTGTAATGCCATAATTTTGCCGGTACTGAAGATGACGTCTCAGCTGTCACGTCAGGCTTGAGTTGCGAGGGGACGAGTACGAGAGACTTGTGGAAATCGTGGTGGAAAATGGCAGATGCTGAGGTTAGTCCTGATTCAAATGAATTAAAAGTATAATATTGGTTGAACATGCATGTGACTTCGAGCATTTCTTGATTGCAGTTATCGAAAGCTCTACGGGATTTGCCGAATCGCGTTCTGAATGTCGGCGTCGAAGAGCGGCATGTGCTGCTCCAAAATGTGTCTGCCGTGCTGTCAAATCCAGGTGAGATGAATTTCAGTGGCATCGTGCGATAGGCGCGCCGATTTCACAATGAATTCAAGGAAAACTTCCGAAATATTGCAAATGTATTTTGAGCTTGCAAGATTGAAACAACAGGCCCAGAGCCGAAAAGCATCCTTTCTGAGGAGGGTGTCGAAATACGATCAATAGTATGACGAGCATGCAAAGCTTGTCTGAACAATTTATTTTGTATTCCGAAGGTTGCTCTTGGTTAAACGGGGATTTATGTTGAATAAAATATCTGGATGTCCTGCCATAGCTTAGTTAACGGAAATGTAATCTTCGTCTAGAATTTTAGACGTGTTTCATATATGCATGTGACCGGGAGTTTCTATACCAGGAATGATTTCAATTTCAAGCTATTTAAGCAGAAGGGAACTGAACCCAGTATAGTATTCAACTGATGACGGAATACCGAAAGCCAAATTCATTCTTGTCACCTAATAAAGTCTTAATGACTTTTGCCCAGTCGTCACCTCCAACATCCTCGTATTATGTACCGTCTCCCTGCACTGGACCATTCTTTAACTCTAAAAATTCTTAAAAACATATGTAATTGTAACAAGGATGGTGCAAATGAACACTCCATCTTTGATTTCTAGCCGAAAATCCTGGCAATTTACAATGTAGGAAAACAAATCATTCTAAACTACATTTTCATAACTTCCGCAGGCATTAACCCGACAATTGTTCGTGGTATTTGCAAAGTGGTCGGAACCACCTTGACAAAATATAAGGACCCGGGCTCGCAGATGATTATACGCGACTTCATATCCGACCTGATGCGCGAACATGCCGAGCTTGCTTGCGAGCATTTCAACGGTGTGTTCAAGACGATCATATCGAAGGATCTACAAAATGCGCCCGCACAAAAAGCATCATTTGCGGCTGTCATTGCGCTGGTTTGGACAACAATAATCATCAAACAACGAAAGAGAGACTCGAAAGTGACCCAACAAGAATTGCCAAAATTAATAGAGTACCAGTCGCAGCTTTATCAAATTGCGCTGGCAAGTGGAAACAACAAGGTAATAGAGAAGGCCGATAGAACTCTATTTGAGCAATGGTCCGACGACGAGAGCTTATACAATGAAAACTTTAAAATATTCCTTGACAAGGAAGCTGCCAGCAATGTGATTATTTTCCTTCTGCTCATGATTCGATTCGGTCAAAAGGAGAGTGAGCAAAATCAAGCGCTCAATGTGAATAAAGCAAAACTGTTGGACCATTTCGTGAAGGGTCTGATTACAGTCAAGGTGAAGCCACAACCGAGCTGCATCGCCGCTTGCCAACTGCTTATACGTTCCATTAGTAAGGCCGAGTTTGAATCGGTGGTGCTGCCGGCGCTGCAACGAGCAATGCTGCGGAGTCCTGAGATAATTCTACAGGGGGTCGGCATGATAGTGCAAGAGCTTGAACTGGACGTGAGCGAGTATGCTGCCAACATGGGGAAAGTGTTGGTGCAAAACTTGTATTCGAAAGATGATACGGCGCGAAATGAATCAGTCGACTCACTGAAGAAGTTGGCGTCGAAGTGTGCGCAACCGAAAGCGATTGAAGACATGGTGGAGAATGTGTTCGCAATTTTGAATGGCTCGGATGGCAAGATTACCGTTGCCGAGTACAGGATAAATCTTTTACAGGTAAACGTTCGAAGCATGTTCCTATGCTAATCAAAATGTATGCATGAAGTCATGCCCCGAAAGAACTAATTACCATTTGACTGTGTTTTTACTTATAGGGCGCTGGCAACTTGAGCTACAATGCGGTGCCCAGAGAGAACATTTCCACAGTCCTCACTACAGTAACCGATTTGTTCTCGAAAGTATTTGAGACTGAGATACAGGAGAAGGTGTTGTGTCATTCTTTGGAGATGTTCAGCTTGTGGTCGGCGAACTTCCGTGACGTTTTGCCAAAACGAGTAATGGATATATTCAAGAAAGGATTAGAGATGAAATCGACTTCGCAATCAGTCCGAGTTTCGTACTTGCAATGGTTGTTGGCCTGTCTTGAAAACGGACGCCTTGCGACCGATGTGGATTTGTCGCAGCTGCTTGTGAAAACAGTTGAGAAGGCCAGTCAAAACACCACTCAGATTCCGCTCGTGTCGGAAGCCGTGTGTGCTGTTTGCATAATCTTGAAAACCGAAACAGGTGATCAGAGCATGCAAAAGCTGAGTTCTTTTTGGAACATTATTCTGGACATGAATAAGCAAATATTCGTGTCGGAACGATTTTTGACTTCGGCTCCCAGCGATACGTTGTGCTACGTTGTGTTGATGTCGGTTAAATTGCTAACGGAGCACTTTCAGAAATTAAAAGGCGACCCACACCCCATTTTCAAAGCAATCATTTATGGGATCACTTGCTCGTCGAGCAAAGTGCGAAGCTATTGCTTGAAGCTCGTTCCAGAAATAATAAACAATTCCGAGGGGGTTGCGTATGCGAAAACGTTGCTGGCAGAGATGACAAACTACATGCAACAAGCGAAAATAATTTATGAGGGTGACAACATCACCGAAGAAGGGTACATTCCGTCGAATGCATTTGTGGATGCCATCAGAGCGCTGTGTAGGTTCGAGACAATTAGGTCTACAGACGCCCAAATGATAGCTTTGAACAGCTTATTGTGTTCCCACCACCAAGCCATTGTTTCCAATGATAGCGAACTGTGGGAAACTATGGTGCGTGAGGTATTGCACTTGGAGCCGAAATATTTCATTTCACTGAATATTTCTCAAATCCGAGAGCTACTCTTGGATAACTACAAAGCGTCCAGGATGCACGAAAATGCATTGGCCAGTATGACTAAAATTAGTCCGGATATCATCCTACCGATCATAATCACCAAAGTCACTAGCGAACTAAATAATTCAGAAATGTCGAATGTCACAGACGACGAGTATTTCACGTTTCTCACACCCGACGGCGAACTGTACGACAAATCGGTTATTCCGAATGTGGACGACATTTACCAAACTGCAGGTTTGAAACGAGAGAACAAAGTGTACAGCTACAAAGAACAGCTTGAAGAGTTGCAGTTGCGCAGAGAAATTGAGGAAAAACGACGCAAGGAGGGCAAATCGAAGCCGCCTGCTCTGACCGCAAAGCAACAGGAAGCGATCAAGAATCAGACGGCGAAAGAGGCGGCAATCAAGAATCGATTGCGAACACTCAATGATAAAATAGCTGCGCTTATATCAATCATCCGAGCTGCTTGCGCAGGAAGCCAGCAACAAGTTTCATTGTACTTTTCCAGGCTGCTTGGCTCCATACTTCGCGTGTTGCAATCTCCTTTGGCTGCGTCTCCACTCCTCGAATTGTACATGCATTTGAGGTCAACTTGCTTCACTCACAACCTGTCTGATCTGGGCCATTCGCTGGCTATTTCCACGATCCGCCTTAGTAAACCGCACTGCGATCTGAACGAGGACTGGCAAAAGGAAGACATGGTGGAAAATGTGTTCAACACGCTGAATAAATTTTACTGTCAAACAGTGAAAAAGAATGCGGACACGGACACGTTTGAAGAGGGGCTTTTACTTGCGCCAGCGTTCTGTTATGCGTTCGAGTTTCTGAAGCGAGCTGTCGACGCCAAACCTATTGCTGGGGACGAGGGTTTGTTGCTAATTGTGATCGAACTCATTGAAAAACACGCACAAGTCAGAGGCGATACTGTGGATGGCGAACCCACCGATTATAAACATCCCAAGTATCTGCCACGCTTGGAAATGCTGCGGCTGCTCGTCAAATTGATCAGCAAATACCGAGGACGCGTGCAGACCAATGCCGTTGCTGCATTGCTGGAAGTAGCTGACAGTAGTTCTGGTAGGAAATATTGTGCGAAAGCCGCCAAGGAGGAAATTGACATCCTGCTGACAGCATTGCAACACAACTTTGAAGCAGTGAGGGATGTTGCTTTGCGAGCTCTGACAAGTGTAGTTAAAACCTTGCCGGGCTTTGATGAAGACTACAACTTTGCCTTGTTGCTTACGCGTCGCTTTTGGGTGGCGAAGCATGATATATCCGAGTTTAATCGAGTTCTCGCCGAAAAGCTGTGGGAAGAGTCAGCTTTTGAAATGCCGATGATGATGTACGATGAATTAATGGCTGATGTGATCCACCCCGAACCGTGTATTCAAAAGGCAGCTGCGCTGTCGTTTGTTGACATCTTGAAAGCCGACTCATCCTTGGTGCTGCCGATCCTCGACCAACTACTGGAAATATACCAGGAAAAGCAAACTATGATTCCTCCAAAACTTGACCAATTCAATAGAGAAATCGAGCCGGCCATTGACCAATGGGGCCCACGACGAGGAGTCGCCATTGCTATCTCGCAAATCGCTCAATTCTTCTCGCTTGATGACGTGGACCGCGTAATACAATTCATGGTGTCGCAAGGACTGGGGGACCGGGAAGAAATCGTACATAAGGAGATGCTAGCGGCAGCTCTAGCGATAGTGGATCTGCATGGAAAGGCAAGGATTGCTAAATTGCTGCCCGTTTTCGAAGGGTTCTTGGACAAAGCGCCTGATTCTCGCAGCTACGACAACATACGCCAAGCGGTCGTCATTCTGATGGGATCCTTGGCAAGACATCTGGATAAGGACGACGCGAGGATCCAGCCGATTGTAAAGCGATTGCTTGCAGCTCTTTCGACGCCTTCTCAACAAGTGCAGGAGGCAGTTTCGAACTGTCTGCCTCACTTGATGCCCTCCGTCAAAGACGAAGCTTCTGCCATGATAAAGAAAATGATGCAACAGCTGATTAAATCCGAGAAATATGGTGAGCGTCGCGGAGCCGCCTATGGCATTGCAGGAATAGTCAAAGGACTCGGCATTCTATCGCTGAAACAGTTGGACATCATGTCCAAACTGACGCAATACATACAGGACAAGAAAAACTATAAAGCACGTGAAGGAGCTCTGTTTGCTTTCGAAATGCTTTGCACTACTCTCGGTCGCTTGTTCGAACCGTACATAGTGCACGTGCTGCCTCATCTTCTGCAATGTTTCGGCGACTCTTCGCAGTACGTGCGGCAAGCAGCCGACGACACAGCTAAGGTGGTGATGGGAAAACTTTCGGCACACGGAGTTAAGCTTGTCCTGCCGTCTTTGCTGAACGCTCTGGACGAAGACTCTTGGCGAACGAAAACGGCTTCTGTCGAGCTGCTGGGCGCAATGGCCTACTGCGCCCCCAAGCAACTGTCTTCGTGTCTGCCAAGCATTGTACCGAAATTAATAGAAGTGCTCGGCGACTCTCATACAAAGGTGCAGGAGGCCGGAGCGGATGCGCTCAAGGTAATAGGCTCAGTTATCAAGAATCCTGAAATCCAGGCGATTGTGCCCGTTTTGTTGAGCGCGCTGGAGGACCCTTCGAAAAATACATCGGGTTGCTTGCACAGTCTTCTTCAAACGAAGTTTGTTCATTTCATTGACGCTCCGTCGCTGGCTCTTATCATGCCAGTTGTGCAGAGGGCTTTCATGGACCGCTCCACGGAGACGAGGAAAATGGCAGCGCAGATCATTGGCAATATGTACTCGCTGACCGACCAGAAAGATCTCACGCCGTACCTGCCTAGCATTATACCGGGATTGAAGGCATCGTTGTTGGACCCAGTTCCGGAAGTGCGAGGTGTTTCATCGAGGGCATTGGGTGCTATGGTGCGTGGAATGGGAGAGTCCTCGTTTGACGATTTGCTGCCATGGCTCATGAAAACGCTGACGTCGGAAACAAGTAGCGTCGATCGATCGGGGGCGGCGCAAGGACTGTCTGAGGTAGTGGGAGGCCTGGGTGTTGAAAAACTGCATAAGCTGATGCCGGAGATAATAGCTACCGCTGAACGGAACGATATTGCGCCGCACGTAAAGGACGGCTACATAATGATGTTCATCTACATGCCAGGAGCATTCCCTAAGGAATTCACTCCATACATTGGGCAGATAATTAACCCGATTTTGAAGGCGCTGGCGGATGAAAACGAATACGTGCGGGAGACGGCGCTGAAGGCAGGTCAAAGAATAGTGAACCTGTATGCGGACTCGGCAGTGGCCTTGTTGTTGCCGGAACTCGAAAGAGGCTTGTTTGATGACAACTGGAGAATCCGATTCAGCTCCGTGCAACTGTTGGGCGACTTGCTTTATCGCATATCGGGCGTGTCGGGCAAAATGACAACCGAAACAGCCAGCGAGGATGATAACTTCGGGACGGAGCAGTCGCATTCGGCTATTATTGTGTTCTTGGGCGCAGAGAGACGTAACCGGGTGTTAGCTGGATTGTACATGGGACGAAGTGATGTTTCCTTGATGGTGCGACAGGCAGCTCTGCACGTGTGGAAGGTAGTGGTGACGAACACGCCTCGCACTTTGCGCGAAATTTTGCCTACTCTCTTTGGACTGTTGCTCGGATGCTTGGCAAGCACAAGCTACGATAAGCGACAAGTGGCTGCGCGCACTTTAGGCGATCTCGTCAGAAAACTGGGGGAAAGAGTGCTTCCCGAGATCATTCCTATACTAGAACGTGGTTTGAATTCCGATCAAGCCGATCAGCGTCAAGGGGTGTGCATAGGTCTCTCTGAAATTATGGCGTCTACTTCAAAAGATATGGTAACCGCCTTTGTGAATAGCCTTGTTCCTACCGTTCGGAAGGCTCTGAGCGACCCTCTACCAGAGGTGCGCCAAGCTGCTGCTAAGACATTTGACTCGTTGCACTCCACAGTAGGATCGCGCGCATTGGATGATATACTTCCGTCTATGCTCCAAGGTTTGTCCGACCCGGATGCTGATGTGGCAGAGCACACTCTAGATGGTCTACGCCAAGTCATGGCTATTAAGTCTCGAGTAGTGTTGCCGTACTTGGTACCACAACTAACAGCTGCCCCGGTGAACACAAAGGCCCTATCGATTCTGGTCTCAGTTGCAGGCGAAGCGCTAACGAAATATTTGCCTAAGATTTTAGCGGCACTTCTACAGGCATTGGCCAACTCTCAAGGAAAACCAACTGAATTGCAAGAACTGGAGTACTGCCAAGCCGTGATTCTGTCGGTGAGTGACGAAACAGGAGTTCGAATCATTATGGACACATTGATGACTGCAACGAAATCTACTGATCCGCCATCGATGAAGGCGGCAGCTACTCTCTTGTCTGTATTTTGTACACACTCTCCTGGCGACTATTCACAATATGTACCGCAACTTCTTCGCGGTCTGCTTCGGTTGTTCGCTGATCCAGACAAAGATATACTTCAGCGATCTTGGGATGCATTGAACGCCGTCATCAAAACTCTGGATTCTGCACAGCAAATTGCACACGTGTCGGATGTTCGACAAGCAGTTCGATTTGCCGCTAGCGACTTGAAAGGCGAAGAACTGCCCGGCTTTTGTTTGCCGAAGGGCATTTCCCCTTTGCTGCCAGTTTTCCGAGAAGCAATTCTCAACGGACTGCCGGAGGAAAAAGAGAATGCCGCCCAAGGACTTGGTGAGGTAATTTATTTGACGAGCGCTCAATCATTGCAGCCGTCTGTTGTTCATATAACGGGACCACTGATTCGTATTCTTGGCGATCGATTCAACGCCGGAGTGAAGGCTGCAGTTCTAGAAACCTTGGCGATTCTCTTACACAAGGTCGGAGTGATGTTGAAGCAGTTCTTGCCGCAACTTCAAACGACATTTTTGAAAGCCCTGCACGATCCTAACAGAGCTGTTCGAATGAAGGCAGGCCAAGCCCTGGCCGAGTTAGTGGTAATCCATACAAGGGCCGATCCATTGTTTGTTGAAATGCACAACGGAATTAAGGGAAGCGACGATTCTTCAGTTCGCGAGACGATGTTACAAGCACTTCGAGGCATAATAACCCCGGCTGGCGAGAAGATGAGTGACCCCCTGAGAAAGCAAGTGTACGTTACACTTTGTTCGATGCTATCTCATCCGGAGGACGTAACGCGAAGTGCAGTAGGCGGATGCTTGGGTGCCTTGTGCAAGTATATGCCACCGGAACAGCTGGACGAAGTTATGAAAACACATATCTTGAATGAAGACTCTGCAGATGATGTGACTCTTAAACATGGTCGGACCGTGGCTTTGTTCGTCACTCTGAAGGAAAGTCCGAACATCGTTTACACGCCCAACTACGAGGCGAAGATCTTAAAAGTACTGATATCCTGCATATCGTCGGATAAGGTGAACATCTCCCGCAATGGCGTGCGTGGCGCAGGCTATTTACTGCAGTACTGCCTAAGCGAAGGATTGCCCGTGCCACAACAGGTAGTGGTTCCGTTTGTGCGCGCCATGAACCATAACAGTCACGAAGTCAAGCAATTGGTGGCTCAAACATGTAACTACTTGGCGAAGATGATACCTGCAGAGAAAATCACACCGGAACTGCTGAAAGCGATCATACCCATGTTAGTGAACGGTACCAAGGAGAAGAACAGCTATGTGCGCTCAAACTCGGAAATAGCCCTAAGTGCTATACTTAGGCTCAGGTCAGGCGAGGAAACCTATCAGAAATGCCTGCAGCTGCTGGAATCAGGAGCGCGCGACTCTCTCAGCGAAGTAGTCAGCAAAGTGTTGAGAAAATTGACTCTGCAACCGATCGGCAAGGAAGAGGATCTCGACGACACCATTCTGTCTTGATTGCCATCCGCCAGACTAGCTATAAACTATTCTATTGAAACTTTAAGTGGTGTCCAAGTCCGCTACTATTACTATCAGAAATATTTTTGTCGTGCGATTATAGTCAATTTCGTAATTTCCATGATAATTTTATTTGGTATGACCCGACGTTCCGAATGTGTTGTAGTTGACTCTGTTTCGATTGAAGAAAGTATAATTACTTATTTTTCCAGGATATTGTCGAAGGAAAAGAAGAAACATGGTTGTTTAATAACTTTTTATAAACGTTTTCTTATAATTATATGTATTAAATGTAGATTGTTGATTTCTTGCATTTCTTATGTATTATTATATCTTAGTTTCAATATAAGTCATGTATGTGATACCTACTACAAATATTGTTTTGTTTTGGACAATCACTAGCTCCGCAGCCTTCAATCCAGCCGCGGCGGAGCATTGTGAGATGCTAGGTGGGCCTTCAGCTGGGGCATATTGCCGGCCACATATTCGCATGTGTTGCATTTCAACCCTTTGGCGCTATACTGCACTATTTTCTCCTTGCTTATGCTTTGAAGTGATCCGTTTTCTTTGATTTGCTTGTAGACATCTGAAAAGTAACCCTAAGTTGATTGCAATGTCCTCCAACCTATTTTTAAACTCACAGTCATAATTTAAAAACAGACCCGTATTGAAGCTGTTCCAGTGTTTTTTCGTTTTTAGGAACGGTGAATGGAAATCCGTGGAAATTACATGTAAATGCAACCTCTGCATACTGGGTACTGCATGGAATCCGATCTTGAACTCATCCACTTCCCTTCCAACTATTTCTATAGCATTTATACCTAGCAAATGTAGTTCATCCATTAAGTTCAAATCCTTGGTTCGCAACTGGAATACTATACATTGCACACAACCGCATTTTGATTGAGAAATGATACTCACGTGATAGATACTTGGCACGTCAACCTTGGGAAGCACTAAAAAGTGATGCTTGGATTTGGGGTATTTGTCGCGGATGACGACAGCACAATCAGACGATATGAGCAACATTGCTGGATCGTTCATTGAAGTGACCAATCCCATCTTCCAAGACGAATTCATTTTTGACGACATGCTTATAGAACGTGTCATCATTTGTACCTGTAATATCGTCCGACTTTTTCCATTAAATTATATGGCTCGTTTATTTTTCAACTCGGCCACATTTACATTTTGAGTCGCTCGTCGTGTTTAAGCGACTTGGCAAGGATGCGCACGATTAAATAAGACTCTTAAAACGAGCTGTTTCGAGTCGCCAATGTCTATGATAGTCGAGGGAAAGGCCAATACCAGAAAAAGTAGAGTTTACTTCTCGGATTCTTTTTTCATCACGGCTTAAAGCCAATTATTTCGAGCAGGCACAACTCCTTCAGAATCTTTGAAACCTGTAGCGATTCGTTTTTTATTCAGGGAAGTAAATTGGCTGAAAAATCAAAAAAAAAAAGACTGAAAAATTTAAATATTTTTACTGAGCCTGGTATCTATCCAATCATTCGATATATAATGAGTTTCTCATCAAATATAGCTATGGAATGTGTGTAGTGCACAACTTAATAATGTTGTTTCTTGATGATATACTGAGTACCTGGGAATAATAACAGAAATGGAAATTGCGAAGTAGATGCATTAGCGAGAGCTTGCAGTGAGCTCCATACCCTAATCCCAAAGGTCGGTCATCTTCTAGCTTCTATAAAGTTAACGATTAAATAATATTATATAGAAGTTGCAAACAGAGCCTGGTTACTTGAAGAAACCAGGCAAATGTGGCTTGCACAGAACTCCAAACCCATCAAGCAGCTTCTTGAAATGAATAATGAAACATAAACTCTGACTATTTTAACATCGACAAACCATTGTCTAATAGGTATAATAGGTTGACACGCAGGACGACTAGATGTCCCTTTCAATGACTTCAGTTACAGTTGCAAGTTGAAAGGAACAATTCTGCATTTTCTGTACAGAATTTTCTAAAAGGAAACAAAAAAAAACAAGACTGACATACAACCACACATGAAAACCAATGACACAACCCTCCAGAGAGTAGTACAAATAAAATATTTGGGACTACTAATAGACGAGAAACTAACATGGACACCACCCATAAATGAGCTAAGGAAAAAACTGGCTGTCTTCATTCTTCTACTTCTTTCCAACGAAATAAATGGGCACCTCCTTCCTAAAATTTGCTTCGGCAACTGAAATTGGAGCCAAACTTCTAAAGGCAACCGCTTGATCATTTCCAGATTAGTAACCGAGGCGTATAAAACTATTTAAAATCTCCCTTTGCTAGCTCCAACGGTCAAGGATTTTTTTCAACGTTGGAAGGTGGAAATTTTCAAAAGATATCGATCAGCTCCTGCCTTTTGGCATGCCGCTTTGCAGAATAGCCCAAGAATTATATTTGTAAGGCATGATTTCCATGGAAAGAGCTAAATTTACACCGTAATGAATACAGCACTGTGAAATTAGATAGAATTGCAGAAAGAAACACTTACAGCTTGAGAAACATGAATAATATAGCTATCACATTTGCCAGAACTGAACGACTAAAAGAAGACCCATTCAACAAAGCAGCTAACTTTTTCAATACACTACCGTACAAAATAAAAACATAACGAACCCAAATTCCTTTGAAACGACAGTAAAAAATACCTCCTTCAGGACCAACATATAGGTTCCGCTATAGTTTTTTGCTGCCCGTCAACAGCTCAAAGGCAATTTGGAAAATAAGACATTTTTTCGAACTCTGCAGCAACGGAATTTCACTTTTCGTATGATAGTGGCGTTCATTTCGGTTTGAAATTATTTTACTTGGTTCTCCAGATATTCATGTCCTTAAAATAAATCTAAAATATTTTTCAGTATATTAAATTGACAACTAAGAAAGCACAAAAAGAATTTGATACATACCTCGAATTTTTATTCTGAATTACCGCTTGATTTATGATTTATATGATTTACACTAATTTGACTGAAATCGCTCATAATTGTTATTAATGTAAATCGGATGACAAATGTCAACGGAAGTGATTTACGCATAACCTCAGACACCAGTTTGAAATATATAAATTTTGAAGGGCGCTTGCCAAACAAACCTTTGTACATAAATCACGAAGCTCGCCATACAACCTTGCTTCGGGATGGCATTAAATTTTGCCGAAAGTAGTTTTTCAAAATTGGACTGCAATTATAAACTAAACGTGAATGAAAACTAGGATATATGTACATGTATGTATGTATGTATATGATCCGGGAATTGCAGTTTCTGGGCAGTATTTATAAAAAAATCGAATGTTAGCAACGCAATTGCGAGTCTTCCTGCTTCCATTTCTCTTCATTGAATCGGAAGACAAACTATTGGAAACAAACAAATGTTCCATGATATTCATGTGTATTTCGCCAATACAATAAAAGAACTTAAAAATACTTTACATATTAGTTTTTTCACTTTTCCCAGCATTTCTTATTTTAGCGACGAGCTGTTCATTTCGTCCTGGCCATCCGATATTAATAACATCGCTTAGTTTGCATTTTCACAGGCGTCCACCCAATCATTGTACACATCGATTGGCTCCGAAAGAAAATTGATTGTTGTTTGATAGTCTTCCAGACATACACGACACGTGATCCTTGCTGTATTCCGACTTTTATCCCTGTAAAACAACAACAGTTAATACGGACACGTAATAAAAGAAATATTGGCATTAACATCTTCACTTCACAGGACTTTTCGTGGTTGCAGAACGGGCAATTGAACTGTTGATCCAGTGGTTCGATTGCCTTCCTTTTTGGAGGTGGCTTTCTTTTCGATTTTCTGCGCCCCATAGCTCCGACCTTTTCAAGATGGCTTTGAAGCTGCTTTGTAGCGATTTTCTGTGAAATTTTCAGGCGAAACGCCCGTGTTGCGGATGGCTGTCAAAACAAAACACGGTTGATGTTGATGTCCCCAAGATGTCCCAGCTTGCGTCCACTGCACTGTAATTGTTAGGCACTCGTATAGTCAAATTTGGGCACGAATACAGCGGTTTGTTCTCTGTTCGTTCGTTTGATCTCTGATAGCTTTTGGTGGTATATTTTGTAGGTGAATTTACAGGTAGTGGCGAGCAGAAGCTGTTTGCATAACGGCATCGAATAATATGCATCCAACGATAATTGGAAATTTAAATCTTACTTCATATTCTTTTGAACGGATATCTATTGTACTAGAATAAAAATTCAGCCATTACATATGGCGCACACGTCAAAATTTGCTGTCATTTGAGTTTTGTAAACATTGAGACTGTTGGTCGCCGGGCTCTGAAAAACATTTCGTTGAAATCGCTCAAATATGCCGGCCCAAGATGTGTGTGATGAAATCGAAAACGATGGTTAGCTTTGAACCTCTGTAATAAAAAAATCAGATCGATTTTCGTTTACGTTTCAGCGTTTTACAAAGGCTTTCTCGCGGAAAAGCGCGAGGATAGCAACGTCACAACTTTTTCGATTCCAGAACAAATAAAGAAATTAACCGACGGGTTGGAGGTGCTGTCCTTCGAATTGCAGTCGCAGGTACGGGACCAACACGGCGCGCTTCTTTCGCAAGCAGCTCATGCAGGACGCCTGGATAACTCGTTAAATACAGTAGTTGGCCACATGGATCGATTGCGCAGCGGAGCGAATCGTTTAAAGAATCACATTGGTAGTCAATTCGCTGTGGTTGAAAGCCAAACAAAAGTTTTAGGCAGGCTTCATGACGCGTCCCATATTCTGCGTTCGTGCGGCAATCTATTGCATCTTGCGAACAAGCTACGAAATACGCGAGACGCCAGCAAACAAGCAGCTATCCTGTTTGAACTAGGTTTGCTTTCGATTTTGTAGTAAAACCTGGCTCACAGAGCGTTTTCTAGAGCCCCTGATAGAAGACACCGAGCTGAATAAAATCGATTTCAGCCGGGAGGACCGTGCGTTTGTGATTTCAAGTCGCCAGCGTCTCAACAATTTGGCACAGCAAGATTTAGTGAACGGTTTGAGAGATGGGAAAGAAGCGCAAGTGGCCAATAGTATTCGAGTGAGTTATTATTGTGTATGTTTGTTTGGGTCGCGCAGTTGTCCGCATAGAGGTGCGCCCACGTAAAGCTGTTCACACTAGACATGTGCAACGCAGTGCTGCTCCGCGCTTTTGCGCCGATACACTGTCTTTCAGACCAATGCGCTGGTACCAGACAGAAGTCTCAGTAGCAGCGCAGTGTATCATCACGTTAGCGCAGCGGCAGAAGCATTCAAAGAAGAGGCATTAACAATATCTTGAACTGTTGATGTAATATAACAAACTGCCATGCGTTATTTATGGTCGTATGGTGTTAATAATCTTAATGGTGTTGGTATTAACTTAGCAAACATGCCAGTTCTACAATTTCTTTTTATTCCGATTTTCCCAGACTTTTTTTGGCCATGCCTGCAGTAAGATAGTAGACGCAACTCCTTGCTTGCCGAACTCGTTTAATTTCCCGTCACAGCAAATTATTCCGCGATGTTATCGTCATTGCAATCGTCTCCTATCTTATTTGTTTTTTCCCGCACTATCGATAGTCACACCAATATAAAATATTTCATCACGGGTTGAAATACGCAGGAAATTACGATGTAAGATGTGAACGTGCACTTCTTTCGTGCTCTTTTGAACCGTTGCCATGAACACGTAACTTGAATGTAGTAATGAGTTGGGAAATTTTATAACATACACTTTATAATTTATTTCCATGGTTTGGACATACTATAAGTATACCATACTATAAAAAATGTGAAAAAAACATTATGGGATTGATTTGAAAAAGTATACACAAGAGTAAAATCATGTTCAAAATTCATTATATGCGATCATAACAAGTTGCTGGATTTGTAATAACATTTCAACACAATCACATTCTTCATTTCTACTCCAGATTTTCGTAAACCTGCAAACAATCAACAAATGCATTGATAACTTAATTGAAACGTTTCTGAACCAAATCACGCATTCGATAAAAGAATGCTTTGCCGGCACCGATGTCGCCACTCTCACGTCTTCCAAGCTGAGCAACAGTGAATCGGCGAAGGATTTGCGAACGACAGCATCGTCCGCGTCGATTCCAAAAGGTCCCGGCAAAACGCCAAATTTAACGACATCCCAGCATTTCCGGACGAAACTATGGAAATCTTTGAACTGGCTGATCACCGACGAACTTTACGATTACTGCCAACAAATAGTGCTACTGCAAAAATGCTTGGTGAGCGAGTTTAGAAACACGAGCACCTTCAAAGAAAACGAAGATGTGCAAACAAAGTTCTACAAGCGTCTAGAGAATCTGCTGCAGACATCGTTCACAGAGTGTCCTGCGCATATTGGCCAATGTTTGCAGGAAGGTTTGCCGAATCTTCTCTCGGCCACGAAATGTTTGCAGTCGAAGCTACCGTCCAATGAAATTTTCAGCGAGAAAACGTTCGAATCCCTGGAGGTCGGCTATCTAACAAAGTGTGGTGCAAATTTGAAGGCGACACTGCTGGGCGTGGATATTCCCAATACAGATTCTTCCGATAACTTGATCCGAGCGGCTGCTATGGAGCTGAGTGCAGCAATGGTCGACAATCGACTATCTATGCTAGTAGCGGCGGCTTTAAACGCCTTGAATAGGGACTTCTGGACGAAAATCGAGGCGAGTGTGAAGTTGGGGACGGATTCTAAGCAAGTAGTGGGTAGGATTGTCTGAATAAGCTCTTTATAACGGGGCAATGAAAATCGATTTTGGTATTCAGTACAGCCGAATGCAGCCCAAATGCAAAATACAAACCTTGCAAACGTAGTACAGTACCATTCGGAGGCAGTTAAGCGACTTGTCATCAACTTGGGCGCGAAACTTCCACAGGAGGCGGCAGACAGTATTCTGAATAACTTAGACCAGGGCAAGAACTTGGTTTTAGCGATTCTACAACAGTTGATTGGTATGACTATGTTCGAATTGCGTTGCATAAAAACCTCTTGACTTGGTTCGGTTTTAGAGTCGATGACAATGACGGTGGGCATAATTTTGTTGAGTATGCATCGTGAGCCAGGCTTGAATAGCGACAAGCTATCGACAGCAGGGCCGTCACTGTACATGAAGGAACTGCAGGATTTCCTACAGCGGTCGTGGTCATTACATATGGTGCCATTTTCAGACCAAGAAACAGTTGCAGAGTGGTAAGTATTCTCTTTAAATCTGCCTTCACAAAAACTCTGCCTGGATAAAATGTAATTTGTATCTTTCTACGTCTGCAGCGGTGAGCAGTTGGCTACGCGATGCATTGAACTGTTCATCAACAATTTATCGATTCTAAGACCAGTCAGTTCGGCGGGAAGAAGCCGCCTGAAAAACGACTGTGGTCATTTGGAAAGTGCACTGAAACCGATCGTTGGCAATTTATCGGCAATCGGAAAACCTTATCGGTAATTTGATGTATTTTATCATCTAAAAAGTTTCATTTCGAATTGATTTGTGGACAGGCTGTTGCGCGCAATGTCAAGTCTTATTGCCTTGTCGCCGGAACAATTGGCTCAACAAGAAATATTACAGGATGGCCTCATCTCAAGTCACATAATTTTGTTTTTAATGTTCACGCACGCAGAAAATGAGTTGCAGAGCCCCCATACGGCTGCCAATTGGTCAAATGAACGGTTGATTCAATGGTTAGATGGTCACACCTCCGACAGAGAAAGGTACACACTGGCAGTGAGCTGCAACTCGAAAATAACACCTGCTTCTTGTTCTAGGCTTGAACTTGTTGCCGGAGCAATCCATCGCTATCGAGACATAATTCGAAGGAAGAACAGCGCGCAATACGACCCAGTTTATCCTTTGCTTTCAAGCTACTTCGAAAACGCGTACAAGATTTTGATTGAAAAGAAAAGCTGAGTTGTCTGTTTGTTCTGAGGTAATGATATTTTCGAATGTAATGCATAGCAATATGTTTGAAGGATATGTTATGTTAAATATTTAAATATTTTATTCTAAACAAAGTAAATATATTGATTTGTATTGAGTTTTGCTACTCATTCGTAATCACTTTTTTCTTTATCACATCGCCTAACATCTGAATCGTAACCATTTGTGTGTGTGTGCATTGCGAACATTCGCGCAACTTATGGAATTCCCGCCAACGTCTCAACCGGCTTCAGCTTCTCGTCATGTTTGATATACGATAAAAATACGTTGTACAAGGCGGTCACGACGTTCACATACGTAACGCGGTACTTTGGGTGCAGCCAGTAGAAATTGCAGAATTGCGCAAATGGCCAAACTAGCCAGTCTACCTGTAAGGTAAAGATTTCACGTGATCGACCCCGCCATGAACTTAAGAATCTACCACATATATCGTCCAAAATTTCGAACGTAGTTCCAGACCACAATCTGTTAAGTTTTTGCCTTCGAGGAGACCAGCCGAATAGAAGAATATCACAAGGCAAGCAGGCGCCATTACAATCTGCAAAAGGAGTTTGACATGAATTTGACGTGGCTGGTGGTGAATTTCGTTGGAGGCAATTTACCTGATCTAAAGCAATTTTTTTGAATACTGATCGCATTGTTACGACTGGCATGATTGTGTCCATCCATCGATAGAAGTAATGGTGAAGTGGGCCTTGCATAGCTCCGACAATGAACATTCGACCTGGTGGTACGCGTAAAAGGATGAAAAAAAATTTCAAATTAGAAAACACTTCGATTTGAGACACATACACTAGACATACTAAATCATTCATAATTTAAATGACGATCAGCCAAAAGGATATATTTAGACCGAGCATGCACAATTCTACGTGCTGCAGTGCTCAGCGTAGTGCACTCTAGATAATTCATGGCATGTCATCGTCTGGACAAGTGTGAAAGCGTCATTTATGACCCCATGAACTTGAACCATGAATGATAACAATCGATTTGTTTAGAAATAAATTAATTTTGGTTACAATGTTGTGACCTAAGCGAAATCCTTGCTTGATGATTGGACTATCCCTTGTTCTTAGAATCAAACCTGGGATTTCTCCTTGCCTCGGTACCGACATGGGTAGATAGCAATAAATAAAAAGGATAACCCATCGGGGCTAGCCATAAAAACGCATGTGTTTACCAATTGTGTAACAGTGGAAAAGTACGTAGCAATTGACACTTACCAAGAGACTACTGATAACAAAATGCACGTGGGTAAATGGTATGATGTGACTGGTTATGTGTGTCAGTATATGCAACGGCTAGTCCCGGACGGATTCCCGATATAGAGGTGGCAGATTAGTCCTTGACCGTACGTAAGGCGAGGCAGGAAGTTGTTCCACGACGGGCTCTGATTCGATAGATATAAGGAATGATTTTCTGTGTTCAAAAATAAGATCATTACTACACATGGTGTGATTCTAAAACCTCTGCATGTATATAAAGATTTTAATATTTTACATAGAATGACATCCCTTCCTTTAATTTTATAGTAAGAATTTTGTACATGGATTTTAGGATGAAAGGACTGTGGATTAAGAAATAAAACTCTTAGAGTTAAATCTGAAGTCTAACTGCCATATTCGGCGAGCGTTTCACTGAAGAATACTCTTCTGCCATATTCGGCAGAACCAGCCAAAGTAGGCTTCAGTAATATCGGCTATTCGCGTGTCAGTAATAGTCATTAAGACTAGCGCTTCTCGCTGGGCATAAGGAGAAATTGTCAGATATCAATTCAAAAAATGATTATAACCAAAACGTATTACACATAAATCCGATTGTTGTCTAAAACTGCTGACCATTCAAACATTACCCTAATTTTTACCTATTCTATCTAAATCGAAACGAATTGGATGGAGTCCTCGTCGATATTCAATTTCCTGGGCTAGAGCATCTCCGATTACCTATAAGGACATAATTCATGACTGATGTAAATACATATTATGCATGGATAGATAACCATCAGCACTCCCGACCCGACAGTATTTGTTGTCAACAAATAGCGACCAAACAATTGCTTGGAAAGTCTTTGAACTAAGGATTTATTTTGTACGTTTGTTGTGCGGATAAGACGAGTTGTTAGCGCGGGCTTGTCGCCAAATCGATTGAATGGTGAAATAATGCATCCGATTTTCACATTGGTTCGATGTAAAGTTCGTGTAATTGCTATTGACATGTTGGTGCCAGTTCCAGCTCACTGATCCGATATAGCACGAAGTGTGTTTGATACAGAATAAAGTGAAATTTCACTGCCAAACTGTTGAAATTCTAAAAACTGCTCATGTCGCCAGCTCGTTCGACTTGAGGCTTGTTGTTGTCGCGACGGTTGTCACACTTATGTAATGATATCAGCTGATTATGAAATACAATTTTGAAGTATATAAATGACATGAAGTGCTGCCATGTAGACGTTATTGTGTGTGGAACGTCTTGTTGAAACAGCATTTACGTGTTTGAAAATGATTGTCATGTAAACTGAAAGTAAAATAAAATTCACGGTTAAATGCGCCGTTTCTACTGACAATATAAACTAAATAAATGCTAAAAAATCAAAAGCCCGCCGAAAGCACTGAAACATCAAAAAACACAGTGAGCGTTTGCTATGAAACCGAAATAAAATTAAGAGAATATCTCAAGCATCTGAATATAGCCAGAACAATCTGCAACGTGCGATTGACACTAAGGATGTTCAATTTTTTTTTTTTTGGAAAATTTTTGTAAATAACATGTCTAGTATTATTCGTATTGATCTATAGGGGTATACTTTCTATTATAGAATTCCGATGTATTGATCTATAGAAAGATCTAATTTCTATCATAGAAAACATATCGGAAGCGATATTTATCTTGGATAGAATCCAAATTTTTCACATCACTTACATTCGAACTAATTGAAAGCATGAAATGATGTAAATTATTTTAAACAATTCTGCAATGTTACAATGAAAAATTGAGAGAACAGCAATCTGAAAAAACTGCATTAGCATAAATACAATTTTAATTTATATCTCGATATGTTGGATTTTTTTTGAACCATCAGTAATTGTGGCCAATTTTGCTTGCAAAGCAAAACTGCAGAAAATGTAATGCATCGACTCGGTTAGAGGCACTTTACCCAATGAGGTGAATCAATATCTTGATCAATCCATTTTTCCAAGATGAGTGATCTAATTATTGCTATTGACACATTGCATCTGATATTGAGCTCGCAGCTCATTATGAGCTCAATCTGGCTCATAATGAGCTGGCGGTAAGTAAGCAGAAGCTTTTTCATTAGAAGTATAATGAAGTAAAAAATTTGTAGCGTTTCTAACGTTCATCACAAGAGTCGCTTGCATTGCCAAGGAGTTAATGACTAACAAACATGCATCATTCATCCTCACATTGGATTACACGCACGCGATATTCTTATAATTGTTATATCTAGTTATACATATTTTTGGATTAAACTTATTTGTTTGAAATACGTCTTTGATACATTTGATATGTGTGGACATAAACCTCACAAATTCACAGTTGCAAGTGCCATCTATGGGTACAGCAAGTGAACTTGATGCAATTTCACTTGTCAATTCGACATATGGCAGCAAATTTCGAATGATTTGATGATAATTACCGGATAAATACTTTCTATAGGCTGTGTATGTGTGGACCCGGTGTTCGCGGCACGGAAGTAAAACAATCTGCAGTTTTTTCTTCGTATTTTAAAAGTTTTATTGCCAGTTCAGTTGTCAGTAACAATGAACTGCACGTAGTGTGTCACTATTTCATTAGTTTCAAGCTCATTATTAGTTCTAGTGTGTCAATAGTATAAATTTTGGAATAATGGCCGCAACTTTACACCAGTGCTGTTTGAAACGGTTCAAAATATCTACCTCCTCGGCGTCCTTTGTGTCTTCAGGGAGGGAAAGAGAGACATCCACCATCAAGATTGTGGTACCAAATAACAGAAACAGGCTAATCGCAGAACACATCGAAACCGGGGCTATCTTTGCATCTCGATCCGACAAATACTGGTTTCAGCAAACAAATGGTGAACATCGTCAAACCGATTCTTCTTTAATGTTAATTCTTATTCTACTTTAGTAGAATTTTGATTAATAAGATGTACTAAATAAATGTATTATGCATCTTCCAAATAATAATTCTCAATCAAAGCCCATTTATCAAACAGTGGTTGGCATTTTCAAAATATTGAATAACGAATAATATCTTTAAATTCCTTGATTTTATTTTGAACTCAATTATATAAATTTTTCAATAATTTGAGTTTTCACTGTTTCAATGGGTTGAAATGATTCAGAGAGCCTCCTGTGAACTTATTTAAGAATAATGAATTATTTTTTTCATTTTTAATTAATCTTGTCATATTTCAGTGGAGATGTACTAAGCTTTCAATAAGCGTAAAATTTAGGAACAGGCATTTAAATATTTTTTTATGTTTTTTATATTGCGCAGTTGTAAAATTCAGTTTCAAAAATGTATCCCTAAGGTCTCCTTTAGTTTCAATTTTTTATCATTGTCCATTTTCCTACAATTTGTTCTTCCAATCAATACGAAGCTATGCAATCATTGACTATGTTCCAGTTGTTATCCCGGGTTTCAATTAGCTTCATTAGATACACATTATCTATTCAAAATACGTCTTGGAAGTGGTATAGCTGGTTAAATTATCCTATCCTGAGCTCCACGTCTTGAAATTATCAGTCTGTATTGCTGCTCAGCTTTTCTTATGAATGCAATATCCTTCCCTGTTTCCTTGATTTGTACACAATGTCCTGATATCTGTTCAACATAAGAAGATTACTTATTTTGAGTACTCATTTTAATCGAATCCGTTTCAACGGCGAATTTGAATATCGCGTGCTCGTTTTGCTGTCGGTTTTCCCAATATCCATAAAAGCACCCAATAAACAGGATACGTGCCCAACATCGCGATTAAATAACTGAAGGGAAGTGACGAGACGCCACATTCACCGATTCATCGCAAAGCCAATGTGTACAATATGGATATAGGTGTTGTGTAGCAATATCATCCCGCCCGTCCGCGCCCGAACAGCACTCACTTTCCTCGGGTGAATCCTTGATCTCTTAAAAGCTCAGGTGTTTCATTTCGCCCGAGGCTGCCTTTCACTATGCTGCCATTCAAGTAGAATCGAAAGAATGTCCTTACGAGCTTATTCCAAAGCAGTTTACGGTCCCATTGTGAGCTGAAAATCTATTGTGTATAAACATGATGCAGCAGAAGACATAGTAAAGGATTAGGAACAGATTTGCCTTTTGTTGTTGAAATAGTGGTTATTATGGGTATGTTTGGCATACCACATCCCCGGCATATATATTGATTGATAGAATTGTAAACATCTCGGGCGAAATGGTTAGTTGCATCTCGCCCTGCTAACTGGAAAACTCAGTCTTGATTTCAGCAAAAGAAAGTGCCTTAAAAGTGATACGAACTTGAAAAATAAAAGTGAAACATTCAGCTTGTCAATGCAGCGTGTAATGAAGGGTTTACCAGCCAATTCGAAAACTTTTTAGAGTAGTTTTATTGATTTAAGAAGTTTTTCTACCTAAAAGTTATATTTTCAAAATTGTTTTTTGACTTATTTCGTTAGTAAATGTCATCAAAAACATGTTTTCGATGTTTTCAAATCAAACTTAAAATTTTAACGTTAGTTATGCAGCTACATAGAGAGTTACCGTGAGACAGCACGTTTAGAGTTCTACGCTCTGTAGACTGTGCTCAGCGCCCCACATTTTTTTGAGCAGCTGCTTGGGTATAATTTTTTATATATCAATAATGATATACAAAAAATTATAAACTCCGAGCATAAATGTAGTCTGAATGATGGGGAATCAAAACGAAAATCTCAAGTCAGACGGTTTACTCAAGCGTTGCGTTGTAATTATTCCCAAACACTAAAGACAGTTTTAGCTCGTGCGTCTGGAATATAGTTCCAAAACATACATTTGCGACTGGTTCACACGATTTAAAAAAACCCTCGACCGATTGCTCTGGTTTTTCGATATGTTATAGTATACATATATGGCTTATTTATGAACTAGGATCTTAGAGATCGGTTGTGAATGAAACGATTTTCAGTCGATTTTCTAACCGCAAAAACCGATTTTTTTCGAAAAACCGCTGCCATTTTGTTATTTTTTAGCCAAAACTTTTTATTCTAGTTCATGCGATACCGAGTTCAATACAAAACAAGCCGCGAGGTGCGACCCTTGTGGTCCAAACGGTCAACTTCCCAGTAATATCTACATTAATATTAAAAATACTAAACATAATAGTAATTATGAAAATAATACTACCTTAAAAAATAATAATAAGAGCTACTCATAACAGTAATAGAAATGAGTTAATATCAATCATATCATCTACTGGAACGTCCATTGAATACGTAGTGCTTTTGGTGGATGGGGGTGGATTGGTTTGATTGAATATTCACGCGAATCAATCGGTGGGTGGTGGGGTGGGTTACAAAGCCTTTTCTACGTTATTTGTTATTTTCATACCCATGCTTGAAGAACAAAAGAGCGTTAGCAAACATTAATGGAGTTTTTGTTATTACGCCCACTGAAGAAATTTTGCCGCGTGGTGGCCATTTTGAAGTTTGTTTTGGACTTTTTTTAATAAATTAAAAAAAGGGCTTTAACAATATATTTCAAAAACTTAGCAGAATAACATCAATGTTAATACGCGTCGATTGGCACCTTAATGATGAAAATCCCATGTCTGGTTCGTGAGATATTGCGCATGACAGCAATGACTTTCAAGGAGTCAAAACAGCAAAAAGGCCTGAATGAATTGTTTTTGAACGATAAATGTTAGCAACCGTTGTTACTGCATCAATTCAAAAACAATTTATACACTTAAATACACTTAAATACGACATGGTAATGTAAAATTGGGTTAGGAAGATAAAATTCTGTCAAACTCATTGCGACAGACATACAACAAAATTATTTTCCCGTAATAATCGTAAAATGTACTTTCCCGAATAAAACAACAATCATTTCAAAATACTGAACGGGGTAGTTTTATTAGCATCTATAAAAAGAAACCCACATATGGTCTAATCTATACAACGAAAAGTTAGTTTCGGCTTATCAAATGTTTCTTATCAATTGTAAAATCTTATTTACAAAGTATCCTGCATTTTTTTAAATGGATAAAACAATTGTATTCTTCCTCACATGCTATCCCAAAATAAGTATTTTACTTTTATATTAAAATATGTAAATCAACCAGGATAAAATATGTACAGTTTGTCTCTGTTTTTACGTCCAGTCTCTTGTTTTTCTTTTTTTTGAATGTTTCGACCGTACGACTGAGTATTCATAACAGAAATACTTGGACCGAATATTAAATTACTGTCAACGAAATTGATACTATCAGCGAGAGCTGGAAAAATGTTTATTATTATAAGATTTCGCACTGAAAACAAACACTTTGTGTTGATGAAGAACGGATTGTTTGTTTCGAACCGTATGTAACATGTAACAGAAAAAATGTAATAAGTTTAAAAATGTTGCTTTATTAAACGACTCCTTCGGGTCGAATATGACCTATTTGATCTTGTTTCGCAGCTTCTTGCTTTCCAGGCTGCAGTTAAGGTTCAGTCCAATTCACCCCAAATTCATTTGCATATCTAGAAAACGAGTTTAATGTCAGATTTAGGGGTGTACATTTGCTGGCCCCAGAAAAAAGCGAATGGCTAATCCCAAAGATAATCTTCCTTCCATAGAGCTGTTTCTTTTATGTACAGCCTTTAAATGCAGTAGCTTCGTGATATGCCTTGCAAACAATAAATAAACAGGGTTACGCCATGAAAACCCTTTGCTTTGAACATTTCAAGACGATTGAGCCGGACAACGCTGCCGTCCGACCGATAAAATGGATGTCAGAAACTGAAGCATTCCTTGGCCGTTGTGTACATCATTTTATCGTTATTTCGAAATAGGGGCAAATTCATTGTATCTCTGCTGCGGGCGTTGGTTATTTATGTGATCCAGAACTCTATCCATTTAAGATACAGTGGTTTTGATAAAAACTCATTCATGAAAATGATTATTCGACAACCTAATTAGTTAGTAGAGCTGTAATACAAGAAATATTGAAAATCTTTCAATACTTGAAATTCAAAGAAAGTCGGAAGGTAACAAAAAATCACAAAAAAATGTTCCCCATAGTTTTCATTAAATTGTTGTCAATGCATTTTAGTTTTTTAACTTCCCAGTATATGGGAAGTTCTTGTAATCGCCTCGAAAATCGAAATTGAAATTTTCAACATTTCTTTACGTTTTGAGGTCTATAGAGTATATATAAAGTGTTTTTAGAAAGGGAGATGTATGTGTGTGTGCGTGTGTGTACGTACGTACGTTCGTGGACACTTTTTTCTACGAGCATAACTCACGTAAACCAAGTCGTATCGACTTCGTTAAGGTGTCAGTCAAAGCGTCTTTGCAATCTTAGGAGCTGATTAGTTTTTGGGATACTTCGGTCGGGGGGGTTTGTTGTTTTGACCTTTTGAAGGTCATTTCTGTCATGCGTTATATCTCGCAAACCAAACATACGATTTGCATAGTTAAGGTGTCAATCGACGCGTATTGTCATTTTTGTGAATCTATCAAATTTTCAAAAAAATCGTTATAGCCGTTTTTTAATTTAAGAAAAAAAGTGCAAAAAATTAGGGTTTTTTTATAAACAATAAATTTTTAACCTGATTTACGAAAGACAGTAATCAATATTTATAAAATTTATATACTTCAAGCAGTGTTTGTAAAAGCATCATCAAAACTTTTTCTCATGATAACAAGAAACATTAAATAAAAAATAAAAAAATATTAACAATCATCATGATCTTCAAGGTCATTTCTTCCATTCACTATATCTCACGATATTAAGGTGTTAATCGACGTGTTTTAAAATCTCTTTGATTATTTTAACATTATAAAGATCCGTTCCAGCGTTTTTTTTAATTTAATGGAAAAAAAAATGAGAAAACTTGGGTTTTTTTCATAAAAAATATTTTTTTAACCTGATTTGCACAACACAGTAATAAATGTTTATAAAATTTAGACATTGTTATCAGTTTTTGAAGAGAAACCAGCAAAACTTTTTTCATGATTTTGAAAAAATTCAATTAAAAATAAAAAATCATTCAAAGTTACCATATGAAAAGGGTTCTTCCGATTGATATTACCTTATATCTTTTATTCTAAAGACTTTGTTGTAACGTCAATCAAAGTTTTAAAATGTTTGGATAATTTGGCAAATTTTTAATAGTTTTTGCAGTCTTTTAATTTAAAAAAGTGGCTTAAATTTTAAAAACCATCAAAATTTCAATCAAATTTGCATTTGTGGTAATCAATCATCATCACCCATCCACCAAAAGCCTTACGTAATCAATAGATGCTCCCGTAGATGATATGATTAATATTAACTCATTCCTGTTACTGTTATGAATACCTCTCATTATTATTATTTAAAGTAGTAGTATTTTCAAAATTATTATTGTGTGTAATATTGTTAATGTTTATCTAGATATTACTGGGAAGTTGGGCGTGTGGACCCCAAGGGTCGCACTTCGTGGCTTGTCTTTTATTTTTTTTCGTTACAAGATACGCATGATGTGAATTTTTCTCCATGCTAGTAATTGCGTGAATTACAAAAAATACTTCCTGTAAGCCACGTTAGTTTTCCTTTTCCTTTTCTCTTGCACTCTGCATTCAGAATAGCAAATATGCAAATACATATGTCATTATTCGTTTTTAAAGTCTCTGTCAGTTATATTTTCCCGTGAAAAAAATAATCAAATCGAAACAAAATAAAACGCTAAAATCAGGACATGCATATATGATTTGCAATTTTGTCTACCCTCATAGGCTATTAGAATCAACAAACAAATTCAACACACAACGACGACAATTATTTAAAAAAAGCAATACCGACTGGAGATCGAACACACGACCTCTTGATCGCCAGCTAGTCGCGCAGCTTCCTACACTACACCGCTTCTCTCTGATTCAAAAACTTACTAATCCATAAGCGACGCTAAACACTTTAGAGACGTTTTTCTCAAATCGGGGTGCTGTGTTGCGGTCTAATATTTCAAGGATCGAATATCCTTGAGGTCTTCTACTTATGTGTCAAATTTCATCCAAATCTGAGACGACGAAACCGTGGCCACTTCTTGTAAGTTATGTTATTTCATCACAAAATGAAATCGCCAAAAACGCTTGTGTAAAGCGTGAGTATGAGAGATACACTCGCGTTAGACTAGGCTCAATAGTTGCTTTTCCATGCTCGTGTGAGTCGTTGCCAGATAGGCGTAAATTAAATGGGGTGGTGAATTGAGATATGTTTAGAGACTTGATAACGGACTTTTTATAATATATCCCACTAATTGGAGTATACGATACGCAAATGAATGTTAGGAAAGTAATGTAAATTATGTTAAGTGTCCAGTTGATTTAAATAGGTTATACCCCATAAAACTTCGCTAAGTCATTTTCGGTCTCATATTGCTCCAAACCATTGTTTGCTGAGATTAGTTAAGTAATTTTGTTTTTCATTGAAATTAGTTATAGCATAGTAGAGTATGATTTTACCTGTATACCAATCTAGATCTGCTTTCAATTATTTATTTGTAAGGAGACTTATAGTGGTTGGCGCTTGATTTTAAAATATATGTGCAACGAGAAATTCAATAACGTTTCACTTAATTAAGATCTTGTAGGTGTGATTTAACTGAAATGATATTGAGAAAAACTCTGGCGCTCGACTTTTCATAGCAAGACTGTGACTTTCCCGTACTTTACAAAAATGGAAAAAAAATCTTTCATATTCTTCCTTGACCCATTTATATTTTTCTATCCTGTCATTTAAATGGCACTTACGAGGATGCTAATTAATTTTTCCCAAGCATTGTCTACTTTATTGTCCGAACAGCTTTACGTAGAATAGAACAAAGCCAACAAGGATTTTGTGATGATGTCATTGAGGCTTTGTCGTTATGGTTCCATTACTATGCTCGAGCATTATATCAAGTCGTGGCATGGCTTAATGGCTTTCGAGTACTTATTGGGAAAAAGTTCAGGAAAATCCATTTTTCCTATGATCGTTCAATTGCCTTAATCTATCTGCAGCCCGACTATTAGGACGATTATGGTTGAGCATATTTTTCCCAATAGTATTTTACATGAATCGTTACGAGGGCAGAGCTATTGCAAGTTTTTGTTTAAAACAAATTTAATTTAATAAGTGTAAAATTAAATCATGCAGAAATGATGCGACTTAGGGCGAAATATTTCCGGAACAAATAATCGATTTTAAAGTGATGTTCCATTTAAATAACTTGGTATGTAATAATAATAATAGTTAGTTAATAGTTCATATTATGAAGTCTTGTATTTAGTAATAAAGTTGTGTGCTGAGATTGCAATACCAATTAAGAATTTTTGACCGATCTTCAAAAACCAAAGATTTTTAATTTTTTTTTGTTAAATTAACGTTTTACTAAACCTGAATTAGGGATAGAAAAACTTAAGAAGTTTTTTTGATAAAAGCACGAAAAAATCACTTTTTTTTCAAACGCGTCACATATTTTCAATTTTCCAAATTTTCACTAAAAATCTGGTTCATCTAAGAACTATTCATATAGATAACAGTGGCGAGGCGTTCATATAAGCCGATTCCCATCGGCTTCCCTTTCCAAATATGTTCCAAAAATGTCACTTCAGCTTTATAAGGGAATAAAGTGTTTATTTACTTGCATGCAGCACTGTAAACATGCACAATCGTTCCACTTGATCTCAGTGTTTATTCCATCATACTCCATTCTCTTCATTCTACACATCCTCATAGTTCCATAATAGCCAGCAAAGCGATCAACATCTGTAAGAGTTGCAGCAAAGCTTTCCGAGTCTCGAATTCATTAATAATTTAAGGTGCCGTGGGCATTCAACTCCCGTTTGATGGAATGGCAGCTCGGTTTTCCTCAATAGGATATGGAAACAAATCAAAAAGCCGGTAGCGTTCCCGGCTTGTGAATCAGCTGTGAAAATTGATGCTAGAAAATCATCGGCCTACCCACAGTAATTTTTCACCCCTCGCCACTGATAGATAATATGATATGGATTGCTTTCACATTAAAATTGTGGATTCCAGCATGCACGGCAATGAGAGACTCGATATTAGTAATTGATTTCATATTCTCAAAATACTATGTGTGTTTGTTTTTAAAAAAGAACACTTTTTTTTAATTTTGTGTATGTTTATTTGGATTCGGAATCGATTTTCGACCGTAATCGTTCGGTCTTCCTCAGTGATTCTGGACGACTGACCTCCTTGAATAACAGCTTCTACTTTGCGAATTTTTGATGGAAATCACTTCCAAAAATTATGAGATGTAGTTGAAAATATGACTAAAATAGCCTATTAATTTCAATTAGTCCTAATCATTTCTTCCACTTCAAAAAAAAATTACGAAAAAAGCGTAAAAATAGGTCTCCTAATGTGATTTCCCCTCTTATCAAACTCTTTCCAATTTTGATTGCCAGTTAGGGCTTTTATGCAATTAAAGTCAACTTGACGCTGTAATACAATACGATAAGTATCCTCGATAATAATGATCAAACAAAAATAGAAGGGAATCTAAGGAATTATGGTAATATTAATTTTCGCTTGATGAAAAGATACGACAGTGATTGATTATTTTCGGCGCTACCATCACAATTATATAACAAATAATCCCCAATTCCGTTGTCATCAGCAAAACCAATTTTCGTTTTGTCTTCAGCTCCGACGTCGCCTTAAAATCCTTGAATCCAACTTCGCTTTCGACAATAATTTCATAATTTAATTTGACATCTCGAAAATACACTCATCTTAAGTACGAATAATTTTCGGGTCTCCTCCTAAATGGCGAATAGCTCAAAACCAAAGTAGGGTCCAAGTAGCTTTCCGTTCGATTACCTTCCGTAAGTCCTTGGCAGTTTTTCTCTCGCTACTTTAAGTTTGCCCGTTACTTTCAAGAAGCCGAAACAAAAAGATAAATTAAATGCAAAACCCCTTGGGAAATAAGGAAAAAAAGTTGAGAAGAGTTGTGGCTGGAGTGGACTTTTATCGTGACTAGCTGCTGTGCTTAAGGATATTGACGAGGACGACTCGTGGAACGAGCAAAGTTCGAGTGTGCTTCAGTCAAGATAAGATATTTTGTCAAGGACTCTGAATGTGGAGGATGCAAAAAGCGAATTGGTTTTGTGTGTAATTACTGTGTTTTTGGTAAACCAATGGAATGAGCATTTTATAGAGTTTGATTTGTTTGGTGATAGTTTTTCACTTGAGGCATACCTGACAAGAATATGTTGTAATAGTTTGACCATTTTGTGATATCATTGTTTTGCTTTATTTGTTGATAGTAAAAATTTTATATTGTTTTACAATTTCCTTACAAGTCAAATCATTTCTTCGAATTCGGTGGTTGTATTTTGATGATACGTAGTTTTGTCTAGGTTTAATTGAATAGAATATGTGTCCGTCACCGAATGCATTCAATTGAAAGATAATTTTACGAACTGAAAGCTAACACTCGGGGCACTTTCAACACAATTACCAAATAAACATGCAATCCAATTGAGGACTTTTATTTCTTCAAGTATAATATTACAAAGTGGGTCGGTAAAATCAAGCCGTCCTTTTAGTGGCCGCTGAAGATCTAGCCAACGGTGGTATTCGCGAGCGTAGGACGCCATATTCCTGCATATTAGTAAGAAGCTATCAACCCTTTCTGGCATTACCCAATTGCAACGAATCCTGCATTGTATTAAATTGGATACACGGCAACAATATAAGCAACGGAAATGGACGGTGAAATACCACTTTAGATGGTGGCTGCTATACTTTATACTATTTTATTCATTTTACATGATTCGCATTGGCTTACATGCTCCTTTACCATTATGCTCATGTTATTCCAGCAATATCTCTGTTTTTGTTTTAAAAGTGTCTTTCGAACTTTATACCAGAATTTCAAATCTAATTTTAATTTATTTTCAAAATGCTTTTAATCGATAATTCCTTGAAATAATATGTAGATATTAGAATATTTTTCACGTAAATTTTAAATAATTTTACGGTAAAGGTTAAGATTATTGCCCACATCATGGAGTAGGGGGATCGAAAGAGTGGGGTTCCCCTACTATTATGTACGCGCGCGTAGGTGAACGGACCGGAGGTGTGTAAAATGTGTGCCCAAAGTGTTATCCCTTTTTATATTACATTTATGGTAAAAATGACACTAATTTTTTATTTTTTTAATATTTTTATTTTATTTTATTTTCATTTTGTACAAAAAGCAGTTTTTTAATTTTTTTATATTTTATTTTATTTTATTATATTTTACAAAAAAATCCCTTATTTTTTTCGACTTTTAAACAAGTCTAAAAGTCACTACCCAGATCAATTTTACGGTTTCATATGATCTCTGGAAGTAGGCAAAATAACCATTTTTTACTGGGGGACCCCCATAAATTCTTATAGGGCCGTGACTACCGCGAAATTTTAATGACATGGTAGTAGGGGAAGCCCTCTTTCGAATCTTCCTACCTCCCCTAATTTCACTACCCTCGGCAATAGTATTAAACTTTACCAATTTTACTTAAATTTTTCCAATTTTTAAGAATTTTTGAAGCATTTTATAGTTTATTCACATGTATGATATTTGCAGAGAGACCTTTTCTTAGATTTTTACCCATTTAAATGAAAAAATGTTGGCGAGCTCGTTGCGTTTGTGAGATTTTTTTGGCAATAGTCCTCATGCAAATTTTCGTTCATAGTTCTTTTATAATAAATAGTTACGTAGCATTCTAAACTCCATATTTGAATGTCCTATATTCAAACATACTTATCCTTAGGTAATACATTTGCTGCACGGTTCAATTGATACAAATATCCACATAAAATATAACATTACCCTTGGCATTTATTTATTTAAGGGGGAGTACTCTGTTAGAAAAATAAATTCAACATTTTTTTGGGGAATTTCTCGTTAAAAAAGTACCTTAAAAATACATGTATAAAATTTTATATCGATGTATACACTGGTTTTCAATTTTGTGCCCGTCGTAGATTTATGAGAAAACTACTCATCCGATTTATTTGAAAATTTCCACACATACTTATTTACCATTTAACTAATGCACTTGTCTAAGGTAAGCCCAATTTTTTTTTGATCTTATACACCGGAACTTTTACAAGCACGCAGCAGGCATTTTTTGAAAATTCCTCCACTGTTAAATAATCTTTTATTTTTCTGCTATGAAGTGCATTCTGTCCAATGCATTCATCCAAAATGAATGGCGTGTCTTTTAAAGGTGCACCACCATGCTATTTCATACATGTTGCGTGCCAACCAATGTGGTGTCCATTTGAAAAAGGGATAATCAAATTATTCTCGGAAAATTGCCAGCAAGGTGGTCAAAGTGAAAGTCAAATTTCATGAAAGTATGCCTGCAGCTGGTGAAAGTGAGCTTGCTTTCACAATCACTTCCAATATGCAAGCACGGCGTGAAGTCTCATATGAGTTTCCAAACACTATGAAAAATTCAATAGTATAGTGAAGCTACCAGGAATTCTCAAACTCAACGGTATCAAGGTATATGCTTTTCACCGAATTAATCAATTCAAAATTTGATGAAAAACCATGACAATGGGACTTCTAAAGAAAGTAGGTATGGGAACATCAAAAACAACACAGTGCTGGCTTCATCCCTAAAACGAAATGTATTTTAAATGAAAGGAAAGCAGATATTTTATTAAATTGAAAAGGACAAGTAGAAAAAAATGTATCCTGCTGACATTCAAGTTTTTGAAAAAGTATATGCTGCCTAGGAAACAGTATTTTCTTCGTAATTTAATCAATCACAAACATGTCTTATTATCGAAATGCGAGAATAAATGAACCTCGATAGTCACTGTGCCAACATAATTCATTGCCGGTCTCCTCATTTCCAATCTACATGTTTCTCCCAAAAAAATATCTAGTGCTATAAATATTCTTTCATGAATATATTTGGAGGTGTAATCCAGTATTTTTTGCGTTCAATCCACCAAAAAGACTAACACCATCAGGCGTTCATAAATCTTGCTCAATTATAAAGACTTTGTGGCATTTTATTACGTTCGTACGAAGAAAAACACATTCACGGAATCATTGTTGTCTAACCCCGATATCTATCCATCTATTCCCGCATGAAACGTAAAGCAATTTTTGAAATTATATTTCAACCCTTTCATCTGCAAATATATTATGGACAACATATATCTGCAATTTGGAATACTCAACGCATAAATAACACCATAAATTTTCTACATGCGAATAAGATTCAGTTCTCATGGGAGTGATTCATTTTTTCCTTCCAACCAAATCGATTTCATTTAACCGAATGCGTACTTGGTATATATATACATAAATATGTGTTCGCTTTTAGAAATATATTCCATTAATAGTTGAATCGACGAATCCTTAACCCTTCTTCCATTCAATGTCTCAACTACTGACCTACGCTCGCTGATATTCGACTGAATCGGAGAATGAGCAGATACAAAAACCTAATCAAAAGGATACAATTTCGAATCCTTGTATGGAAATCCTATGAAGTCTGTGTGGAATTAGTGCTGCCGACTTTCACAAGCTGCTTTCATTTGGGTAGAGGTTGTAGGATCGTTTTCCTCAAAAGAAATTCCAGCCTTGAAACGGAATCCCAAAAGCTTTTAATTTTTCAGTTGTGTAATGGAATAACCGTGCTAAGGAGATGTATGTAGGAACTTCAGTTTGAATTAATTGATCATGCATGGATTACAGATACCTGTGGGGATTCCAATAAGTTAATGGATACCAGATTCTCTCTCATTCGAAATTTGTTTTCGACTAAAAAAATATTCCGAGCTGCAAATTATTTGGCTTATGGCTTCGCTTCATTGCATTAAGGGGAAGTACTCTGTTAAAATGGTGAAAATGGATCCTTATTTTAATGTATACAAAAAATAAGCTACTTTTCTCCAACTTTTATGACGAAGCGGTGGTTAGCCCAACCATTGACACCGAGAATCTTTTCTCCAACACTCTCCATCACTCAGCTTTGACGGTTGAACTATCCACTGCGAATGTACCCTTTACCCAATCGTACAATAATGAAATTGTATATGATTTCTTAAATGCTGACTATATTAGGATTAAAAATTTTCTCGATACCATACATTGGCCGAGTTTCTTTTCGTCGTTAGATTTAGATGAATCTATAACTTCTTTTTATATGCTAATCTTTCATGCTATTAATAAATTTGTACCAAAGATAAAGAAACGGAGCAAACTCTCAGAACCCTGGCTTGATCATGATTTAAGGCACTTAAGAAACCAAAGAAACAGACTATATAGGAAAAATAAAAATGGAATTTTCGGCGACGAGGATCTAAAGAAAATGCACGATGAGCTATCGAATGAATTCTCCGCTAAATCCCGAGAAGCGTACGATGTTTACGTCAACGTAATTGGTGAAAGCATTATTAATGATCCGAAAAAATTCTTTGATTTCGTTAATATAAAACGTAAAACGACAGGCTATCCCGCTTCTTTGTTCAAAGGGAATGTTGTATCCTCCTCTCCACTTGAAACTTGCAACCTATTTGCCGATCATTTTCAGGAGACCTTCTGCCCGTCTATAGTCTCGTCGACAACACCGTCGATTGGAACTAACACAACGCCCCTAATCGACAGTATAGTCTTGTCACAAGAGGCAATTATTAATGCTGTTTACGAGCTAAAAGTGAACAAAGGACCCGGCCCAGACTTACTTCCTCCTGGTTTCTTGGTTCGTTGCATAGACCAACTTGTGACTCCTTTGCACCTCATTTTCAATAGATCTCTGTCTCTAGGTGTCTTTCCGTCCTCCTGGAAATCCTCGCATCTTATACCTATTCATAAAAGTGGTGATAAGCGATCTGTTGATAACTACCGAGGGATCGCTATTTTGTCAGTTATCCCCAAACTCTTTGAGAAGCTAGTCTGCGATATTCTCACTCCCATCGTAGACCCTCTCCTTAACGGACAGCAGCATGGATTTCGTAAAGGCAGGTCGACTTCCACTAATCTCATGATCCTAGTTTCTGACGTCCTCTGTGAAATGGAAAAGGGAAACCAAGTTCACGCGGTTTATACAGACTTTAGTAAGGCTTTTGACCGGGTTGATCATCAAATCCTAATACGTAAAGTACGTAATTTTGGTGTATCTGGTCCCCTACTCAATTGGCTACAATCTTATCTCTGTGACCGAACTCAGATGGTCAAATTCCAAGGTCACTTATCTAAAAGAGTTTGTGCATCCTCCGGAGTACCACAAGGCAGTCGTTTAGGCCCTCTGTTATTTAATATATTCATTTCTGATCTATCTGCGACACTGTCTAACATACCTCACCTATTCTATGCTGACGACTTAAAAATTTACTACAGCATCAAAACAAAATCGGATGCAGCCTTCTTTCAGTCCAGGTTTCATGCACTTGCACACTGGTGTAGTCAGAATAAGCTCTATCTCAATGTCAGCAAATGCCACGTGTTGAGCTTTTCTCGTAAGAATGCAGTTACTACCTATTCTTATTACCTTAACGACATCGTATTAAACAGGGCTGATCATGTCGTTGACCTCGGCGTAGTCTTAGACAACCAATTGCGGTTCAATCTGCAATATGACAAAGTCCTATCAAAGGCTAATAAACAGCTTGGCTTCATTAAGAGGCGAGCCAAGGAATTCAAAAACGTTTGGGTTACCAAGTCCTTATACACCACCTTCGTGCGGCCTCTGATCGAATATGCTTGCATAATTTGGAACCCCGCTTTTGTGCTCCACAGCGACAGACTTGAATCTATCCAGAAACAATTCTTGCTTTTTGCCTTGAGGGACCTCTACAACCCGAGTGTCTTTCATAGTCCTCCTTCCTACAAATATAGACTAGACCTTCTAAACTTAATGCCTCTTTCATCTAGAAGAACACTTATTAGTGCCAGTTTCACCTTCGACGTTATCAGCGGCGCAGTAAATATAGTAGCCCTCGCTGATAGAATAAAATTTAATGACCAACAACGACGTACTCGACACACAACCCTGCTTAAAGAATATCGGCATCACACGGCCTATGGTCATAATGAACCGATAAATAGATGTTGCAGAATATTCAACACAATTAGTGACCACTATTCTCCGGGTATCCCTAAATCGTCCTTTAAACGTAACTTGACAAAGGCCCTATTGTCATCATAACCACGCACTCCCCAACTAAGCCTGATTAAGTTTTAAATAGACTAATTTACTTTTCTTTAACTTATTAATTATTTGTGTATTTTTTATTGTTTACTTGATGCCTTGTTTGGTGTAAATAAATAAAGATATCGACTTAAAATTTGAGATGTATATATATATTGAGATTAAAAGTTCAGATTCATATTATTTTGAAAAAATTAAAAAACAAAATGGCGACCGTACCGACAGCGCATGAGCAGTACCAAACAAAAAAAAGCGAATCGCGCCTCATGAAACCCTGAGAAAAATATCCATATGTGGCCATATACCAAAAACAATTCCATTAATCTTGGGTATAAATTACTGCTTGTGCCTAAATTTAGGGCAATAAGTAACTTTTTCGCGATTTGGTGCTCGTTTGAATATACGTGTAACGATTTTTGACTTTTTCGATTGAAGTAGACATTCCAAACTTCAATTGCATCCACAATTCAGAAGACAAGTACTGATAGAATATAATGAAACGGTTGCTCAAAAGATCGAGCCCAATCATTATAAGCTTCCATACATTTTGGTTGGAGATTTCAATAAAAACTTTACAAATGATTAGTCACAGTCGCTTAAGATGGTCGCTTTAACTTTTTTAAATTGACTGCCAACAATAATCCAGCTGAATTTTCCACAAAGTATCGTACAACTATTGATGCCGTATTTTCAAAATACTTAAATAAAATAGAATCTCAATCATTTGTGTCATAATTTAGTAACCACAAAACAATTATATCTTTTTTAGAGCATAACTCAATAAAATAAAAAAAAGCAGTAAGGCACTCTGGGAGTGTCCGGTGGGAAGTTTATCTACGTTTTGCAAATGATTGTGTAAATGTAACAAAGTTGTATACAAGATAAATGCAGGAAAAAATTCAGGAACTAATGTGACAAATTCAAAAATCTAGGATGCATATAATATGACAAAATATGAAAAATTTTTATTGATTTTATGCACAAAAACTAACTTAAAGTAAAAAAAACAGAGGGAACGGCGATTTGAACCCTCTACCTTGAGAGTCAGGCGCTCGGTTCTCTGAACCAGCCGCTCTACTCCTATATTTGCACATTATTGCTATGTATTGTGCTCACTTTGAATTTTAAGACAAACTTCCGTTCGGTTTTTCGTTCGGTACGCTTTTTCTGGGCTCACTCCTCTCATTCACTTTTCGTTAGAACCTCCGTAAAGGAAGCTAAACTTCCAATAATAGAATGAATGATATTATTGTTAATAAATAAATACACACACAAACACACAGACACACATTTTTTGGTATCCCATTGTTCATTTTAGCTTTTACACATTTGAAACTCCAGCCTAAAAGCAGGGTCTTTCCGACCCGGCCTTTCCCGCGAGTTCCTCACAAGTTTTTGTATTTTACATATTTGCGTTTGCTGTACCTTTACTTTTGTGACCTAGTGCATGTTGATTTGGTAAAAGACATAGACCAGGTTCACGAAATCACCTGTAATGCCAGCATTGAAATATATTATTTATATAGCTACACAGATTATAATTCGCATAGTCGTTGAGACCTTAGCAAGGATCATAGAGACGGCTTCCATTAATATGTAAAGAAGCTGGATCGCCAAGTGAAGATATAGCATCGCCATGTAATGGTACGCGTTGTCTAAGTGAAGACTCACGTTGTCTTCTAAGTTGATACTCCTCTAAGGTGATGGTCTTCACTTCTCTAAGGATACGATCTTGTCAACAGAGAGAAGTAAAAACAAGATTTGTTTCACCTACAGGCATCCCTTGGGTTGCCACATATTTGGCGCAGTCCGAGTGGACAGGCAGCCGATATTTCTAAAGTGAACTTGCCAATGTATCAGGCAAGTTGCTGTCTGCCAAATTGTATAGGCAGTCGAGTTGCCGAATAGAAGGCAACGTTTATTAAATCACAACCAACTTGTTGTATTAGGAGATCACTAATGTTCCAAGCCTCAGCTCAGTCAGTTCTTTTATTCTATAATTTCGCTTACTGTTATGTACATTAAAATTGCTTATCATATAAAAATCCCTATTCTAGTCTTAAATCTATTTACCCTAACCAATCGATCGCGATTCAAATTAATTCTCACGGAATTCGTTTACTTGCAATATTGCTTACACCAATGCACTTTGCATTGTCCCAATTATGTTTTTGTTTACTCTAGGTTCAGTGATCCTCTAGAGTTTCACACGGTTATGAGAAAGGGAATTTTTAAACTACCATATCGATGTAGTTAGCATAGAGGTTGAGATCTTTGCTAAAAGATAATTGAGGATGAGCTGTGGGACAGTATATTTTGGGAGCTTCTGGGAAGCTTAGTTGTGTATAGGCTAGTTCCAGGTTTGGAACTAGGAATACACTACAAATATTTAACCGTCATGAAAGATCGGAACCAAGGCAGATGAGATGTTGGCAAGATGGCAGAAGTCGTAGGACACTTATGCGAGACTGTCCACAGCGAATTCATTAAAAAAATTGGATTGAACTTCAATTTTTTGAGGTTTGACCATCAAATAAACATTCGTTTCTTCTAAAATAATCTGAGCTTCATATCTCGCCAACCAGATCTGACTCAGGAAATATAAATGGCATTTTTGTTATCAATGGAAGGTATATCTTAAATCTGGTTTTTAATTTTCTACGGTCAAGAAATAAGCCAGTGTTTTTTTTCCAACAATCGCATTTAATGTTTATACTTTCATTTAATCCCGCATATTCTGCAGTGCAAAACTGTGTAGCAATTAAGTAAATAAATTTATAGTGCAAATACATATGCACTTTCTGAACTTACATAACACAACACCACAATAATAAAGCAACCATTAAATCTATTGGGAAAGTGCTTGGAAAAGTATCCTGGTAACATGACGACGCATTTAATTTTCATCATCATTTACGATGTGTGACTTTGCTGCCATCCTTGCAGTCAAAGCAAAGTATGATGCAACGTTTCACAATATTGCAAGAAGATTTCACATGAATTAGTTGAAAAGTTTTAGGGAGCTGCAACCTCGATGCCAAAATGGAACCAAGCACCGTCACCATCGTCAGGTGATGTAAACCACTGCAAGTTGATAATTAAATAGGATGCGATATATTCCTTTGCCTTTTGTAGCGCGAAAAGTTTAGATGACTTTGCGGAATATTTCTGGAAATGGCGTTGAGGTAAGTTTACATCATGTTGGAAAGCTCAAAAAGAATGCATGCACTTAAATGGAGTAGCAATCCCGGGAGGAGTTTCCTTTTACATGCAAGGTTGGGAACGATTCGTGGCAAAATTTTACTTTGTGCAGCCAAAATCCATAGAATCAACTATGATTTTTCAAAGCAAATTATTTAGCATATTGAAGTGAAGACAAATAATACTGATGTTTATCTTGTGGGAAAATTTGATTATCGCAACTTAAATTGGAACCCTTATGTTTTGAATTCTTAAATGAGTCCAGAATTGTAGGTACTTATTAACTCTGAAAATGCATAGTGTAAGAATATCAGCCATTTGTTTTTATACTAAATTGAATTTTCCTATTGCAAATCTTTCTAATGCATATCATTTAAGCAATATGGAAGTAGCAAACAATTTGAGGCAGCAAAATATATCTTCTTCTATAAACTTGTGAACTTTATGGGTAAAAACTTTCAATGGGCTCCCAAAGCTTACAACTGGATCCAGAATTAGAGCGTTACAAAGGTAAATTACAGGAAGAACGTGAATAGAATGTTGGTCATAGCTGCAACTAAATTCTCCCAAGTAATGGTGTACACGAAACACGCTTCAAAGATACTTCGTAGATATGTATATTAAATGTAAGTGTATAGTATCTTGCAACAAAGAGATTAAGTTGCAGAATTTATTGAAGCCACGTAAAATGGCTAACAAATCAATGATTTTCGATTAATCCTGGAGGGCTGATCACATTTTTTCAGCGTAGAGGCTATAGATTAGTCAATTCGACTAACATAAATAAATACTGCTAAAAACTACGGTTTTTCCTCAAAATCAGATGATTTGCACATTTTCAAGAACTATGATCCTTACCTTATACTATAAAATAAAAAAATACCGTATTTGAATTCAATATTTTTATTAAAAGTTACGAAAAACTGTTGCTTCCTACTTTTTCGTGAGATCGAGTAAATCAGGCTTAATAACCTTAAGTGTTCGGAAAAATGACATGTTTTTACTTATCCTAACTAATAACTAACTAATATTACACTTACCCGCACAACGCAATCGACTGATTATCAAATCGCTACCTGTACTACTAAGAAGGCTACAGCAAAAAGAGTTCACCATGTTAGTCGAAAAGGCTAACATTAGTCGTTTAGGGTTAGGGGGGAATCAAAAAATCGACTTTTTAACTTCCCAGTATATGGGAAGTTCTTGTTTGTTGAACAAATCGATAGTTTAGCTATTCAAGAGTATGCTTAAAAAGTTTGAGACCGATATTCAAGGTCCTTCCTATAATTTAAGGGCAAGGAGCGAAGCATGCTCGAGTATACCGCAAGGCCCATTGAATGGACCGATCGCAGCAGTGGCGTACCCAAAGGGGGGGGGGTTACGGGTTCAACCTCCCCCCCTTGGGTAAACAAGTTTAGCCACGTAAATGAACATGACATGCAATCGGTCTAAAGTCTGCCAGAATTATTTTTGGAGAACTCCAACTTTGACCGGTGAAAAAGTATGATTAAGTATGATTACATAATTATATCTTCATATCTACACCGAAGCCCTAGCAAACGTACTTAGTCAAGACTTCAAAAATATGAACCCCCCCTTATCAAAATCCTGCATACGCTACTGGATCGCAGACATGCTGTGCGGGATCGCGCAGCTGTCTTTCTATCAATCTATCTTACTTTATATGTATTGAGGCAGGTATTACAAACAAGAAGATGTATTTTCGCTGGTATTCCTGTGTATATAGGAGTAATACACAAGTCACTTCTATGCTCATTTTTCGGTAATTTGTTTTTAAATGCATTTTTCTCGAAACGCACTTTTCCGGCTGGCGTGCATTGTTGCTCAGCGAATTTTTCACCGATCAAGACCGATCCGATCACCCAAAGATTTTTTGAATTCTTATCAAATAAGCGTCTAATTGAACCTAAAAACGGAATTAAAAATTAAATTTAGAGTTTTTTTATGAGTAAAGCACGAAAAAATTTCATTTTTTTCACCAATTTTAATTTTTCCAAATTTTCACTAAAAATGTTGTTCATCGAAGAATTATACATATAAATAATATGAAAAATATGCTTGGATTGGTTTTACATTAAAATTGTGGACTCCAGCATGTACGGCAATGAGAGGCTCGAAAAACGGACCTCCACGAAGAACAGCTTCTGAGCGATTCCATGTCAAGTGGGACAATTTCGGAACTTGACCCCTTTCGATTTGGCTGAAAATTTAATCACTTGTTTTGTATGTAAAGCCATGAATATTTTCCAAGTTTCAGCTCAACATATGTTAAACTGCGCTCAACGTGAATTTTTTAAGTTTTGACTGTTTTTTGATTTACAAAGTATGTTTTGCATTTTTTATGAAAAGGTCTATCTTGCTCAAAAATGATATCCAAAATATTCTTTCCGACGTAAAATGACTCGTTAAACACGATTCCGTGGTTAAAAAAATTAAAAAAAATCGTGGGAAGCCGGAAAACTCGGCCTAGAAGTAGAATTTGATAAATTCATAGTAAAAATTTCATCTGAGCGAAAATAACCTAACACCCGTTGCTTGATATACGTTACTTCAAGGTAACAAAATTTTTTGTTCGTTATTTTAACATCCGCACCCTCAACAGCGCAATAAGTATAAAAAATCCGTAAGAAGAAGTCGATTTTCCAAAAATCATCAGTTTTCCGACTCTATATCCATTGAAAACTCAATTCTGAGCACGAATTTGGATTTCGGGCACAACTTTACATAAGAAATGACATTTTGACCATTTTGCTCACCTATTTGAGCACCCTGTACATGAAACATAATGCGTGAGTTAAAAAAAGCTCTATTAAATAAAATTTTGTAAAATTGAGCATATAATATATATATATATATATATATATATATATACATATATATATACATATATATATATATATATATATATATATATATATATATTAATTTCAATTATTTTTAATCATTTCTTCTCCTTAAAAAATCACGGAAAAAAAGTTAAAATAGGCCTCCAAATGTGACTACCTGAAACCACTTTTAAATTGATTCGTAGAAGCTAGAATCAACTATAAAACTTCTATTGAAAAGATGAATTCGACACTGACTCAAGGATAGTAGACAATTAAAACATAGCTTTCGAAGCCCAGAGCATTCTCAACAAATCATGAATAATTGTTTTATCGTGAATACTTTCGAAATTTTGATTAAAGTTCCAATTATTTTAACTTGAATCAATGAAATCCACACCAATTTATTGTAAAAATTTCTAAATTTCCTTGAAAATATTCCGAAACATTTCTATTGTTTCGATCAACCACGCTTTAATTAAATTTGCCTAAATTGGATAGATATTGGATTTCTGGTCTGCGGACGAGAAGAAGCAAATAATCAAAATTATGGCATTTTGAAAATTCATCAGTTGAATCAGAAAACGATCTATTTTTCAATCTTTTAACAGCCAGAGGCCACAAAAATCTGTTGCTTGGAAACAGGACGTGTGCTATTCAGTTTGATTTCAAATTTACGGATAAAGTTTTGTTCATAATTCAGTTCTAGATACATACATACATACATACATACATACAGGGGTGAGTATATCGGTGATAGAAGGATTCGATTTTTCCAAAGCGTGTTATGCCTCGGTATACATTACCTATAGCGTCAACTCAAAGGCCCTACATTGTGGATGAAATGAAATTGCGACTTGATGGGAAAACACACGACATTTATTTTTGCATCGGCAGTGAAACGAAATTACCAAAATATCAAGACTTAGAAGACTATTCATTTGAAATGGCTTTTATGGCTTGAAATCGGTCAACCTCGAAATCAAATTACTGGAGCATAATGTACAAATTCATACATTGTTACCAAACAAAAGTGATAACCACTATTCCTATCGAGCGAACTGCACTTCTGGTGAGCCAATTGTTCATAAAATATAGTGTAATAGGAAACGATACATCGTTAACAGCATCTGCATAATGAAAACGCAAAACATCAAATGAACCTTGTGCCTTCATGAGGGTAGATAATTTTCAGTTGCAGACCTTTGTGTTTTTCACGTTCACTATTCACTATACTCAGCCAGGATAGACGTAATGTTATACCATAAAATACAATATTTGTGGAATATAGCAGGATCACATCTAACATTTCTGATGAAATCCTGCTAATAATAATGATGGCCGACATATTGAATTGTTTCATGTTAACGTTGTGTTTTTGATACCTGTTATTTGTAATAAAAAAAGGAAATTTTCTTTCAAAATATTTTCATAAATTGAAATACCAGATAGGTCTTCATTATGTTGCTTATTTACCAGACTTTCAACTTTTTTAGGCCCTTGTTTCTACTCTGAATAGATTGCGTGACGGTTAAAATGACTACTTTTCCATTTTTGGCTTACTAAATTTTTTTTGATAGAGTTCTAATCTCCGAAAAGATGGTAATTAATGGATGAAAAGTAAGATTCGTATTGTGAATGAGACAAGATTCTCGTTTTTTGCATGCAGCAACATTCCTTATCAGTTTCTGATGCCTGAAATCTGCAAATTGTTTTTGGAGCCTTATTTGTGGGTTAAAATTTTTTGTTTTCATTTTTGTTTCAAAATACGCTTTAGAAATATTTTGTCAAGAGTCTTTTGCAGTATTGTTTGTTGCAATCGATGTGAATTGGCGAGAGTGTTTAAGTTCCAAAGCGGTGCTAGTCCACATGAAATTGTATGGCTTTAAGGGGGGAAACGAGTTTAGACGGATAAAAAAATCGACTTTTTTATATCATAAATTGTTAGTAAAACTATTCAAGAGTATGTAGCCAAACTTTCAAAGCAAAATTCCGAATAGTCCCGATGCTATGAGCAGAGTTACAATGGAGCGGTCGCTCAGGTAGTCCCTTATCGAGCTACCTGAATTTCTAAATTTTGAGTTCAAATTTGTAATCAGCGACCCCAAAAACGTCTCTGAACACAAAATTTTTTACAATATCTTTGGCAGGAAGGGCTTGGGTGTTGATGGGTTAATTACTGCCTTGAATTTCTCGTTTTCGCTAAATTTATTTGGCAAGGCGTTTTTCTGGAAACTCAAAAAGTTATTGACCAATCGTTCTGAAAATTTGTAAGAATATTTTTTACTTAATTACAATTTTTATATACCTAACTTCAGGATGATATTATTAGAAATATTTCTTTTGATGCAAAAAATATGAAAAAACATGGTATAAAAGCATGCCATTGTGTTCAAACACCTCAAAAACATTCAGTTTTCAACTTTTTTGATCACAATTAGGTTCATATTCTTAGGAAATATGTTGTTAACGGAGAACAGAATTTGTAATGATTACAGATAAAAATGGGCACTTCTGGAATGCCTACCAGCAAAGTAAAGTTTGATGGCGCTCATCCATGGACAGCAGCTTCTAACTCCAGTATTTCCGACAGGAATGACTTGAAAAAATTCCAAAGTGTATATCCAAACATGAATAAAATATCATGCAAGTTTCAACCAAATTTTGATTATTCCTCCCCTGTTAAAAAAATTAACGAAAAGCACCAAATTTTTGGCCTCCTAAACTGGTTTCTCCCCTTAAAACACATTTTTCACGAGGCTTGGCTTCTTTGGAGATGCGATAAATTTTGATAGTGTGCATATAATACTGCAAACGGCTTGTCGATATATCTGTTCCTGTATTAGTTCGTTCTTAAAAGATAGCGACTCAACGGATTCTAGCGTCCGCAAGCCATATTCAGAATTAAGGCTTACGCTACCATAACAACGAAATACGAGAAGACGTAGCCTCGTAAGTGTAAGATCATTTTAAATTCTGTTCGATTATCCAGTGAAAGCCGAAGATTTCTTTAAACGTATTTTAATTGATTACACAGCCCCACAAAAAAGTGGCATATGGATTTATGCAATATATGTTTTTCGTGGTATTTTTGCCTCCTGATCACGAATCTGTTATCTTTAAATGGTTAGTAACGTGAACTACCACATTTCGATAATTTGACCGAATTTTGTCGATACATGGATTTCTGAGTGAAGAATACCGTACCGTAAAAATAGTAAAATACTGTAAAACCAGTGAAATCAATTGGTTTTAGCCGCCATTTTGAATCGGACATATTGCAAAAATGATTTGACCAGATAGACTTTAAACGAAAAGCTCAAAAACTAACGTTTGAGCCCTTGCAAATTTACTAGGGATTGAAACAAATCTAGTCCTGATTATATAACAACCAAAAATGTGAAATCACGCGGTCTTGGCCACCATACTGGATCCGTCGTTTCGAATTTAGCAAATCAAATTTCATACTCGTGTTCAATTTGTCACCACTTTTTTGAGGATGAAAAAATATATGACTTGTAACTTAAATTCTACTAATGGATTTATATTTAGCGTATTTTTTTATACATAAAAATACATTTGATTTTTTTGTACATAAAAATACATTTTTTCCCTTGTACATTTTCGTTAATTTTTGCTATTTTTTACATGTTTTTTGAGGTTAAGAAAAAAATGTGTCATGATAGCTCAATTCTGATAACATATTCGTTATCAGGAGGCAAAAATACTACGAAAAACATATATTTTGCGTAAATACCATATGCCACTTTTTTGTGGGGGTGTTATCTGACAAACTTATTAAATGAATGAGTTCAATGCGATTGCTTCACAACTGGACGGCAATGCATAAGCTCAAACCGTATCCTTTTTCACTGTTTAGTCCATAATAAAAACATATTTTTTTCGTTTTTGAAACCATTAATTTTATATTACAATATACAAAATTTAATTGATGTTCTTCATCTCTTTGACGAAGTACAGGAATATGAATTTCAAAAATTCGCATCATATAAAAGGAAGCATACTTTATATTCCTTATTTGCAGCATTGACACAAAATTTAAATATCCAACACCTGCTGTGGACTACATTTATTCTTATACGGAAATTGGAGTTCAAATTTATTTATTTATTAAGCATTCTTGCCAGCAGTCACCTGAGCACATCGTAAATCAGCCACACAAGGCTTTCCTTCATCATTAAGGATGTTCAATCTTGCACCACACATGTCTCATAAAACCGTGTGTGAACCATGGAGAGAGAGATCTCTTTAAATTTCCACTTCAATTAAACTTTAAGATACACATATCTCCTTGGAGAGTAATTTGTCAGCATTCCATTTCTGGCTGTCTGTTTGTCGTCCTTCTTTCAATTCTGCTCAGCATATTGTCAAGAGCGATTTCTTTCTTTCGCTTGAAGCAACGTGAACTGGGATTCGAAGAGGACGTTGAGGACAATTTTTCAAATAAATGCAGGAATTTGTGTGTCAGTCTGTTTGTCTATCTGTCAAGCAAGTGAAAGAGTTATTTTTGGAAAATAACATTATACCGTAAATGAAACATAGTGAGAATTATAGCCTGATTTGAATATTTTTATTTATGTTGTTAAAATTATATTAGACCATAAATAAAACATGGTGTGAATTACAGCTTAAGCAAATTTGAGCAAAATTTGCACAAGCAATTTCGATTTAAGTCTGCGAATAACGGCTCGGATGAAGTAAGTGCATATATTATATAGGTCAATAGATGGGCTTAAAACCCCTTACCGTTATTTTCAAGAGTCTTAGCATCCAAGTAAAAAAAATCCAAACTGTGGACGAGACAGCTCTGAAAGTAACAAGCCGCAAAGTGAGACCATTGGTGTCCACACGAACAACTTCCCTGTAATATCTACATTAAAATTAGAAAAAATAATAAGAACGATACAAATAATAACGTAATGTCTGAATAATGATGATATTTTCAATAGTTTTATTAAATTTAAAAAACAGCTGCTCTGAATTTATTGAATATTGTACCAAATTCTAGAAGTGATAATATGTATTGATGGATATCACAACCATATCATTAGAGTACGCGAATTTACGTATCAACCACTTAATCTCTATAAATATTAATTGTTTACTGTGTTCAAATGATTTTTTTTGGAAACTTAAAAACCTGATCTGGAAATCGGAAAAGATGTGCCGTCGTGGACTCGCGGTGGAACTGGCGGAAAAGTGATTATCACTTAAGTAAAAAAAAACTGCATTCAAATTCGCTAGCGCTCTTTTGTCCTTCAAGCATCGATATGAAAATAACAAATAACGTAGAAAAGGCCCCCACCGATTGATCCGCGTGAATATTCAATCAAACCAATCCACCCCCCATCCACCAAAAACCTTACGTAATCAATGGACGCTCCAGTAGATTATATGATTGATATTAACTCATTCCTGTTACTGCTATGAATACCTCTTATTATTATTATTGAAAGTAGTATTATTTTTAAAATTATTATTGTGTTTAATGTTTATGTAGATATTACTGGGAAGTTGACCGTGTGGACCTCAAGGGTCGCACTTCGCGGCTTGTTTTATTTAGGTTTCATCATTGTAGTTTTCACGGTGCAATTGTTTGTATTTTCGGAGGAAATAATTGTCAAACTACGGTTTTGTGAAATTTTATCCAGTGCAGAATTGTCGATAATCAAATTTTTTTTCGCTTGCTGACGTTCAAATCTTGATTTCAGGAATGTTTAATGATTTCAGAAATACTCTGGGTTTTTTTAATATAATTTTTATAATAATTTTAGGGTTTTCTCCTTAAAAATTTGATAATCGAAAAAATAAACAAGCACTGGAAGTCTTTTTCTGATTTTAGACAGTCCTATTTATCCTTACCTAAAATTGAAAATCGTAAGAAATTCTAAGCATAAGAAAGGATGATATTGGAGTTATAAGACTATCGCCCAATAAAATAGTATCTTGGCAATCTCAACTGATTCTGGCAGAATGCATTGGATATATGGTAACATATTTTAAGTCAATGTGATGCAGAAGCACCTGTAACAGGAAGAAGCGAATAGAGATCCTATGCAGAAAGCGTTGCTCATACCGGTGGCTCTTCTTCCAAGACCATATCATGATGCTCGTTCAATTCTTCAAGAAAATTTTTAAGGGAATGGAAAAAGCTACATATGAATGTAAAAATGAATTTACAATGAGTCTTTTTGAAAGGTTACTTTAAACGAAAACATCTACATAAGAAAACCTTGATTAAACATAATTTTCATTTAAAATATATTGGATTCAGCGTCCCTACCGTTTTCAGGAAACAAATTGTTCAATTTATGATCAAGTAAATGTCTCTTCATGTACGATTTGCAGGCATGCTTTACCACGTTTAACCGAAAACGCTTCTAAGAAACTCAAATAACTTTCAACCAGATTTAATAAAAGCTAACGAATTGTTTGTAGCAATTTTATGGTAAACCTTTTAGATGCACTTCAGAATCCAATTACGCTTGCTGTATCATTTAATTTCAGAATTCTTCATTGAATATGCAGAAATTTCATGAAAATCGACAAGTGCATATTATTGTGCTTCTGAATTTGATTTTGTTGTTAGCTGATTCAGAGCATTTTGTGCTTAAATAATACGACATTTTTTATTATTTAAATATTGAAAGGCAAAATCAACTAAAGATCCATTGGTAGTAAGAGTATTTTTTTGTTGAATGTTCTTTTTTTGAATGGTTTTGTGCTATAGAATAAGGCAAATATTTAATTTATTCACAACTGAAGATTGTAGACTTGCCTTTGAAATATTGTAGCGTATATACAGTAAACAAAATCCGTATTCATACCCCTCCATTTTGAATGAATTTTAAAGAAAAATAGAATATAACCAATGCCATTACATATGTTTATCAAAGCAAAAAAACATAATCGTCGCTTATATTCAAAGTTTTACAAGAACAGCAATACTTCTTTTAAAAGCAAGCTAACTCCGTATTTACACCTCGTTAATACATTAACAAAAATGGCTGTATCTTATTCCTTAGTATTTAGTTGGGTAGCTCTTTTGTTTTAAAATAGCTTTTAACCTTTTTGGCATCGATTTCACTTGCTTAATGAAGTATTATGCCATTCTTCTCTAAGAGTCTGTCTTAACACTTACATGTTTCGAATGTCATGATTTCGCAAATTCCTTTTGATAATTGACCATAAATTCTCGATCGGATTTATGTCAGGACTTTGGGGTGGAGTTTTCATATATTTCCGACAGTTATATAATATCCAGAGACGTGTATTTACAGCCGTATGCTTGCGGTCATTATCCTGTTGGAAGATATAATCCCGTTCGCATCCTAATTTCTTCAAATTTTGGAAAAGGTTTGCCTTCAAAATATCGGTAAACATCTTTGAATCAATTATTTCGTCGATAAAATGCAAATTACCAATACCTTTAGCACTAAAGCACCCTCAAACACCTCAAGCCTTTTAGGCTATGATTTTCAAAAAAAAATTAGCCATTTATTTCACATTGAAAGATAAGTGATATCAATTTGAAATTTTAGACATATGTTAATTGGTACTGTAGGTATACAAAAATATTTATTTAGATTTTGTATTGTTTTTCACTCATAACAGTTTTTAAAAAACATCAAAAAATAACGGGGGACGTGATTTCAGGTGACTGTATCATCTGGAAACAAAAAAAGCCAAAATAATCCTTGTTTAAGTGTCAATGGTAGATACCGAAATGATTTTTTTCATTACAAAATAACAAAATGGCGGCCATTTAAAAAAAACTATTTTTGAGGGTGGAAAATTGAGTGAAAACCGGAAAATATGATACCGATCATAATGATTCCGCTACCAGCTATAGCCATATATGCGTATAATAACACATTGAAAAATCAGAGTGACAGGTTGAGTAGTTTTTTTAAAATCGTGTCCGCCAGCTTAAAAAACATGAATTCGAGAAAATTGCATTTACGTTTCGTTACGAATTACGAAGCACCTTACTAATAAAGCATTCGAAGTTAAAGTAGTATATTGGCTTCAAAATTTCTTGAGTTTCTTGATTAAGAGGTGGACCATGCTTATACCTTCGTAATTTAGGAGAGGGGGGTGTCGAGAATACAGAAACACAGCGGAGCGTCAAAAAAGCTGTCTCATGGCATCATGCTATACACGCTTGAAAATATTTTTAAAATTAAAATATCATTTTAAATCCTCGATGAAATTTACTAACGAAATCTGTAATTTTTTTTTTGATTTTTTGCAAAATTGTAACATAAAAGACCCTTAATGAACATCCACCGTGTTTGAATGTGGGTAGCAGGTTATGCACAGCAAGGCTTTTATTTCGCTCACACCAAACTCTCACGCACCCATCGGAAACTTTAATAATAAACTTACATTCATCCGAGAAACTTACACGCTTTTAAAGCTTAAAGTCCTTATCAACGTGTCCTTTAGCAAATATCATGCGTTTTTGATTTTTTACTTTGCTGACAAATGGTTTATTTGTAGCAAATCTAGTACAAAATCCAAGTTTTCTTATGTGATTTCGAACAGTTTGTGGAGTACCTTTAATGTTCTTATATTTTTCTAACAATCCAACTAGTTTGACCACACACACTCTCGGATCCTTTGCACCGTCGATTTGCCTCTTGATACTATTTCCCCGATTTTCCATTTTTATGCAAATCTATTATTAACTTTAGTAAATCATTGAAAAGTTCTTTTGAGTTTCGCCATAAAAGATCTAGAAAACTTTTTCAAACACAATCTATCTATTATTTAGTTTTGAAAAATGAAGAAACGAGAGTTTGGTATTATTCAACACAAAGAAGAAAGAATTTCAAATAGTTCACGAACAATTAACCATATTTTTATAATTATGTTAAAAACGTCTCTGTTAAAAAATAGAGTAAAACAACAAACGCTTAGTCGATGACAAATTACTCAGCCATACCTCGTGCAGCATTGAACACCTTTATTCTGTATTTTGTATAAACACTTCAAAGGAGACCTAAATGAAAATTTCTTAAACATTTTTTGTCAAACATCTAAAGAATCTTTTGATTTCATTTGGTTGTTAAAAGCATGTGGAAACATTTTAGCTTGAAAAGCTTCTCGCTTTTCTATTTATGTGCAAGTAAATAGTCCAGACTTGTAGGCACTTGCGAGTTCGTTCTCTAGAAATATCAATATCTAAGTGTTCTGTGATATCGGTTGCCACGCGACTTTGTAAAAAATGTATTGAGGTACAAGGAAATTATAAAGAGAAATAAAATTGATTTCATTTGATTTTATTTAGCTTCTCCCTTCCTCCTCAGACTGGAAACTTTTCAGCTTGTCCTCGTGTAAAGCATTTCCATTTCAGGTGCTTTAACTTTCGGACCACATTCTCAATTCAATTGCATTGGAAAATTTGTTTATTTGATCCGGAAATTAGTGAACTTGAGGCGTAAATTCTTTATAAGTGAGTGTTTTGCGAAGAAAATGAATCTGAAACAGCCTTCTTTTGGTGCGATATTTTGTTATCAAAGGCAATACTGGCTTGCAGATAAATTTAATCATTTCTACGGTAATAATTGTAGCAGATAAGCTTTAATTGGGAGTGAAATAAAGCTGGAACGTTCAGTAAAACAGTCCACGAATTCGAAGAATTTCTTTGAGTTTGCTGTTTGCCAATGATGATGTTTCAACCGAAATAAACCTGGCCTGATTTCTTTATTTCCATTTCACTTTCTTAGTAAGGCAATAATAGCAAAGCGTCTCCTTTTGAACTTCTTAAGAACATGGACTTATTTAGAGTTTTCTATTTCGGTGAAAAACAAGCGTCATGCCGTTTCCAAAACTCACAAATGAATGGCTAAAAGTAGTCACCAAAACAAATCAGCACGATATAACAAAAGCCATTAGAACAACCCCTGAAAAAAAACCAAAATTGTACTTTGCTTACATAATTCGAAGGATTCTTAATTGCCTAGATATTCAATTCCAATCATAATAAACATTCAAAGCTTTTTGCAACTTTTCCTTGACTTCCTACTTCTTGTGAACAATTTTCTAGCTGCTCCGTTCTGCTCAAAGTTCGTTCCCAATAAATATTTATCTGAAAATCAATTTCGTTCACCGAAAACAATCGTTGGGAATTCGCTAACGATGGCTGTCCAAGAACATTTGCATTTTCCCACAGCAAATTTCAACAATTTTCACTGACTGAAATTTGAACATTTAAGAGTTCAAAAGGGCATTAAATTGAAACCACTAGGCGAATGGTATGATTAATTTTTTGTTTTATTTATTTTGGTGAAAAGTTTCGGCTGATTTCTCATTGTTGGATATATTTCCTAATTTGTTTTAATTTGTTCGTGCTTCCTATTTTCGGTAGAATTTAATAGCATTCAGGCATAGTTTGATTGGAAAAGGGGATGGAAGCGATGAATCGATTCAATAAATTAGTGAGCTTTTTTTCTTTTCCGCTATGAAAAAGTCAAGAAAAACCCATTGGAAAGTGTATTGTTACCCTGAACCTTGATGTCCTTTTTAGATAATTATGAAAAAAATATTTCATAGAGTTTTGGCTTCATTCTGTCCTATGTATTTTATCTGATGCAGGTTCAAATTCAGCGTTGAAATCTTGTCGATATTCCAAATATTCAGGGTAGCCCCGTCAAGTGGACGAGGACACGAACAAACAAACTTTATATAATCCTTTAACCCGATTGGTGATTCCATTGCGGAATTTTAATGGAAGTTATGAAATCCAACGATCGATAGAGTTGTGAACACGGAAAATTGCGGTTCGTCGTGGTTTCCGATGTTGAAATGGTCCATCAACAGCCGCGGCATCATAACAACCAGAATATTAATTTGTTTTGTGATTCCCCGGAATGGGGATGGAATCAAGTTTGACTTTTGTCGAGTGGTGATGATTTATCATGCGTTTGAAAAAACGGAAGAGAGCCTGTTAGCTGGTTGATCCGTTGCGAAATCAATTAAGCAAATGAATGAATTTAGAATAGAATGATTTTATGGTGTTTTGAGGAGGGAAAACAAGAAGTGTTAGTGGAAAATGGAAGACAATTTCGCAGGCCATCAAATAAGGCGTGATGATCATGGTGAGAACGACAATGTAAACGACAGACGTTACAATAATTGAGGTTGGCACAATGCGCTTAACAATAATAGAAGTCGAGGAATAAAAATGTTGTTTATTTTCTTCAACACAAAAGCAAAAGGACTAACATAAAGTGGCAAGAACCTGGTGAATCTATTGAATTATTTATAATGGAACAGAAAAAGTGCCCATGAAGCAAACACAAAATAAGCAGTACATCCAATGGTTTTCGCGTAACTTCTGACCGTTCGGTAACAGAGCCAGCTTCCGAAGGATTCTGTGCTATTGTAATGAAATTCACAGAAATCCATTCAGAGTGTTTATGACCCACTAAAATGTATAAACAAAAGCTTATCGTTGAGTTTTCCTGTCCGTATCAGTTTGTCAGTACATTAAGCTTGGAAACTTTACCTCGTAGTTCTATTGTTTACAATGCAACGAAAGGATTTACTGTGGTACAATAGGAGGGATCTAGAGCACATTGCAAGGAAATCCAAGTTGTGGTCGTAAAAGTAAAGAACACCTTTCAAGTAAATTGGACGACATTAAATGCCACCAACAACGCCGCAACGAGGAACGGAAAATTTCATTGTCTCTGATTTTTATTCAACGAAAATGAAAGCAAGTTTGTCTTACAGTAAGAGTTGTGCACTCAGAATAGGATGTAATTCCAGTTGAAAGATTGCGTAAGTGAGTTTATAAATATCTCTTGAATAAATATAAAAGACCTATCCCATGTCGCCCTTCGGTGAAATTTGAAGGAAGAATCGATGGCTCCGTTTACAATAATAATTTTCGAACACTGTATCAGAATACTTTTACACATTTACGTTTGTACATATATACACGTGCATGTGTAATGCATGAGGGTGTCTGCCCTCCAGACTCTGGGGTGTTACGGAAATTTTGAAATACCTTAGAGAGAGATCAGATTAGATAAAGCTAGTGAGGTTAATAATAAATTTCACCTATTAGCTTGTAGTCCTCTTGAAATTTAGCTATCTTGCTGGGTGCTACCTAGCACGCTTCCTCATTCATTCCTAAGAACCTCGAGAAGGCAGCCTGGAGTTATTTGTTTGTGATTGATTCACATTTGCATAGTACTTATTCAGTCGTTTTAGATTTTGGCATTCCTTAATTATAACTTCGCTGCAGTGCCAACACCACAGCTTTGGCTATCCTCCGTGGAAATTCTTTTGGAAATCAGCGCCGTAGCAAAAAGAGACCGCCCACCGTATTATATTTATAGGGACTCTGAGGCAACACCAGCGCATCTAGCGGTCAAATGAAGTACACAGCTTACAAGAACACTTTCGTCCTGTTCAGTCTCGACCACCGATGCGTGCTAATCTTAACTCGAAATCTTCTTAGTCAATTGGTATACTTGTTAATTAATATATAATTATAAACAGCTGAATAAACAAGTTAAGAGAAACAGTGTGGTGTTCGTTTAATTAGACACTACAAACTGTGGCCATCGTACCCTTTGTCTGTCGTTCCACACAAGAAAAAGTCTGGTTATCGAATTTTACTTGCCACTTCCCATAGCGCTTGTAATCAAGGTTTCCATCAAACAAAACCGGTAAGAAAAGAAACACAACACCCATAAGTTTTTGGTTGCATCGACCGGCCTCTTTTCCACTCACCTGAATCCATGCGTTCCGCTCAACCAAAGAAGTGTAAATAGCATCAGGCACTTCCTTTCGTGGGCTTTTGAAATAGAATTGTTTATAAAGTTTCGTTTGGGATTGCTGGACTTGAACTTCGTTGTTGATATCGTCATTTTTGGAGCCCATTTCCTTGTGGTGTCAGTATTTTAAGCACTGGTCTGAATATTTCAGCACATAATACTCCAGTTCGTTCAAGCGCAGATCTCAAGCATCCATTGGAGCAAAGGTAAATATTTACGTAATTTCTAATTCGGATTGCAGTTCTCGGTATTTCATTTCCATGCCAATAGATGATCTGACCTTTTTGAACGTTGAGTCCTTTTATGGCGTTGTTCACCACGTACTATGTAAATTTTTTGGTTGAGAAACCTTCGCAAGAGCACATCAAAGACTGCCTCGGTGTTTTAAAGGTACATGATGGAAGCGTTTTCCTTCCTGCCACTACGCTCATGCTTCATGGGTTTACCCTTGCTGCTCGAAGATGATTCCAATGTATCCTATTCCGAGTTCTGGATGACTCTCGTTCACGGCATTCAACTAATGGCAGCTCCAAAGGTCAACTCCATAATGGCTGCGATTTCGTAGCGATTATTTTCTTTCAAATGCGTCAAAGAAGTCGGTTTATTGTTACTAACTTTTGAATTGAGATAGCCCCATTGAAAAAGTCCCTAGGAGTTAATTCAGGACTGCGTGGAGGCCAGGTTATATCGCCTCTCCTGGAGATCAATTTGTCAGGGAAAGTTTTACGCGCTCTAGGCTCGTAGTCCTGTTGGAACCATGTTTTTTGGTTATAGCCAGATAAGTTTTGCCGTTTTGGCACCAAGAAATTGTCTAAAATTTCCACATAACACTCTGAATATACTGTAATCGCAAGTCCTCTTCAAAAAGCAAGGGCCAATAATTCCTCGCGTAGACATCGCAGCCCATACAGTCACTTTTGGTGAATGAAGTGGCCTCTCATGCTTGTGTTTCGGGTTCGTTGCAAGATATTGTTAAACGTCGAAAAGCGATCAATAGCCCGGTTTACAAAGTCAAGCCTATGACTGGCATCCTGGGGTTTGAATTCTTGTATCAATTGAATTTTGTACGGGTGCAGTTTTAGATCTTTATGCAACATGCGGTGTCATAACGATCTAGCTTAAAGTATTTGCGCGCTTCCAAATTGAGAGATTCGGATCCTCACAAACAGACTGGTCTAGATTTTTCAAGTTTTCTATTGTTCATGATGACCTTGGCCGCCTCGATTTAGGTTTTTCTAGTGTTGAATCGGTCTCTTTAAATATTTTGAACCATTTTCGAATGAGAGGGATGCTTGGCGCTTCATTTAACTGACAAAAATCTCGAATACTGCAGAATCTTATACGCGCTACAGTCGGTGAATCGTCGTTTTTTTAAAACTCTCGCAGCACATCGCTCGATCCGCTCCCGAGAAACGTTTCTTAGCAACTGAATTCCCAAGAGCCAGGCTGCCTACTCGCATACCCTTCCTCCCCTCTGATTCGATGCGTTCACGCAGTCAACTAAACATATGTAAACTTTCTATTGAGACACCCTTTCTTGGTTTTAAAAATAATGATTTGATAATTTATGAAAAACATTCATAAAAATAAACCGTCTCAAGGTATTTTCCTTTAGAACATCATCATTTGTCTTCACAAAATTAATCAGTTTCCCTGGATATGGAATATTTTCACGGCGGGGATATCCTGAAAACTCATTCATTATATTTTGTATTTACTACACTCACAGTTGAGTTATGCTTACATTTCCTGCGGACGTTTTTGAATAAGCTAGCACCTCATTAGACTTTTCAATATTTTGTAAGACTCCGTGTAAACAAAAAGCGAGGGGAATCCTTTCAACACGTGGTCGTCCTCTAACTTTCGGAACCAGGTCGCAATAGGGATGGGATATCCACCATCGTTTGATTGTGTATGGGGATGAGTCAGCTGTTGGAAGCTTTGTGTTTTGCGTCGACTCATAGCACAGCTGATTATGAAAAAGCTTGAAAGACTTCCGAAATGTGTCCTGATTTCGATGGGCCGGCTTTTATTCTGCATCCTTCGTTATATTCTGTTAGTCGTTTGGAAGTGGTTGCTTAGTGAGAAAGTGGAAAACTCGGTTCGGAAATTTTCGTAGTTATAGGTATATAAGTATATACTCTGTGTATTTCATAAGAGTCAACAGTTGAATCTTGTTCGGTATCCTTCTGGATTTATTCCTTTCTTCGACCTGTACATCGTAGTGCATTATGAATAGATCCTGTTTGTGAAGATGATGTGAAGAAAAAGATATGCCAGAACAGTTTTTGAGAGTGGTGTTGTGGTTGAAGAAGTGATACCAAAATTAGGTGGTTAAAATTGAGTAGTGTTTGCATTGATTTTCGGTTTCACCAATTGTGGACTAAGTGTTAACCTGGTGATAAGATTGTCCTAAGACGAAGATTGTAAGACAGTCCTTTTGGAATTGAAAGGTATTGTAAGAAGTGTACAACAGCGGTAAAATCCAATTTCTTTGGTGCACGATTCAATCTTAGGGTTTATAAAAAAATGAATACAGAGTGTGGCTTGAAAATGGAAATGGTGGATTACCGTCACAAACATAAGATACTGCTGAATAAATGTAAATTTCTTTAGTCTCTTTTGAAACGAAATGAGAGCAGTTTAAAATAGAATATCCCTTTGGTTACTTACTATAATAAAATAATCATACAGCAACTTTCATATGTTCAATCGCATTTAATTCACATTGATCGCTAAATAATCAATTTATTATAAAAACTATAAAATGCAGAGAATAATAAATAATACGAGCGGATTATTTATGATTTTTGTAATTGCCAAGCGGCTCAAACGAAGCCTGAAAACTTTCAGGTAAATCGATGAATATTTTTTCATTCCATTAGGAGTTGAATTTCATCAACTGTAGAACAAAATTAGGGGTTACATCCTTTTGATGCGTTGCAAGTCGGTATTTTCCAATTTTTATGTTCCTGTGTGCAGTTTTCTTCTTGTGACTCAACGTATTGCCTGAGTAACTTTTTAAATTATACCTCATAACATTTTTAACATTGAACGAAACGGACAGCACTTCAAATCGAAACGAATGACATGGCCAATGTACGAAGAAATATTTTTTTATTTATACTTGAAGAAAAGTAGCGACCAAGAGCATTACGTAGTAAAAAGTTCAAAAAATTTGTGCACCACCTGATTAAATTATAGTTATTGGATGAATGAATAATGATTGAAGTTTTGGGTAGCAAAAAGTTTTGAGATTTTTCATCCATTGAACAAATTGAAAAGAAACAGACGAAACAGTGGCATGAGAAAGGACTCTTTGAAACAATCAAATTTATGACACTAAGGCTAACTTAAATTATTCGAGACTAGTTCAGAAATGTAAGATTTCCAATGACGTTAGACTTTCTCCATAAAACAATTTTTAAACTTTGTTTCTCTGCTTATAAATTCTGGACCACGTTATCAGCTGGATTGTTGACCCTTTTTTAAAAATAGTTTTCCGCGGTGATTGCCAGCACTACCAAGTAGCACATCCAAAATCAATGAAACAAATAGAAATAGAAATTGTATAGTGTATCTAGTGCTTAACAGAAGGATTTTTTTTACTTTAAATTAAGGGGGTTATAGGCTTTATACACCCAAAAAACTGATCTATTTTTAAAAACTTATTACAAGATCCTAGGAGTATGTATTAATGTAATTCATTTTCGGTTCATTAAATACAGTGTCAAAACGTACCAAAAACTTTATTTCATTGCATTATTAATATTATTTTACACAATATTTCTCTATTCTCCTAGCCATTTAAAAAAATCTATATTAACCGATGACAGTGATCTTGATGCGAGAAATGATCGAAGAAAAAAAAACAAAAAAAGGTTTTATTTAGTAAATCAGTGGTCATCGTTTGATCCAAAATTATATATTAATAACAAAATTGCGAACAGTTAAAAAAAGCTTTTCGAAATTAAAGTTTTTTTGAGATTTTTGTGTTTAAGGGATCTTTGAGGTTACGATTTTCAAAAATTGAGTGAAAATAGGAAATTTGTATACCGATCATAAGGATTCCGCTACCGGCTATAACCATATATGGGTACAAAAGCATATTAAAAAATCAGAGTGATCGGTTGAGTAGTCTTTTTTAAAATCGTGTTCGCCGGCTTAAAAAGCATGAATTCGAGACAATTAAATCGATTTTTTAAGCAAAATGATGACATCTGAAAGACTAATTTAGCATTTTAAGAAGAAAAAATCGTTTGTTAATTATTTTTAGAAAACAATTTTGCTCATAAAAACAAAGGGCGGGATCCAGGACTAGACCAAATACTAAACTATTTTTTTCTTTTGTTGATTTTGGATTAACCACTAAGAAGTACTGTTGGTCATCGCGAATGTAAGAGAGCGGTCAATAATTGAGCTGATAGCTTGGTCCAGAATTTATATTTTGATTTGAAATTTTCGTGAAAGCTACTTAAAACAAAGTAGTCAACAAAATAATAAAAAAAATTATACAACAGTTGAAAAATTTATTTTTGAAAATGTTCATTTCTTCACACCTCAGACTAGTCCTAACCACTCACCTCCAATGGTATCCATTGTTTCTTCAGAGGGAGTGGCATCCACTTTTAACATTTTGGTGCCAAATAACAGAAGCAAGCTCACTCCAGAGCCCAATAAAACCATTTTTTGCGTTTTGGACTAGCATATACTGGTTGCAGTAATAAAATGGAGCAATTCGCTAAAACTAATTCTATATTTTATAATCTTAATAAATTTTAATTGTTAGGGTCTATAAAATAGCCCCGAATTATGATTTCCATTCAAATTTTATTCTATCAGATAGAGGACGGCATTCCAAACATTTTCATGTAAATCTAATCGATATATTTTTTCTCCCAATATATCGATATTCATATACATATCTCAAATATATCGATTCAATATTTATCGATAGTTGTTATCAATTTGTTGTCAATGACACTCAAAATATTTCGATCAGCTTTTTTTGATTTCATAACTTCTAAATTTCCAAGAATGCTTGACAAGTGAACGAAAATTTTCTTGAAATTCAAAAAATTCATTCCATTCTTTCCTGAAAAAATTGATCAGCCCTTCTATTCTTCCATTATTCACCTCCTGATTTTTTTACAAATGCAATTCTCTCTGAACTTTATTGCACGTACCACATCTTCTCCTTGAGGACTAAACTAAGTGTTGCGTGTGCAAAAAAAAATGCCGTCGTCGTCTACACTGTAATGGATTCTAGAAGCTTAAGAACAAATTAATTGTATTCTCTGTAATGGAGGCAGAATCTTCAGTCCTGCTACTTTAGCTGTCGACCGACAACTATATTTATTGGTATTCGAGATGGGATTAAGTGCATTTCGCTATACAGATGGGATGTTATCGTGCATTGTGACTGGACTCAGAAATAAGGAGCTACAAGTATACGAGGAGGAGCTTCGTAGACCTTGGGCTACTTGAAGTACTTTAAGGCAAGATGATGCTGACTTTGAGAAAATGTTACTGGTAGAATCGATAATTTATCCCTAAGAACGTTTCTTGAAGATGAGCCAAACTTCTAATTGTGTACTTATGTGAATGTTTCAAGTAGTGGACTGGCTGATCTTATCGGTTTTGCGTGGTTTTCTGCTGGCAATTGATCATGAACAACATTTTAAATCATGTAGTTTACGAAAACATACCCCGATTACATTTTCAATAAATGTTATATAAGTAAGTACAAAACATGAAGCTGCACAAAGACAATGCGATTCGAAAAAAAAAACAGATTTTAAGTTTATCATTCATTAGTCTTCCAAAATTTACATGTTTTCCAAACTATTGGGTGTGTGAATATGACTCTGCCCTTTCCCAACAGATGTCGTTTTTAGTATTGCTTGCGTGGACTAATAAACGGTAACACTTGTATTTGATAGGACTTTATGTCAGCTGTCCAACGCATTACGTGACATTTGGTTGAAAAGTAAGCAATAAGTGTTTTTACGTCCATGAAAATGTCTGTTTCGTTCCAAGTGAACATCATTTTCGGGAAGTGTTATTATACTATTTTATTGCACAGAAAAGTGCAGCGGATTCTCATCGTTTGCTTGTGGAGACTTACGGCGAGCCTGTTCCTTCTAATACAATGTGTAAGGAATGGTTTTGACGATTTTAAAACAATGGTTTTGGCACTGAAGACAAAAAACATGAGAAAATACGCAAAAAATTTGAAGATGCCGAATTGGAAGCAGTATTGGCAGAGGATTCTTGCCAAACTCCATCCAAATTGGCTGCAGCATTAAATGTTGAACGATCAACTGTTGTAAAGCATTTAAAAGCAATATGAAAGGTTCAAAAAGTTAGTATCTGGATTCCATATGAATTGAAAGAAAGAGACATCGAACATCGAAAAACAATTTGTGAAATGCTACTGCAAAGGCAATAAAGAAAGAGGTTTTTGCATTGAATAGTAGCAGGAGATGAAAAATGGATATATTATGAGAATCATAAACGTCAAAAAGGTTAATTGGTTGATTTTTCGAGCTTTTTGGTAAATTGGTTTAATAATACAAGTCGTGACTTTTTCTTTTACCAAATTTTATTTTCTTTCTTTCTTTCACGTCGTGAACATATCACTGAAGAAGGCTGCAAGTTGGAGCCGAAATATATATTTGAAAAGAAAATAAAATTTGGTAAAAGAAAAAGTCACGATTTGTATTATTAAAAAGGTTAAGTGATGCCAGGTGAACCCGGTCCAACACAGGCAAAGAGAAATATTCACTGTGCTAAGGTTATGCTCTGCATTTGGTGGGATCAGAGATGTTGTACATTATGCGTTGCTTGAACCACAATATAGGTACACCCAGTAGGTAATGTTCCATATAAAGGCGCACTATCAAGTACGGCCCGCGGTTCTACGGGACAACGTCAAATGTTTGTTTACATTTTGCATATGTTGGCTGCCATTTATCATCTGTTTGCTGCATTCAAGTAAGAGAACTTCAATGGTTTGCTGCCATTTATGACAAAATGGCAGCTGTCTACTGGTGGGGGCACTGCCAGAGCTCGTATATGCACGTTTATTGCTAGGCGTGAAAAACGCCGTTAGAAACTTCGGTTCATTGAATTACAATGGTGAAACGTCTTCGCTGACACAAATTCCATTTGCTTTTGACAAATTGATTGAGAGAAAAAGCCAAAATGCCTGAAAAAATGTCTCATGTGTTGAAGTGAACGATGAAGTCCGCGAAAGTGCTTTGTGCCCTTGCAAATCTGGCAATGCTTGGCATTCCTCAGCTTTTGCAAGCACATGGCCAGCACATGGCCCCATTTCTTGGAAGGAAAATACGAGCTTTTGGGCTTCGATTGCATACTGGGTCTACCTATACTGTGGCTTGAACTAGAGGTGGCAAAAACATATCTTTGTTGTGAATGGATCATTTGAATCTGGCTCAGTAAAAAGATCCAGATCAGTGATATGTATCATTTGGATCATCTAGATCATTTGGATCATCTAGATCATTTGGATCATCTAGATCATTTGGATCACTGAGTCAGAAGAGATATGGTACGCTGTGCACTGTACAGAGTTACCATACAATAAGGTAAATCTGTAGATGTTGTTCACTTGATTTTTGAGTTCATAAAACTCCATTCGGAATACTTACGATCGTAGCTTTCCGAATCTTTAAGCCCATATTTGACTGAAAAAACCCTTAATAATGTTAAATTTTTATATGAAAAATATATTAATATATAATTTCCACACAAAATATATAACAGCACAATTGCACTTTTACTGTCTGACAATGACAAAAATCTGTACTTTCAACTAAGATCATATTGTATAATTTCACATTTTAAACTACTACAATCGAAACTTTAAATTACATCTTAATATATGCATCTACTTGTAAACTACTGCTGGCAGCCCTGCAAATTATTTACAAACATATCATCTCATGTGCACTTTCATCGTTATGCCCATCCAAATGCACCGTCTCTTCGCGTGGAAAGTGTATTTCTCTTTACCTCTCTTACGGGAGGAACTTGTGAGAGATTACTGAATGGAACATGATCGCGTTTGTGTCATGAGATATGAAAGATCCATGAGATATGAAAGATCCATGAGATATGAAAGATCCACTGATCCAAATGAACCGATTTCACTGATTCAGTCAAGGAATACGTAAATTACTTGAAAGGTGGGCGAAGGTTGTAACTGCCGATAAAGCACACTTTTAATAAACTTCTCTATAATTTTTTCAAGAAGCAAATGTGTTATATTTTAACAAAAAATGGCGGAGTCATATTCACACACACAATAAAAGTTCCAATGTTTTGATAGAATATGTTTTCAAAATGATGTACGACATTTTCATTAAAATTATTATCAAACTTTCAACTTTTCTTTCTCTCATGATTGACTTAACATTTCTAATCTGTCTTCAAACAATCTACGTTTTTTCATGGAATTATTATGCGTACATTTCTGAATATCATTGCTTCTTGCGAGCAACATTATAAGTTGTTTTCCCACCAAAACGTTTGCAATAAAGCACTTTTACATCTTCTAGACGAATAGGAAAAACTTTTAATGTTTAAATTACTTTTACAAGTCAAAAAATTTAAACTTCCGAAAAAGTTTGAATTAGGAAATAACTTTGGAAAATCTTTTGCTATATGAGGAAATGATGAAGGCATGATTGTGTGACGCGACTGTATGTAAATTTTCTGACTTGGATGGTACATTAATTGGATGGATGGTTTTGATTTGTGTAAGAATGTTACACGTTGTTCGATTCGTAAAGAAATAATTTTCTTGTGAAATTATTATATGAAAAATATTAAAATCTGAAATTTTGTACAAAACGATTGCATAGTATGAATTTTGTGTCAATATCTTCGAATTTAAATTTGAGAACTAATATCCTCCTCCCAACACTGCACGAATGAAATTTATCATGTTTGCTTTACCAGCAGGTGTCCTTTTATACAATGTCAATGGAGTTCGAATTAAACAGCCTGATTAACGACTCTTGATTCGAGGCTTACTTAATTGGATTGTTGAAATCTGCTTAATTGAAATGCGAGCTTAAGCCCCGTGCCGGCGAATATCGAATTAAGCTCGCTTAATGGGAACATGTGTATCGGGTGAATATACTCGTATATTCACACTTAAATCGAACCGTTTCGATCGACAGAAAAGCGTGTAGCAACATCAAAAAACAGGAGATTATACATGTATAAAGCCAATTTGTTTGATTGTACATCAAAACCCAAATATTGTCCACGCTTTACAGAATCTATAAATAATTGCACGAACATATTCAGGCCAAATCTAAGTGATGGGTGTCGGTCAAATATTTATTTTGTTGTCTTCTCTTCTATTTTTATATCCGACGTGTGTATTTTTTGATGGACCATATGGGAACTATTCAACGAAACACTGAAAGCTAAAACAATTTTGAATATCATGAGTGTAAACTATGCACGGACAGTATTAAATGCTTTGAAATACTACAAACATCTTTGTGGGGGGTATACAAATGTGTGCGACATTTTACTAGCTAAAAAATATGATGATACTATTTGTGATTAAATGTTCAACCTGATGTAGAGAGTGCAATGAATTCTTCTTGGAAGACGCATTGGATAAAGGTATTTTGGATTGTAAGGCGGCAACGACCACATGTGGAGGATTGATTTTAATTCAAGAAATTCCTTTGCAATGTTCAATGCTGAAGCTAACTTTCATATTTCCCATTGTGAGCACATTACTCCCATCCAAAACAACATGTAATCCTTCAAATTATATACCGTAAACTGCGGTGACTTTGTAGCACTATTTGAGGTTTTTTCAAACTGTGACAAATGTGAATGTGATATAACAAAAAAAAGATCGGAATAGATAGCAACGTTCCTTAGCTTTAATTTTAGAAATCTTTTGATTTTTTTGCCCTCCAATAGTGGCCATGAAGAAGCCTTTTCTGTGCCACAATTACACCCCAAAGTCATGAGGTGAGTTTGTACCATCTTAGTTTTTCATGAATATCGTATGATCTTAGTAAAAACCTAATATAGTTAATCTGCGATCCTGTAGTTACAAATGTAATATCATACCTAGATCCTTTAGTAAACCATTTATTCGTACAAAATATAAACAAAAACAAATTTTTTTCTTCAAAATAATTCAAACTATAAACAACCTTCGAAGCACAATAACAAACGATCTTAGTCAATTAGGAACTCTTCTTTGGTAATTCAGGTTCGTTGAAAATATATCCCCTTGGTGTTTGAATGGGTTTGTCAATGTTTTTTTATGATGTGGTTGAAATACCAAATTAGGTCCGGTTGAGTAGGCCACTTCCAAAAAGTCCCACTTTTGACCATAGCCGATATTAAAGCTGTATCGTTCTACAGCCTTTACTTCACCTGGGTAAAGTTGGTTATCATAACTAACAGCCACGTAATCACCAACATTGACTTTAATTATGTTATGTGGGTCTGTAGGGTTTGGGTTTTCGTTGGGTCGCATATCACTGTCCGAATTTAGCTTGTTTGTAAGTGCGTTTCTATAAATTCCGGACTTACTGCTCGAATGGAGATTTTTTCATTTCGAATTTCATCCAAAACCCGCTCCGGTGGCTGGTAATTTTTGTACGACCTTGGCAAGGGCGGATCCAGCATTTGACTCAGGTGGAGGGGGTCACTGCCTCGAAAATCACAATAAAAAAGACAATATTGCCAAAAAAATTGTAAAAATCACTAGTTTACCTAGGCTCAGGGGTGGGGTCATGACCCCCATGATTCTCTAATGAACCCACCCCTTGTATCCGCCCTCAGTTTTTCGAACGTACTGACGTGGCATACTGTAGCTGACAAAAATAGGACCTAAAACAAAAGATCAGATCAATTAAATGCGACTCAACCGAGCTTACTTGGTGGCACAAAGTCACCTTAAGATTTTACTTGAATATATACCATATAAACGACCGTAACTCTTAAGCCGGTTCATTGAAAGTTTAGAATGCTTTCTATTTCAACAGTCGACTTTATTAGCCATTGAAATAACATACCCGCAAGTCCCAGTTTTCAACCGATTTTCGTCACCACCCCTATTTTACAGACAATGACACTCCACAAGAAAATGCAACTGTTGCTGACACGAGTGTTTTGATCGGCAGCTTTCGTTCCACTAATTTTTGTTCTAGTCCGTTAGTGCCTTGCTATGTATGGTGTTTAGGAAAAATGAGATGGTGTGGATCACAGTATAGGTACACCCAGTAGGTAATGTTTCATATAAAGGCGCACTATCAAGTACGACCCGCGGTTCTACGGGACAACGTCAAATGTTTGTTTACATTTATCATATGTTGGCTGCCATTTATCATATGTTTGCTGCCATTTATGACAAAATGGCAGATATCTACTGGTCGGGGCACTGCCAGAATTCGTATGTGCGCGTTTCATGCTAGGCGTGAAAAACGCCGTTATAAACTTCGGTTCATTAAATTACAATGGTGAAACGTCTTCGCTGACACAAATTTCATTTGCTTTTGACAAATTGATTGAGATAAAAAGCCAAAATGACTGAAAAAATGTCTTATGTGTTGAAGTGAAAGATGAAGTCCGCGAAAATGCTTTATCCTCTGCAAATCTGGCAGTGTTGGGCATTCGTCAATTTTTGCAAGCACATGGCGCCATTTCTTGGAAGGAAATTACGAGCTTTTCGGCTTCGATTGCATACTGGGTCTACATATACTGTGGTGTGGATGACACGCGAGTAAAATGCGCCAAGTTCGAATATGTGAAAAAAGTGTCGGTGGCACAATCTTACCCATAGGGGCATAATTTCATCCCAGTTTACGGCAGTATAAATATTTCAGTTGGGAAAAAATAATTTCCAGAAACTCTATTTTACTTGATTAGATATACTTATCAAAATAGAGATGACTAGAAAAACTATGAAAATAAAATAAGTGAGTGATTGTAGCGCATGACTGCACAAAATAAACAACAACAAAAATACTAAACATCAAGAGATCATAACTAGAGAGCTCAACATCATATACGATCGTCGTTGCTGCCACTGTCACGTCATAAACATGAAACATAGTTAAGAGAAGCCATCACTAATAACTGTAAACATTCATATGCAGATGAAATTTCAAGCGAATGCATCATTACCGCTTTACCATCAAAACATCCTTATTCGAAACTTCGAAATAAGGAGCGGAGTTTTTGTAGGATTTTCCCTTTTTGATTAAATTCAAAATTTAATCCCATTCAAATTTGCGACACTCTACTGTACTTAGTTTCCTTAATGAAGAAGGAGAAACATGAAAATAAATCTTTTCATTTCAAACGTTAGTTACTTAAAATAAAGAATAGTCATTATTTGTACAAATCATACTGAATAAAATGCACGTGCATTCATGGCTTATGCATTTCTTCTTAGGAAGCTTCATCCACTTCCTGAAGCAAGACAAAAAGCAAAAGAAAAAGTTTTCGTTTTATAAGCAGTTCAAATGACTCTCCTCGTTTTTAATAGAAAATAAAAATTGTTATGAATGTTTCCACTTTTCAGTTACGTGTTGATTTATGAAATAGTCTGAAAAACGAGTCCTGGTTCAAATACAAACGCCACTATAATTAGAAGACTAATTAGATGCAATCATTAGCAAGACATTCATTGTCGTTTCAGAATGGATACATTTTATAATGCTGGTATTTATCTCTGAACATCCTTCGGTAGATGTTGGTTGCTCAGAAAAAGGCCCGTAGTCATACATGTATGTTCATTAGCTTGTTAAAAAATATGAGAGCTTTGAAAAAGATTACAATTAGAAACATAAAGCATCATGATAATATCTTAGTTGAATACTATCGAACAAAGTATTGTGGATGAAAATAGAAAGGAAATAATGAAGGACGACGTATATATAAGGAGATGCATTCATGGTATGTTTTCAGTCGGTTATTTCAATGAAAAAGAGGAAAAGGACCTGTTTCGCCCTAAAAATACTATAAGTATTTCTGTAGGGAATGGACAACAATGTGAATGTGAAAAAAACTGTTCAAATGTAAAATCGAGATAAAAAAAAGAGTTTACTCTACGAAAAATTACGAATTTCGGTTGTAAAAAAACTATGATTGGAGAGAGAAAACAGTTATGAACATGGTTTAAATCTAATTTTGAATATTTATGCAAATTATTATACAAGTTCACATCAACTTTGTGTCGAGAATTAGTGTAATTGCTTTAAATTTAATCATGAATTTATTAAACTATTATTTTATTAAATAAAATTGAAGAAGAAAAACGTTTGAAAGAAAGCTTTCTGCTATTCCTTTTATTATAAAAAAGGCCATCACTATCCCTATCTCGAAACTAGATAAGATAGATGCTTCTGCATGTAACTAATGGCCAATTCGTACACTACCTTCTGTAAGGGAGGATATCACATTAGACGATTACAAAAATCGACTTTTTTATTGCAGAAATCTAAAGTTTAGCTATTAAAGAGTATGCTCAAACAGTTTCATACCGAAAAACCGATAAAAATTTTCATTCGATGTTTTTTTTACGACAAAACCACCAAAAAAATTTCAATTTTTTTCCAAACGCGTGACAAATTTTCATTCAAAATCCGCTTCATCGAGTAATTATACATGCTAGAATGGCTTTCGAATGAAAATTGTGGACACAATTCGTTTACAAATTGGTTAATTATTCATTTTCACTTTACATCATCAAACCAACGATTCAGGTCCTCCTAAATTCGAGATATTTTTCAGTTGAAAACACAAACTATCTCTTTTAACTTTAAAGTATCTGCTGGAGTGCTTCAAGGATCAGTTCTTAGTCCTAATCTATCCAATTTATGCAATTTATAGGGATGCATTTTGATGACAAGAATCGTGTGTTATACACGTAAAGATCTGACGGAGATCATAGACAATCTTCAAACATGATACCACGCTCGTAGAATTGCCGATCTTTATCAGCGAGGAACTTGTCAAGGTGCTGTTTGATGAGGTTTTCGTTAGCAAACGTTTTATCATTCAAAGAGTTCTGTAAAAATCGAAACAAATGAAAGTCCAATGGCGCAAGTTCTGGGGTATACGGTGGTTTCGGTAAGACATCCCAAACTTATATGGGGCCTTGTGTTGTCGTGGTGAAAGACCATGCCCTTCCGATTGTCCAGTTCAGGATGTTTCTGTTCGATGGCATCATTCAATTTTCGTAGCTGCTCACAATAAACTTTGGAATTGATTGTTCTTTTCGCTGGGGGCAGCAATCTGCTTTTGCTTGCCTTTCCGGTGTTTCATCTTTCTTGCACAAATTCCTTTTTCTGGCTACATTGTTATAAACAATCCACTTTTCATCACCCGTAATCATACGCTTCAGAAAGGGATCGTTTTATTCGCGCTTGATGAGTTGATCACAAACGTTTATGCGATTCACCTCATGAATTTCCTTTAACTCATGCGGCACCGAAAATCGAGCTTATTTACGAAGTCAGCTGATTTCAGATGGCCATGAACGCTTCCAATGGATACGTTTAGAACGCTAGCAAGCTTCCGAATGCTTGAGTACCTGTCCCAACGTCTTGATTTTATCGTCGTCGTTAATGATATCTTCACCATACACATTGCACAACTTTTTTCTTGCCTCAGTTGCTGGCATCCCTTTTCTGAAATAAAGGAGCAAAATAGGGCGAATATGTTCTGCCAAATTCTCCATATTTGAATTTTATTTATAAGCATAAATCTCGACCGAATCACGTTAAAATGCTTTTTAACTTTTCCTTCAAGTGTAAACACTAAAACGTGCGCAAATATTGACGTGCATGTCACAACAGAAACAGACAAACGCTGATGAGAACTATCGGGGAAAAACCAATGACTTTTTGAACAACCCAATATTATCCGATTGACTCGTTTGGAATAGATTGGCTTCATACTGCAAAACAAAGCTACAAATATTTCAAAACAAATGCTTAAAAATAATACTCAGTCAGCGTTTTTAATATTCTATTTGGCTCCATTATAGGCTTTTTACCGTTAAGAATATCTCACATACTGCAAACAACAGGTACGAAGTAGTTGTTTTCTTTATGAGTGCGTAAAGCACTGTTTTGCTCGTGCGGCAATCACACGAGTTAAACATGGCGCGAAACGCATGAATGACGAATTCTATTTTTGGTTTCATCAAAGGTGTGGTATCACGCGGAAAGGAAAAGGAGTCCAGAGATCAGTTCTGTTGAGTCGCTTCAAGCATGCGCGGATTTGATTTGAATGCATCGACTTCACCAATTTCACGTGGCATTCACAATCAGCAAAATGTTTCACGCACTCGGAAATACTCAGAGAACTTTTCACGCACACGGAGAAGTATTTCACGGACTCGGAGACATTCGAGAGTGTTTTACGCACTGGGAACTGGGATGTGTAAAACACGACCCCAGAATATAAAAGTCAGAGGAAACTATACGAACAATTAGGGACTTTCTAACAGATAATTGTACAAAGAAGTATCATCTGCAAAGTCTGTCAAAACCAAAGTGGAGACATCAGAGCAAACTACTCGTATATGTGACTACGATGCGGCATATCACATGAGACTGAATAGGCATCCAACCAAAACAAACAATTTTTTAACTTAAAATTCTTTGAACTACACACAAAGTAACATTGAAATAAGTTTAGAACAAATTGTGAAAGTTTTATTTATATTGCAGACACCATCCGTTTGATTTTTATGCACTTTTGAAGTGGTCTACTTCCCAAAATCATCAAAACCTGATGATTCCAAACCATAGAATACAATCCGCCATTATTTCATTCTGTGCAATTTCTTTTAACACATTTTTTTGTTTCTCACCTATTCCCATCGATCAATGTGTCGACAAAAAGAAAACTCGCCAGTTTTCAATTAATTTTTGATTGTAATGTCCAAACAGCAGCTGTTGTTCGCCATTAATCAAGAGCGGATCCAGGCTCGCAATATCCTTTGCCGTGAAAATGAGAAATTGGCATGCAATTTAAATGACGCCATTTCTACCAGAAACAATTTCTACGTTTAAACTAGCAATCATGCATCGGGAATCATAGCTCACCACATCTTTAACGTAGTGGCTTTATAATTTGTGATTGATTCGAACTCTCACAGGTTCCTGGATCGCCATTCTTCCCAACACAATCATTTTAATTAAATCCTTGAACATTTCGACAGCAGAATTTCCGCGCAAATCAATAAAGCATTTCAGAGCTAGTGGAGGAGATGATTTTTGTGAATGAGGTGAGGATGCGAAATGTGTTCTCATTCGAAAATAAATTCATAATTATTTAGCAGAGCCAAATTAATAAGCCAAGTGCAGACTTTCGGTATGCAACGCCTGCAAAATGGTTGACATTGGTGCAATTAAACGCACGCGTTTCACATACGAGTGAATCGTTGAGCATTGTCCTCCGCCAGTTTGTGGTGTCCTATGCAAAATTAATTAAAGTTTGTGGCGATAGTAATCAAATCTATGGCACTAGACTCCTGGCTGCGAGATAGACACTAGGCCGAGCATTTAACGAAGCTAATTGAGGTCGGACGAGAAACTATTAGTTTCGAAGTAAAGTAAGTAAAGTTCGGAAGGAGTCTGGAAGGATCTGTAGCCAAGTTAGAAGTCGTTCGGATCTTGCAATCTGATTGTGGGAAGCTTCTTGGTTGAGACAATTCAATTAGAGTTGTCTAATGTGGTTTGCCGGAAATGGATTCTCGATACAACTTCATATATTTTTCAAAGTACTTACTTGGGTTATCTGAGCGAAGATATTTTTCTCAACTTATCCAACTGCATTACTGCTATGTCACGGATTTTACACGTGATCAAGATCTTCGAAAGTACTTGAATAATAATAGTATAGAAAAGTTCTGGAATAATATCTTGAGAAATGAAATCAAAATATGAACGCATTGAACAAAATATTGTCAAAAAGGTAATGCCAAATTTATTGAAAGGCATCCTTAGTCATAATCCCGAATCGCAGAGTCAGTTTTTGTAAAAAAAATTAATCAATCTATGAGTACTTAGTCTACAAAAGAGAAACCAAAATTTTGGAAAAATGGCGATTTATTTTTCAATATAGTGTCCTTTTAGTTCGAGACACTTGACCCAGCGAAGCTCCAACTTCTTTAACCCGTCTGAAAAATAGGTCTTCTCGAGGTCTGCAAAGTAGGCTTGCGTGGCGGCGATGACCTCCACATTCGACTCAAATTTTTTCCATGTTTCCTCGACGGTCACGTTAAACCAATTTTTGACGGTCGCCATCGAAGAAAAGGAGTCACCGTACACAGCATCCACTGTTTGATTTTGCTACGTGATTTCCCTTTCAAAAACAAGAATCGAATCACCGACCGATATTGCTCTTCTTCCATTTTTCTAAAATTCGCGGAGACACTCACTTCAACACGCGGTCAAAACAAAACTATCAGTGCGATTCAGCTGAAATTTTGACAGGCACCGTCTACGAGACTGTACTACACGATAGTAAATTTCTCTTGTGATAGTGGCGTCATCGGGCGGTGAGGCTAAGTACTTATCGGATCGCCCTCGTATTTAGTATAATTGTTCCTATAATTTTCCCACTAATATCATCTCCCGTATTTTCTGTGGAGGTTTATTAGGCAATATTATTTTAATATTCGATGTTATTTCGAAATGTTTAAACTATTATTTTTTGGTAAATTATAATCGATGAATGATGCTTGGAATTGTCTGTCGCTAGTTTTTTCACTGTTTAACGGATACTTTCGGTAGAAACTCAATTTAAAAATTGCCAAATATCTTTGATATGAGACTAAAGTCGGATGAAATTGATACAACGGAATATAGGCTGAAGAAGAAAATTTTGTTGCTTAACAAAATTTGAATTGCTTAGGCAATCAAGCTGATACATAAATATTTCAAAGATCGTTTCCGTCTATCCAAATTTCACATCACACTCTGTTCTCATTTTGATTCGCGAGTCCCGAAAAAACTACAACTCCTTTCATTTGATCTACATATGTTAAGAGCAAGTGAAAATCTAGTTTAGCCACAGGCGCTAGCCAAATTTGAACAGAAGGACTTTCACGTGATGACGAAAGAAAACCGAGTGTGATGCTACTAACTCGAGTGTGAGCAACATTTATGTAGGAAGCGGAAGAAAATAGCTGGGAAAACTAGAAATTTATGACATGATAGTGGCATCAATGCCGTCGTAAATCTCTCCAATGAGGCGGAAAAAGTGAAAACAAGTGTCGTCGGGACGGACTATTCAGTGGTGTTTATAGCGTGAACGTGAAAAGCGCTTTTCCCGTCGCCGTATCTTCCGAAATCGCGGAGTGTAAATTTAGACATTTTTCAAATAATGTTGTTGGTCGTACACTATTGAAAATGCTGTTTGCCGTGTTCAATCAGTATTTGAATGCACCGAAAAAGGATAAGCCTGGAAACGAGGATGTGAACAATGTGAATAGTGAGTGCAACGACAATGTGGATATTGCCGTCGGTACGGGTCAGTGCGAAAAAGGTATTAAAATGGATCCGTCCTCGAAGGAAGGCCCATCCTTGGTTGTGGTATATTTACTTCTTGCCGCGTCATTCCTGTACATGGGCATGCTAACAGTTTTGCTATACTCTAATTGGAATGATAGTGTGCGTAGTGATGTTCTCAGCAAATCCGTTTTTAGCCATAGTCTGCAAAGTAGTGAGTTTAAGGATGAAGTGGAAGCCATTGTAAATGCCATACTTAAGGATAAGCAAACACAGACTGATAATTACATTAAGTATCAAAGGTGAGTAGTAAAATTGGTTTAATGTAGCTACTGTTAAAATATTCTGGTATTTCTGGACAAAATTAACAATTAGAAATGATTCCATGTGTAAATACTTCCTTAAATTCCCATACAAATTCCATGGTCCACCTAACTCTTTTTTTCTATTGCAAGTATGTTATGTGTTCTACAATAGTTATAATTACTAGCATTAATCTTATAAAGCCAACTTTCTCTTGGAAGAATATGTTCTTGAATAAAATAAAATAAAATTGATTGAGAACACTTTGAAATGTAGGGATGATCAGAGGTATATTTTACAAACATGTGGGCTGGATTTTGCCACCCTTCTAAATATTTAATAACCTTCATGGTACGACCACCCAATAAAACAAAACAAAAAACACTTTTTCAAACATAGATATCACTAACGCTTCGAAGTTTTTTCCAAACGTACAAAGTCTGTTCAAAAAGTATCGCGAATTTTATGTTTTCTCAAAAATTATTTATTAATTCATCAATAGTTATTTTGTCCCCTTCAAAGTAATCGCCATCAGATATTATACACATGTGCCAACGTTTGTTCCAATCCTTGAAACACTTCAAAAAATCAATGTTTGTGTTTTTGTTCAGCTCCTTCTTCCTTTCATGAGCCTCTTCAGTTTCGGGAACAAGGAAAAGTCAAAAAAGTATGACCCTCTGGCTCAAATTTGGGTCGTCACGAGCAGAGCAGAGCAACAGCTTAGCCTTAGCATTATTAATGCGATGCTGTTTTTGGTCAAAACTGAACAATTTTGGTACGAATTTCGCGGCGACCCGCGTCAAGGCCAAATCATTGGTAAAACCGAGTGGCACGAGCCAATCGATATGTTTAGGTCTTCAGTAACTTCTCTAACGGCGATTCGATGATTGACCAATACTATTTTCTTCACTTTATCAACGTTTTCATCTGTTGTTGACGTGCTCGGGCGTCCAGCACGCTGTTCGTTGTTCACATCTTTTCGGTCCTATGAGAACATTTTTTACCACCGATAAAAGTTGCTTTAGTCCAAAGTAGCTTCACCATATGCCACAGTCAACATTCGGAATGCGTTCGCGCGCTTAAAGTTGTTTTTCACACAAAATTTAATACAAATTCTTCAATCCATTCTTTGAAATAGACAAAATTCGAAGACAAGTTAAAACACGTCCAAATCAAATGTCTTTCAAAAATTAACTAAAGATTCAAAATGGCCGAACTTATCAGCATAAGTGAGACACATGAATATCAACATAACGCCACAAAAATATCGACAATCGAATACACGATGTCTGCGAAACTTCAAAATTTGCGATACTTTTTGAACAGACCTCGTATTCGCTTTTAAAACTTTTCATTTTCTCATCAACAAATAAAACAGACCTTAGTCCCTGTTCAAATACGCTTATTACAAATTGCAGTTGCCACATATTTTTATAAGTTCAAAAGTGTCTTCTAAAATTATGTCGTGAAAAAAATTTCAGGTGGACGACTAAACTTTTTAAATGCACCTTTTTACATATTACTTTCATTTTTTCTACATTGGTTAAGTGAAAAACGACATTTGTACTATCGAAATATTCAACTACTTCATTTTGCTTAACACACAAATGTAAGTCGATGTATCATTAGTTGCCGTTTTCTTTAGATACAATTTTTTAGGGATGATTGGTTACCTTTTCTGAGCATCATATAAAAGGAAAGAAACTGAAATACGTCTTTCTTTATTTGAAATCCTTAAATTCGCCACAAAAAAAAACAAATAAAATAGCCTTCGAAAATATGAATTTCTAGAATATGCTCAATCATTTGTTTCAGAGGATTTTTTTAGCCATCTTCAAAATTAGACATTTTGATCGAACAGTTTTTACCACTTACCATTAAATAAATCCCATAAGTCTATATTGGCTTTGCTATAAACTGTAATGGAATTTGTTGAAGCTAAGAAACAAATAATGTTCAGACACATGAATCGAAATTTCTAATCAACTTTAAGTTTGAGGGAATGTATGCTTGTTGGATAGTATTGCAGCTGAAATTATTAATGCCAGCAGCCCTTTCATAGCATATCAATTTTAATCAATAAATATGAGGCACATGCCTAAGAACCATCAGTCAAAGAAAATCGCATGAAATCAGTTAGCACATAAAAATCAAGTTTTTTTCTTGATTACGCTAATAATACTGGCGTAATTCGAGCAGGACTTGCATCTACCAGTTTTTGTTTGTTCTCATCGCGAACGCTTATCTCCTTGCTATTGACAACTTTACAAAACCCCTCAGAACCACTCTAAGAATCCTGTAAAAATTTCATTTCGTTATATGTGTTATATGTGACGTAACTCCCAAATATCGCATTCCTATGTTTCGGCTTTAACAAGCACAGTGTATCCTTCTTGTTCTTGTCATGTTTGTTATCCTTAATCGTATATGCATCAAATCATGTCTTATTTCTCTTGCTTGACCTCCGTCTTAGCACAACGCTGCCTTACGAATATACTGAGACAGTTCGCAACGAACGAAAACTCCCAGGAAGTTTTGGGGGCGACCGAAGACGATTACGACGTGAAGTATCTCTGTCGGCATCACTGCGAGGTAAGTACTTCCCGGTAAGGATACTATTTCACCCACAGAAACGACTCAGTCTACCCGAAAAGACAACTAGAAAAGAGCTTACAGACACTTTTACAAATCTCGGTTCACTATAAAAACGCCGAGTAGGCCAAGGACTCCAATTAAATATGAATAGCCTTTCGAATAATCGTATTGTAGTGAAAGCTCAGTGATGTCTTCATTGTTCAGACTGTGGTGGCATTGAACTGAACAACCCAGTAACGATATAAATCGCAGCGATAATACTCCCCAAGGACAGTCGCTAGTCAAATATTTACTTAGCAACGTTCAATTTCTTTTCTGAAACAGAGCCTGAAGTCGAGTTCTTCAATCCGAAGTACCGAGCCGAGCTGGAAAAACAGGATGCCGATGTAGTTCGCCGCACGGGCTTGAAAGGAGCCGCGCCTGGTGGTGATGAATGGGTCTACTTGACAACATATTGCCGCGTTCCGGTGAGTACTTTCCGTTCCCAATGTAGTCTCTATACATGCCAGCCATGATTTGTGGTGTCGATTTGGCCTGGAATCCAATGTTTCACACATTCCGTATTCGTCGCCAGTGCCAGGACAAAAGAGTCAATTTAAGTGGCAATCGGAACAGATTTATTTTTGCTCATTACCGGTTTGAACATTATCCTTGGTGTGGAAGAAAATTTTCCATGCAACTTATTCAAATTAAAATTGCAATGATTGAACTATTTTTCCGTCTGGATGGCGTGCGATGTGCTGAAGTTGCTGGCGTTTCTCTTATGGAGATCCTGCAGTCAAATATTATCAGCTTATCTTCAGCACAAACTATAAAATGCACATTGAAGTAGTCAGAAATTGTTCCAATCGATTGATTCTTATAAAAGGAATGCGTTATGGGAAAAAATTGAATTCTATTTCTTGTAGCAATCTAGATGAGAGAAGACATGGCACCTACAAATTTTGCAAAAATCGAATTTTTTGATAGATTTTGTTGGAATGTACCTTTAAAAACACGATTTTAATAATATGACAGTAAAATTCATTAAATAAAAACATAGCGCGTTCATACAGCAAGGCGCGTGAAGATCTTTTTTTCGATGATTTGAAAACACTATTGGATATGCAGCCTTATGGCTCTGATTTCATAATCGAAAAAGAACGTGCACGTGAAAAAAAAGGTTATTACTATAGCCAAAGAACCAAAAAAAAATATTAACCAAAAATAAAGAACAAACAAGCCGCGAAGTGTGACCCTTGAGGTCCACACGGTCAACTTCCCAGTAATATCTAGACAAACATTAAAAATATTAAACACAATAATAATTTTGAAAATAATACTACTTTATATAATGATAATGAAAGGTATTCATAGCAGTAACAGGAATGAGTTAATATTAATCATATCATCATTCTAAATGTCCAATTGGAGAAAAATCTTACTGGAACTGGCGCAGGGCTGAGGCAGCTGGTAAAAGTGCTTTGGAAAATTTCAAGCATCTTTGGATGATGAAGTACAACAAATTTTAAAATCAATCTGTGAAGACTTAACTTTAGAAGATTTATTGAAGCGCTACTTACGCAATTTCACTCAAGACAAAAATTAAAGCTTCAATTCTTGCGTTTAGAATATGGCATACGTTTGTTGCCAAAAATATTATCAGAATTGATACCAATACTTCTGCATGTGTATTTAATGAAAGATTCGTAATTTTACTGAAAATAATGCAAATTGCGGGAATAACTGTAGGTCAAAGTGCGATGGAACATACAGAGAAGCGTGCTGCTGCAAGAATCAAGTAAGCGGGAAAACGAAGGCGTCTTAATAGGCCAGAACTACTCGTAGGGAGCAAAAATCCTACGGAGAGGAGGAATTTCAGCCCAAAAAAGGAAAAAAATGTATGGCGCAGACATTGCAGATTGAATTTAGTAAAAAAAATTTTTTTTTAAAAAAGTTGTATTATAACTTGAAACGCGGTTTTTCTAAAGCAACGGTTTTCAAAGTGGTGTGCGCGATTTAAAAAAAAACATTGATTCGAACGTTCTGAAATTTTAACGCATTAATCAACACACGTTAATGCTTAGAATGAAGTACGGAGCAAAACATCGGCACACAGTTTTCAAAGTTACATCAGGTTTTTAGAGGTAAAAAACGTCGATTTTTGAAAAAAAAAACGCCGTCACTTTGTTGTTTTTGATTAATTTTTTTTGTAGTTTATTCTATAGCGGCTTTAATGCTGATTAAAGTCCCTTTTTTGTTTTTTCGGTGAAATTCCTGCGAGCAGTAATTGTGCACACCGTGATTTTTTGGTGTTTTTTTTTCTTCTTCAAAAAATTGTAGCAGACGACGGGTGGTCAAAAAACATTTAAAAAAATATATATATAATTCAATGCTAACAAAATATGCATGCAAAGTTCAATTAAAATTTGTTTTCATTAAAAAAACATCCGTTTGCCAAAAATTAAAAATTCGAAAATTTAAGGTGCCATGTCCCCTTAAGTTGTCCTATTTATTCAACTGATATTCATAGCGTATTTTTAGATTTTTAATGAAGTTCTGCTTTGAAATGAACTCTACTTTAAATTTATTTATAGGGAAAAGCAATTTTTGGTTTCTGCAACTCGACCAAAGAATATTGTCCACCGAGTCCTGCTGGTCCACCTGGACCCGTTGGTAGACCAGGTCCTGTGGGGCCAACAGGATTGCCAGGCGTTCCAGGCAGCAAGGGCAATCGCGGAGATGTGGGCCTTCCCGGGCCACCCGGTTTGGATGGGCGCGAAGGCAAACAGGGAGCGCGGGGCCCGAAAGGCGAGCGTGGCTTTCCCGGAAATCCCGGTTTGGATGGCCGCGATGGAGTTCCGGGAGAGCCCGGTCTGGACGGCGTTCCAGGGCGGGCAGGAGCCGACGGCATACCGGGCAAAGACGGGAAGGATGGTCTGCCTGGACGCGATGGCCGACACGGCGAGAACGGACGCGATGGCATGTCCGGGCCGAAGGGGGCTCAGGGGCCACCTGGAGAGCCTGGCCCGCGAGGTAAGTAAAAGTTCTTTCTCTGTGTTCAATTTATTAAAAAAGTATCGTTTCACTTCTTGCTTTCAAACGAAATTTCAGGGTAAACCCTAGAACAATCTAGTTTCCTTTTTATTCGTTGTTTTTATTTTTAAATTAAATTCACAGACATCGATGTTTCGAAACAGAACACTTGTTTCTTCATCAGTATAACCAAAAACTATGCCTAGCTCTATGCTAGATCTCCTTATATACCTGCTAATTGTACAGTTTATTCAAAGCAAGAAAAACCCTACTCTAATTACATTTTTAATTATATCTTACAACTAATTGCTATCATGAGGGGTGAATGGTTATTCCCTAAATCGGTGTTCAATCGAGTATCCGGGGGTTGTCTTGATACAATGAGACTCTCGTAGGCGTCCAATTTGTATGCTGCTCTAACTTCTTTGACTAGCTCCAGGTTCTCATCACTTATACTATGTTTTTCTTCTAGTATATGTCTTGTCACCGATGACTTGATGCTGCTGATTTTTTTACTATTTTTGGTTGCGGCTTCAGCTTCCTTCAGATGCTCCTTAAATCTTGTTATTATTAACCGCTTTGTCTGGCATATGTAAACCTGTGAGCATTGTGCACAACAAATTTTGTATATACCGCTGACTTCTTCCTTGGATTTCTTATCTTTGGATGATCCCAGCAGGGTTTTTATTTGGTGGTTTCTACTATGTGTGACGACCTGAATTTCCTGTGATTTGAACATCTTCTTAATTTTTTTTGTAAATCTTGAGTGCGGAATAGATATTCTTCTGATCAGGTCCAGTTTTTTGTTTTGCGTGAAGAAAGTTGTTAATTCTTCTGTCGTTTTACTTTTTTGTGGATTAGCTGGTCAACTATTTTCACTGGGTAGCCATTTATCTTCGCCGTTGTCTTAATATATTCGCGTTCTTCGCAAAACTCTTCGTGGTTCAACGGTGTTGTAATTAATCTGTGTACCATCGAGTGATAGCTCGCCATTTGATGCTGATATGTGTGATTCGAGTCTATGGTGATCGTTCGCTGTGTATTTGTAGGTTTCCTGAAAATTCCAAATTCTAGATGCTGTTTTCTCCGTTTGATTGTTAAATCGAGGAAATTCAACTCGCCCTCTGACTCTTCTTCCATTGTGAAATTTATGTTTTTATGGATGCTGTTGATTTTCTCCAAAATTACTGTGGCTTCGTTCTTTTTTACCACTGCTAAGACATCATCCACGTAACGCCACCATATTCGAGGGGTTATCTGAAGATTATCCATTTTTTCTTCGAACTTGGCCATGAATACTTCACTTATTAGAGGGGAAGTGGATTTCCCATCGCAGTTCCCGCTTTAGTTTTATAGTGTTTACCTCTAAAGGTAAAATAATTCTCGGTCATACACAATAATGCCAATTTGAAGTACTGCCTGGTTCGCTTTTTCCATTCCCGGTCGGCGGTGCCACCCTCTAACCATTCTTCAAAAATACTTAGCGCCTGAAGAAACAAGTGTTCTGTTTCGAAACATCGATGTCTGTGAATTTAATTTAAAAATAAAAACAACGAATAAAAAGGAAACTTACGTTTATCATTTATTTATTCAGTTCGTTGTAACTTCCGACATATTCAAGAAATCTTGTTTCGATTATTTTGGGAAAAATAGCCAGAAAACGCTGAGCTGATAGATTTAATATTATTGGCAAAATTTTATTACTACAGATATTGATATTGTTTTAATTACTACTATTGAAAATTTTCAAAAACTTTAAAAAAATTCCTGAATTTTTCACTATAAACTATTTTTTAAAGTAAACAATCATCAAGAAAATATGCATCGTCCTTACATCAAGCAAATGCTTTGCGATTTGTAGAATCAGCCTCAAATCTCAATCGACTGAATGATATAAAAAAAAAACAAAGTCTTTTATCGATTTAACAGCAATAAACTGAACCGAGCATTTGTTCCTTGTCGTGCCCAGGACAAATGTCTTCTGTTCAGCCGACGGTGATGAAAATTGATTGCATTCAAGGGAGCAGTATGCCACTCCGAGTCACAATTCAATATTTCCGTTTTAACGTTTGGTGGGTGGAGCACAAACAAAACCAGCCGTTCACAACGCACTGTTGCGGTTGGACTCGGGAGAGCCATCAGGGATGATAATAAAATTGTATCAATGTTCCACATTGGCAAGGATATGTTTCTGTTGGCACACTTAATTTGAACGTCATCAAACATGATGTTTGAAGGAGATGACGAAGAAAAAATATGTATCTTTTCAGCTAAGCAAACCAATCTTCCGAGGAGTGTATGTCCTCATACAGAGAGCATCATAATTCATTTTCTGGTTGTATCGTAGCTGGCATGTTTGTTTTCAGTTGCTTTTGTTTGTTCTGTGGTACAAACAACTTACGATAGTAGCTGAGGTGAATTTAGAGAAATATTTCCCGGAAGAGATTTTTTCCACTTTATTTTATGTCTTATTTAAACCCGACAGATAGTTTTGAACACTGTCCTTGCTGTTTGACTAAACTATAAGGAGCCATCCATATATTACGTAACAATTCAAGGGTAAGGGAGTATTTGAAAATGTTACTAGGTGTTACATGGAGGTAAGGGGGTCTAGAAAATTGATATTTAACAAAATTTAAGATTAGTTAAGGCGATACACCACAGTAGAAATTTCAAAAAATCGATTTTAATTTTATTGGCTTGAAAAATCCTTTGAACCCTTTGAAATAAGAGACAAACGGTTTTATATCTACCAGAAATCGTTTTCATTGAAATTTCGAGCTCTTTCTCGATCCCTCCCGACTGCTCCGAAACGACTACCTGCGGTAAATACGACACCTGCTCGTCGGGTACAGCATTATGTCTTACCATTCGATATCTAACTTCTCTAATACACCAATAGATGTTGTTAGAAACATTTTCAAGGATGTTGAACACAAAGTTCGTTAGTACAGCGTCCGTTGATGTTGAAGGAAGCCGTAAAGTAAAGTAATGGCAAAACTTTAAAGGCGTTTTTCTCGAAACACGTTTTTTTTTAAATCGGCAAGCAGCATAACTCAAACAATTTTCTATTTTTTCACTCCAAATTAATATCACATCTTTAAAACAACATTCCACATAGAAATACGTAGCGGATTTTCGATAAGTTGATATTTCGATTTTTTAGGTACAAAGACGTGCCCGTTTTTTCGTAGTAAAATGAACTTTTTTTTCAAATACTCGCCAATTTAACAAAAATGAATATTTTGCAAATCCCTTACGTATTTCTATAGCTATACTGATGTTGTTTAAGAAGAAGAAAAATTAGGTTGTTGCAGATCAATTTTTGGTGCACTTCTACAGCGTGCCGCAGAGCCCTTCCAAAAACCCGTTCCGGAGAAACGGCTGTTGGGCAGCCATTTTGTAATATTGTTTAGTAAACAATTTTTTTTCGAAACTTCAAAACATGCTTAATAACATCCTTAAAAGGAATTAACCTTTTATTTTTCCTTTCACTTAAAAAATATCGCACAAAAGGTCTAATTTTCGCTCTCTACGAGTACTGTGGTGTTATTTTTCTTCAATTTTTTTTATAAATGTAAAATAAAAAAAAGTGTTTTTGGTTAAAAGCATTTACATTGTGAATATTTTGTGATTAAAATGTTTGAAAGTCTGAGGAGGGTACGATGAACTTGTTACGTAATGAAAAGGGGGGGAGTTGAAAATGTTACTAGGGGGCATTTCACGTGAAACCGACAACGAAAAAAAAGTGAGGTTCTGAAAGTCGTTCATATTGGGCACATTTGTACTTCTAGGGTATATGAATGTGTACACATAATATTTTTGTTATTTGATGTTTAGTTGTTAAGATATGGGATTGTAAAGAATTCAAATTTTCACAGCAGGGGTTTTTTGAAATTTTATTTTCATATTGAAGAAAATTATAATTAAATAATAAATGTAGTGTTTTGTATAGAAAATTTACTGTTCTTTTTGATTTTCAAATGAGATTCCGATTTTGAATTTTTTTTCTAGTTTAAAACCGGAAGTAAATATTTAAAATATTTTTTTCAATAACTTCGACCATTTTTATTTTTATTTTTGGTATTGTAAAATAAAGCTTAACATGTATGCAATTTACCATAAAAATTGCAGAATGGGATCTGGATTAGTTTAGGAGATATATTAATTAGAGTGCGTGCATTTCGCTCTGAGCGTGATACCTGTCGCTTGTGAAAGTTGTTTGGTGATGTAAAAATACATTAAAACGTCGATAATATTTCAGTGAAATTGATTATTCATTGTTGCTTTACCTGTTTGTGTCATTCTGAAGTTATTTAATACCTTAATTTTGAATAAAATATAAAATATTTCCATTCCATTTTACATCTAAACTTTTCGGAATTTTTCTTATATTTTTAAACTTTCGGAGCCAGTAAATTTAATAGATTAAAGTGCCGATAACCGTAGGGAGGCAAAAAAAGTCAATCAAAATGATAAAACTTATTAACGAACGTAGCTCACTAAGAGGTTAGAACTACAATGAAAAAAATAATGGAAAACAAGCGTTGCGCTTTTATCTCTTTCTATTATGTAATTCTGATTCGTTTAGATGAAGTGATTCTTTTTGCAATTAAGAGATGGTGTTTTTATTCGTATTTTGTCACCACAATTGAGAAAAATCACGTAAAATAATGTTTTATTTTGAAAATGGTTTCTACACATTATTACTTTCAAAATATTACATTTTATTTTAAATTTAGATATTAAATAACCTGAGAATGACACAAAAGGTTAAGGCAATGATAACAAATCAATTTTACTGAAACATTATCAACGTTTTAATGTATTTGTACATCACCAAACAGCTTTAACAAGCGACAGGTATCACGCTCAGAGCGACATGCACGCACTCTAATTAATATATCTCCTAAACTAATCCAGATCCCATTCTGCAATATTTATGGTAAATTGCATACATGTTAATTTTACAATACCAAAAATAAAAATAAAAATGGTCGAAGTTATTGAAAAAATATTTTAAATATTTACTTCCGGTTTTAAACTAGAAAAAAAATTCAAAATCGGAATCTCATTTGAAAATCAAAAAGAACAGTAAATTTTCTATACAAAACACTACATTTATTATTTAATTATAATTTACTTCAATATGAAAATAAAATTTCAAAAAACCCCTGCTGTGAAAATTTGAATTCTTTACAATCCCATATCTTAACAACTAAACATCAAATAACAAAAATATTATGTGTACACATTCATATACCCTAGAAGTACAAATGTGCCCAATATGAACGACTTTCAGAACCTCACTTTTTTCGTTGTCGGTTTCACGTGAAATGCCCCAGGTGTTACATGGGGGCGTTAAAAGTCTCTAAAGATTGCATTACGTAATATATGGATGGTTCCTAAGTATTTACAAATTTTCTTTGTGCACCAAAATCTTTGTTCTAACATTCAACATGGTTTTTAAAATCGACAGTGGTTGAATGTACGTGAAGATTTACTTTTGTTCAGAACAAAGTAGAGTTTCACTCGGTATTATCGCAGGCTTACAGATATTAACCATTGATTGCCATACCCTATGCCAAACATTCAAGCCATTATTTTTTATGGAAATTTATTTAATACAGTTCGCACGTAAGTTTTGCATAAATCATACACTCATATGTGTGTGTATCAAATTAAACGCACCAAAGTGGTATTTAAATCAAATTTAAAGACATATCTGATCCTTGTCGATGCAGGTCTCACCGGGCCGAAAGGACGTGGCGGAAAACCAGGCATAAATGGGACGCCCGGAATTCCAGGCATAAATGCTTGGAAAGTGAAAGTCAATGGAACGTTCTCGCAGGAAATGTTAATTCCGCCATCAATCGCTGGTAAGTACTCGTCATCCTATTAAAACCAGTAACCACCATCAGATTCACTCATGCCGAGCACCGTTAATAATTCTCTTAAAACGCTCTACGCTTTTGCTGCTTGGGAAACATCCTTGTTGTATCTGCATACTTATATGGATATGTGCTACACGTCCTTGCGATTCCGGTTCATCAAAAAGACGTAAACTCGCCGAATTTCACACGAAACATAGTGATTGCAGAAGGGAAGCACCTGCGGCTGGTGTGCGCGGCGAACGGAACCCCGAAGCCAAAGGTGGAATGGCGTCGCTCGGATGGGCGGACAATCGCAATGGGAGCATGGGACGGTGGGTATCAAGTGGCCTTGCACAGTTTTAAAGAGGCCCTCAAAGTTCACACCAAATAATTGTATTCTTGATGGTATATCCTTGAAGCTTGCAGGAAAGATTTCTTCCAATGCGCGGTCGGAAGTGTAGATATTTCATTGGCTTTTAACCATAAGTGAGATTAATTAAAATTTAGATTTCGAAAGCTAGAAACGTGGAGTAAAATTGGAGTTAAGCACTCAGTGAAAATCTCAATTTTCACTAAATTTGTCGGTTGAACTGTGCCTTAACACATCACGAAGAAGTCCTTATGATTTGAATTGAACCTTCCAAGATGCACTTAATTCTACCTAACATAATGGCATAGTTCCTTCAAGAAAGCACTCTTATCGTCTAGAAGATTACTCCTCAGCTTCAACATCATTAAATAAATAGCTACTTCGTTGTGTAAGTTACGAGGATATCCAACCGGTGTGCATATTTTTTGAGCTAACATTTTCAATCCAATTTTGTCGCTATTGTCCTGAAAATTGCTTTATTTCTGCTTTATTTACTCGGCGAATAGCTTCATCTGTGTCGGGATATTACCTAAATCTAACGAACATTACCCGCGACCAAATGGGCGAGTACAGCTGTTTCGCGGATAATGGAGTTCCTCCGGCCGCCAACGCTTCATTCCTCGTCGAGGTCCATTGTAAGTTGAATTGCTCGCTGGAGCAGTGTTACAATAACAATAAAATCAATTGCGTTTATGCTTTCATTTTTACAGTTGCACCCCTGATCCTTGTTCGGGTACAGAATGTCTACGCGGCTTTGGGTGCTTCGGCCACGCTAGAATGCGAGGTGAGTATACAGTTTTATGTCGTGGATCGTTTTGGAATATTTGTGCTTTATTAGTTGCTTATTAATTGAAACGGTTTCGGCTTCAATCTCGAGGACATACCATCACTTGAAGAAGTAGTTTATAATGGAACTATTGAAGTAGATTTCATTTAATGAGGCTTTGATGGAGAGTAACCGGAGGTTTGAATCAGGTTGAGACATTTTGTGATGAAGAATGTCTTCTTTGGTTGCTATTGCGTTGGAACCTAGCAAAATAAAAACAGCTTTAAAATGCCATTCAATTTAGGCAGATTCCTCTGAAAATGAAGCTCTTACAAAGACGTCCTTACCAATCCAAGTTAATAATTTTAAACTCTTAGGAGGTGATGGCATTTACACTAGGTCATTGGGAATGCAATCACCTTCTGGCTGGGCGGCAGCATCGATGAACGGCACAAAATTCCCGATGATCTGACAAAATAAAAAAACACTTCTCGGTGTTCCACAGATCAGCGTTCACGACGATGTAATCGAAAACTCAGAATGATACCTTGAAAAATGCCATGCTGACAAAGTGATAGATCAGCTAGCGATCGTCAAACTGTCAACGTGGACAGAATTCGATTGGAGAACTAATCACTGTGAATTTAATTGGATTCAGCCACTTCAAATTTAAACGATACCAGAGAAGTTTACGTAGTTGAGAATGCTGAAGAACTACAGAAATTCTAGTAGCAGCTATATGTCCTTTGGTTGTATCTTCCAAATTGGTGCAACCAGGCAGTCTGCCGATCATTTTATTAATATTGGCCGCGCTTACTATTAAGAAAACAGCCATACTCTTGCTTCTTGTGGCTTTTCAACAAACGACCTAAATTGTTGATATCTTAGTTACTTATCTAGCTATCTTCGACCAAATGTTATCAGGATCATGCATTATGTGCGTCAATTAGTGCTATTTGTACCATTGTATTCCATATTCTTTTCGGAGTGAAATACAAAGATTACGGTGCCAAAAATAGCCTCAAGAGAGACGCAACATAGCATCTCCCATCCTGTTAAATTGACAAAAGATTGTTGTTCATAATTATTGTGACCCTATTACAACTGAAAATATCAATACTATCAAGTCAGCAACAAGTCATATACACGAACGTTAGGATTTAAGGAACCGTAACCCGTAACGTCACCCGTAAGGTTACTTACAACTAATACTTCCCCGGCGCCACTTGACCAAGACTCGTACATAACTAAGGATGATGTCGCTAAAGCTATTAAACAACTTGATCCCAACAAATCCCCGGGCCCAGATTTGCTTCCTCCTAAATTTTTGATACAGTGCTCGGAGCAACTCATACAGCCGCTTTACGTAATCTTCAACAAATCCTTAACGCAAGGTATTTTCCCATCCATTTGGAAGACCTCCCACTTAACGCCAATTTTCAAAAACGGCGATAAACGTTCAATCGAAAATTATAGAGGCATCGCAATTTTGTCCGCCATTCCTAAACTGTTTGAAAAAATTATATCAGAAAAACTAGTCCCTGTAGTCGAACCCCGGCTTAATGAGCAGCAACATGGATTTCGAAAAGGCCGCTCAACCACTACCAACTTGATGATCTTCACGTCGAATGTTCTCTGTGAAATGGAGAAAGGGCACCAAACTGACGTAGTCTACACCGACTTTAGCAAAGCCTTTGGCCGGGTTGACCATAATATTCTGATTTCAAAACTTGCCAATTTCGGCATTTCATGCTCCATGATCAGCTGGCTTGCATCCTACCTTCGGAATAGAATCCAGTTTGTGAAATTTCAGGGTTTCCTCTCAAAAAAGATTTTTGCCTCTTCTGGAGTACCGCAAGGTAGTCATCTTGGTCCACTTCTCTTCAACATTTTTATATCTGACCTATCGGAAATCTTAGACAATATACCTCATTTGCTCTATGCTGACGATCTTAAAATGTACCACGTAATCAGAACTCAATCCGATGCAAATTTCATTCAATCTAAACTTGAATCATTGGAGCAATGGTGCAACCAGAACAAGCTTATTCTTAATGCTGAGAAATGCCAGGTTATGAGCTTACACCGTAAAAATACTATTAACAACTATACTTATCATCTAAACAGCGTCCAGCTTAAACAAGTTAAGAACGTTAATGACTTGGGTGTTATCCTAGACAGTAAGCTGCGTTTTAAGTTACATTACGATAACATTCTGGCCAGAGCCTACAAGCAACTCGGTTTCATAAAAAGACGTGCAAAGGAATTCAAGAATATATGGGTCACTAAAACCCTTTATACTGCTTTCGTTCGTCCTTTACTTGAGTACGCCTGCGTCATCTGGGACCCAATATTCACCATTCACAGTACCCGTTTCGAATCTATTCAGAAACAGTTTCTACTTTTTGCATTACGAGATTTATTCAATCCCAACGACTTCAACATTCTCCCCTCGTACGAATATCGACTTAATCTTATAAACCTATCAGCCCTTTCGTCTAGAAGAATTATGTTATCTTCTTGTTTCGTTTTTGACATATTAAGGGGTGTAACTAATGTTAATTTAATATCGAGTAAGATTACACTCAACAATACAGTTAGACAAACTAGACACACTCGCCTACTTACTGAAAACCTACACCAAACGAACTACGCTACCAATGAACCCTTCAACAGATGTTGCAAAATTTTTAACAGAATCAGCAAACATTACTCTCCATCCATATCCAAATACACTTTTAAAAACAACCTGTCCAATGCGCTTAAGTAAAATAAAATTATTTTTTTCTCTTTTACAAAATAAAATGAATTAAATAAGTTTGATAATGTATTGTATTTGTAACTGCCTTGTTTGGCGAAATAAATAAATAAATAAATAAATAAAAGTATATAAAAGCATATTTCTCAATTGAACAAGATATTCACCCCCCAATCTCATATACATAAGTGTCTCTCGGACCCATCCATTCACCCCACTAACAAAATACATATGTAGCACAATTTGCGTGTGATTAATTATGACACAAGTAATCCTGACAGAATGACAGACTATGTCCAGTCCTTTTTCATGTGTAATTTTTGATGGCATCTAGATCAAACTTACACAGAAACATCCGTTTGTCCTGCTCGTTATTTGGGGAAAAAAATCATTTGGGGTGAATTGATTCCCACGACTCTAAACTATAATGACTAGTCGCAAGTCAAGGGTAGCAATTAAAATATCATGTTATTTAGATATGCTAGTATGTTGGCAGAACCGAAAGGGATTTGTAGATCTCATTTATATCCATTTCCTTCTGAGAAGTTCAGAATACTTGACAATTGCGTATTAGTTGTCCTTCTTACATTCTAAAGTAGCTTAGCAAATACATTAAAGATTATAGATGATTTCCATATTAATATGAGTGCCATTTTGATGTTATCTGGAAAATATACGACAAAAAAGGTCACTTGCAAGCTCAACTATTTGTTATTTTGTTGAACTCAATTCAAAGGTCAGTATGGACACAAACTGCCAGTAAAATCAATTCAAAATAAACGAGAGAGTGTACTTTTCCAGGTTAAATGAAAGGTAATTCCGATGGGGAAGAATCTCATTTGCCAGTAAAGCTCGGAGTGAAATTTATGGACCCAACATTAATAGAAGGATATTCTTTGTTGTGTCGACTCCTGGTCGGAGATCTGATTAAGTCGTCTCGAACGGAGCACAGGAGCGTTGAGATAGTAGGGCGGAATCAAAATTGCTCAGGATCGTTAGCGTCACATTAAGTGTCGGCACTTACAACTAATTGGAATTACCGTCCAAGACTGTAGAGCACATAGGCCTGAAGACTCATTTGTGCTCCTTACTGGCCTTGGTTCTTTTCACTTCAAGAAAGCTGAACACAATCTCTTGAAACGCTTGCGTGTCCACACAAAAGTGAGTTTTATATTTTCAAAGATAATCAGCGAAGATATGCCTGGAGCCTTTTTAGAATCTTGCGTGACCGCCGCTCCTGGGACTAGGCTCTGCGGAATGAATATACTAGTTGATTGTATTGAAAAGCTAATTAAGCCGAAGGACTCGGTAATTTAATTAAAACCGTTGTCAGCATTAAGGAGTGAGTACTGGACACGATTTTAAGCGATCTAGTGATTATCGTTTATCGTTCGTGCATGAGTTCATTCCATACAAAATGCTTGATTTCTTAATTACTATGCAAATTTCTTGCGGGATTCCTTCCGTGCAAACCTGAGGGCAGAATTTCGTGTTGAGATTATGGAAATAATTGTATTTTTAGAAAATGATGGCTTATTTTCATAATTGTATGTATGAACTAGGAAGCAAGGCGGTCAGCTTGTTCTTTACATTCGGAAAATGTATCAGTAATATCTCCTCAGCGACTAAGACTACATATATGCATCGAATAAAACCTTGAAAATTATATAACGAATTTGGAAGGAAGCTCTGACATATTTATCAAAAAAATAAAACATTTTAATGCGAAACGTTCAAATAAAAACTTGTTCGCTTGAACAACTTAAGCCACCTTTGGTAGCTTCGTCTTCTTCGTCCATGGAATATCCAAATTCCCATTTGAGTTCGAAATTCGAGAAAAAGTACGGGAACGATGTGCTGCTTGGGAATTGGTTTGAAGACCGATTAGCATGTGAAGTGGAAGAACATCGAGGATGTCCTGCGTATGAGTCGGAGTATATGAAGCAGTATAAAGCGATCTCGGAATGCTGCAGGGATGCGAGTGCTGCCGCCATCAAAATTCAAACCTTCAACAAGCAAGTGCGTGTGAAGCTCATGGACAAGGCTGAATTTTATCGAAACATGACTCGCAGCAGCGATTTGCATTATGGGATCATTCCCAAACAGACCTGCGGACCAATTCGGAGGACATACAGGCCAAAGACGGGTTTTTATGAACCACAGCCGGACTATACAAGGAGCTACGGCAATACGAGCAACTACGGTCTTTTGAATTATAAGTGGAAGGTAGCTCTTGAAGAAAAACTGAATCGAAAAACTATTTCTGTGACCCACACCGACTACAAGTGTCCCAAACTGGATTCATACAGGATTAGAAAAGTGAAGACGGCAAAAACATAGTTCCAGATCGGAAGCATAGTTTGAAGTGGAAAACTTTTTTGAAGATATTGATCAAATTAAAGACACGAAAATCTACGTAAGAGCAAGGAGCGTGACTGAATTGCTACACACTCGCTGAATTTTGTTGGTCTTTTGTGTTATGCAGGGCTTGTGAAACATCCTAAGTGTAAATGATATTAAGGTTTAGTTGGACTATTACAATTGAGGGGTATGGCAACTCCTTTTTCATTTTTTAGGAATATTAAAAAAAAACGTTCTAAAATTTAAATTTTTGGATTTCTTTTTCTTTTGCATATTATAACACAGGTACCTACTTATGAATATAAGTCGTATCGAACCTCTTCCTCTCTTTTCTGAGTGGTGGAGGGAAGATTCATGTTTGGAGTTGCGTTCCTATATCGGCGTGTACTAATTAGCATCTAATATTTAAGGAATTTTCCGACTAAAGAGAACAAAATTTGCTTTCAAACACGTTTACTTTATTAAGAACGCATGTGGCAATCAAAACATAAAAATCTTCAATTAATCCAAAAATTTAGTCGTCTCTCTTCCTTTACTGAAGGAGACTTACATTTTAGCACGTTATAGAATGGGATCTCATTTTCTGCATTTCCCGGGGTTTTGTTGGGGCGATTACTATGTTTTCATCCCAAATCAGTATGAGGACTTCAGCCATCGCTGTGTGCAAACAGTTGTGTAACTAATTCAATGCGTTCTAGATATTCCAAAAATGCTGCAAACGCTTTTTTGAATACTTGTTCGAAAGCTGTCCCCTTCTGGATTGTATATATCACCGAGAAACTTCTTGCTTTCCCCACCTTGGTTTTAGGTCTTACCTCCTGACAAGTAAACATCTTGGGCGTGCCTAGAACCGAATTGATTGAAATGGCTCAAAGTTTTCTGTCTAAATGGCTCGTCGATTTTTGAAAAACACCTGTATACGTATTTGCAGTCTTGACCAGTAGAATGAGCAGGAACATCTTGATTAGTTACAGATGTATATGTTTTGCCTTCACACTTCAGACCTTTCGGCATATTTCTTTTCCATCGGGTCTCATCCCACTTTTTCCTCCTTTTAACTCCTGAAGGTTTTCTTGACGAATCTTCAACTTCATTTACTGTCTCTATATCAAAACTAAATTCATCACTAGTTTTCGTGTCAATTTCTGGCTCATAGTTGTCGAAATAACCGAAAGAAAAAAATTCACTCAAGTTACACATTCTATGTAATAAAAACGAATGCACGATAGCAACGATGTAGACAGTAGAAGCATTCAATTTACACTGCCGGTTCAGTGACTTAACCTCAAACCTCCTGACGCGTGGTGCAAGAAAGTGGTAGCTCCAGGAGCTGCTCCCTTATTGCACCTCACACACTAGTGGAGCTGCTGCGATCTAACGAGTAATGGAAGAATTAGTGACCGCGAAACTGCGAAAATTGGAGCTGCCTCCTTATTGCTGCACACCCCTCAATTACAATACTATAAACAGAGAAAATACGTTTCAAACTTATTTCTCAATTGTTTGGACAAGAAACTCGGATAAAATGAGCGACTTTCCCATTATTAAGACACTATATTCAGAAAGCAAACATGAATGATAGTTGAAAGAGTTTTTTTTCGTCGTCGGGAGGTGAAAATCTTCAAAAGATACCGATTTGCTCCTGCTTCACGGCATGCCGATTTTTTTCATAGTTTGTTTCAAATTGCAGCTAACAATAATTCTATCACACATTTCATAATGCCCAGCGTAATTGAAGTTTAAAATTATTGAAATTTAAATTTATTATTAAAATTATTGTATAATTATTATCGTAAGGCATGTTTCATGCACAAGAGTATTTTGACTTTTTTTCTTGCCACTAGAGTTGAGAAAAAATTCAAAAAGTTCGCAAAGTTTCTGGCACTTTATTAGTCTCTCATTCATATTTACATAAATAGACTTTACGAAATCATGTGCTATGATGGATATTGCTATGTCTCTAATTCATTCAGTCTATTTCATTATTAATATTCTGTACAGAAAAATATTAGTCACAAACATCCAACGAAATGTCGATTATCTTTACTAGTGATTTGCGCAACGTGGCGGAAAAAGGCTTTCGCCTTCAGCTAATCACACAAAAAACTTTTTACGAACAAAATCACAACTCAATTATTTCAATAATATCAACGATGCTCGTTATCACCGTCAACTTCAAAGTTCAGATGTACACAGATCCATTCATACAATCCGCTTTTATGTTTTTCTGACACTTTAATTTCTCTTTTCAAAATTGCATTGCCACTTTGCCATCATCGTCCTGGAATCTCCACAACTGGTTGAACTCGGAATGAAATGTGCGAAAAAATGGCACAACACTATCAACACTGTATACCGACAACGACCATACCAACAATAACAACTAACGACTAGATTGAGGCATACCCGGAAGCTGTACGCTATTGGGAACGAGTATCTGATGGACGACTTTTGGATCCAGGTGAAAAGTATAGAATGGAAACCCACACCGACAGGTAAGTAGGATGTTTTTGGACAGCTTCCAAAGATATATCCAACACAGCTCTATCGCGGCCGCCGAGCTGATTAATTCCACCCTTGTGTTGATGCAGATATAAAACCCTTATGCGCCTCACCATAGAACGAATGAATTCTCAAGATTATGGCGAGTACTTCTGCATTGCGAAGAATGAAATCGGGACCATGACTGCAATCTTCTATGTGAAACGTAAGGATTTTTTTGGTTTGTTGTTTTAAGCGTGTTTGAAATGAACTTGAGGAGAGGAGAAAATTTTAAATTGTATTAGCATTTGAGGAAAAGGATTTTATTCTTTGCCAATGAAAATTTTAAATTCTATTAGTATTTTGGTTTGGGTAATAATGGGGGCAAGTCAAAAAATGGTCTACACGTCATCATTTTTTGAATAGAACCCCCACCCCCACTTTGTGTCATTGTATTGCAAGTGCATTATTTCAGCGATCACTGCATATTCCTTCCAAAAAGAAGTCAAGTCAAGCTTACACCGGCTTCTGTAAAAAATCCGCTGATATGTTCGCCACTCATTGCGGCCGAGAAAGTTAACAAAAAATGTTATGAATCAACCAGAAATTACTTATGGCTTCGAATTGCCAGCGAAACAATAGGTCCGTGGATCCAACACACAACGTTAACAAAATATTCAAGGCGATAAGATGACAAACATCAAGTTGATGAGTGACAAACGTCCAATCAGATAGACGTCAGAAAGTGCGTTTAGAAACTATGCTCGTTTTTCTTCTCGGTGCAAACTGTTAACGGAGAAAATATGTTTACACTCAAATAGTCGAAATCAAATGTGAACACAATCTTTCCAACTCTAAACGCACAGAAGCCCGCATGCCAAACATGAAATTGTGCTATGGTGTAAGTCATGGGTGTCCAACCGGTCGATCGCGATCGATCAAGCCAATATTTAGTAGATCCCTTCCGCTAATCCATAACAAGTGTTCAAATGCTTTAAATAATGATAGATTTTAAGAAAGAGCATCATTTCGTTTCACGGTTTTACTCTTCACACACCTCAAAATCTCCGCCGTGTCTCTGTTGCGAATCTGCTGTGAATCTGTTGTGGACAAGTGGACAAGTTTAATTTTTCGTTTCATCAAAAATCAAATAAATCCATCATTGTTTAAAAAAATATTTTGATATTAAAAATGGGTGCTGTGAAGTATCATTTTAATAATGATTGGTAAGAGGAATTTTTTTTCACAATGAATAATAACAAGTGTTTGTGCCTAATATGCAATGTGATAATTTCTTTACCAAAAAGAGGAAATCTAAATCGACATTATAATACTTTGTATGAACATTACAATCGTGATTATCCTCTAAATTCAAAAATACGGAAGGAACACGTACAAAAATTGAAGACTCCACTCGCAGCAATCATTTTTTTAATAAGTTTGCGACAAATCCACATCCGCAACAGTGGCCTCTTTACGTGTGACACATATAATGGCGAAACTCAAGGAACCCTTTACTGATGGTGAAATTTTTAAAGAAGCGTTCTTAGCAGCTGGTGATTCATTATTTGAGAATTTCAAGAACAAAGATGGAATTATGAAGGCTATTCAGAGTATGCAATTATCAAAAAACTCTGTGGCGAGGCGATTTGAGTTGCTAGCAAACGATATGCGTTTACAGCTAAAAAATGACTTCGAAGCTTGCACTCACTTTTCACTTCAATACGACGAATCGCTTGATATATGTGACACGGCGCAATTAAATATATTTGCACGTTTGACTTTTCCCGATTGCAGTACGAAGGAAGGACAAGTAAAGATAATTCCAATTAGAGGAACATGCAAAGGGAAAGATATATATAACAGTTTTAAAGACTTCATTACATCAGAAAAATTACCACCATCCATGGTTGGCAGTGAAAATGGTTTTATTGCATTCTGCAGGAAAGATGAAATTTTTCCCAAGTTTTTATCATATTCAAAAAAGTTTTTATCATATTCAAAATTCTTAAACTTGGATCCAGTGATGGAAACTGCCATAAAAATCATCAATTCCATCAGAAGCAAACCGTTGCAGAGAAGAAAATTTAGGTTACTAGTCGAGGAATTTGAAAAACATCACTCTGATTTGCTGTTGCATAATGAAATAAGATGGCTAAGTAAAGGACTAGTCCTCACTCGGTTTCGAGAATTATTACCCGAAATAAAACATTTTCTGCTCGAGAGAAATGATGACAGGTCAAGCTATCTACAAAAAAAGAAATGGCTTTTACAACTGGCGTTTTTAACGGATTTTACATCGAAGTTAAATGAAATTAATTTAGAACTACAAGGGAGATTCAAAACCATCATAGATATGATTTCATAAGCTGAAGAAAAAAGATATCTCTCATTTCAGCCATTTGAAAGATGAGATTGGTGAAAATGTTGATATGTATGATTATAAGGAGTATGCTGTTGTATTGAAGAGAATATCAGAAGAATTCGAAAACAGATTTGCTGATTTTAAAAGTTTGAACACAATTTGCAGCTTCATATCCTCCCCACGCGCGTATACGAGTCGATGAACAACAAAAATGTTTCCCACAAAATAGATGCATAGAAATACATGCTTTGAAGGTCATGATTTCTGAAAGATTTGGTAGTTTTTAAACAACTAGGAGGAAGAGCATAAATGCCAAGTAACTGTACATTGCAGAGCTAATCTCCGATTAAAACTGTTTCATTTAGAAAAAGATAGCTTGAAATACCCTCTAAAGTCGAAGCACTCTTCGGCATACTCCTACTTGTTATTATACATATAACGATATTCCGTCTTCAAAGTGTACAGTTCAACTTTTAAGAATTATATAAAATACCAATTAAATTGTCTATAAAAATCTAATTAGAAGTCGATCCCAAGGAAATTTAAAATATAAAAGTAGCTCCCAGTGATCAAAAGGTTGGACACCCTTGGTGTAAGTGAAGAGAATTTTTGACATGCCCTCGTAGTTATCAAACTGGTATATACGAGTATTGATTCAAAAATTCAGAACAGTACGCTGTTTTGATATCATCAGCCATCTTTGGTCCAAATTATTTGAAATGCACGTGAAGAAGATGGTAGTAATTCAAGAAAACAATGAAGTATTTTGAGACAATAATAATTTTGCGTCCAGCACATAATTTTTAATTTCGGGAACGTTAAAAACAAAGTTGGAGATGAAATTTAAAAGATAAAAGATCAAACACTTCTTAACTATGATCGTGTATTAATCTTTGTGGTTCATATCACTTAAAACGTACATGTAGTGCATACGGATTGAGGCATATTACAGTCACTTCAAAAGTTTATAACGGACATACGGTTCGTTATTTTCAATTTGAAAAAAAAAGCTGGATACTTTTCAAAGCCATTAAAATAAGATCCAATCGGTTTTATTGGTATTTTCAAACGTAAACGATATAAATATTCGATAGTCAGTCTTAAAAAAGAGTTGGGGTATGTCGTATTCCCCTGTACACAACAAAGTGAATGTCATATATGCCTCATATATCCACAAGGATAAAATATGGTGAAAGTAAATTCAACTACATACTTAGAAACTTCACATTAATCATGTGCTATTTTTCTATTTACTAAATTGCTTATTGATGTGTTGAAAAGAATGTTAAACACACAAAACAGATTCAAATTTACTAAACAAAGTAAAAATCACAGAAAATTTTCAATATCAGTCATTTTCTGCAGAGCTAATTGAAATTTTTTTTACTGATTCCCAATCAATGTTCTGTCGTTTCTATTCCTGGCATAGTAAAGAAAATGACAAGAAAAATACACGTACTTCCTCCAATCTGGATACTATGATTTTAATGAAAACGACATCTCTAGATCTTAACTTAAATAATCAGTTCATTTGAATTATTCATCGGAAAATCATTACGGTGTCTTCTTCTATTTAGAAAAAAGTCCGTCTGCGTATATACCACCACCCGATACGAATAATGTTATAGTTTTTGGATCACGCCCGTCAGTCAAGACGAACTACGAGGAATTGTGTCCGCCTCAGTCACCATGCCCGGAATGCTTGGATCCTAGGTGAGTATTGTTCGTGAAGATTGAACTTTTCTTTCTACTCCTGCTCCTGTCAGGACATTGTCCATTAGAATGCTTCAGAAATAACAAAGATGACTTGTTCTGCATGAGATTCGAGTTCCTTTTCTACAGAACAATGGTATGGTAATAGTACTGTTTTGTCTTTCAAAGCTTTGTATTAGAAAAGGATTACGATATGATTGAAACGTTTCTGCTATGACTGATGTGATGTTTGCTTATTTTAATGTTTTTAACTGAATAAATGTCTGTTGTTTTGAAAGGAGTAAATTGAAGTATTCTCCTTATAAATTGCATAAATTGGATGCTAACTAAATGTTTTTATATATATTTGTGTGTGTATCATAATAATATTGATCTACCCTTAACCTTTTCTGTCCCGGCCCTCAATTCAAAAAAAAATCATATCTTTGCATTCACACTGTTCTAATGTCCTGCAGCTCAATTTATTTGCTTTCATGTTCCTCTATTGTCGGCTGCATGGAACATACGGTGCAAAATATTTTATTGGCCGAACGTGTAAGCAGCAATATTACCATTTCCTTTGACTTTGCCCAGCAATAAATCGATCATGCAGGAAATCATAATCCTTGCAACATGACCTAAGCCAATTAGAACATGTGCTCGAAACAATTCTCCAATAACATTGTGTATCTTTGCAGGGAGTTCAAGTGTAAGGATAACATATTCTCGCTGTATGATTTGGGCGGCCCGTTTGATATAAGACCAACCGGGAATTTCAGTTATCCCGGTCTGCCCAACAAAACCTTAGGTAACTATATTGCTGCCTTGTCCTGCCTCTACTTGTATCCTTGCATTGAATCGTAGCTTGTTCTTGGCACTAATCGAACGTTAAATTGAATTCCTGCCAACAGACTGTCTTTTGTATGCGGTCGGGAAGCCCGTGTATCACAAATACGTGGATCAGACTTACGGCGCGTGGCTGAAGGATCCGGTACCCAGTTCCAGTCATGACAACGACGACAAATTCTGGAGCACAAAAGAGAACGACCAGCAGCGACTGTACGAGTATGCAACCAAGACAGCGTATCGGGGGAACTCCCCATCGAAGATATATGACATTCCGGGTGGATTCATGGTAAGCAGGTGGCAACCAACGTTGCTTTTTGCACGTTCTGAAGAATATCAAAGGCACGTGGTCCTTGTAAAATGCACAACGTTTTCGTTACCATCGAAATGAATTCATGCATTTAATATTCAGCGAAATGAAAACGGTGCCCATCAACTGCACAGCATCCTTCGTTACAAAAAATCACTCTTGCATTACAAAACCAATTTCGAATAGTTGAGAACCACTTTCTAATAAACAATGTAGCGATAAATTGAAAAATAATGCGTTTTTTTCACTTTGACAGGGTAATGCTCATGTCGTTTACAACGGATCATTCTATTATAACCAACGAGGAAAATCATTTGCCGGGCGGTATGACTTGAAATCAGGAGAGAAATATGGTAAGCATATTATTAGTACAGAATTTCGATTTATGTGGCTCGAAACGAAGATTTATGCATTAACATCGCATCAAACCTTCAGTAAATTACTAATTTGACATGACATTAATACAGGATTTTTGAAATTTCGCTTTTAAGCAGCATAAATTCCAAATTGACCATATTTAGATTTTGAAATAACTTATTTCTTGGTTGGTAAATTGATGACGTCAGGATGAAATGCTGATACACGTTGCTAAAGTACCCAATGATCATGATGAGATGTACAACCTGTGGAAATAAGGAAAGAAGTCAACTGTCTTTGCGAGACAGTTCTAAAGTGAAGTTGAATGATGCATGGCCCTTACTCTTAGATCTTTGACTGACCACCACAGAACCTTTCGTCACAATCGTATTGATTGTTTAGTTTGTGGCATCAATGAAGATCTCAATCGATATGATGCAAACGAGGTGATAATAACTTGTATGGCAAAATTAACGAAGCACAAGAAGCACAGGACACCAATCACTTGAACTTCAAAAGAAAGACTGACCCAAAGTCAACCGTAGACAAAAGATGCAGCAGTGTATGTCGGTCGGTTAAAAGATTCGAACATCGGCTTGTTTAACGCTAGATTGTTTTTAAATGACAGATGCCGAGAACAATTGCGAGCAGATTTTTTTTGTTCCACTATTTTTTGATATAATATCGCGATGGCCGGGCTAATTGGCATTTAGCAGCACTGCCATCATTAAAAATTGTGTGGTGTGCACATGTGGAGATTAAGGAAGAGTTTGAGCTCTATGGATTGAATTGTTGAAAGTATTTTTATGTATTTATCAGTTTATTTAACAAGATCCTTCGCCTTACCAACGATTCCTACTTCCTTCAATCTTGTAACTGACGTGTGATGAACTACTGTATCAAAGGCTTTTTTTTAGATCAACGAAGATTGCTGCGCCGTATATTTCTGCGTCGCACCTTTCTCGTCGTCATTTCATTCTTTGTCTTGTGATTGAAACTGTAGTGTAAAGGAAGTCGATCGCCATGTAGCGTACGTTAGTTGATTGCATCAACAAGAAGGATATACTCTTCGCTATCAAAAATCTTTGCATATATGTACTTATACTTTTTGAAATTCAGTGAAATGCTAAGAATAGAAACTCCAACATTCGTCTCCGTAAGAAATCTTGCCCAACAAAGCGCCCTATATAAAATTTCACAGCCACATGGATGATCACGCATACATGTGTAGTTGTAGTACCTCCTTCTGTCAATATTCTCTGTATAAAATCAGTTCTTTCCTTTGAATTTTCTGCATATTTCACTGTTCTGCAACTATTCACACAACTTATTTCTTTACTAAATTTTCTAATAAAATGGTAGAGTAGAAAATTTATTAATTTGTAATTTGTCATTTTGTAACCCTCTCAAATTTAAATTTAGGTCATTGACTTTAATCGATTTGTTCTATTCTGTTTACACAACACAAGCGTCAATGATCATTGACTTGATTACCGTGAACTAATTATAGCACATGTGTTATCCTTACCTGTGATATGTGGTCAATGGCGGATACAAGGGGGGGGGGGTCATGGGGTCATGACCCCCCCTGAGCCTAGGTAAACTAGTGATTTTTACGATTTTTTTGCAATATTGTCTTCTTTTATTGTGATTTTCGAGGCAGTGACCCCCCCCCCCTGAGTCAAATGCTGGATCCACTCTTGCATGTGGTAGTATAGTACTTCAAGTCCATAGGGTGTCAAATGACAATCATTGACTGCTGCCGTGTTAAACTTTATATTGGAAATATATCGGTAAATTGATAGTCTTGGATTAGTATCTTTGCGAGAATATTCATATTTAGTGTGGATATGCGGTGTGTATACACTATACTAGTTTAAGAAAGATGACCCACCATTCAATCTCATATTGAGCTCCATATGCTGTTGTTTTCTGTAGTCGATAATTAAATTACACTGGGAGGCTCACTGCCTTCAAAAAAAGAATTTTTAATTCTACCAAATTTTCAGTATTCAGTTGCAACGTCATTATACGGAATCTACATACCATATATAGTGCATAGATGTCGGTGGCTTACTATTGGATCCATTAGCGAATCGAAATATGACCAGACCACTTCACCCTCTTAACGTGACCTAACTTGAGTATTCCAACAACCATAAAAAGTTCAGAAGCATGCTATTTTTCAAATTACACTATGCACCCAACTGGAAGTCTAGCAAAAATGGGTGGTTTGATACTGTATCCTTTTTGCGGTACGTTCTTTAACAAAAAAAAAAGTGGCGAGTGTATTTTTCGAACCAGGAATGAAGACCTACGGATTTGATAACATCCTTACGAATAAAAGCTAGCTTTCAGAACTTCGCCAAATATCTAACCGAAATTTTCCTCCTAAAAATGGTTTCCAACATGAATACCAAGTCCAAACGGACAATATTTAAAAACTGCAAACATACACTGTAATCCTGCAAACGTACTACCCAAGGATTTCCCCTTGAGCTCATATCATGTCCTGTATTCCGTTTGGAAGTTTCACTTTTGTGACAACGTCTCGGGGGCCAACCCCCGCCAAAGGTGACCTGTGCATATAAATCTTTTGCCTTGCGGCGCAGTCCTGCGTTTGAAATCGGACAACAAAAGGGCAAAACTTTCACAAAAATCCTATACTTACTTTTGTGTCGTGTTTTGCTTTCAGATCGGGAAATGCCTTACGCAGCAGCCAACGGGAGCAACTATTTGTACACGACCGAATACAATTACATGGACTTCAACGTGGACGACAACGGATTGTGGGTTATATACAGCATGGTGGACTCCAACAACACAATAGTGGCCAAGGTAGGTATGCCTGCAGGTTTACGGAGGCATTGATGATGCACAATTATTGCCATAAGAGGCTTTTGTGTCCTTTTTAACGAATATGATTATGATGGCGGTTGGCTTGGGATCACGCTGGGCAGAAAAAGCGCAATAGAGTGGCACACAATTGAATTGTTTATTACGCTTCGATAATGAATGATACTCGTTAAATCGACGAAAATCCAGATAAGTAGTTTGAAGCAAATAATATTGATTAGTGAAGGATCGAGATTCGAATATTCTCACTATCAAAACGAATAGTGGCTTTTATGTATTTTATATTCGAGGCTCTGTTATTCAAAATCCAAATGGTATTATGAATGGTTATTCACCAGGCAATAGTTTGGAGATCTAATGGGTCGTGAAGAAATTCAATTCTTCAGTCATGGCAAAAAATAAAAGAAATAGCATTTATTAATTTATCATCAGTGATTTGTCAGTCTAAATAGTCAAAAACTTACATAAAAATGATTGATTGATTGATTGTGATAGCTGCAATCGTTCAAGTGTTAGAGATTTTTAGGCAGAACATTGCTTATGCTAGGAGTACTAAAATAATAGCTCAACAATATCTTCCGGTGTGGATGACTCTGTCGGTATCTATGCCCTGGATCGAGGCCGATTCGAGATGTTTTCCCTGGAGACAGTTTCTACTTTGCTCCGGGCCAAACTTCTCCCAATCTGCTGATAGCCTGCTTCTATAGATCCGCTGAGCGTTGGTCTGTGCAGGCTATCAGTTTGACGTGACCCTGGTACCAACCACCGTCACGACAATTGGGTGGAGGGCCTGTTGTATGGGTTTGTACACCCGAAGAAGAGCGATTTCCACCATGTTTCAAATTGACGGTGAGATGGTTCCACCGCTACTGCTCCTGTCGATGACAGCCCATACCCCAAACCAGGCTGCCCTTGGCCACTTCGCTGAAAGTCCTGCCCTTGACAGGATTGGGCGCGACCAATTTTGGTCTTTTGGTGACCGTCAATTGGGCACTAGGTTGATTCGGGGCTACCTCATTAGATCTGCATCTTTTATGAGTTGCTCCTTGCTTTGACATAGCGGCTTTGTAGTGGTTCAGGACTTTATAGGCAGATCTTCTGTCCCTGTAGGTCATAACAGAGAGCTTTTGCTGCTTTTTGACACCTGAATAAAAGGCGGTGTTGGGGGCGCCAGCAACAGTGCGGGCCGGCTTATTTGCCGCTGCCTTGATGTTGTCGCTAGCGCCAATAGGCTTACCTAAGGAGGTGTTTGCCCCTGGCATAACTGCCTTGGTGCATGCACCCCTCGAAGAAGTGGGGGGTAGGCTGGTTGTTGTCCGATTGCACGCGGGCTTCTTCCCACCAGAAAGACGCGCCATCTTCATCCACTTCCCTTCCGGGTTGAGTGAATAATTTTTTTATCATTACTTGCTGAATTCATTGCAATTGGGCCCCCCTCGCAGCCGCTATCTCCACTCGTTGTGCAATTTCCCTGAGACCCCATGGTTGTCTATGCTGAAGCAGGGAGGCCATGCGAGGGTTGCCACGTTTTCTTATAAGGATATGTGCTCAGAGCTGGACCAGGAACTAATCAGAAGTCTGAACTCAACTAAACCTTCATGGCCAGACTAGTGGCGACGAGTTTTGAACGTATCGAGAGGCCTGCCAGGATTTTACCGAGACGGAGGCAGCAGTGTCATTAGCTTGAGAGCCATTTCCGCAAGATATCACTCTTGCGTACTCAGGTGACAAAATACCACCACTACCAGACCAAAGCCTCAGATAGAGTCGTTTCGACGAAAGAGTTGTCCGAGAACATTCGAGGTCGTACCGTGGTTGATCATTTAGCATTATCCGGGATGCACCACGAGGAGGAGATCTACCTTACATCCTTTACCTTTATAAAAACGTTAACTTTTACGTACGAATTAAGAAGGAAGTCGGTTTAGCTTTTAGCTTTACTTCTGTGGAAATCATAAATGCTTGAGATAATTATTCGTTGAAGCCTATATTTGCAGGTCCTGTTAGGTTTTCAAACTTGTTTTTCTTGATCTTTTCAGTTGGATTCCAACAGCCTGGAAATACAATACAGTTGGAATATTAGCATAAACCATCACAAAGTTGGTGAAATGTTTATCGTGTGTGGTGTCCTGTATGCCATTGACTCGGTTACGGACCGAACAACAAACATTCGTCTGGCACTGGATTTGTACCGACAAAAAGTGATAAAGGTGTCGTTATCATTTGCCAATCCATTCAGGAGAACGACAACTGTAGGCTATAACGCTCGTAATAAGGTGAGTATTAATTAATAATAAAATACGAACGTTTGAAAGCCAACCAATTTGCAGAATTTAGATTAAAAATAAAAGACAGCAGTTTTTAATTTTATTTTGGATATCCACCCATAATAACGTTTTAATATAAATTTGATGGTCGGGAAATTGTATTTGAATTTAAACTGAATATTCTTCTTTTCAAATAACTTTCTTTAACGAATAAGTCGTTCAGATTTCTCCTTGTTTTGACGATTTTATTCTTATTTGCAATATATTTCGCTGTTGATTATAATACAACACTAAAGCCATTAACTTATCTGCTTTCAACATCCTAATGAAATAAATGTACGGAAAGGAGGACTACTTCCGATAAAAATACATCCTTTCACTATTCATCGCCCACTTCCATGAGCATATTAATTTCCGACCAAATATCATCAATCAATTTTTAATGCGGCTCTAACAAAGACATTAACACAAAACATAAACCCATAAACCCTTCAACCATAATAGAAACTTCTTAATTACTCTCCGACTTGATGGCCATGTAAAATCCACCCCTGCACCGTGTGACGTCCTGCTTACCTCGAACTATTCGGACACTTTACGACGACATAACAACTTTTTAACTACCTTTTAGCGCGTAAAATGTATTCGTTACTCTCATTATTTCATCGCACTGTATTGTTTTCTTCTTCAAGGAACTTTACACGTGGGACAAAGGAAACCAACTCACATATCCTATTCGATATCATGCCCTTCAAGGAGAACCATCTTCAGCTGAGAAAAGTGATGATGCATATACACCGCCTCTTCATACGGGATACTATTTTCCTAATGACGACTAATGCGGAGTGATGATGAAAATTAATACTGTACTCAATTGTAATTTATTTAACTATTAATTGCTTCTTTGTTTGGTGACGTGTAAAATAAAACTGACCTTAGGCAGGATGTAAGGTGTAAAAGGGTTTATTTTATTGTAGATAATTGAATTGCGTTATAGCCTATCAACACTGTCTTGAAAATACGTACATAAGATAGATGAAGTTCAAAACGCCATATCTTCACACACAGTCTCGGTTTCTAGGTAATATATTCCTAAATATTTATAAATGCTCTTATAAATGAAAATAATCTCAACAATTTCATTGATCCTCTTGAAAACCAAAGGAAAAGTAGATCAAAATATATTTGAAGCAGTTCTTTACATTCATACCTGTTTGAATTCGTATTCGATTCATTTTTCTTGCAGTAAAAAGACTTTCGTTAGAGCACTACATATCCTTGACAAATTTGGCCTGTATACATGAAGGTTTGAAGCATACTTCAAGCACATGTAAGCCGAATTCGCTCGAGTCGAGTCGATCAGGAAATTTTATCGGATCTCGACTTGAAATACGCGCTATGTGTTTTCAGCTGGAAGATCGAAAGGTTGACTTGTGTGTTTGGTAGTGGTAACGTTTATCAAAACGATTTGTTTTTGTTTTCTGTGTTGCTCCAGAAGACAAATAAGCAATGGAGAAGAGAAATATATGAAGTTCCGGGAAACAAAGTTATTAATTTAAGTGTAAGGACAAGATTTGTGTGAAAAATTCACAAATGGTCGTAGGTACAAATACACACACAAGTCGATCCGATTTCGAGTGGGTATAGCTTGAATCAGGGTATATATATAAAATACTGGTATGATCATGCGCATCATTTCATCGTATCTCCCTCTAAAAATGACGAAACTGATGCCGAATCGTCACATAATTTTCAGCTGCCGCTTCTGGTAATGGGAATAAAACAAGAAATTTACCATGCAGTAGAAGCATTATGTGCAAATAAAAAAATAAAAGAAGTGCGAAATGGTTCATCACAACCGTGCAATTGCATAAGCAGGTATTGTTTTTTGTGGAACCGCCGTGTGCAGTTTACAATTCGAAAATATCAGGCAACCGTGAAACATATGCAACAACAACAAAAGACTGCTATGGAATCAAAACCGCAACGAGCGCTACAAGTGGAGTCAAATTTTATTCAGGCCCTAGAAGGTCTTGCTACCCGTACCGAGTTACCAGTTTCAGTTAAACAATTATTTTTTAGGTGTAAGATGTATTTTCAAATAAGGATTCTGAATAAACAATAATTGCGGGTTCTCATGGACCGGCTTGAGAGTTTGAACGCTTGAAATCGGATCAAGCGCGTACATGGTTGAACACATTCCAACTATACCCGCTCGAAATCGGATACTGTTGTGTGGGTTTGTGCGTACATCTATAGGTGTGAAATTTCGCATATTGGCATTTTTACGAAAATGAATGATGATTTCAACTAGCAACTTGGTCTCGCCGTAGCTCCACATATTCCTTTTCGCCATTGCCTGATGCAATTCCACTGTCAATCAAACAAAACAAACAATTCCTTCTGCCAAACGCTACCACTACACACACACATTTCGATCTTTCGATCATTGAAGGCGGAGTTACCACACACATCCGCACGCACAAGCCACTTGCAGTATTTGTCTGCCCAGAATTCTGTAAGTGGTTTGTATACTTTGGGTTTGAGAGCTACTACTATACACACATCTTTCAAGCCGGTTTACAGGGGACTGTTTGAAGTCGATGCGGTGAAATTTTCTAATCGACTCGACACAAGCGGGTTCGGTTTACATGGCGACTTGAAATATAATTGAAGTGTGCATGAGAACCAGTCTAATATGTTACGCGCTCGATTACTGGAAACTCAATCCTTTATCGAGCGTTCAAGCTCTCAAGCCGGTCCATGAGAACACGCTTAAAGATTCGACTCGAGAGGATTTGGTTAACAGTGATTGAGTATACATGAGGAATGCTTCAAATCGCCATGTATACACGCTAAATGTTCATGAAGAAATGAAAGATTTGAAACACAAGTACCGATCGCAGCCGTAAATAGACCAGAAACAGAACGGAACGAAAATGGAACAATCGATAAAACGAAACGGCTGGGAAAATATTCCTCCGGCCGGCCATTGTTCGATTGACGATTATCCGAGTTGTACGCAGAATTTGGCATCGCGAATTTTGATAAGTGTGAAGAGAAAAGTGAAAATAACGACGCCACCCAAATCCAATCGCTGCGACGCCACCTGCCCTTCGAGCAACGCCGACGGTAACTACCTATTTAGGGAACAAAACAATAGAACAAAAATAACAAATTGACTACGACGTAATTTTCGCCGATTGCTTTTCCACGCATCGTTTTCGTTTTTATTTTCATCTGAAGAATTCCTTTGATACAAACAGTATATTTGCAATTTTGATATGATATTCACTATGTGGAGTGCCTGTGCCTTGTCTGAGAGCAGCCAGCAACATCCTCGATGCGATTCGATTTTTGACCGGACAACGTAGATCTGTGGCCTCGTGCATGTAGAAAAATTGGAATTCAGAGACCTAGCATGGCTGCAATTCGCGATTGTTGTTTCGTGCGCAACTCATTGCTTCGATCGATAGATAATAGTAGCAGCGGGAGCAGTGACTGCCGAAAAAAATCCAAAATGGAGGCGGTGTATCGTCGCTTCATACGAAACTATTCCATCTCCCTAGGAAGATCTGTCGACCGGGCGCCGCCATTTTTCGGGCGTCTGAATAAATCAATTCGCTCGCCCATGTTGTGTCATCGTTCGTTCCATTGGAAATATCAGTAACAAAACGACGCTAGCAATTTCATCCTGAGAAGCAGAGCTGCTGCGCTTGTTTGATTAGAAACTTCTTGGGATCGTTCTGCCAATGTAATTTATTCCGTCCTTCAGAAGACGCGAGCGGGAGCTGTTGACGAGGCGATGAGGAGCCAATTCGTATCCGCGGAAGTGCGACCCTGACTGCATGTTTCGGTTCGGCGGCGTGTGTTTGGGCTTTACCTATGAAAATTATATGCGGCTGCTGGCTGGGAATTTGAGCGATGACTTTGTTTTCGCAGTGGCGCTTGTGCGTCACTTGTCTGCCTGCCGGCCGGCCAACTGCTGAGTTTATTTTGGTATTTAGTCTCGGGCGCCGCGTGCCCCATCAATTTCGAGCGCTGAACTAGTGCCGGCGAATGCTCCCATGAAGGAAGGCATGGTATGGTCCAGCTACTCTATTTACTCGAGAGCAGCATTCTATTCCCCAATCTTTAAAATGACTGCCACCTCGCCAGCTTTCAATATTTTGCCCATTACAGTTGTGATTTGGACATATTTTAATGGATTAATCCATTTCTTAAATCTTGAATAGATGCCAATCAGCTCCTGCCTCTCGGTATGCCGTCCAGAGTGAAACGCAAGACGTAAACTGAAACCTAGATCCTTAATGCTTCCCACAATTCGGGAAGCTAGCTAACTCGGGTGTTGGAAGCCTCCCTTTATTCCTGCCGGTGCTGCGGAATAGTCCTAGCAGTCTGATCTATTTTTTTCTAATTTGAGACATTAAAGTGAACATTGAGAAATAGATCGTTTCATCATGATGTTAATATCGTGGCTAAGCTGCTCAAAGGATCTATCTCTGCCGTGATTGTCTGACAAAGGGCATTCGTTATTATTTTTGAGGGTCCACTAGTTCTTTATTCCACCTTTCTGGATAAAGTCCGCCCATCTGGAGTATTTAGTTCTTAATTTGGCCTAGTCAGGTAGCAGACCCCGAATGAGAGAAAATGCATGTTCTACTGACCCAACAACATGAGAGGTTTTGTTTTGTTACACGCTATTGACATCAATTGACTACGAATTAACCAAGGCAACACTATCAATTATATATCGTCGCAGCAACACCAACGCAATTTTAACGTAGTGCACGCTCATCCCTCACTAGCCACATTGGAAAACGCTGTGCTTTCTCTAAACTTGACATTTTTCGTTCTTTTGTTGGATTTATCATCGTACTAGACTCGAAACATACGAATACATAGTTTATTGCCAGTTCTGTATTGCATACACCGTAACGTAACTATGTTTGCGCTTTCCTCATAATAAAACGGCAGAAATAAGATTAAATGATGGATGCTTGTACGAAGCGAATAGCAAGAAAAAATGAAATCTCCAAATTAATATATGAGAACAAAACAACCAACAAGACAAACCACCTCTCTTCCCAATTACTACAAAATCAAAAAGGTCCTCGCACATATCTTGATCAGACATTATTCGAAACATTTCACAGTAAATCCAACGTCGCATCGGCAATTCGTCGACGTCTTCGACACGGCCAGGCACTCCGCATAGATCTCCGTTTTGCTCGTCGAAGGTGAGGGATCACGCATCGCGTCCGTTCACCAGCTCACGTCCTGATAGTAGCACGCAGGACGACCACGCGGTTTGCGCACATCGCTACTGCATCGGCGCGGCGACTAGACAGACGACAGCTTCGCAATCATTATCGACATGAGCTCCTCACGTGGGACCCGCGTGTACGTGGGCAATCTGACCGACAAGGTGAAAAAGGAGGACTTGGAGGGAGAGTTCACAAAGTACGGTAAATTGAATTCGATTTGGGTTGCCTTCAACCCGCCAGGTTTTGCATTTGTTGAGTTTGAGAAGCGTGACGAGGCCGAGAAGGCGTGCGATATTCTAAATGGTACCGAGATCTTAGGTTCGCAGTTGCGAGTGGAAATTTCGAAAGGACGACCGCGTCGCGGAAGCGGCGGTGCTGGGGGCGGAGGCGGTCGACGCAGCGGGGGTAGTGGCGGCCCGGGCGGCAGACGCAGCCGCGATGACGACGACTTCCGGCGCAGTCGCAGTGGCTACCGCTCCGGAGGGGGCGCTGGCGGCGGCTTCGGCGGACCACGAAGCAGCAGCGGAAGTGGCTTCCGATCACGTGGTGGCGGAAGTGGTCGGTACGAGAGCGGTGGCGGTGGTTATTCAGGCGGCCGAAGTGGCGGAGGTGGTTCATACGGCAGCCGAGATGGTTTTGGAGGTGGTGGTGGTCGTGAAGGCGGAAGGTATGGTGGCAGTGGAGGCGGCCGAAGCGCTGGCGGCGGACCGAGTCGCTTCCGGTCCCGATCACCAGTTGGCGGTCGCGGCAGGTTTTAAGCTTAGTTCGAATTCACTCTAGATGTACGTACACGTATTTTAAGCTCCCCGCTCCATGAAGCATGTGTCCCTTCAGTCACTGTTGGTATCGTAAGGAATTTATATTTTGAAATAGCTGCGTTTGCATCTGTATCCGAACAAAGGTGTTTCGTATCAGGCGAAACAGGAAACTTTGCAAATGAGCTGTAAAAACATGTCCTTGTGACGTGTGTATGATTATATTACGCAAGATTCCTTTGTAAATTCTATCATAAGATGAAAAAGACTTCTGGTGTGCATTTGCGCATTAATTTTCCGCTTCGCGTCTTGAGTTGAATCTTTCCAACACATTATTATTTTGATTTTGCAAAACTATGCACTGACTTGATTTTATGCACACTCAGTATGAATTTCTTGACTTACCTCAGTTTCGCCAAGAAACAATAACGCAAATTATTGCAAAAATTACTTTAGTGTCATCGATAAATAGTTCGAGATGTATTTGTACCGAAAGGTTAGTCTGGTCCATGTGAAAAATAAAAATAAATCTTAGAAATCAATTGTATTGTCAATTATTTGATCCAGCAGAGCAAAGAGGCTGTTTCTTTTCTGCAGCGCGTCTGTAATTAATGTTTATGGCTAGCATGTTGTGTGTTTTCGATTATAACTTGAGTATCCATTATTAAAAGTTGTATATATTCCACCCATATGGTTGCCACTTGGTGTACGGTTCCAATCCTATTTCGCGGTGGTGATATTTTGTAGAGCGTGCACGGCATCAACGAGGGAAAATTCTATGCAAACGTGATTAGTGCAGATGAGTCAAAGATTTAAGTGCCTTCCCCAGATTTAACTTTTAAGACACTAACGTCTTTACGTCTGGGTATCTAATTGCAACAAGTACCAACGCCCCCATAAACGTACTAGTCAATAAACCATATCAAGTATGGGTACTGCTTTTCGGAATACAGGTACCAGATTTAGATTCGAAGCCACTGAGTCTTCTGCGCAACCCTTGGTTTGGATTCGGACCTAACGTGATTAGTGCAGTTAGAAATCGGCACAGTGAATCGGTTTAGTTCTTGTTTGCAACTTGTAGAGGTAAAATGAAGACTGTTAGATCGCCATAAGAAAGCTCGACTGGAATTCTCAAAAAACGACATGGCTACAGATTGGTCTTATGTAACAAATACTGGCTTCCATATTTCTTCATTGTTTCAGTGCAAGATTTCATTTCCAGGTGATGTTTTCTGATGAAAAGAACTGGAACTTAGATGGACCCGACGGAATTTATTCTTACTGGCGCGATCTGAGGAAGGAACCTCTATATTTCTCGAAGAGGAATTTTGGTGGCGGTTCTGTAATGCTGTGGGGAGCATTTTCTACTGCAGGATGTTTGGATATAAAATTTATTTCATCGCGGATGATTAGTAGAGATTATATTCAAGTACTTGAAAGCAGTTTACTGCAATTCCTGGCAGAACATGATGAAAAAAAACTGGATTTTCCAGCAAGATGATGCTAGAATTCATACCAGTCGTGAAACAATGGGCTAGATGGAGACAAATTCCATTAGGGTGATGAACTGGCCGGCGTACTCATGATCTGAATCCCATTGGGAACATTTAGGGAATTCTTGTCAGACTGGTATATGCTGAAAATCGCCAGTATGAATCACTGGCGGAATTGAAAGCTGCAATTCTTGACGTATGGCAGAAACTTGACTCTAAATTGATGAATAAATTAATCCAGTCCATGAAAACAAGGATTTTTGAAGTCATAAAATTCAAAGGTCCTATTAATTGTTAAGTTTGAATATCTTTGCTTTTTATTTCAAGTTTATTTGAAATAAAGCTTTATTTTGTCTGGGTTGTAAATACGAAACGCACCAAAAATGACGAATTTCCAAGAACTGCAGGAAAAATAACAATAATGAGAAATGAATTACAGAACGACCATTGCATAGACTTTCTCAATCTTTTCCGTATTAAATTTGGGTCGAAGAAAATTTGAAATTGTTAGATGGCGTATAAATATTTAGCGCAAACCTCTTCGTTTTGAATACCAATGAGATCACCAGTTATCAAGTTTGATTGGCGCCTCGATTTGCTGTCACGGTTTCAAGAGTTTGGTTCATTTTTCTGATTCAGGCTGACAAATTAAATTCTATTTGAATGGTGAAATGATATTTTTTGTTTAACTAAAAATAATATATCAGAAACATTTCAATTTTATACGGGCCAACTCTTGGCTGGACAATTGTAACTCATTTGAAGGACGCTGTCGAAGTAATCTCCATGCAGTTTTGAGTTGATTTGATATTGTTTATTTCTTAATTTCAGTTCAAAACTTTTCTCATTGAAAACAGCCTTTCCTAGATTGTAAGAAAAATCTCAACTCAACAACAAATGATTCCGGAAGAGCATACCAATAATTCGCACTCAAATTGTCGTGTGAAAGAGAATGAAGAATTACTTCGAATTTAATGTCTTGAGCTTAGATTTTACAAGTAAGACCATTTGCTTCTAGCAGTTATAAGTATTTAATTAAGGGAGAATAAGCGTAATCATATCCAAAGGTTTTTACATCATGAGCGTGATGAAGCATTACTAAATATACTATATGTTTGCAAGTAGGAAATTAGTTTTATATGGTAAATTAAATACTCATGTAAATAGCTGCAATTTTCTGTAAATAGTTTTAGTCCTGCATACAATTATAATTGTATGTTGTTGCTAGGTTAGAAGCAAATTGTGAACTGCTATGACTATAAAAACTGTTAAATATATTACTAATAATTATTAAAATTATCAGGTCTGCAATAAAAATATGATAAGTAAAGTTTTTGTCATAAAAAGTGTACTATGGATATGTAAAATGGGTTATAGAAGTGTTTTTTTTCACTGTAAATCTCTTAACTTAATTCTGCAGAAGCAGTACACAGTATTCTGCGCAGAATCGATGAACTCGGTAGATGGCAGCACCAAGTAATCCCCACACTTTTCAGACTTGAATTTTAATTGTTTCGACATTTCTTTTGATGCAGAAAGTTGACGTTTGGCAATAACTGTCATTGAAGTTGTTTCCAACATCAACAGCAGCCGGCATTTGCGAAAAGATAAGTGTTTCGTGAATAATCTCCACTAGTCTCCATTGTCAAATTTCCAGCAGCAAATTATTTACCAAATGTGGAGATAGCAGAATTTTCTGTTCTGAAACGAACTGTGTACTAGGTTTTATGTTCAGTTGAAACTTCTTGGAATGGGTTATTTGTAAATTTTTTATAGCAACGATATTAGATATTTTTCCCCATATATATTTTTTTGAACGTGATTGCATGCTGAAATGGAAGCTAAAGTTACAAAATTTTACTAAGAAACTCTTCGTAATTTGAAATTTCTTATAAAAATATCCTCGAAATGTAATTCAAAATGTTAAGCGCGCCTTGGAGGCATAATTTCCGGTAGGGCGTTTTCCAACATTTGAAATCTTTCCTACAGTGACATACAAAAAACATCATGACAAGTAGCTGTCATTTAAACGTCACGAAATGGCTCTCAGGTTACTTGCCGTCCGAGTAAACCAATTTTCAAGTTTTCGTTTATTCTCTAGTAAAAATCCAGAAAACATACAATATTTGGTTGATAAAGTGGCAATAACAGACGATGGCAAAACGATCGTTAGCTGGCATCCGGACGTCCCGTTTCCATACGAATATTCAAAACCTATTCCGGTGACGGAAAAAATCGACAACGCGTCGCTTCTCAAGGAAACCAAGCTGTCCACCGCAATGAGAGCGTTCAAAAACAAGCATCCTGAAGTTGCACGACAGGAACTCATGAGTCTCACCTACACGACGAAGCATCGTTGGTTCCCACGAGCTCGAGATAAGAGGGCAAAGAAAACGCCAATGGATCGTCCTTATTTGTAGATTTAATTCGCATAACTTTAGCTCAAGTGTCGTAGGACATAAATAAAACTATGTTTGTTACTCGGATGTAAATCATTGCATTTTAATCTACTCGACGCTTTTTGATAAGGCTGCCTAGCAGATCTGAAATCGCAGGCAGGTGGTCTGTGCTGCTCGTAGCTTGGACTGCGGAAATTTCCTTAGGCGCCTTCAAATTGCGGTGCTGCGGGAACGTCGGCATCAACTTCGGGTCACATGCTGCAAATCAATGAAAAGTAATTCGCAGCCACAAATTCCTACAGTTCAGACGACTTACGAAGCGGCACTTCTTTGAAATACGAGCTCTGCAGGCATTCCTCGGCCGTTGCTCGTTTCTTTGGATCGTACATAAACAAAAAGTTGAGCAGACGCAGGCCTGCAGACGACAGCCAAGGAAAACGACTCTTCAAATTGTTGTACGGCTGGTGCTTCAGCGAGAAGTTGGCCAATGCCGGCAAGATGGAATATTCCGGCCAAATGGCATCTGACGGTGTCCCCAGCAGGTTGATAATTAGCTCGAGTTGAGCTATTTCTGTTGTCCCGGGTAGCAACGGTTTGTGTCCCAGAAGCTCTCCTAGAATGCAACCGACCGCCCACATGTCTATCGCTGTAGTTTGGACCGCTGACCCCAACAGCAGTTCAGGTGCTCGATACCACAGCGTCACGACTTGCGGCGTCATTGGCTTAGGTGGAATGCCAAAATAGCGTGCCAAACCAAAATCGGCTGAAAATATGCTCATTATGAATTTTAGATGCAGGACAGCTCACAAACCGATTTTCACACATCCTTTATCGGTCATCAGTAAATTGGAGACTTTCAGGTCACGATGCACTATGTAACGCGAGTGTAAATACTGCAAGCCTTTCAGCACCTGCATCACAATGCACTTTACTTCGGATTCTGAAAACGGAGCCGTCATGTTGTCCAGGAGCGAGGCCAAATCTTGTTCACAGTACTCCATGGAAAGGAATATGCTGGAAGAAGACACATTATTGCCAGTTATGAGATCAACAATACTGAGCGATTACCTTTCGAGACTCTTCCCCACCACAACCTCCTTCAGGCGCACTACGTTCTCGTGGCTGCAACTCATCAAGATTTGAATTTCACGAAGGCCACTAACAGGCAACCCGTCCTTTTCCTGGTCCATCCGCACTTTCTTCAACGCTACAATTTCGCCGGTTTTCGTGTCTCTTGCTCGATCTAGGAAGAAGAGGAGTTTAGGACGGTCGTGCAACGGACAAATCTGCAAGCATACAAACTATTCCGTAGGTTCCTTCGCCGACGCGATTCAACTTTTCGAACTCGGTTACCAGGCGACATCGGCCCAACTACGGGCAAAATTATTTGTCAGGAAGAATTTACGCTTCGAATCAAACAAAAATACACTTACAGTGTCGCGTTCATGAATTTCCATTGGTTTGCCGGTCCGAAACGATATTAGTACACCTTTTCGTGTGATTGGCGCCTGCGGGTCAGATGGCTGTTTGATTTTGTTGTCATCGTTGTCCGAACTTGCCGGGGCATTCTTTCCCATTTTGCAGTTAAGTGTTTAATGTGAGATCTTCTTCAGCCGGCACTTTATTTACGGCGTCTTGTCTGAAGTACGTTGACAGATATCATATGACTGGAACTGGCCATTGTGAATGTGTCAATAGTCTTATGGTTAACGGGCTTAAATTATGGGAACGACATTTGAAAATAGTGATCATCGTTTGTCCTCAGTGAATCTTGAAAAACATCAAGGGTGCGGTTTGATTTTATAAAAAAGCAACATGACGGAATATGCTGCTTAGAGAAAATTTCAAAACAAACGTATTTCTACTGTGCACATGGAAGTGCGCTTGGACATAAAAGCCGTTACGAAGCGCCAAGTTAAAAGTTTGCGTCGATCACGGCCCCATAAGTAGTTTTGAAGGCCTCTCCCACTAATAAAATGGTTATTTTGCTTATTCCCAGAGATCATATGAAACCGTAAAATTGATCTGGGAAGTGATTTTTGGACTTGTTTAAAAGCCGAAAATATTTTTAAAAAAATAAAACTTTTTTCGATTTTCAACCCCTTCGGGTGTGGGTACCATATTCTTAACCTTTACCAATTAAAATATTTTCATTTATGTATAGATTGCTGAGTAATTTTGTCGGCACATCTGTTTTCAGTCTCGTTTTGGGTTTTCGAAATAGAAATTAAAAAATTCATTCGAGATTCCGAGGCTTCACATTAAATTGTTTGTTAATTTAAGTATTGAGTAAAGTCTGTTGGATTCAGTTGTTCAATCATACAGCATATTCTTCAAATCACATTTGAATATTGATTTGCTCCACAAAAAAGTATGAAGATACACATTCTAAAAAATTCCACAACTCCACATATCAGCCGATAGGACGGTTTAAATTCAAAATCAACTTGTATCGCTTGGTTTTTCAAAATCGCAATCAAAGGTCCTCCAGTGCAATAATAATGTCTTTATTTGAAATATTTGCGTCTCTATTTTCTTCAATTTCTCGCGGGTCATAAAAATTGTAAAAAAATATTTTAAATATCAGGATACGTTTTTGCCCTACATCCATCGAGTATGTTTTCACCTTTCATTTATTTATCATTGTTCTATTAACTTCCCAGTTGGAAGTTGTAATGGGGTCGATTTTGCGAATCCCAAATTCTGACATATCTTCACGTTTTAAGGTCTCTAGAATCCAAATCCATTGTTTTTAGAGGGATGTATGTGAGTGTGTATGTACGTATGTGCGGATTTGCGAATGTTTGTACGTATGTGCTTTCGGAACTACTTTTCGTCTCAATTGTCTCAAGATCATATTGATCGGTTTCATTCGACGCATAATTACGTAACCTAAAACTGAATGAGTTTTCAGCAAAATTGGTTCAGTCGTTTTTTATTGAGGATGAAAAACCTGAAGAAAGACAAAAATTGCTTAATTTTGAAACTATTGAAAATACCTTCATTACCAAGAAGCCTAGAAACTTTTATCCCAAATCTTAAGCACTTGCATCCGAACATCTCATCCCACCTTTATTGTTTGCCACAAATGATGATCACAAAGAATGAAAAAATTAGAATTTCTTAACATCCTATAAGATGGGTTGTGAAAGGGTCTCGCGTACTGAGCCAATAATTTCATTTGAAATTGTCTTATAGACTGAGAGGCGATCGTAAGATTACTTAGCTCATCGATGATAGGATAAAACTTTCAGCAAACTTTGTAGGAAACCCGAAAATATAAATGCACAACACCCGCCTCAGTATATCCTGGCATGATGATCACTTCGCCGAAACACATTCAACAAATATTACTAAAAACGTTAAAAATACCTACTTTGCACATTCGTAAAAATAACGAACTTTGCTGAAATTTAGATTTGAATGTTTCAAGCTAAAAAAATAGGTTATCTGTTCAAAGCTTGATAGGAGAAGGAGAACAAATGAATATTGAAAACATTTGGTTCATTCAGAAAAGCACCAATCCATGATAAAATAAAGATTGCTTGCTCTACAATTGCGTCATAAAAAAGATCGTTCGTTGCAGCTTCGCCCATGTTCTTGTGATAATAAAAGCAATGAAAAATTCCCAGTTTTTACTTACAAAAATTGCAGGGCCATCAAATTACTCAATTTTCGTATTACTACCCTTGTGTGGATCGACCACTTAATTGATCAAGAAAAATCACAAAGTTTTGTTTGATGACACTACATTTAACAATAAATAAATAAATACATACATGAATAAATAAATACTTATAGACCTAATGGCTCGAGCCAATGCGCTATGCCCATTTATAAAGTATCTTCGGCTTTTACGTCGCATCAGCCACACAATGGCATGACGTGATCTTCACATTTGTTCAATTTAATCTAAAGGGAAAGTGAAACATATATATCACTCAAGTGCTAAGTGCAATGCACATTTCATGCTTAATATTTATGGAAAATGTCTTTGTCGTCTATTTCGGCGCGACTTATTCAGCAGGTCTTCCAAGAATACTTTCCGGAACTGAGGTGGCTTTTGTTGACTTGACCTTCTTCCGCTGTGGCCGTGACTTTGCAGATTTAGCAGAAGCGGGTGCCTCAACCTGAGGTATTTCGTTCGTTACAGGCTCCACTTGAGCACCATCGACTCCAGTTGTTTCGCTTCCAGCTTCATTCTCCTCTATAAACTTGCATTCCGAATGTATTGCCGCACAATCTTGGAAGCTGCGTGGTACCGGCTTTTCGTCCGCCTTACGGACGTATTTGAAAAACACACCACGTCCAATTACGCGGAATGCCATTTGAGTTAGGGGATCGTTCGCGCGAAATTCCATTTCGCAGAGGAAACGTTTGCGGCATGCATTCGAGCCAACTCCGAGGAAAGTGAAGACAATGTCGCTTACTCTGGAAAAAAAATGATTTAGTACAATTGTGGAACAGAGTGAAATGTGAAAGGATGTGCAGCTCACTGTTCTTCTGTCGTCATTTGGCGACCTTTTGTGGTCCTGCGACGATATGGATGAGGATCGTCGCTCACCTCATGCGATGAATAGCCTCCGTACGGATCATGATCAACAACGTCATGTGGACTAGAGAACGAAGTATGATCCGATGCGGCTGAATAGGGAACATGATCTGACCCGTGCCATCTGTAATGATTCAAAAAAATATTTAATCATCGTCTGCTATTTTTCTTTAAAGATAAAAATAAAACAAACAGTTTTGAAGTTATACTTCTTTACGCAGGGTAGTGAGAAACATTTTTGGTCACGTGGCGTTACGTTTGAGTGTTCGTTCGTTCGTTCGTGCCAGATAGTCTTGACGCTGCAATGGAGTGAGGGGGCAGGGTACTAGAGTGAAGGCAGCAGGCGCAACATTCTCTGTATGCCATATACCACCCTGACGCTTTGCTTCGCCGGGTCCCCCATCTAAGTACGCATTGCGGCCCGCAATGCTTGACTTTCATGATAGGCCGGACGACGACGCCTCTGCACAGCTACGTGCGATCATGCGATCATCGTTTGACTTGTCCATTGATTTTGATGAGATGTTCCATCACCAGGTAGAACAGTATCACCATCTAATGGCATGAATCGTTCGGATTGACGAATATTAGATCGAGGAACCGCCATTAAATTATAATAAATTCTGTGCAGCGCTTGCGGGAAACTGGGAAAGAGTTTTATTTGAACCTTTTGTGTAAGTGCGTGTCTGTTGTTTGTGAATTTAATGCAAAATGCATAATTTCGTATTAGTTGGTAAGTACAATGTTAACTCAATGTTGATAATTATTTATTTACCAATTATTAATTTAATATTTATAATATAATTATAATAATACAGTAAAACTTTTATGATACTATTTTGTTGTAAGTTAAATGAACTTTGTGCGTGAGGGAATCAGAAAAAAAGCTGGACAACTAGCATACGTACTGATCGTCTTAAGGTAACTGTAGAGGTATGTGAACAGTGTATGAGTTTGTCATCGTCCCATATAATTTGTGGGTCACAAAACCAGCTACCTTACTGGCAATTATTTTGTATAAGTAATCATATTAAATAATCAATTACACAAAACAACAATATTAATCAAATTTATTCAATAATAGTGAACTAAATGATAATAACGTATAATTTAATAATTATTAATAAATAATATATATCAAATTAATAATTGAATAATAACTAATTAAATACATTCAAAGACTTGATTATTTTGGTAAAAATACATACATACATACATATGTACATAGGCGCAAGGTACAGAAAAATAGGAATTCTATCAAAAAAACAACCCTACCTTTAGATCAACAAAGCTAAAAAATGGCATTGCCCACTGAAAACATTTCCAGAGATGATTTTAACGAAAAAATGATAAAAATGGAAAAATAATGCTGTTTCATAATGTTGTTTTAGTTTGTCATTTAATTTTTGATTTCAGTATCACATATCAAATTCCACGAATCCAACAACTGCGAAAGAAGTATAACTTCCCCGCGCGTACTTGTTACACACACACTTTTTTTTTCATGTAATATCGTTCGATTCAAATTTTTTCCCACCCAAAAAATTTTCCAGTAATTTTCATATGAATTATTTCAATCTATTATGGATGAAACATTTTATCGCCAACCAAATTAAAAGCCGACAAATTTATATTATTAAGGGGCCAAGCAACATCAGCCACAAAAATTATTATTAACTTTTAAAATAATTATCTCTAATTATCCGTTGACCTCTCGTTTATGCTCTTCTTTGCAATCTAATCGAGTGATAATTACGAGAGGTTTTCTGCAAACATTTATTGGTTTTAAAGTGTTTCGACTAGCTTTAGATACTTTAATGAATTCGTTCTTACTTTAAGTATTGTGTTTTTTTTTTACCTACATTATTCAAGAACAGAGCCGACTGTAAGAAGTTTAATAAAGTGTCCTTGATATTCAAACTATTATAAAGAATTGACTATTCAAGGAAATTTGTATTTTTTAAGCTGTTAAATGAATTACTTGTTATATAGCTCAAAACCATAGCTTAGCTTTTCAGATGGATTAATATTCGGGAACGACAATTTTGACAGTAGTTCTCAATGAATGAATTTAAAAACTTAAAATATAATGTTTTCTATCTCTGCAAATGAAGTTGCTTTGGAAAATATAAATAAATAAATTCAGTTGAAAATAAACTAAATTACAATGCCTAAGCATCAACATTGGACTCGTTCCAAACAAGAAAACTATTACAATTAGTATTGTTGGCAATGCGCGTTTAGCCCGTATGAAAAGATGTTGAAGCAGTTATAATTAGAAAAAATATGTATAAAATTCTACTCACCCATGCTCGTACGGAATGAAAGGTCCTTCGTGAACAACTTCAGGACAGGATTTGAAATGATGCGTAAAGTAACGGAATCCCCACACAATGGCGGTGCCGACAATGAATGAAACGACAATGGCTTTCACTTTCAGCCAGTAAAGAATGCCCAGAGCGTGTATTCCGAATCCATAGCCCACTGGAAATTAAAAAATGAAAAGTTAGTGAAATAGTTGGGCGTGAAGTGGTTCGTGTTTTTTTGATAATTTGCTTGATATTAATGCGAATAAATTAAAATACCAAATGGCAAAGCATCAACAAAGTATTCAAAAGATTTGGAAGAAGTATTAACTAATGGGTGCATTATCAGAAATTTCACTCGAAGCAATTATTATACAAAGAAAATGAAGATATACACTCTGCACTAAACACACTGTTCTGTTGCACCCACGTTAACTTTGCGAAATTTATCATAACATGGATAACTGATTTACGTATTTATTTAAGTATGTACTCTCCTTACGATTTTTAGTGGAAAACGGTTATTTTCCACATTAAAAATAATTTTAAAAAATATTAGCGGGCTATATGCTTGATGATAATGTACTTAAGGGGGAGTACTCTGTTAGTAAAAAATTCCAAAAAAAAATTTAGTTTGGGATATTTCGTTAGAAAATTACCTTAAATATACCTGTACAAAATTTTATATCGATATCTAAACTGATTTTCATTCAACAGTGCTCGTAGTCCCCCTTCATCCTATTATATTTTTTGGAGAGCAATCGGCGATCATACTCTCTAGTACAATACAAACAAGTTATATTACATAGCGCATATTAGAATTTCACAGTGTAGACATTAAAAATTGTGATTCTCGTAAAGCAAAGAAATTTGAAACGCGATTTTCTCGAAACAAACTTTTTGTGTGCGCGACGTAGATTCCTGAAAAACTACACTTCCGATTTACTTGAATTTTTTCACGCATACTTGTGTACTATTTAACTACTGTATGGGGCTAAGGCTAGAGCAAAAATTTTTTTTTGACGATTCTAGAACACTTTTTTCAATCGAAAAAAAATCAAAAATCGTTACACGTATATTCAAACGTGCACCAAATTGCGAAAAAATTACTTATTGCCGTAAGTTTAGGCCCGTGCAGTAGTTTTTACTCAAGACTAATAGAATTTTTTTGGTATATGGTTTTTTTGTTTGACACTGCTCAAGCGCTTGGTCGGGACGGCCACCATTTTGTTTTTTAATTTATTTTAATAATGTTAATCTGAACTTCTAATCTTAATATATATACATTCCAAATTTCAAGTCGATATCTTAAACAGCTTATTTTTCATTTACATTTATAAAAAAAGATCCATTTTCGCCGTGTTAACGGAGTACTCCCTTCTTAAAACACCCTTGCATTAGTGTTCTTCGAAGCACAGGTTTTGTGCAAGTATTTTATTATATTTTTGCACGATCTAAATTGAGAGAAGTAAGTTTATTTATTTAATGAGTATCTTATTAATACTGTTCTAAAAAAATCAAAGAACGAATACGAAACGAACAAAAAATTAACGAACATTTAAACCATCACAAAGCAAACTGGAAATTAAAGTGTAGCTTACATTTATTATAAGGCGTAGACAAAAACAAATTGATTACTTACATGATGACAAGAGAAGCCTTTTCATTCGAATTTCTATTCAATAAGAACATGCTTGCATATCTGCTGTAAGTTAAATATCGAACTCAAGAATTAACCTGATCTTTTTTTGCTCTTTGACTATCTGAACAGCGTGAGGACATAACCACAAAGTATCAATAGTTAGTATTGAGATAATAGTAAACCACAAATCATTAAAAAAACCGTTTTACTTAAAAATAAAATCGCAAAAAATGATTTCAACCTAACATTCATCATTCAATTACTTACAGAAATGAAATGGAAATTTTGATTTCCTCTTTCTAGCCACGGAAAAATCATCGTCACCACGTTCAGCAGCAACCATAACAACGAACAGCAAAAGAACGACCAACAACACTTTCATTTTCACTAGCATTTTGTTAAGTCCTGAATTAATTCGTGCGCGAGAAAAAAAGTATCTCAAATATAAACACGCGAATGGACACACACAACAACTCTTATTTAAGATTGACGCTGAGATGTACTAAATGCGAATTTGATTTGGAGCATTCTTTTATATGAGTTACGGTAGAAAAGGTGATAATAATGCTAATTGTTTTGGTCAACTACTTCATCGTGTATCGGGAAAATAATATAAAAAGGTGAAAAAACGAGAGTTAAAAATTATCAACGAAAAGTGGCAATTTTCCGATTTGTTAGATTGGTAGGAAAAACTTTCGAGTTTATTGATCTTGATTTTAATTTGATATATATTCAATCGACTGTATTTATGGTTTTTTTAGCAATTAAATATATTTTTATAGACGTTGAAAAGTATATAAATTTCTCAAATCTTTCACTTTTATGGGGGAAAATGTCACTAAATTCACCGCTGATTGATTTAAATACCATCGACTCATTTTCTGAAGAGGATTATAGTAATCAGTGGCGTACCCAAGATGGGGGGGGTTTACGGGGTCAACCCCCCCCCCCCCCCCTTGGGTAAACAAGTTTAGCCTCGTAAATGAAACCAGACATGCAATCGGGCTAAAGTCTGCCAGAATTATTTTTGGAGGACTCCAACTTTGACCGGTGGAAAAGTATGATTAAGTATGATTACATAATTATATCTTCATATCTACACCGAAGCACCAGCAAACGTATCTAGTCAAGACTTCAAAAATATGAACCCCCCCTTATCAAAATCCTGCATACGCTACTGATAGTAATCCAGGCGTTACCCCAAAAATGAACATTTTGGCTAAACTTTGTGCTATGCGTAATCCTAGACATTTACTATCTAGCTTTTTTTAAATTCAGGCTAGCAGCTAAAAATAGATAAACATTTTCAAAATGATACGTGCCTACTGTACAGTTTTATGTTCGAATAATATTTTTCAGCATAAAAGTTTTCGGAAATTACACTCAATCAAGTTTCCGATCAAATGAGAAAATTTGGAACTTTACGGTGCCTTGCTAATTTTTGGATATTCAAAAGAGTCTTCAATTTTCATCTGTACCTCAACGGATGCTATTTACTTTATCATTTCGAGCATAAAATAAAGTATTTTAATCGATGGCGCAAGAGCAAAATATAGTCTAAGGTAAACGACAAATGCCATTACTTGTCCAAAAGAGCTCTAGAAGGTGAAGTGGTCAGCAACACTGATTCTAGCAAATAGTAGTGTATTAGCAGAAAGAGTTTTTTTCAATTAAATTTTATCAAAAGTGATCAAAGAAACCGTTCCAAAGTTGAAACTATTGTTCTATATTTCTTCAAAGAAAAACTAAAAAGTAAAATTATAATTTGTTTTGGTAGTTTCATTGTTTAGAAGACATTATTCAGGTTTATTTTTATTAATTGATTAACTTGAAAACTTGAAAAAGGATGAAATCTGTTGATTTCTATGAAGGTGTTAGTGCATAATTTCATGTGTGTTTTAAGTCGTCAAAAAGTGATTATAATTTGAGAATAAAATAAATAAAAAAATTAGTTACTAAATACTTATTATAACTTTACGTTTAAACATTTGTTGAATAGTACACATATCTTGGAAATTCTTGATTTAGAACGGCACTGCCAATGTCTAATCATAAAAATCCTATGATATATACGTTCGAGGCCAAATTACAGTAAGAGTAAAAGGAAACACCATTGTAAATTAATTAAAAATAAAATCGATTTTATTTTTATTGGCGTACAAAAATCCTTTGAACCCTCTAAAATAACAGACTTATGGTTTTATATCTACCAAAAATAGTTTTCATTGAAATTTCGAGTTCTTTCTCGACCCCTCCCGACTGCTCCGAAACGACTACTGTAGTGCTAACTACATAAATCAAACAGTCTAATTTTCGGCTAATTACAATATACTTTATCAATACAAGAGTATTTGAACACGATATGGGACGCAAGTATATGAGACGCGCGATCGATGACGACTGAGAGCAAATCACATCCTGCATCCTTGCTCTTTGGGTATTGTTATTTCGCCACTACGGGCGCTGGTTTCGCTATCGTGAATCCCTATACTACCTGCAGTCAATACGACACCTGCTCGTCGGGTACAGCATTATGCCTTGCCACTCGATTTCTAACTTCTCTAAGACACTAATAGATGTTGTTAGATACATTTTCAAGGATGTTGAACACAAAGTACATACGTTAGTACAGCGTTCCTTGATGTTGAGAGAAGCCGTAAAGTAGAGTAAAGTCGAAACTTTAAACGCGTTTTTCTCGAAACACGTTTTTGAAATCGGCACGCAGCATAACTCAAACAATTTTCTATTTTTTCACTTTAATTTTTGAAACAACATTTCGCATAGAAATCGTAGCCAATTTTCGATAAGTTTATATTTCGATTATTTAGGTACAAACAAGTGCCCGTTTTTTGGTAGTAAAATGAATTTTTTTTCAAATGCTCGCCAATTTAACAAAAATAAATATTTTAAAAATCTTCTATAGGTTTACTAATGTAGTTTAAGAAGAAAAAAATATTTTGGTCTAGATTAATTTTTGGTGCACTTCTACTGCGTGCCGCGGAACCCCTCCAAAAAAACCGTTCCGGAGAAACGGCTGTTGCGGAGCCATTTTGTAGTATTTGCAAAAAAACTTTTAATTTTCACTCTCTACTGTTGTGTAACCCCTTAAGAATTCAAATGTTGCACCAATGATTGATAACTATGAAAATAAATACATATATAGTACTCGCTTTTTATTTTGACATGCACACTTTTCCATTTTCTTGATAAAATCTTGAACGGTAACTTTAATCTCTTACCGTGCAATTTTTATTTGGAGTACTTTTCATTTGGCTTTGTGTTAATACTCCTTTCGAAATGACTAATTCAAAATTGATAAAAATGGGAAAATATACTTACGATCATCATAATCAAAAAGCGATTTAAAAGGCATTTTCGAACCCACAATCGCAGCCTAAAAAACCATAATAATATATTTCCCTAGCATTAATATATAATATTATCAAGAATACATAGATGTTTTCTTGATGCTAGGAGATAAATATTCATGCTATTGTGCTGGTTCGCCTGAAATTTAAATACGGAGAATTACTAAATTTGATGGAGAGAGTGATTGAAGGAAACGGAGGTGGTTTTAGTCGATAGAAATCCGGCATGACGAGAGGCAGGAGCTGATCGGTATGTTTTGAAGATTTCCACCTCCCAAAGTTGAAAAAAAATAGCACAGGAAATATGCCCCCCGAAGAGTTAAATGTGGCCACACTAAATTCCCATTTGCCGACAGTTGTTGTGACAACTCCGAATTTGCTTGAAGTTTTGCTTTTGATTGATGTTGATGCTGTCACCGGCAATTTTCCGCGTTTTGTAGCACTTTCTGGAGTTCCTAATTAACCCCTGTGCATGCATAATTATACGTGAAAGATATTTATGAGATTGTAGTCTGACAGGGAGTTGTGCGACGCATAAAATTGTAATGCGAGAGTGATAGATTAGATTCCAAGCCCACACTGATGGGCTGAGGAAGCCATGTGTGAATGAATAAATATTTTTGATATTGTTAATCCGGGTGGACTGCCGCTCATTCCCGTGCTTTTAATGTAAACAAATGCGAGGCACAATTGATAGACTAGTCGAATTTTGGCGCGAGAATATTGTAGTTTGCTGCGTCTTGCGTTTGGTCACGATTCTACAAACTCTTTAGATCAGCTTACGCGCAATACGTAAGGCGAATGCCGCAACATGCTGTAGGGATCACAGCAACTTTTTAGGCACAATAGATTCCAGCCGATGTCCGTAATATCCTGAATTGTAGGTCATTTGAGACCATTTTCAAGCGAAGTAAGTGGTTAACATTCATTTGAGATTAGCTTCCTCGAAGAAAAAGTAATTGTTCAGCGAACACCACGAAGGAATCAATATCTCACTTCCGACATTTCAATACATAATTACATTTGAGTGAGCAGCGTTGAAGATGACCTCGTACAGCTCCATTGTTCGTAAAACCAGTCCTCCGAGAAATTCGACCAAAGCCACGACGAACGAAGGCCCTCAAAACGGATTACTAGTCTGTAAAGGTTCAATTCGATTTTACCCGGGACTTACGTATTGTTTTCGCAGATTCAAAAAAATTACTGTGACCGCACTAACGGTGTGAAGTCGTCAAATATTCGACTCATCGATTCTAGTCTTGCGGGGGGAAATGTAAATAAGCGAGCGGAAAATGGAAGCCATCAAACCAAAACACCTTCCCTCGTAAGTACCGACGACCGACCAACCGATTGCGGCGGGAGGAACTCTCAAATTGTACACACCTTGCAAGCAACTCACACAATCGTCAGTAACTATACGCAGTCGTACTTTCTTCAAAGCAACGAACAAACTCAACCCTATTTCAATGACTTGGAAGAGGTAAGTCTGCTTCGAGCTTCATTAGCTGAAAGTATATCGAAACTATCAAATAGTTCAACTAACTTCGAAATCTGCTTCCCATTGCAGTTTCCACGTTTAGGGGCGAGTAAGCCAAGAAAACGGAGCACTTCCGAGTCATACAGCAAAGGATCACCGAACGAAGGGTTCTTTGCCACATCGGAACTATCTCCTTATGCAGCACCATTTATGTTTCGAGGATCTCCTTATCGCAGTAGTAATAACAATAATTTCAATAATTGCGACTATCAGAACGGGGTTGAAGCTTACGACGTCGCGCGATCTCGACCACCAAAGCTAATCGCAGATACAGAAGACATTCGTGATAATGATGGAAACTACCCGGAATATACGACGGACTTCAACTGCGCAAGCATCTCACTATCTCGACAAAAGTATATATCTAAACTATCTGCTGATGCTAAGCCGTTTGAGTTCAAAAAAAGCAATACAAATGGAGAAGTTAAAAATGAGTATCAATCTAAAAATTGCAAGATTGGAGAATCTATTGGTTCCCCGAAAAGATTTCCTTCGTTAGACATACAACCCTTTGTGCCTAGAAAATATGAACAGATTGATTTTCGCTCAGCAATTAGCTTTTCCCGCAATCCTAAACGGGAAAACAGTCCGAACGACTCGCATTATGAGCGTAAGAATAGTCCGGATGACAGTGAAAAAAATACTTTACACAGCTGGAGACGGGCCACTCCTGATACCGATTCTCCAAAATTCAAGAGGCAGAACTCAACGACTGATCAAAGTGAAAGCGCCGGAAATAGACCCCAGAAAACAGCGTTCAGTGATTTCGCGAAGGCATCTTATGGAAGTCTGTCCGATTTGCGGGATGAATCTCGCGAAGCATCTTTAAATGATAAAGGCTCTGATGAAGAAGAATCTGTGAAAAAGAAATACCCACTGATGTCGCTGCCATTAAGTTCCTCAAACGATGCTAAACAAAAGTGCATGACTCTACGTGCAGACGCAACGCCTTTTATTTTTTCTAAGACAAACGGCACAACTATTGAGAAAGCACAAAACAATATTCCTAATATAAGTGTAGGTAACTTTCAAAAATCGTACAAAGCAGTTAATGGTTGCGGCGCAACATCAAACGCAAATTCTTTTGCTACCCATCAGGTAGAAGAAAATGAAGAATCATCTGCTAGACATGTAAAGAGCTCAGGCATTAACAAAACTGCAAGCAAAGCAGGGACACAAAAGGAAAACGAAGTAGTGGAGTTTATACCTCGGAAAGCCGAGAAGACTGAGTTGTTAGCTGACAATTGCAACGAATTTGATTCAAATTCACCTGTATGGAGGCGTAGTCCTCTACCAACGCCAGTTTTGAACAATGGCAAAGTTCCTTTTACAGGAAATAGTTCATTGAACACAAGATCAGGCCCGGCATCTCAATTAAATAACTATTGTGCTTGGTCCGAACCAAATAACGGTCGCTCCAAAGCAATACCTCTACAAATCGATGCCAACAAAACTGAATATCTTTTATCGCCAGCCGCTTTTCCTTTCATCCCCAAAACAATTTTGCACGATAATATGCTTACAGCACATGGAGATCCATGTAAAAATGACAAGAGTCTGAAAATGAATGAGAATAATTACGTGAAGCCATTCGAACAAGCAGTGCGACCAAATCACTTTGAGAAAATAGCACTGACTCGGCCTATGGAACAGCACATGAGTGCGTCACAGTCTGCGCAGGCCATTTTCACGTCAAAGCCGCAATTATCAGATAGTTCAGCGAATAGATCATTCGCAACGGAAGCTCATATTAAGCAGGAACAGCAAAGAACTGGGAGCATTAAAGCATGTGCGCCTGTCGCGGTAGACAGACGACATCCAGCTAACTCAAATACTCTCGTTCAAGGATATTCACGGGATGGAATGAGTATTGAGAATAGTGCAAGAGATCAGAATGGCCATCGCACTAATGTCAGGGTCCCAGACTTGCCTCGTATCTCTGCCCAATTCTCAATGGTTACGTTGAGAGATGACCTTTCTAGGAAATCCATCACAGAAAACAGCATTCTTCCTCTACCTAAAGATGATTGTCAACGCGATAGTGGTAATGTGTTTGAACAAGGCACACATTCAACAGATGCTGCTTCTAGAAGTATGGGAGAATGGTATAAGCATCAACAAATCAGTTATAAGAAAAATTCAGCTCATGATCCTGAAAATCATGATGCAAACTGTAATTCTATGGAATTCGTTCATGCCAGAAAAGCATCTATCCCTGAACGAACTGATGTTTATCAACAATCGGGCTGTGTAGATATTGTGCCACGAATTGTGAGGGCAGTTGAACGACAGGATGACGACCTCGCATTTGCAAGGAAAAAAACGTCAGCTTGCACTGCAGATACTAGTTACTCAAACAAATTCATTTACAACGTTAATCCTAATCGACCCGCACTGGAAATGAACTATAGCAGTTGGAACTATACGAACCCAACAAATGGTGACGATGAAAAACTTCGCAGAGATATTGCGAGAGAACAAGTTGAGCAGAAAAATAAAGGCAACTGGCCGCATGTTCGGCGTTTTAACGCTTCCAATAACATTCTCAATTTGATACATGCTGATGCCATGGCAAAAGCTAGAACGCATCCGGAATATGTGCGTACGAAGCCAACTTACGGTCACAATTATCAGGAAATGGAAAGCGCCCGAGTTCAATCAGTAGATCTTAATAGAACGCCCGAGCAAAATGTTGCTGGTAAAAATTCCTATCTCAGCGCAAGGATTGAAGTTCATTCAAAAAATCATATCGAAGTAGATCAATTGAATCCCTCAGCTTCGAAAGCTTCTCCAACTGAAATATTTAAAACAAGCAATCGATCACTCCTACCTAAAAAGGACCTTTCAGCCGCAATTATAAGAAGGCCGGCTACTCCTCCTCCAGTTCCGCCCAGACGAAGAGTTCCAACCTGTCAACCCGGAACAGGTAGTCTTTCCACGACACCACTATCGATAGCTGCCGAAGTGGAAAAAGGTGTCACTCTATGCGAAAAAAATGTCTTTCTGAGTGATAAACCGAATACAGTAATGTATGGTGGAGCGGAAAGTGCAGAAGATGCCAGTAAACATTGGAAACATCCGCCGGCCAACGGTAAGAACCCTCAAAGCTCTGAACAAGATAGAGGAAAGGAAAATTTGAAACTCTTATCAATGAGTCAAGAATCGAAGTTTCTTCCTACACAGATTGCAGCGCCAAAACTTAATCTCGCGCATGCGGTGGCAATGAGTCCCAGGCCATCAACAGGAACGAATCCGTTTCTCGACGATTATATCGACGAAGATGACAGCAGTGGCACTACTGTTGCGGCTCCTAATATTCAATCCATAAGAGACCCGCTCAAGGACCCGCTTTGGGAGTACATTGCTCCCAACAATCAGATACAAGGACCTTTTACAAGTATTGAAATGGCAGAGTGGTTTAATGTCGGCTACTTTGAAGAGGACTTAAAGATACGTAGAAATTGCGATGAACGTTTCCTAACAATCGAAGAGTTCATCAAATTGACAGGAAGTAGTTCACCATTCTTGGAGTCGCGCTCAGTGCCGCCATTAAAGGTGGAGCAATCGATTGTAAGCAGATTTACGAATCCGTTTCATGAATATTTGAAGTCGAAGGTGTGATAGGACGCATTTGTCTAGCATATTGCAAGACAAAGTCATAAGCTAGCAATCAATTAAGTAAGTGCTTCTAGCGTTAAGAGATGTTACAAATAGACGAAAACAAACCATATATTTCTAAATGTTTAGAAAAATAAAATATTATGTAAAATGAAAGCAAATAAAATGAATTGAATAGCATCCTTGAAGCCACAAAAAATATTATTAAAATGGTCGTGTTGCATATTGAATTGTCGAATTGTCATGACGCGGCTGTTCTATACTTTTCGCAGGGCCTTTTCTTATATAAAGGATGAAGATTTATCAATAATATATTGTCCGTTTCGTTCAATACTCTTTCCCCGTTTTCCAGTAAGGTTGATTATACCTGCTTCATGTAACCTGACCTACCTTTATCGGAGCAACATTGAACAAGTTTATTATTCCTAAACTCATTTATACAACGTTTTTTTCAAACATGGTTCAACTATGTGTATGGCGCGACTATCTGGTGGCCAGCGATGGCAAAAACATGAAATGCGAACCTGCTTGACAGAGTCAGGAGGATTGCAGCTATTGCTCCTGACGGAGCTCCTTACGAGACAGCGGGTCAAATACACTGCGATTCGATTAAAAGCACTGTATCTCTGGCAAGCGGGAAACATTGGTCACTCCACCATACTTCGGAGAGATGTACCAACTCTGAAGTAAGTAGACCTTCCTTCCCTATTCCCTACTTTCATCATGGTTTCAAGAAAGAAGTAAGATAGAGAAATCGGTCGACATCTACACTGATGGATCAAAGATGTATGGAAAAGTTGGCTGTGGCATTTTCTCCGAACAGAAACTATCCTTCCGGCTACCAGATCACTGTAGTGTTTTCCAGGTAAAGGTCCATTGCAATATATAACGCACCAGGCTGGTTGAGAAACCAGAAAATTTCCATAAGAAATCTTAACATTTTCTCCGACAGTTAAGCTGCTATCCAATCGTTATTCAACGTGTATACCTCATCCAAAATTGTAATCGAATGCCGCACGCAATTGAACGTGATGTCGCTTCACTGCGAAGTGATTTTTTGCTGGGTGGCGGGTCATAGTGATATACATGGAAATTGCGAAGCTGATGCCCTAATGAGAGCTGGTACTGAGCTCCAGGATTATACACTAACACCGCAAGTATACCATTCATTCGCCTCCGTCAAGCTAAGTTTCAAGCAATATTATATAGAGGCTGCAAACAGGGCCTGTTTGCTGGAAGAAGAAACCTGCAGGACAACCAGGCAAACTTGGCACGCACTAAGCTCAAAGCAAAGCACACCAAGCAGCTCCTCCACACGAGCCGTGAAACATTAAGTTTCATCGTATCCGTACTGTCGGGGCATTGTCTCATTGGCAGACATGCAGAAAGACTGGGTGCCCCTTTCCACGATTTTTGCCGCAGCTGCAGATCGGAGGTTTTGTTTCACCTGATAAAATAGTATGTAGAAATATACTCAAATATTTCTTTCAGGTGAAATACCTAAATCATATTTATTATCAAGTAAGCAAAGCATACTCAACAAAATAAAATGAAAAAAACAACAACATACGATATTGATATTCAATTTGTTTTATGCATAAAATTAATGAATAAGCTTGAATTGTTTCTTTGTAAATCTTGAAGTGTTTTTTTAAGGCTTCACTAGAAATTTGCTGTTTTATTTTAATTGTTTTTTTTTAACTATCAACTCTAAATTTTTCCTGGTTCCAACAAAGTTCCAACGAAGTTCCAACGAAGCTAATAAATTTCGATAAAATGGATGTGGTGGATCTTTAACATATCTCTTATCGCCGTACCGCGACAAAAGAAGCAGGCGGTAGCTGCCACGAGTACCGCCTGGTCTCTCAAACGCTATCGAATGACCCGCCTGTTTGAAAAGTCCAAACAAGCAAAAAATTCAATTAAATTAGAAATTTATCTTTTTAAGTTTAAGTTTAATTTTAAAGTTTTCTAATATCAATTTTAGGAAGGAAACACATTCCAAATCGTTTTTCTTTCACGCCAAACATAACGTGGAGACATCGATGTTATTCTGTTGTCAAGCCTGCGGATTATGTGACATATGTTGCATATGATAGTGGATTAAAATCTTGTAAATATAATAGAAAAGTGTCCTTAAAACGAAACCTCAAAAAGGCCATTGACACAGTAATACATGAAACAATGACGACTAGATAAGAAGAAGACGGAATTATAGGGAAAGCAAGAGACCTTCTGCGATCTTATCTGACAAATAGGTACCAAACAACTTCCATCGGAACTACCTACAGCAAGCCTGAAAAAATTAGCATTGGGATTCCGCAAGGATCAATCTTGGGACCAACACTTTTCTTAATATACACGAACTCCATAGAAAGTGCTAAGCTTACTGGGAAAGTGGTCATGTACGCAGATGATACGGTGCTCATTTACTATGAGAAAACGGAACGTGACATTGAACGCAAGGTAAACACTGACCTAATCAATTACTGGCACTGGCTTTTGGTAAACAGACTATCTATGAACTGTACAAAAACAAAATATATCGTTTTTAAACAAAAAAAAAACAAAGCTGAAATCTAACCACTGATCAAAACAAATGGCACGACTCTTCAAAGGGATATAAAAATAAATTACTTGGGACTCACAATCGATGATAAAATCACATGGACGCCGCACATAGCCGAACTTAGAAAAAAAAAATAGCAGCCGTCGTAGGTCTCCTTCGCCGATTCAACTTCTTGCCGACTAGCGAAAAGTTCAAATTATATATGCCCATATTCTGTCAAAAGTTACTTACGGTATACGGATATGGAGTCAAACTTCAAAAAGTAACCTAATAGCCACATCCAGATTAATAACCAAGGCTTATAAAACTATATACAGACTCCCTATGCGGACCGCTACAGTCGAGGTGTATAAAATAGCTAAAGAGCTAAGTCATCCCTAATACATATGGAAAAAGCGAAATTCATATATAAACACTTAAATCTAAAAGAATATAGCTCATTGAGCCGAGAGAAAATCTAGGATAAAAACATATATAATGTCAGAAATGCGAACGATATAGTTATCGGATATGCTAGAATGGAACGGCTAAAAAGAGGACCCTGTTAATAAAGCAGTTGGCTTTTACAATACGTTACCGAGCTATATAAAGGACATAACAGACTCTAACTTATTTAAAATGACACTCAAAAAACATCTCATACGTGAACAAAACTTGAAATGAATACATCAACTCCGCAATTTCTCAAAGCTCATAATGAAGCTCCACAGGAATTAGAAAAATATCACAAATGTTAATATAAACGAAAATAAATGACTTCATATATCGAAAATTAGGTACTGTCCCTTATACCGATCTTTATCGTCTGGAAAGTGCCAATCATTTTTTTAAAATATGGATGGATAAATAAATAGTTTCTATTGTCTTGGATACATTGCCTAGAAGGACACGGAGGTGGTTCTATATGCTTTCGAAATTGTGCTCAGGAAAACTCGAAGCAAAGTCACAATGCTCTTTTTAGAATACAGATTGATGTATCACACTTATATTCATAATCTTCGCATGACGCGGATATTTATTGCTTTGTTAACATATATGCCTTCCAACGGTTTTAATGCCACCTTTACCTACGTTTGTTTCGAAAACTATCCAGCGCATAATCCTTCTACTTCAAAATTCACCATAACGTCTTGATCGATCAGTTGAATAGTTCATATCCTCCGCATTGGAAGGAAGACTGCGTTAAAATGTTGTTTGTTTGGGTCAACTGAATTGGAGCAAAGCTTTATCGTCGAGATTATTTTAACACATATAAAGTACAAAATTAGTTGTGCACCAGCCTTGAACAATCAATTGCACTACTAATGCTTTTGAACTACTTCTCCATGATGGAAGAACTGTTTTTTAGTCAATTTCGATCAATGCTCTGAGAATTTCTGCACGTTAAATAAGAAGTAGCTTCAACGTCAGTTCGCAATTTCCGCTAGCAAAGAATATTAAATGGTCCTATATCGTGATAAAGATGAATCGTTGAGCGATTTGCTCTTTACTAATGATTAAAAGTAATTGTCGACAATATCGTTCAAAATAAAGATAATCGTTTCACATTTATTTCAGCGAATAATTCCCCACTATTTTGTTACCTTCCCAGTATATAAGAAGTTATTGCTTGAATTCACTTCATTATTATTCTTTCAATTTTATATCGGAACTATCTCTTGTAGAATTATTACGCTCCGAAGCAAGCCACAAAATCCAAATTGGTGCCAGAATCGCCGACAACATTTTTTCTTGAAGTAACTACTATCTGCCGTGTTTCTGTTAACCATAAACTCAACAGCTTTGGCATTTTCTCCATGTCATGATTTCTGAAGCGAATTATGTTTGCATTATTTTTCGACAAGTGTCCTACAAATAATTTTATCTTAATGCAATTTTGTTTGATAGTCTTTCATAGCATTAACAATTACCACACGATTTTCTTCCCTGAGTTTCCTCAAAGCAGACATATTTTCCAGTGGCGGCTCGTGGGAGTTAAGTATGGCGGGGCCACTGGTACGAATTCTTCTATCACCAATATAAGTTCTTATGTGAGTTTCCACTCCACCCAAGAGGTACCACATGTGGAGCGTTAACCGATTTTGAGTCATCGGTTTACCCAAAAGTAGATTTGCTGGCAATCAAATACATATTCCTATTATCGTGTTTTGAATAACATTTAAAGCTTTAATAAAACTTCAGTGCACTCTGAATAAAAAAATTTGTTAATCATTTATTTAATCAAAATCATAAATACCATAACCTGAAGAACCCTTTTCTGGAACAAACTTTAAGCACTACAAAACTTTAAAAAATACCAAACACTACGAAGGCACACTAAGTACTAATACCATGCACTACACTGATGAGACTACTTTTGTATTAACAGTCATCACCTTCGGCCCGTCATAAAAAAATGTTGCTCATGCCTGCTCGAAGGTATTATCCAGACCATGCCAAGACTAAACGTTGTCGAAGCACTGAACGGGCTGCATATGATTAGCCCGTCCACGATGTATACACATGTTTTTTCAAACACGCACACTCCCGCCGCTTCAGCATACAATTCACGCAGTCATTCAAATGGAAATACTCTTCTTCGGGGCTTTTGCCATGTAGTCCTTTCATCGTAATAAAGGTGGAAAATTGTCAAAGAGAAAATAAGTTTGAATTTTACTCGGTGCAGGCATAACGAAGCGAGTCGAAGAGAAAAACAAAGTGTCCTACAGTGCGTGGCAAGAAGACTATGTGAAAGTAAACTACAGCATGGGCGAAAAAAAATGCTACATTATATTTTGAAATGAAATTAAATTATGAAAACTATATTGAAATCTATAATGATATTTTATTACATTTGCACTAATATAGGCTCATCAATAAGTGGTGGGGCTGAGCCCCACTAGCCCCAAAGGTAGAGCCGTCACTGATCTTTTCTAATAGCTGCTTTACGCTCCATCGCCCATTTAATCCATTCGAATTGCTCATTATAATAATGAATTTGTATACGCGATAGTGCTAACATTTGAATAAAACTGTACGGAAAAATCCATGTGAAACATAGGAAATTTTCTGTAAGATTCATATCTAAAACACTCGCGCTTAAACATCAGGCTATGCGCGTATGTTGGAAGTCCGTTCGCAAAATGCAACTGTGAAAACGTGTATTTCGCGAGCGTGTTATGCGAGGGGGACTGTAATTTGTCGGTTGTATGAAGACTTTTTTGCTCAGCTGTATACTGCTTATCTGAAGATCGAAAACGTCAAATTCTAACTTCAGAAACCAAATTCATGATTTGATCTTTTAGTTTGATTTAAATTAGTTGAGTGCTCCGCATGGACCTTTATTGCGTTGGAATTTATCTATTGTTTTTCAGAAGCAGTATGAGTACTTTTGGATCGAAAACAGCTGTGTGTGTGTGCGTGTGTGTGTTGTTTGCGGTATAAATGGTCCACGCGACCGTTGTGAAATTGCAACGGGTATAGTGATTGATTTGCGCAATTTTCTTAAAAAATTTCAAGAGACATTTGCTAGTCAACGCGTTCTTCACGCTAAAGAAGACCAGAGTCGATAAGCTTGAACGGTGTTGCATAGTAAGTGTCGGTGTAATTATTGCTCCAAACATGTTTGAATGACATTGTATTGTCCTAAGGCAAAGTTCAGCTTTGCAGCGAATTTAAAGGAGAGAGGATATATGCCGCATCTCAAATATAGCCAGGATGAATTGGAATACGGTCGTGCAACATTTGGGCTGGAACGACCTCGTGGCGAAATGGGAACATCCGGAAGTTTCGTCCGTAAGTGTAGTTTGTTTTTACTGTTTATTTATTGATAAATTGATTTTGTGCTCCTAGAGTCATGCAGCTGATTCCGGGTCGCAGTTAGCAGAATGCCAAGCAGATTATTCCAAAATTCGTTCACTAAGTTCCACCATCCATTCTCACGTGGACGCATTCGTCGAACCTGAGAATACTAGCAAAAAGTCCCAGACAAACCCCTTTCTCAACGAGGACGAAGATGACTATTTGGACCTAGTAGATCCTGTTGCAGAACATGCCACAAACGATGAGATTTACTACCTGGACTCTCACGGCAACCAGCACGGACCATTTCGCGAAGCTGAAATGGCCGCATGGTATGACTCGGGCTATTTTCATGGAGCTATACGAGTGCGGAAGGCTGTAGAGCCAGGCTACGTTACCATTGATGATTTAACCGCGAAACAAAGCAAAGAGATATTTTCAACATTCTCATTATCGGATCGTCATGTCCCGCCGGAATACGTTGCGCGCGTCGCGTCAATTATAAATCCCTTTTGCCACGTGAACCAGGCCGCAAAGTCTACGCTATCTACTTGTGACAAACATAAGGAAAGCATGAAATATGTTCCCGAAAAATATTCCATTAATATTTGCCAAGGAATGAAGAAGCTCACTTTGAAGTCCACGGATGCCGAGTGTGAAGAACAAATTATGGGAAGAACACCACTAAAATTTGCACTTTCCGCAGCGAAAGGAAAGAATCAAACGCTAGACCAAGCGCAAAAATCAAGTCCAGTCAAACCTACACAGTCTAACAAGGATTTAACTGCGAAAATGGATAAATTGCAAAAGTTTTGGCAGGATGTCGCAATGAGCAAGCTCATCGACCCAAAACACGCTAGGCATTTGCAATTGAAATTATTGGGAAGATCCTTCGACGCCGTGCTGGCGCCAGAGGCTCGCGTTAGCTGCCTGGGAGCTGGTGCGGTAAATTTTCTAAAGTGCAACATGCAACCGTTTACGAAATACAAGAGCGGATCGAGAACGATAAAAAGTGAGGACGGCACGAACGCAGTAATCGCAGGTCACGTAAACATTAGCGTTGCCTTCCGGAATATCACCGTTCCTAACTTCAAAATGTTGGTCGTCCCCGATCTGGAGTACTTCTTATACGTGGGCTCGGATTTTCAAAAGAAGTTCATCCACAAGAAAGTCGTGCTTCCGCCCGGAGTGAATTTCAGTAGAACCGAGAGAGAACCTTGTAAGTTTAGTAGAGAATTTAACCCATCGAAATACTCGATTCTGCGAGAAATCGAAGAGCTCTTCCCGGATTTGCAGGAAGAGGGACTAGGGTTAACCAATCTAGAGGTACACAACATAGAGGTCGACATTTCGTGGTCCGCGGAGCCTTTTCAAAGCCCCGTGGTGCTCGCAAAAGAAGACCCACTAGCTGTGAAAATACTGTCCGAGATGATAGCCTGCGACATAATCGAAGAATCCGTCTCTCCATGGAAGCTGGCGGTGCTGCCCGTCTGTGATAGCAAGCAAGAAACCTTGTGTCTGGATATGAGAAGGATCAACGCCGCGACTCAGCCGGTCTTTTATGCGTTTCCGTCGAAAAATAAGATGCTGAAACGACTGAAGGAATCAATATACATTTCCAGCATAGAGTTAAGTTTCGTCGAATGGCAAATACCGCTCCACTGCGAATCTCGGAAATATACGTCCTTCGAAATAAATGGACACTCTTACCAATTTAAGCGAATGAGTCCAGGCATGAAAAATGCTCGCACGAGAATTCGACGCTTGATGGACAAGATTGTGACTCCCGACCCATACGCCTTGGTATCCACCACGCTGGTTTTGTTCTCGCGAGATTTCGAGGCTCACACGAAGCAACTTGGGAAAGTGGCGCGGAAATTGGACGAAAGCGGAGTGAAAGCCAACATTCCGCAGAGCTGTTTGTGTTCGAAGGCCATTAAGTGCTATGGGTTCATAGTTGGGAGCGATTCCCAAGAACCGGACCCGGATGCGTGGAAGTGTATTTTATCGATTGCCTGTCCGAAGACTAAGCAGCGACTGAGGACATTTCTGCAAATGGTAGAATGGTATCGAGAGCTGATTCCTAGCTACGATCAGGTCGTGGCGCCATTGCTGCTGCTTAGCAAAAGCAAAAGCGAGAATCTGCGTTACCCACCGGAAGCGTCGGAGGCATTTGGACACGTGAAGAGGCTTCTTATAAGGGAGATTGCCATGTCCGGGCCCGATTTCGAACTTCCTTTCTACGTCCAGTGTAACGTGAACTTCGAAATGATTGCGGGGCTACTTTACCAAGTCGACAGCGCGGGCACTCAACGTCCCGTAGCATACTACGTGAAAGATTTATCGAAATCCCAACAACAGTTTGCCGTAACTGAGCTCGAGTGCCTGGCAGTTGTGATGTGTCTGAAGGCGTTCCAGCCCTACATCGAGGACGAGAAATTCGTCGTGGTAACCGACAAATTCATTCTATCGTGGATACTGGCTGAAGATCAGTTACCATTGCGGCTTCTTCGATGGTGCATGGCGTTGCAGGTGTTTCACTTTACGATCCAGCAGAGGCAGCCGGCGCTCAGCTCCACCCGGAGTGTGTTCAATAAAGTTGATTCCGCATTGGTTATTGAAATCCAAAACATGTTGCGCAAAACGCAAGGCTCGGCGTGTCCCGCGTGTGAATTACTCGGGCAAAAAATCAAAACCTTCCCCCATGAACACTTGGACCATAAAGTTCACGAGGATTTGGTTTATTGTCGGCGTGAGTTCAATTGCGGGAATGCGTTGATCGATGAGCGGGTATGGAAGCTGTTTGTCAGCGAAAGTGTGGCAGGATTGCTGGCCCAACGCGTCCACATTGACCCGTTCGGACATCATCGAAGCAGACAGCAAATGGAAACTTATTTGGCTTCCGAGTTCTATTGGCCGGACATGTCGTCGGATGTGCAGAAAGTGGTGAGGACTTGTGACAAGTGTCGAAAGTTATGAAAATAAGCTTTTATTGAGTATATTGACAATATTGAAGAGATTTTTATGAAGAATTTGATATATTTTTACGAATTGTATATTTTGCGAGAACGCACTCTAACAGTGGATAAAATGGAAAGAAAAGAAAGAAAATTTCCGATGAATTCAGGCAGTTCTTGAGACAAATTACGATAATTCCCAATAGCGGAAAACATGAAAACATTTCAGGACATGTGAAAGTACCGGGAGAACCTCCCATATTTAAGCACGTTGAAGATGTTCATAAAGATTGAATTGGTGCTCAAACCAAATTTCTGTTCAAAAGAACACTCGCCAGCCTAGACAACGTAAAATAAATCTGGCTGGTTAGTCGATGTGATACTGAGGATGCTGGCCTTTGTGAAGTGAGCTTGATTTTGATCGAATAGCAGCGTCGATTTTAATAGTTTCAATGGCAATAAAGAGAAAAACATGAATTGAATCAATAATTGAGAGCTTCCTTAATGATACTCCCGTCCTATTCAATTTTCAGCAGATGAAGACCAACCCCGGCTGAGGTAAGTAATGGTGGGTCTATACCAAAAGCAAAAGCTATGCTGCGGTAGAGTTTGCATGGTTTATAAATGTTTCTAACTATCGGTATTTTGTAATCGGTCGTACTGGTGATTGAATCTAAGGTAATGAATGAATTCGGGTCCAAGATTAGAGAAACTATTCACGAAATAAAGCGCTTAACTGAATTGGCCTGCCATCAGTTACCGCACGATCTCGTCTTGGAGAGCTCGAACATAAATTGTTTGCACAACTAACGTTCGTTGCTTCGTTCCAGGGACTGAACGTCTGTGAGATAAACGAGGCGAAATGCTTGTTGGCTTCAAATTTCGATCGCATCAAATAATATTGGATATTTTTGATGAGCGACCATCGATGATTCAAGCAGTATTACACGGAGGCTGCAAATAGGGCCTGGTTACTTGAAGAAACCTGCAGGACAACCAGGCAAACTTGGCACGCACTGTGTTCAAAACGCACCAAGCGGTTTCTTAACACGAGCCGCGAAACCTTGAGTTCCATCGTATCTGTACTGACGGGGCACCGACTGATTGGCCGACACGCAAAAAGATTGGGTGACCCTTTCAATGATTTCTGCCGAAGTTGCAGATCGGAAGACGAGGAAGGAACAATTCAACACTTTCTGTGTGAATGCCCAGCACTTTCCAGGGAACACATGCAAATCTTAGGCTCAGCTTTCCTGGACAGCCTCACGGAAGTATCTGATTTAAATATCAGCTGCATAGCCAACTTCATACGAGAATCTAAATGGTTCTCGTCATCCTGTAGGTTCTAGAGCCGTCTCAATCTTTTGTGGTATCAAAATGGGCCTATAGCAGTGGCGAGGGGTGAAAAATTACTGTGGGTAAGCCGATGATTTTCTAGCATCAATTTTCATAGCTGATTCGCAAGCCGGGAACGCTACCGGCTTTTTGATTTGTTTCCATATCCTATTGAGGAAAACCGAGCTGCCATGCCAACAAACGGGAGTTGAATGCCCACGGCACCTTAAATTATTGATGAATTCGAGACTCGGAAAGCTTTGCTGCAACTCTTACAGATGTTGATCGCTTTGCTGGCTATTATGGAACTATGAGGATGTGTAGAATGAAGAGAATGGAGTATGATGGAATAAAGACTGAGATCAAGTGGAACGATTGTGCATGTTTACAGTGATGCATGCAAGTAAATAAACACTTTATTCCCTTATAAAACTGAAGTGACATTTTTGGAACAAATTTGGAAAGGGAAGCCGATGGGAATTGGCCTATAGTTGCGGCCTCGCCACTGGCCTATAGTTGCCTAAGTGAGCCATCTTTGGATAAAGTAGGCTGCCACTACAACCAACCACCATCGATTAGCTGAAACCAAAAAAAAACCTAGATAATGAAATACTACTTTTATGGATTACATTATTTATTTAACAATAATTAAAAATTTAAGAACAAAAATCAATGGACGTTACTCTCACTAGAACCCTTTAAATTAAATACAATATGCGTTGAAAATTCCATTTCAACGTATAAAATTCTAAACTAAACTAAATCCAGTTTAGATTTTCTTCGCCTTTTTCTTTTTGATGGAGTTAATGCCCTCTGCCAGTTCCTCGATCTCTTTATAGTTGATTGCTTCCGTGTGGCGACTGTCCTTCTTTTTGTTCTGTTTCTGCATCAGGTCATTCGCGACGGAGCTCAGGCGACTCCACACAAAGTTCAAGAAGTCCATCGCCAAGTCTTGCTTGAAGAATGCAATCGCGACGAGGGCAACCAAAACGAGCGCCGATATTGAGTTTTGGTTCAAGTCACCGTCGCCGGTCTTTATTTCCGGCTTGAAATCAAATTTCACAAACACCGAACTCGTATTAGCAATGAACGAGGCGGATTGCAGACTGTACTTGAACATTTTATCCGACATGCTGGTCTTCATCTCGACGTAGTATACTTTGCCGTCCATCGGAATCGTGGGGAAGAAGACCAGTGTCCCTGGATTGTAGCTTGATTTCGGGTTAAGCGGGCCTTCGACCTTCTGCGAGAAGAGCGGACTGTCGGCATTTCCCTTGCGGTACATTTCCAGGGTTAGCGTCTTGTAATAGTCGTTAGACGATGCCGTGACGCGCGCTTTCACATCAACGAATCCATACGGACTGATTGCTATCAAGTTGACACCGTGAACATCTTCTTCGACGACGGATATCATTCGATGCGAGGGAATGGAGCGCTCCACGTTCGCATTCACCTCTCCGTCTTTGGTCCGTACCATGTAGGTGCAGGCGGGCTTCAAAGCGCGAATGCGATATTGGCCATTAGCCGCGCTTGTCGACTCCTCCTGATGATGATGGCACTCCTCGTTCGATATCGCCTCGACCACCACGTTTGAGAACGGATCGCCGTTGAGCGAGGTTATTGTCCCAAATACGGAGTAGGCCACACGTTCGCCACTACAAGAAACAATATTTTTAAATCATTTTTTTATGCAAGAACACCGATGCCACCAGTTTTCGTGGCTTATTTAAACTGAATTGAAATTATACAATTGCTTCACTGACCTTAGCTCCACATTGATTGTCTGGCCGTCCCTAACTTCGATCATCTTCGAATTCGGATTGAATCTGTACTCCTTCATCATCGGCCGCAGATAATATTGGCTTGGGGACAGCGAGTGGAAGTTTATCACTCCGTCGTCGCCAGTCACTAAGTTCTTCCTGTAGCTTTCCGATCCGGAGAGTGAGAGCAGCACGCCTGATAGTTTGTTTCCGTTTTTGCCGTCCTTCACGGTCACGACTATCTCACAGAGTTTGTGCGCGTTGAAAACATTTTTGGCTCGGTCATAGTCCGAAAAGACGTACGATTCCTTTTCAGCCTCGAGCTCCACCTGCAGCGAGGAATCAATTGGGTTGAACTTGAACATCCCGCTGGCCGACGATGTTGTCTCCATTGGCGGCATTTCAGGGTTGCTCGGAAACCTCAAAGTGACCTTGGCTCCACCGATTGGCGGGACGACCTTTCCTTCGATTATCAGCCCTTGCGTCGCCACAAAACTCACGGCAATGTCGATGCAATCTTTGGCGCCAGTCACTTCCTTCGATTCTGGCTGGAAAAGCATTACTCTGCTCTGTGGTGTGGCCGTGATGGTTTCGTCCGTTTCCAGGTAGGTGTCGTAACGATAAGAATAGAACCCATCGACTTTGCTCGCCTCCAAAGTCAATGTGACGATCTCCTTCGCACCCTTTCGTTCTATTTGCATCTTGTACGGCTCGCTGCTGCGTTCAGCGGCTAAGACTCGCATTCCTGTTTTGTGGGCTACAGCGTGTATCATAACGGGGTTGGAGTCGGCCGTGGAAAAGCTTTTCGCCAAGGTTCTGTCGTACGTGTGACATCCTTGAATCTCCATGTTGTATTCTCCTGCCTTGCCTACGCAGAATGCATTCACGCCAGACATTAGATCGATCCTTGTAAGGTTTCCTCGAGGCGAAGTAGAACTGTATTGCATTTGCGCTTTGTGGCTGGAAATAACAGAAATTTCATATCCTGTGTGGATGAATGGAGCGACTTGTTCTTGCGTCGACTTAATATTGATTTCCTTGGATGTGCTCTCCCAGCAGAGTTTCATTTGGGGAATGGTAACCTTGTAGTTGCCCGGCAGGATGTTTTCGAAAGTGTAAACTCCTCCTGATCGCAAATAATAATATTCAGGTTAACATTTCACACTATTGTGCGTAAAATAAGAAGAAATATAGAGTGGATCTAGAGACATGCATAACATCTGCCTAATAGATGACCCGAGTTCAATAGTTTGGAAAATACCTTTCGACTTCGCAACAAAATTTTGTCCTGTGCTGCGTCCGTTTCCGTCTACCGCGTGCAGCGTCGCAGCCACATTCAAACACTCGTCCGGACTATCGGGCAAGCATTTTATCTGGCCGGACACGGTGGCCTTCAATTGTGAAAACACTATTCCTGACAACGGCGACGAACTGACTTCAATATTCTGCGATAGTGGGAAGAGTCTGGAAAGCGAATAATGAACTTTGGTGGAGGTCATTGAACACAAACCGCTTCGTATTTACTGTATTCCGTTTGCCTTGTCTTCCTCGGAGGTGAGCACGCTGATTGAGTACTTGCCGGGCGGCAAATATTTGCACCAATGCGCGCTTTCTCCAGTCGTTTTCACTTCGGCATAGAAGGAAGGGGACCCGCCTTTAATGCCGATTGTGTGGGGATGTTCGGAGATCACTTCGCCGCAAACTTTCACCGCTGACACAGTAACGTCGGGCAGCGTTGGATTCGACATTACCAGTTTTATCGTCTCTTCTTTGAACTCCAAGTCGTCTAGAATGAATTGAGGCGTTAATGAGGACTCTGGATTATGTAGGCTACAAGCACACCTGCCTCAACTTCCAGCACGTACGTTCCACCAATCATATTTTCAAGTGTGTAGCTTCCATCGCTGTTCGTTTTCGTGACACGCTTCCGATTGATGTTGATTATCGCATTTGGGACCCCTTTGCCGCCACTGTTATGCAGAACTCTACCGCTCACACTAAATCCAGTTATCTAAGACCATTTTTAGGCATGAGTGGCTGAAAGGACAACAACTATGCAATGAGCTCACCTCAAAAGATTCCTTCAGGACCACGGTGTCCCGCCCTACATTGAACTCAATGGACTCGGGGTGAATGTGCAGTTTCATACTTTTGTTGGTGATCGCCGGTCGCATCAAATATTTGCCTGGCGCGATTCCCCGGAACACGAATTCACCATTCCGATCTAGCATCGAGTAGCAAATTGGATTCTGCTCGAAGTTGGCATTGCCTGACAGAATTTGCGGTAGGTTTTCTTTGGAGCAATCGGATTGCAGGTTTTGCTGTTGAACAAATTAACTCATTAAGCCCTGCTGTATTGTTTCTACGACTGCTGGGAACTTACGCCTTTCTGCTTGAACAAAACCACGCCCACGTGACTTGCGACTTGTCCGTTGCTTACAAATTTCCCGCGAACATCGAATCCCGACACCACTAACGAGTTCTCGGGCAATTCTGTGTTTCCGGTCGACACTAAAACAGTATATTCGGCCTTTGAGAAGTGCCATTTGTCGTGTGAGGCTCGAATGTGGTATTTGCCCGGGATGATTGGCGTAAAGGAGAAGATTCCGTTGATGTCGCTGACCGTTTTCCGTGTATCGCGACCGTCCTCCGATTCCAAGCTGACTGCAACGTCTTTCGCGCCGCCCACTTGTCCGGCGAGCGCAATCTTGCCCGTGATCCCGAATCCTTTGAATTGGAAGTTCACATCCTTCCCTTGGCTGCACACATCGGTTTTGCCGTCGAAGTTCAAATCGACCGCCTCCGGCTCGAAACTCCAGCCGGGCGGTGGTGAGATTTTTAGAATGTACTCTCCTTTATCGTAGATAGGAATGAAGTAGTAGCCGTTGGAAGGGGAGCAATCAGTCTTGTCTTTTAAGCTGCCTTGCTTGGTTAGTCTACAACGAGTTAGAGAGAAAAGAATTCAGACGATTGCTGATATTGCTATGAAAGGTCTATCCCCTTCGTTCGTTGGAAAATTCCACTCTGCAGATTTCATTCATAAATTGCACGCTAATTAGATTTCTTCAGTTTCTCATTAGGTTCCCTGAGCATGTCGACCTCGATTCAATTTTCTACTCACAATTTGATCTCAACTTTCGAAAAGTCTATGTCAGCATGGCTCTTGATGAATCCACCGCATCCTAGAATCTCATCGGCGTTTCCAAAGCTCACAAATATCGATAGTAATCCTAGAAAAACAAGTAGTAATGTCTGGTTAACCTCCATTTCCTCTACCGAAAATTGGACGTGACATGCACGGCTGTCAAGTAAAGTCCGGCAGTTTTGACATTTGTCAAATGGCAAAAGAGAAGGGAATAGCTTTGAACGGACCCGCTTTTCATTCAACTTTGAACGGATTTGAATCGCATGCCGTTCCTGGAAAGCACATAATTGGATCGTGGAAAGAAGAGTGTATACTCGCATGTGATATTGAGTAACTCTATATTTTAAAAAACTGCTTTGCTTGTGCATTCAATTTACTCCATTTTATAAATTTGGACATATTGTTCACGTTGTGGCTACATCATGAGAGAGAACAATAGAAAACAAGCCGCGAGGTGCGACCCTTGAGGTCCACACGATCAACTTCCCAGTAATATCTACATAAACATTAAAAACATTAAACACAATAATAGTTTTGAAAATAATACTACTTTAAGTAATAATAAGCAGTAACGGAAGCGTCCATTGATTACGTAAGGTTTTTGGTGGATGTGGGGATTGCATATTCACGCGGATCAATCGTTGGGGGCCTTTTCTACGTTATTTGTTATTTTCATATCCATGCTTGAAGGACAAAAGAACGCTAGCAAAAATGAATGCAGTTTTTGTTATTACGCCCACTGAAGAGATTTTGTCGCGTGATGGACATTTTGAATAGTTGCCATCACTTCCGCATAATCACTGAATTTATATTTTTGCACGATTTTACATCAATGAGATTAATAATTATTTTTATTTTCAGTTGGTCTTGAAAAATATTGAATATGCAGTCAAAAATAGGTCCAATTGCATGTAAAAAGTAAAATGTATTACACATGATGATGGAGGAAGTAATTTAAATCTTACAATTACTAAAGGATAAATCTACTAAAAACTACATTTTTTTCTTTGACGAAAGATTTTTGAAGCATATGATCTTGCAAAGTATTGACTACAAAACATTTTACCATTCAAAGTGTTGAGTACCAAAAATGCAAATTTGATTGAAATTTTGTTGTTTTTCAAAATTTAAGTGGTTTTTTTATTAAAATTAAAACACTGTTAAAACTAATAAAAATCTGCTCAAATTATGCAAATATTATAAAACTTTGATTGAATTTACAATAACGTCTTTAGAATAAAAGATATTGAGTAATATAATTCGTATGAACCCTCTTTAAATGGTAAATATAAATGATTTATTATTTCTAATTTGATTTTTTTCATAATCATGGAAAAAAGTTTTGCTGAGTTTTCTTCAAAAACTGATAAGAATGTATAAATTTTATAAACATTTATTACTTTGCTGTGCAAATCAGGTTAAAAAATATTTTTTTATATGAACAAACCCCTAATTTTTCGCATTTTCGTTTATTAAATTAAAAAACTGCTGAAACGATATTTTTATAATGGTAAAAACATCACAAAAATGTTAATACACGTACACCTTAATTATGCAAATATTATGTCTGGTTCGTGGGATACAGTGAATGACAGAAATTACCTTGAAGGTCATGATGACTGTTAATGATATTTTATTTTTAATTTAATATTTTTTTTAAATGAGCAAAAATTTCGAAATGTTTTTACAAACACTGTTTGGAGTATATAATTTTTACAGGTATTGATTACTGTGTTTCGCAAATCAGGTTAAAAATTTATTGTTTATGGAAAAAACCTAATTTTTTTGCACTTTGTGGCTCCAATGGCTCCAATCTTTTTTTTGGAAAATTTGCTAGAATCGCACAAATGTTAATACACGTCGATTGACACTTTAACGATGCAAATTCTATGTTTGGTTCACGAGATAGAACGCATGACAGAAATGACCGAAAGGGCCCAATAACTAACTCACAGTGTATACAATATACAGTGGGAAAACTCTAGGTGGTGAAATGAAATACACTGAGCTTTAAAACTAAATTTAAGAGAGCATTAAGAGAAATTTAACGGAGATCCCAGCGAAACAACTATAGGAAATACAGGTGTAAAGCAGAGCAAAGCATATGCTCGTGCTTGAAGCTTGAAGCTTTTGGTAGTTCCACGGAGCTACCCGGCGTTGAAAATTGATAGTCCACTTCACAGTATAGGTAGACCCAGTATGCAATCGAAGCCCAAAAGCTCGTATTTTCCTTCCAAGAAATGGCGCCATGTGCTTGCAAAAGCTGAAGAATGCAAAGCACTGCCAGATTTGCAGAGGCACAAAGCACTTTCGCGGACTTCATCGTTCACTTCGACACATGAGACATTTTTTCAGTCATTTTGGCTTTTTACTCTTAATCAATTTGTCAAAAGCAAATGAAATTTGTGTCAGCGAAGACGTTTCACCATTGTAATTCAATGAACCGAAGTTCCTAACGGCGTTTTTCACGCCTAGCATTAAACGTGCATATACGAGCTCTGGCAGTGCCCCCACCAGTAGATAGCTGCCATTTTGTCATAAATGGCAGCAAACCATTGAAGTTTTCTTACTTCAATGCAGCCAACATATGCTAAATGTAAACAAACATATGCTAAAAGTAAACAAACATTTGACGTTTGTCCCGTAGAACCGCGGGCCGTGCTTGATAGTGCGCCTATATATGAAACATTACCTACTGGGTGTACCTATACTGTGGTCCACTTTTTACTCTAAGTTTAACGACTAGTGTATTCATAGACTATGAACTAACCAGCTCTAAAAATTGCAAAGACTGACACCTCAACGAAGTCGATACGACTTTGTTTACGTGGGTTATGCTCGTAGAAAAAACTGTCCACGAACTTACGTACGTAAGTCCACATAAACACACACAGACATCTCTCTTTCTAAAAACACTTTATATATATTCTATAGACCTCAAAACGTAAAGAAATGTTGAAAATTTCAATTTCAATTTTCCACGCGATTACAAGAACTTCCCGTATACTGAGAAGTGAAAAATTTGGACATTAGAATAGTATAAAATGGTTTTAAGAGTGTGCGCGTTTTTGGTCCCTGGCCGCATGGCATCGATTGTGTATCCCCTCTTTCTAAAATGCCGGTTTCTACACTTTTCAAGGTGTCAACTGTGGCGCCCTCTATAAAATAGTTTTATAACGAAAATCAAAAAAAAAATTATTTGTACTTCCAAAAGATAGACGTATTGTTGAAATAAATTGCATGTTCATATTCAATGAAAAAAATTCATAAAAATTTATTATATTTTGCCATTCTAATGTGTGTACCTTAAGCGAAAGTATCGATAGTAACGATGTTTCTAATGCAATAAAACATTGGCAAAAATTAAACTTGTAGTTAATATTTTCAGTTTTAAATATGTAGTAGTAGTAAGTCAAAATTTTTTAATCAAAATTTCTGACAATATGCTCCAAAACTTAGGATTGTTTCGTTTTGATACACATACATGCATGGATTCGATGCCATTAATAGACGTGCTAAACTGACGAATCCGTTACAATCCAGAATTGCTGTCGGTGGACTCAAACGATAAATAATAGATTGCTATAATTTTCTAAAAGTGAAGGATGCGATTTTTGAATCGTAATAGCGAAAGCTGATAAAGGATTTGAAGTTTCATGATATACTACGTTGTGAAAATCTATTTTATGGTTAACTGAAATTTTACGATTAACAGGATTTCGACATATCAATGTAAACTGTTAAACTTTCTTTGACTAAATTATTGACTATTTATTTGAAATGAGTTATAATCGGTAGGTGAAAAGCAGTTAAGGTAATAATCTCAATAAAACACGAGTTTAAACGTAATTGAAAAGAAATTGGTATGCATCTAATAAATTGATAAACGAAAAAGAAAGCATCTAATATCAAGGTCGTGCACTTTCCGGGAGCATGTGCGGCCTTGACTTATAGCGCTAATTTAATTTGCAGTCAACCATACTTGCAATTACCAGCAATCGCATGCGAGTTGCCCTGCAAAGCACGTCTTGGTAACCGTTTATTAATTGTCTGTACTGTACAATCTATCTATATACATATGTGCATTTCGAGTATCTTAAAGTCACTACAAAGTCATCGGAGAACAAGTGGCATCCTATACATGATATCGCTTGATCCGAACATTAACAGCAATCATGGGCTGCAGTTAATCATTGGCGATGGATGATCGCAAGAGCCGACAACCACGTCTGGTTATGCCGATCCAAAGGAAAAAAGATCTAATGCACGGTCAATTTAATCTCATAAATGCATATCGGCACCCAGGACACGAGTACTGGGCAAGGTTTATCCATTTTCCAGGCTGTTTATTAGCCTTGTATAACATTGAAACTGTTTGCAACTCTTCGAACAGAAGCTTCTGCTTCAATCGGGAGGAAGTCAAGGATGTCACGTGGAGATAACTTTTACCAAAGGTAAATTGGAACACCTGATGCAGTGACTAGCAAATATGAAGCAGGATGGCTAACAATTGGGCATTCCTCCCATTTGTAGATATATTGAGATCTCCCAAGCATATTTCGTTTGCAATCAAAGGAATGCTGATCTTGCTTTTTGGCTAGGTTAAGAGAAATTTGTTTTTGGATCAAATCCTTCATCCGCATTACCCATAATTTTTCCATTCCATGCATGGGTCCTTGGGTTTTTATAATAATTATATGCATATATATGTAGATGAATGAAAAACTCTAAGGTCATGAGCTACGTCTTCCATTTTTCTTCAATTAAATTTCAGGAAAATCCCCGCCTTTGTTTTATTCATTTAATAAGTGCAGATATGAAAGAGATGTACACTAACATTGTACACTGTTCCTAATTTAATTGTACTTTCAATATCGTTTCTAAATACACTGGATACGTATTGTATACCCGACGCACCATATGCCGGCCTTGAAGCATTCCACCGCACTTTATATTTAACGATAACTTGAACCGCTTTTCGCAGTTTAGACTCAAATCTTACTGTTATATTCACCGTGAACCCATTTGCTTTTATATTGCGATGGAAAAGGCTTCGAACTCTCCACTGATAGAGGGCTTGGGCGTCCCCTAGTAGCCACTCGATTAGTCGAAAGAATAGTCGGGGAGGCTTCCAGCTTGTCCTGAATGTAATTTATGACTTGGAAAAACTAAGAACCACGACTTATGGATTTGTTGATTTTATGGCTCAGTTTTGTGTTATAACATACTTGCGGTGGAGATCTTATGACAATTTGTTTTCATGATGTACATGAGGGCAATTTTAGTATTTCAAGAAAATGTTCTGAAACATGAGTGGCATATGAAATTAAAGAAGCTTGAGGTTTGCTACATATGGAAAATAAACAGTTCCTAACTGATTGGTTAATTTCATAACAGAAAATTCTACTGTATCGAAACACAACCTATCTAAAGAAGCAGCAGTGGATTCAAATAACAGCACAACACTAAGCAGTTTAGTAGAGTTTCTTCGTTGAAACTATAAATCACACCAGGTAAAATAGGTAAGGTATTAATGCTCGAAAAAAGGATTCCACATTCATTGATACCGGCGAACATTATCGACATTTGTAAATCCCAACAACATGTACCATTAAGGGGGTTATAAGTTTTATAAACCCAAAAAAACTGACCTATTTTTAAGAATTCATTACAAGGCCCCTGGAGTAGATATCAATGTAATTCTTGTTGGGTTCAATAGATAGAATATCAAAGCGTACTAAAAAAATTGTTATTATTTTATTGAATTATTATTATTATTTTACACAATATGGTAGCATTCTCCTAGCCATATAAAAATGCATATTAAACGATGACAATGATCCTGAAGGGACAAATGGTCTGAAACAAAAAAAAATCAAAAAAGGATTCAGTTTGAATTGGTAGTGGCTATCGTTTGAACCAAAATTATAAAGTTATATACAATATTAACAAAATGGCGGACAGTTACAAATAATTTTCCAAAATTCGATTTTTTTTTGTGATTTCCAGGATTAAAAAAATAGAAAAAATCAACATTTTGAAACGCCCGTGATTCACACGATAATTATACATGTGCTCGATAAATGGTAAAAATTTCAGAAGGATTGATTTTGCGTTCAAATCTCTTCAACAAAAACTGCATTCATTTTTGCTAGCGCTCTTTTGTCCTTCAAGCATCGATATGAAAATTACAAATAACGTAGAAAAGGCTTTGTATGTGAGTCCCCCCTCCGATTGATCCGAGTGAATATTTGATCAACACCTAATCCACCAAAATCCTTCCGTAATCAATGGACGCTCCCGTAGATGATACGATTAATATTAAGTCGTTCCAATTACTGTTAAAAGAGGTACATTATTATTATTTAAAGTAGTATTATTTGCATAATTATTATGTGTTAAATATTTTTAATATTTATGTACATATGGTGAATATTACTGGGAAGTTAACCGTGTTGACCTCAAAGGTCGCACCTCGCGGATGGTTTTTTTAATTTCCCGTCTTCCTAACAAGTCTAAAAATCACTTCCCAGATCAATTTTACGGTTTCATATGATTTCTGGAAATAGGTAAAATAATCATTTTTTTTATCTTCTCATGGGGCCGTGACTGCCGCTAACTTTTTATGGCATAGTAGTAGGGAAGCTCTCCTTTTTCGATCCACATTACTCCCATCCCTTCGGGGGTGGGGGCCATAAACTTAAACTTTACCAAAAATTCAATGATTTTTTCAACGAAAAATTATATTGTTCTTTTATATTTCAATTTATAAGTAACCTGTGTATGAATCATTCCTACCACTCGCATATCAGTGTGCATTCAAATAGAGATATCAATCCACAGCACCACTTAATTATGTATCCTGGCATATCCAGTACAGCACTTGCCGATATCTTGATTAAAATAATACAAGATCACTTTCTTGTACGAGTAGAAGCTTTCCTCGGATGTCGCAAATCGCGATCGTTCAGCGTCTTGTTGGTTTCTTCGGGCACTTAGCTGTTCTGAGAGCAACCCAGCCAAATCAGTGTTGTTCACGCAGCTCTCAAACAAGCACGTCCGAGAAATCTTGTCCCAAAACGGAAGAACTAGAGTACTGGTGGCGGAACATTCTGTCCGATCTTCCCATTCCATTCAGAATAACATTTAGCAAAAGTGTAGAAGCAAGAAATAATATTGGCGGTGATCAAGTTTATTTGTTTAAAAAAATAATATAACAATTTATTCGTACAAATCTACGTTGGTGTTAAAATATTTAGGTATTCAAATAATCACTCGATTTGTTGGGAATATTAATAGACAGTGAAATGCGATTTGTTAGTGACGTATTTATAGTTGAATTTAAATTTTAATTTGTTTCGTGGTTATTTGTGATTTATTTCGGTCGGCGATAAGATTCACAATTAATCGGACATCTATAAATTGTTAATTTTTGACGTGATGACCGTGGAAACGCTGAAGCCATTTATCAAGCCTTCCGTGGAATCTGCGGAGCTGAAGCGCCAAAATGGCACCAAGACAGCACTTGTATGCCACTCCGTGGTGTTGTCGATTTTTTACGTTGGACTGCTCGGATTTGTTGTAAGTGTTGATGAATTATCTGATCTATTGTATTATTGTAAAATTGGTTGTCGATGAACTTTTGCCTGTTAACCTAATGATACGATCGAAATAAAGCATGCCTTCTTAAAATTAAGTATTTTCCGCAACAAATCGGAACTTTTCTGAATTAAGTTTTATAGTTTGATTCATTAGAACATTTCTACATTCGGAAGAATGCAAATTCCTAAATTGACGTGAAAATGCAACGTATACGACATTATGTATCTTCCATATATTTTTTGCGTCTATTATTGGTTTTAACTTCTCTTGCATCCTTTTTTAAAAAAAATTGATAATTATTAACCTCTGCAATAGTTGTTACGAATGGGTCAGCTTTCATTCTGCACGGCAGCACATCAATACACATTATTATCTTTGGGACGCATAATTTGAATTGCATGATCCAACTTTTATCAGGTAATCAATGAGGATTTTCCCAAATTTATACAACATGTGTGTACACAATGAAAACACATATATGGTGTTAGCTTGCGTAGTACAATTACACTCCCCCGTTCCCATAATCCGAAAAATTAAACAAGCCGTGAGGTGCAACCCATGAGGTCCACACGGTCAACTTCCCAGTAATATCTACATAGATATTAAAAATATTAAACACAATAATAGTTATGGAAATAATACTACTTTAAATAATAATAATGTACCTCTCATAACAGTAACTGGAATGACTTAATATTAATCGTATCATCTACGGGAGCGTCAATTGATTACGTAAGGATTTTGGTGGATTGGTTTGATTGATTATTCACGCGGATCAATCGGAGGGGGGACAGGTTACAAAGCAGTTTTTTCATTAAAGTTAAACATGGTGCTGTGAAGACTGTTGAAAATCTGCTCAAATTTTGCAAATATTAATAAACTTTGATTGACTATACAACAATGTCTTTAGAATAAGAGATTTAAGGTATAATGATTCGAATGAACCCGTTTTACATGGTGACTTTGAATGATTTTATATTTTTAATTTAATTTTTTTTTGTAATCATGAGAAAAGTTTTTGCTGGTTTCTCTACAAAAATTGAACAAAAGTTTATAAATTCTATAAACATTTATTATTATGATGTGCAAATCAGGTTAAAAATGATTTTTTTTTTATGAAAAAACATTACTTTTCCAATTTTTTTTAATAAATCAAAAAAAACCTTTTACGATTTTTTTAAAATATAAGAACATCATAAAAATGTTAATACCCGTCGATTGACACCTTAATGATCGGAAGATTATATTTGGTTCTCGAGATATAATGAATGACGTAAATGACCTTGAACGTTTAATGATTTTTTATTTTTTATTTAATTTTTTTCTTTATCATGAAAAAAACTTTTGCTGGTTTTTTTACAAAAACTATTTGGAGTATATGAATTATATAAACATTGATTACTTAGGTTTGAAAATCAGGTTAAAAATTTTGTGTTTTTGAAAAAAAACCAAATTTTTTGCACTTTTTTTAAAAAAATTAAAAAACGGCTCCAAGAATTTTTTTAAAAATTCGACAGAATCATATAAATGTTAATACGCGTCCATTGACACCTTAATAATGAAAATCGCATGTTTGGTTCGTGAGATATAGCGCATAACATGGTTGACCTTCAAAGGGTGAAAACAGCAAACCTCCCCTACCGAAGTGTCCCAAAAACTAATCAGCTGTTAAAATTGCAAAGACGCTTCGATTGACACCTTAACGAAGTCGATACGACTTTGTTTACGTGAGTTATGCTCGTAGAAAAACTGCCCGCGGACGTACGTACGTACGTACATACACTCACACACACACATACATACTTCTTTCTAAAAACACTTTATATATACTCTATAGACCTCAAAACGTAAAGTTGAAAATTTCAATTTCGATTTTCGAGGCGATTACAAGAACTTCCCATATACTGAGAAGTTAAAAAAATTGTTAGAAACGATTTTTATGATATTTTTCAATACGAATTAATAGTAAAATAAAAGGATAAATGGAACTACGTGCGCATTGCACGTTTAGAAATTGTCTTCCTAGAAATATTAGAACCGTTCTCGCACCAAAATGATGGTCTATAGTACAAGTCCTTTGTGGTTTATGAATAACTGACGTAAATAAATATAAGAAATGCATTTCTTTTCAACCCGCGAATGGTGACGCATATGTCTGTGAGACCGGCTTCGTAGAAAAATATGTGTATGAAAATAACATAATTTTTTAGTGCTGCAGGGGAATTTTATTATTATTAATAAACGTGGTGTGATGTAATAATTTTTTGTGTTTTATTGTACTTTAACCTTGTATTTTTTAAGTTCAATTTGCTACATTTACAGAAATTGTGTTATTTTGGATTGATTTTCACTCAAAAATTTCGGTCTCTGAGACCGACGTCACCAACTATGTAAGATAATTTTGCGTCACCACTGGCGGGTTAAAACTTATGAAGTATATGTCTTACTACTTGCGAAACAGGCTTCACTCCACAGCTCGCAATTTAGTGATAGACTTTGGTTATGGTTTAGTAATACACTTTCGCATGGTTTAGCTGTTGGTACTAGTATACTTTCCGCATATTTAAGCTAGCTTACTAGCACACTTTCAGCACGTAGGGTACAACCTGTCTCTATCGAACGCCGTGAAGAAATGACTGAAAGTGTATGTCTTATTACTAACTTATTTGTTAACCTGTTCTTCGCGATAATAGTTGAAACAACTCGACATAATCCAATCGTCTTCATTTCATTTGTACCTCATGGCTCAGCAGATACTCTGATTCCATCAACAATTGTTGGTAACGCATCATCTGCATGTTTCCGATAGCTGCGTGGCATTCCTTCCTAGCGTCGGTAGTTGCCACCACAATGTCATTTGGGTGAAATGCAATCTCTTACATTGCTTCCAACCCCCGAAGAATGTGAACATTATTTATTTTTCTTAATTACTTGTGACCTTGCAGGCGCGTAGGTGCTGATAGGGAACACGAGCAATCGAAAGGTGAGGCAACAGTGAAACAAATACAAAACAAAGTCCAATAAGGCGAACTCATCTTCGATATCAGTGAAACATTTAAAAAACATAAAAATTAGTTTATTTCAATTGCTCGAGAACTGCTGCGCCACGATATAATCTGCGCACGTATCTTCTTCGATGCGCATTAGAAACTTTTTGTACAATATTTACTTCCTTCGAACTGATAACAGGACGACCAACAAAGCGACAATTGTGCCGATAGGTGGTGGTACCTTTGTTTGGGTTCGAACTATCAACATAAGCCGCTACGGAATAAGTGTGCTCCATGCTCAATTTGTATCTTAATTGCTGTTATCTTTAGATGTTTAATGGTAGGCAGACTGGGCAAGTAGAGGAACGGGACATCGGTCGACATGTCGGATACTCATCGAAATTTGAGTGGTTGTAAAAGCATACATTGTTTGTGCGATAATCAAACATCTTCAGGAGGAGATACTTCTTCGATGCAAACTACAGATAAATACGTAGTGCCTTGCGTTTGAAATTGCCAAGGAACCAATTTGAGCCAAAGAGCCACCAGCCATTGCTACTGCCCTGTGTTCATTAAACTATTTGAAGGAAGCCGTGGAATATCATCGGTTTGTAAAGGAATGTATACAAACATCGATTTCGAGTTTTACGTTTAACGACTTTGCTCTGAAAATTTCTGATAATCAAAGTTTGGAAGCGTGGAAACAGGAGATAATTTATTGCCCGCACTATCATTGTAATTTAATGAATCGTAATCGAAATTTGGGTTACGTACGTACATATGTAACGTATGTCGTGCATGCATGCGTACATATGTTAATTTTAATTTTCTTTCCAAAAGATAGTACACTATCAAGCATGATTTCGCCATTTGTTTTTGACCAATTTCAAGAATAAGAGCTAATGCTTGAATTGTGGTTTTCTCGTTTCTATTTGTTTATTACTGAAAACTCGTCTTGTATGAATATTTACCATATATAAAAATATTTTTAGACGAGTTTCAAGTCCATTTCGAAGAACATATTTTATTCATTCCTGACCTCTTTAAATATGGGTTCGAGCCGTAATGTGAGCACCAGTTACATAAATCTGTAAAATGTATGAGTGTGCGTCATGTAAAAATGTAGAGGATTTCGAAATTTCCAAAGAAATATGAACGGTGATATTAAAATAAATTAAATTTCATAAAAGGTTCTTCCATAATTTGATGAATATTACATAGGATTATTAAAACATAAACTTAAATTTGCATGAGGAAAATTCTATTTTATTCATTTATATGACCACTTCGGTACCTTAAAATCACTACCGGCATTAAGGCTCTGCTTGTAAAGAATATAATAGAGGTATGAACGATGGTTTCCTTAATATTTGGGCTGAATTAATATATTTTCTGAAAACTAGTAGATATTGGCATTGAAAATAATTCCAATTATTTTTTGGAAAACTCGGAACAGTAAAGGATATCAGCCTTTCTTTTTTCAGAGCGCTCCTACGCTAGGTCTGGTTTTGATAGAAATAAACAAACATGGATGAGTTAATCGCTTTTTAAGGGGGAAGGGGGGGGGGTATGATAAATTCTTGATTTTTAAAGCATAATTTTAGGATTTTTTCGGCAATATGGTAAAGGTTAGTTCAGTTACTGTAAAAATATACCAAAGTACATATATTAAACAGTATCCAATAATTTTTTTATTGAAAACTGAGCCAGTGACACTACATCCAAATAGACGTCCCAAAATATAGTAAATTGCCGTGAAACACATAACTAATAGCTGGATCATCTGCAAACCAAAAAAACCAAAAAAATTCTGTTAGTTAATGAGTTTCTTAAGATAACGCTTCCGAGTTTTTTCATTTATTTTGTTTATTTAATTTTTGATGTAATTTTGAAGCCAAAAAAACGAAAAAGAAGAAAATTTATTTTCACAATTGTGGGTTTTAATCGGAAAAATTCCTATTTAAAAATTTTTAGTCTAAAAATAAAATATCTCGACAGTGGTACCTTGTAAAATGTTTACAGAATATGTGTTCAAAATTTCAAAAGGATCGTTTTTTTTGAGTTCCGTGTCTCACCGACTTAAAAAATAAAAAGTCTCAGAAAACGCGTTTGAATTTTTTTTTGGAAAAAAGTGAATTTTGTCTCTACTTACACATAATCGTCAATACCGGGTCCATAAAGTGTAAGGCTATCAAGTATGTCTAGAGCATGTTTTTGTTGTTTTCTTCGAAGGACTTGACCAGCTTTGCCAAAGAAAAATTTTATATAGGCCCGCATTTTTTCTACCGATCTTAAGATGCCATATTTAAAGACGTGACATTGCAACGAAAATTCAATTTTCTCGATATTTTTTCGTGGAAGTAATTTTAAAAAACTACAATTATTTTATTTTATTATTTTATTTAATTTATTTAAAATCAAAAAAACTTCAAAATGTCGCCATTTTGTATGCAGCATTTAAAGAAAACATCCTTAACTGGGCACCGAGCTTGCCAAGTTAATATATAGAAAAAAGGATCCTTTAACTTTCTATAAAAATTCAAGTAGCTGATGTCCTCTAAAGTAAAATGTGAATGTATATTGGATAATTCCGCTTTCTCTTCTCTTTCACCAAATCAAAAATGTCAATTGGTTTAGTTACGGCAATCAAACTTTTGTTTAAACGCTTTGTAAAGAAATAAACCTTAAGAACAAGTTTTAAAGTGTAAATTTTTTTCAAAAAATGGAAGACATTATGTTTAAAGTTCTTAGGTGAATTGAGAATTAACTCCATTTGCACGTAAAAATGGGTACCCGGGTCTCAACACATGTGTGAAGGGGTGAACCTAGAAACGATTTGATTGAGATGTAAATTAAATACTGGTTTATCAAAACAAATATTAATAATAATATTAATTTGAGGTCATACATGAAGTAGATTATTATTAACGCTATTTCTTTATATCTGAGAAATTCGTATTGTTTCAGAAAAATTTCAGTGAGAATGAAAAGCTATGTTGATAAAACATCCAATATTAATTATTGATAAGAAAAAATTGATTTTCAAAGTGTGAAAAAAGCCATTATATAGGACATGTATATATCTAAATTCTCGAAAATCTCAGTTATTCTTTCGGAAAAAAATGAAATTTATTTCGCAAAAACTTTAATATATAAATGCATTTGCATAAATGTGGAATATAGTCCTTGAGAAGTAAAATTTAAATGATATAATAATAATAGTTTTTTGCATTTTTTTTTATTATTTTATCCGATAGTAGAAGTAGAACTCTTCAAGAGTATTCGATTAATATTTTAGATGACAATTGGATTGGAACAAAACTGACGAAGCTACAGGATTTTAAAATTCTGCCCTTCGACGCACTATAAACTGTAAAACGGCTGCTTCTTTTTTCTAAACGCGTTTTTCCAACACTTGGCTTTTTCAAGCCGGTAAGTCAGTGGACGATCTAACTCAAAATCTATTCATCTGATCCTTTTCAAAATTTTGCACACTTATTCTGTACATAAATCAAGAGGTAGCCACGGTGAAATATTTTATTTTCAATGATTATGATTTGTTTTATAATAACAAATTTATCGTTTATTTAATTTTTTTTTTTTAAAAATCTGTTTTTTTTCTAATTAGAATTGATACTAAAAATTGAAAAATCGTTAAAAAAATGAATTTTGACGTGGTCTTACTCGGAAAACTTATAAACTAACGAAATCTCTTTGTTTTTTTGTCATCAGATGATCGAGTGATGAGTTATGCTGTGCACCGCAAAACTACTTTTTTTAAGTGTCTACGAAAATTTGCTGTCAGTGGCTCAGTAATCAATATTTTTGGATTAAAATTTCAGAGAATAATCTGGCATAATTACATTATTATATAATTTTTCAGGAATAATTTTATATTTACAGTATTTTCAAAAAGAAATCTTAAAAATATAAAAAAATACATGTGTAAAATTAACCATACTCCCCTTTTAATATGGTTTCAAGAACGAACATTTTTGAGTCGCTACTAAAGTTTTTAAAGGAAAAATAAACTTACAACTATCCGGTAAGCTGTCAGTTCATTTTAGTTTGGATTCCAAAAATTGGAACCTTAAAATATTATAACAGCAAATAAGAAACCTAAATTTTTTTTACTCCTTTTGACGGTTATTTGCACCTGATCCTTTCATATCCTTTTATCAACATCAAAAGCGCACCGGCTCAAATCAAGATTCCGTCTCGCGGATATCTTTTTGTAGCCAGAATTGCTTTAGCCACCTTCCAAAACAAATTAATTTTCATAATTGTCTAGACAAATCAATATCGATCTTATCTAGGGTGAAACCAGTTCACCTTTATTAAATCTTGCTTATTTCACTTTCTAGCATGCACGGGTCAATGTGCTAACAATTGGAAACAGAAATAGATAACGCAAGCTTCTCAGTTGATCATCTTGTTGGTTACTTATATTATTAATCAAAACAAAGTTTGCAATGAATAACTTCTTGCTAGTGAGCTCTCTGCTCGTGCTAGTAGCTGCAGCATGAAAAGTTAGCCAAAGTCGTTTGCCCTGACCTTCTAGTTCCAATTTCAGTAACATTCATAGATAGACCGATGAATTCAATACAATTTAGTTCAGGCTTTTTAAAGAAGGATTGAAAAGCGCATCATGACTAGATGCATTTTCAGTTGTGTTAAATATGTTACAGAAAGTTAGAATCGGGTGTATACATTCTTCCATTGGTTAAAATGAATTTGAAAAGAAAAGTTGAACTGCATATACTGTAAAAAATATTAAAGATATGAAGAATCAATTCTGGAGACAATTATTCTAGAGAATTATTAAGGTTCAAATAATAAAAAGCGTGAACTTGCTGAACTGGCTGATCAACGATTTTCTTAATTGTCTGTCATAAATAATTGAAAATTTCAATTCGTATTTACCATTACTATCTTTCAATTTGGTAGATAAATCAATTTAATGTGTTTGGTCATGGGTTTATATCATGTTCAAATTATTCATCCCTTTTTACTGTTCCAATATTATTCTCTTCATTGCTTCTCGATTATTTTTAAGAACAGTTTATCAAAAACGTTTCGTATTTTCAATAATTGCCTAATTTGCTTTCAGATCTGGAATTCCGTACGAGTAGCAAACTTGCAAAAGGAAGTGAAACACCTAAATATGCTTGTGGAAAACATGCAAAAGCGTCTTGGTTTCGATTTATTCGATGATCTGAACGAATTTGAAGAAGCTGTAAGTAAAACGTTGCCAACATTCTACCAATTCAACTCTGATCCGAGCCGTACGTCGTCCTTCTCCCTTCGCTTCAAAATAAATTAATTATTTTCATGGCAAGAATAACTGTGAATACTGAATTATTATGTAGTCTCAGGACCAGAAAAGGCCGTTATCCTGAGGCAAATAAAATTAATTTGGCCTTATTAAACATATTTTCCGAGTGGAAGGCCGAGATAACAATTTAATTCGTCTGAGTGGCGAATGAGAGAGGAGACTGCAATCAACTCCAATTAAAACCTAAATATGTACATACAACTAACCTACAGTGATTAAGTAAATGGATAACGACATTGTGTAATCATGGTGGCTTGCAATGGATTGGGATGGGGATCATAGTCCTCATCAGGGTAGGGTTTGATGTAGGCAAAATTAAGATAGTCAGACACGTTGTTCGAAGGAGCTGTGATAAGGAATTCCGGAATAGGTTTGATTGATTGCATATGTATATTCTGTTTTAGTCAATATCAAACTCAATACAATTCAAGGGAACTCATAACATAAACTTAGAGTATACTTATAAATACGTGGAAGTCAAATTCAACAAAAATCAGTAATTAAAATACGGCGTCGAGAATCCGAATGATGTTAGTTGAAAATCAGCATCGTTCATAGTAGAATAAGCATTTCCATAGGTTAGTTAGTTAGTTTTCAAGCTTACTATATTATTAATAAAAAAACATTTACGCTTGAATCTCATCAAAAAATGGGAGGTTTCCAAATCCAAATGAGCTCTTTTGCCTAAAGTGTGTAACGTTCACATTTTGGTTAGATAAAGCCATTTCTAATTAAAGCTATGACCATTTGCAAAAAGTTTAATCTACTAGTAATAATTCACAGCATCTAGCCAAAGGTTATCATTTTTATCACGCTTCATTAAAATTCTAGACGCGAGCATAAAAAATTTAGCTATAATAACGTCTAACAAGTCGGGTGTAAATTTTCGGTAAGAAAATAAATTTATTTTCTAATGAAATAAACAACTCCTAAAATTGATATCAAGATAGAATGCAGTCTAATTTAATAAGATACTTTTGTTGGGTTATAGAACACGATACTAAAAATCTAATGGCAAGTGTATCTTTACATAATTTAAGTCGTTTTGTTGGTCTTACTATTATCATTTTCAGCTTCGTGATATATTTGAAACGGGGATTTGAGAAAATCTTTTTTTAGAATGATTGAAAAATTGAAAAACTGAACTACCAATGGAAAGGTTGAGAGATGCATGTGGTGTTTTCTGTGCTGATTCGCTTTGTAAGATTATGTCAATTTTGTCACGGGAAATATAGTGCTCAACACTTTCAAAGCACTTTTTCGGAACTAGTGTGCGTTTTGAATTTAAGGTACTAGTCCACTTTATAAATTTCATAAAATGGGATTTTTTTGCATTTTTCGACTCCTTAGAACTTCAAAAATGACCTACAGAAAAATCTTTTCGAAATTCGAAAGTTTAATATATAAATGGCGACTTTGAGGGTGTGCGCGTTTTTGGCTCTTTTTAGGTGTTCGATCAGCTGTCGGCCGCGTAGCGTCTAGTTCATTCCCCTTCTCTAAAATACCGGTTTCTCCTATATACATTATATTTGGGACTTTATTGCATGTGTTCAGTGTTTATTTAGAGTTCTGCATATCAATTACGTGCTTACGTTTGAAAAATTGTCTAATTTTTCATTTTTCACAAAATGTTTGTCAGCGAAATGGAACAAAAACTTTATACACGTTTTACGCAAATCAACGTTTTTTAATATGGCAGACAGATAATCTCCGGATCTACCGAACCGATTTTCAAAAACTTTGATGTGTTTTATTTTTTAGAGATTATTACACTGTAATCCACCAGAATATTAGCAAAAACTTGAAAAAATTTTTGGCGTTAAAAAAACTACGAAAAAACGGTAGATTTTTGACATTTTTTTCAAATGCCCGCCATTTTTTTAACTGATTTTTTTTTTGAAAACGGTGGTAGATGTAGATGTGGTGGTGTAAGAGACGTTGTTTTCGAAGTGGCGTTTAAATTTTTTGTTTCAGATCTCCATAGATTATCTGTCCGCCGTGAGTAACGATTTTTTCAGAGCTTAATTTCAGCGCTTACTATAAAAGAGAATTATAAGAAAAAAATAAAAATTATATATATTTTTTTTTGTATTATTCAAATATGAAATAAGACTTTAAAATTCATACCAATATATAATAAAGTTTCTGAGAAACAAATGTTCGAAAAATTGTCTTTTTCGCCTTCCAAAGTTGACTGGTACCTTAAACAGTGAATAGCTTAAAAGTCTGCTACTGATTTACCAAATCGTACCCTTCCCTTGTTGGTCTCGAAGAAATATGTACGTTAATTTTTGGCACAGAGTCTTGTCGCAAAATGGTGTTGTTCATGTCCTTGATTTGAGGCGCTTAGAAGTAATGGCTATTCATTTTCTGATCAAAGACTTTGGTCTATTTTTTGATTTGCTCTGTTACCATGAATACAGGTGGAGTATAACAGCAGAAACTTTTTGGTTTGATTAAGTTCCTGTCTAATACAATTGGTTAGTTTTTACTCTTACAGTTTCGCTTGATTTTGATTTTTGATTAGTGATCAATGTCGCCAATTAAAATTAGAAGACTTCGAAAATGTAAAGCCTATGTATGAACATCTTCCAGACACTTTTTATCCTGAATATTTTTCGTTGGTAATTGTTTTCATGCGTTTGTTTTCAAGATGCTAAAATTAAATCTGCACCTACTTCCAAAACATACGAAATTATTCAATGTGCCATCATTCCACTTACGCAAGTCTAGCGAACAATAGCTCACTTCGACATCAAATAGGATATTTTTGTGCAGATATAGACAGCATGAAGAAGTAGCGCTAACAACCCATTCAGACATCCAAACAGACAGAAGTCCTTCACATACTGCTCATAAATATTTCCTCTATTCAGTTGCCGGGCGTATCCGACGCCAGCCCAGCTCAGATAAATCAATAGAGGCGCATTTCTCAGATATAAGTCACAGATACTATTTTTTTGTGGTGCTCGCGAGCAATTGATTCACTTGTTGCTTGCTGCTTGTTGCATGACGGTAAGTGCACATACGCAAGCGACTTTTTACTCGGTATTGGCCTAATTGAATTAAAAGACGCTTCGTGTGCTGCAAAAGAAAGCCAATGAAAAGAAGATACTTCAGACAGACGAGCCACTGTCCGCTCGACATTCACGCGGGTCAATTTTTCTCACAAAGGACGTCAGCGCGGTGTCGTCTTCGTCGTTAACGACAAGAAAATTGTCTTTTTGTTGTCTACTAGCTGTTTGTATATTGTATATTGGAGACACTCTAAGAATAGTTCAAGATAGGCAGAGCTTTTCTGAAATATTCAATGAACGCGCACTGCATTTAATCTGTGCTATCGGTCACCACAGTTTTAGCTACATAGTTGTTCTAGTCGCGATGCTTAGGGCTAGGTTGAGTCCACTAAGCTTCAGTCATTCTCTGTATGAACTCCTAAATTAATGAATCACAGGAACTCCGACAGAATTATTGACAAAGTACAGTAAAAGTATGTGTATCTTCCATCTAGATGTATACATATTTATTAAAGTTTTTCATTCCACATTCGGAAATTTTCAATAGGGAGTCCTTCATTCGAGTACTTCATTTCGATGGCGCAATATACTAAGATCCTTTCGCGTGTCGATGTCGGAAAGTACTTCTAATTATGCTAGCTATTCTTGTATCTGAAAAGTATTGAAAATCATCGCTTGCTATGGCTCCATATCAAATTTTCGTTACTTTAATGTTAGCAACTAAAAATAGCAAAAAAAACGACGTGGGTGAAAATATCATTTAGTACCAATTTCTAATCTCTCCATTATATAATTTTTTTTTCACACAAAAACACAGTTAATCGTTTTCCATCCCTAAAATGAGTTTTTTGTGGGATTTGCTTTCGATTGTCCAATTTAAGATTCTTTATGACTATTTGGTGACGATTTTGAAGCTGTGTTCGGATGCAGGAACCATCTTCATGTTTTCTAACTGACGCAGGATAAGCAAAACGTTGTCCGGTTGTCTTCTCTTGATCATTTTTCGTCCAAAGTTAGTAGCCATTTTCAAAATTTCAGTTATTATCCAGCACATTTTTGGAAATTAACATCAATTTTCAGAGGTTTAATAGTTTTTTTTTTGGCTCTTTGGTTACGTGAGTTATGCTCGTAAGAAAAACTGTCCATGTACGTACGTACGTACATACACACAAACATACATACATACTTGTTTCTAAAAACCACGTTAAATATACTGCAAAGTCCTCAAAACGTAAAGAAATGTCGAACTTCATTGATTTGATTTGAAATTTTTGACGACAACAGGATCATTTGGTTAGTGACTTTTGTCTTTGTGCAAAGTCGCCATGTTATTGACTCTACCTATTTACGTGCGGTGTGATAATTTATTCTTATCCTGTTTCTGCCATATTGAAATCGTTGTTAGACGTATATTTTTTACAGATTTTTTTTTCATAACAAATTTTTTTTGATGCCGTGGTGCCTTTTAAATTTGTTTCAAACACGTCAAGTCTTAACATTTTACTATATCCTGATGATTTTTTCATTTATGGAAGGACTTTAAAGAAGCAAATTTTTATCATGCACTAACTGTTTGTTCATTGTATTTTTATTCTTTCGACCGTTTATTATCACTTTTTAAAAATAAAGCCCCGATTTTCGATTATAACAGAAGTTGCTGGAATGCGGTATTTATTTTTTTAATTCATATAATTCCAATTGTCTGAAGACGTAAGCCGTGAAATTAAAATGATTATCATAAATACTGAATGTTTCAATTTGTGGAGACAACCAGTATTCCAAAGAAGTACAATTATTGCTCTGTGTCAGTCATCGGTCTCGGCTAATTTAAAGTTGCAATTCACATTTCCCATAAATGTCCAGGAGCCAGCGTTGAAAATGAAAATGTCATCTTTTGCCGTTTGATTTTCATTTGATTTAATAGATTAAATATTCTTGATACGTAAATCACACATCAGTTGTCAGACTAGTGGTGAGGGCCGCCAAGATTAAAAAAAGACGAAAACTAATTCCCTTTTGTCTCTTGAGAACCGTGACTCGCATAAAAATATTGTGTATGAAAAACTTATGAAAAATTTAATTTGCAGTTAAATGTAAAGTCAAAATTGTCAAGTTTTGTTTATCGTCCAATTGACGGCGACCGAATATTTGACATCAAAGAAAATAACGTGAGGATTTACGGCTGTCGCTTCTACATGGATATCACCATTTCACTAAATTTTCTTTTTCATTTGTGCACCATTTGACACGTCGTGTACTCTTAGTCTGACGTCAAACTGTCACTTTTGAAGCTTTGATAAGTGGACTGAGTATTTCTACACATTGCTAGGTTGTGAGGAGGTTTGATTGACACTGAAGTAGGAGAAATAAAGTTGTTGCTATTTTGAACATAACTGCTTACAGATGTAATCAGCAATAATGGTGACACCTAAATCAAAAAACTAGGACATAACACTTAACCTAGTGTCTCGTTGAACGCAAACTACCATTAATTCAGTGAAAGAGTAGTTAAACTGATTTTCATTTTTTTTACTTGCTTTCCTGTCTTTTGTTCCTTCCAAACTAAAAACTTTTCAAATCAGTACGGCGGCTTAAAAATATGTCTTCGCGGTACAATCTTTAGCAATCATACGACGAATTGGAAGTTTTTCAAATATACTTGGAAAAAGTTTATTCAAAGAAATCAACGTGGAAGGTTCGTCTAAAACGTTTTTACGAATAAACGGCCGTGCCCAGCGAAAAGAGCGCATGTCCGTTTCATCAGTTTCAAGTTATTTCACTTTATAATTATTTTCAAAATGTAAAAGTGAAAGAAGGTAAGCGTTTCGAAAAGGATTTTAAACTATTTCTTATGCTAAACTTGAAATGTTTTTTTTGGCAGGAAATTGTAAAAGATATTTTTTTGCATGAGAAAAGGACTAAAATTTGTAACGCGATTTCATAAATTTGTGAAAAAATCCTTCTTTTTATTTTTTGGAGTTTAAGAATACGTTCCTTTTAATACTATCGAAGATACTACGAACGTAAATTTTGATTATAGGCGTGTGCGTGCTTTTCTCTAAGCACGGCAGATAAATCTTGAAATGAATTTTTTGATGAGTTTTTAAAAATTTGAAATAATTCTTTTGACCAAACTAACTTTAATGCAATCATGAATATGTATATTATACGAATCTAAAACGTACTTTCGCATAAAAACATTTATGTTTAGGTAGATATGATTCAATACGGTATCACAAACGTTTGTGACTCGTAAAATCTTATTCATCAAATTAATTATTTTTAAAATATTTTTCGTACTAGATACTTTGTTCCTAATTTATTCATCTGGCTTTATAAAAATATGTCGTTCATGAATCATTCACCTCCAGTCTCTAGTAGATGGAGTCTTTTTGATAGCCTATTTATACTTACATATATTAACGTACATCTTGTGAATCTGAATGACCATATGACATCACGAAAAAGATAATTTGATAAACGTTAGCATAATCTGCCATTTGTTGTTTTCTTTGAACAACTCTTATATTTTTTTCATTTTTCTAAGATTGCATAAGTGGAGCAGTCTCGTTGATATTCCACCCAATTCGTCACAGTTTCTTGAAATCAACAATCATAGTTCAGATACTATTTTCAATTATAATCGCTTGATTCTTTGAAAAAGATACATTAACGCCAAATGAGTCATTTAGCCACCCCAATGGGACAAACCAATTTATAAGTAGAAGATAATGCGGGGCTTCCCATCTTCAGCACAGTCCAAGTCAAAGCATGTCGATTCGGAGTAAAAAATACAAAATCTTTAGTTTTCGTCTGAATTGATAATCTTTTCGAATCTCCCACTAGGGTGGGTGGCATTTAATTGAAACTGAATGTGAATCGAGTGAGAATTATTAAAGTGGTTTTGACACTTTTATTAAAATATTCAGCAAAATATTTTCTAAATTTAAATTCGATTTGAAAGTGGCATGATTTTAGTTTTGTATACGATTGATTCGGGGGAGAACGACAACAAAAGATTATATGGGAGGTCAGTTACCTAGATTAAGATAAAAATTGATTTATATTTACGAAAATACGTCTTCAATTGGAAATTTATGGACAATCAGCCAATTTGGTAGAGAAAACATGTAAAATATTGCCCTAACAACTGTCCAAGAGGGTGTTTTTGATTTGGACGATAGAAATGTTTGACGACAACAGGATCATTTGGTTAGTGACTTTTGTCTTTGTGCAAAGTCGCCGTGTTATTGACTCTACCTATTTTCGTACGATTTGATAATTTAGTCAGAGTTTAAAACTTAAATAAGGCCAGAATAAAATTGTTCGTAGAGAGAATTGTGGACGGGACAGAAAGTTCAAATTCGAGAATACATTGAGCAGTTCTGGTACTAAGGTATCCATTGTATTTCAAATAAATGCTGGGTTTATAGTTGAAAAACTGTGTGGGTCTTAATTGTTTACATTTTGAGTTGATGGATCGCTTCATTGCAGCCCTTCGTTCGACTTATTGTTAGACTTTTGCAATTTGATGGACTATCCGCGCTATGCTTCGTGATCGATTAGACTGCAGAACCGAAGCCTGAAAATAAAATCGTATTTCACTCCAGCACATACACAGTATGCAAAACCCGTATTCGCACTCCCCATGTTTTATTGATAGAGAACATTTTATCTCATAAATAATGAAATTTTTCAGCTGGAAACTGCTTTGTTTTCCTAGAAATACATAATTCTTGGTAAATCAAGAAAAATTACTTCAAATTTCTTACTATCCCATTAAAATGTTAACAAATTTCATTATTAATCCAATCCGTATTCGCACTCTCTAAAAGGTTCATTGTTTTCCCGGAAAAATGAACATAAAGTTTTTCCTGGAATGGCTTATTGGTAGTAGCCAGCTTTGAGTTTATAGTGTGTTATCTAGTTAATTGCGTCGACTATTTTCATTTTAAACAATGCGACGAAAATCAAATGAACTTTCCAACAATTTACGCAAGTTAATAAAAGATTTACATAAAAATGGCAAATCGTTACGAAAAATCGGGGAATAGTATCAAGAAGGCAAATCGACGGTGAAATACATTGTGGACAAGTATAAAAAGTTCGGAAAAATCGTAAAGAATCAGTTTTAACAAGAAGGCATTTGTCTCTTTTGGCGGAGGCAAGTTCGGAAGGATCCGAGAGTAAGTGCGGTCAAACTAGCAGGATTGTTAGAAAAATATAAGGACATTAAAGTTACTCCACAAACTGTTCGAAATTACATAAGAAAACATGGATTTTGTAGTAGGGTTGCTGTAAAAAAACTATTCGTAAGCAAAGTCAATAAGCAAAATCGGATGATATTTGATAAAGGACACGTTGATAAGGACTTTAATTGTGTGTGTAATTTGGAAGCGTGTAATTTTTTCGGATGAATGTAAATTTAATATTAGAGTTTTCGATGGATGCGTGAGAATTTGGCGTGAGGGAAATAAACGCCTTGCTATGCATAACCTGCTACTCACATTCAAACACGATGGAGGTTCATTAATGGTTTGGGGGTAATTTAGTGCTAGTGCTGTTGGAAATTTACACTTTATCGACGAAATAATGGATTCAAAGATGTATATCGATATTTTGAAGGCCAACCTTTTCCAAAATGCGAAGAAATTAGGATGCGAACGGGATTATATCGTCCAACAGGATAATGACCGCAAGCATACGGCTGTAAATACAAGTCTCTGGATATAATATAGCTGTTGGAATATATGAAAACCTCATCCCAAAGTCCTGACATAAATCCGATCGAGAATTTATGGTCAATTATCAAAAGGAATTTGCGAAATCATAACATTCGAAACATTCAAGGGTTAAAACAGGCCCTTAGAGAAGAATGGCATAATACTTCATCAAATTTAACTACAAAGCTAATGAAATCGATGCCAAAAAGGTTAAAATCTACTTTAAAACAAAAGGGATATCCAACTAAATACTAAAGAATAAGATGAAGCCATTTTTAACTTCCCAGTATATGGGAAGTTCTTGTAATCGCCTCGAAAATCGAAATTAAAATTTTCAACATATCTTTACGTTTTGAGGTCTTTAGAGTATATTTTAAGTGTTTTTAGAAAGAAGTATGTATGTGTGTGTGTATGTACGTACGTACGTACGTACGTATGTGCGTTCGTGGACGGTTTTTTCAAAGAGCGTAACTCACGTAAACAAAGTCGTATCGACTTCGTTAAGGTGTCAATCGAAGCGTCTTTGCAATTTTAAGAGCTGATTAGTTTTTGGGATACTTCGGTCGGGGGGGTTTGCTGTTTTGACCCTTTGAAGGTCATTCTGTCAAATTTTTAAAAAAATCGTTTGAGCCGTTTTTTAATTTAAGAAAAAAAAAGTGCAAAAAATTAGGTTTTTTTTTATAAACAATAAATTTTTAACCTGATTTATTAAAGACAGTATTGAATTTTTATAAAATTTATATATTTCAAGCAACGCTTGTAAAAACAACTTGAAAAGTTTTTCTCATGATTAAGTAAAAAATTAAATAAAAAATAAAAAATCATTAACAGGCATCATGATTTTCAAGATCATTTCTGTCGTGCGTTATACATATCTCGCGAACCAAACATACGATTTGCATGGTTAAGCTGTCAATCAACGCGTATTAACATTTGTGTGAATCTATGAAATTTTGAAAAAATACGGTGGGGCCGTTTTTTAATTTTTAAAAAAAAGTTCAAAAAATTGTGTTTTTTTTTCAAAAACAATGAATTTTTAACCTTATTGTCAAGTCCAAGTAATCAATCTTTATATAATTTATATACTCCAAACAGTTTTTTTAAAAATGCCATCAAAATTTTTTCTCATGACTACGAAAAAAATCAAATAAACAATAAAAAATCATTAACAGTCATCATGATCTTCAAGGTCATTGCTGACATGCGTTATATCTCGCAAATCAAACATAGGATTTGCATCATTAAGGTGTCAGTTGACGTGTATTAACATCTTTATGAAGTTTTTAACATTATAAAAATTCGTTTCAGCCTTTTTTTAATTTAATAGAAGAAAATGCAAAAAAGTATAGTTTTTTTACAAAAAATATTTTTAACTTCCCAGTATATGGGAAGTTCTTGTAATCGCCTCGAAAATCGAAATTGAAATTTTCAACATTTCTTTACGTTTTGAGGTCTATAGAGTATATATAAAGTGTTTTTAGAAAGGGAGATGTATGTGTGTGTGTGTGTGTGTGTGTGTGTGTACGTACGTACGTACGTTCGGGGACACTTTTTTCTACGAGCATAACTCACGTAAACAAAGTCGTATCGACTTCGTTAAGGTATCAATCGAAGCGTCTTTGCAATCTTAAGAGCTGATTAGTTTTTGGGATACTTCGGTCGGGGGGGGGGGTTGCTGTTTTGACCCTTTGAAGGTCATTTCTGTCATGCGGTATATCTCGCCAACCAAACATACGATTTGCATGATAGAGGTGTCAATCGACGCGTATCAACATTTGTGTGAATCTATCACATTTTAAAAAAAATCGTTATAGCCGTTTTTTAATTTAAGAAAAAAAAAGTGCAAAAAAACAAACAATAAATTTTTAACCTGATTCACGTAATTTAGTAGACAATGTTTATAAAATTTATATACTCCAAACAATTTGTGTAGAAACAGCATCAAAGATTTTTCTCATGATCACGTAAAAAATTCAATTAAAAATAAAAAATTATTAAAAGTCATCATGATTTTCAAGGTCATTTTTATCATTCACTATATCTCACGAACCAGATATAATATTTGCATCATTAAGGTGTCAGTTGACGTGTATTAATATCTTTGTGAAGTTTTTAACATTATTAAAACTCGTTTCAGCTTTTTTTTAATATAATAGAAGAAAATGCAAAAAATTATAGTTTTTTTCATAAAAAATATTTTTTTAACTTGATTTGCACCGCACAGTAATACCAGTTTATAAAATTTATACATTCTTATCAGTTTTTGAAGAAAAACCAGCAAAACTATATTCCGTGATTATAAAAAAACTGAATTAAAAATAAAAAATCATTCAAAGTTATCATGTAAAGAGGGTTTATACGAATGCTATTACTTTATATCTATTATTCTAAAAAAATTGTTGTAAATTCAATCATAGTTTTAAGATATTTGCATAATTTGAGCAGATATTTAATAGTTTTTATAGTCTTTTAATTAAAAAAAAATGCTTAAATTTTGAAAACCAACAAAATTTTTCAACACCAAAAAGGCCCCCACCGATTGATCCGCGTGAATATTCAATCTGTCCTCATCGACCAAAAACCTTACGTAATCAATGGACCCTCCCGTAGACGATATGATTCATATTAACTCATTCCTGTTACTGCTATGAATACCTCTCATTGTTGTAATGTTGTTGATGTCTATGTAGATATTACTGGGAAGTTGACCGTGTGGACATCAAGGGTCGCACCTCGCGGCTTGTTTTAACTTGATTTGCACAGCACAGTAATACCAGTTTATAAAATTTATACATTCTTATCAGTTTTTGAAGAGAAACTGGCAAATTATGAAAAAAAAATGAAAAATAAAAAATCATTCAAAGTTACCATTTAAAGAGGGTTCATACGAATGCTTTTACTTTATATCTTTTATTCTAAAAAATTGTTGTAAATTCAATGTTTTGAAATATTTGCATAATTTGAGCAGATTTTTAATAGTTTTTCGTCTTTTAATTAAAAAAAATGCTTAAATTTTGAATACCAACAAAAATTTTCAAGACCAAAAAGGCGTGAATATTCAATCTGTCCTCATCGACCAAAAACCCTACGTAATCAATGGACCCTCCCGTAGACGATATGATTTATATTAACTCATTCCTGTTACTGCTATGAATACCTCTCATTGTTGTAATGTTGTTGATGTTTATGTAGATATTACTGGGAAGTTGACCGTGTGGACCTCAAGGGTCGCACCTCGCGGCTTGTTGTTAATGTATTAACGAGGTGCGAATACGGATTTTGATTACTTTTAAATGAAGTATTGTTGTTGTTGCAACATTTATCTTCATTTGCTTTGTTATATATATGTAACATCATTGATTATATTGTGTTTTTCTTTAAAAAAAATAGCAGCTCGTTGCAGAAAATTTAAAATTTTCATTCAAAATGGAGAGGTACGAATACAGATTTTGCATACTGTATTTGCTGCTGATCACCTACTTTTTTAAAAAAAATTTATGAATTAAATGCACATGCTCGACATATGGCACGCAGCAAATGTCAAACATTTAAGCACTTTTTCCATGTTTGGCATGGCGCCAAATGTTCTACCTCCGCGCCATTTAACGTTTCAATGCGTCTTGGCCCAATCAGATTCATGTAAATCCCAACTGAAACATTGCGAGCCGCACAATATCGCTCTCGTTGACTTTGTAAAATGTTTTGCATTAAGATCACGTCAATCAATTATGATTGAAACGAAACCGACTGAAATGAAGACATGAATGGTTTTGTGGATTGCACAACGGTCGTCAAATTCGAATGATTTCATTTTGATAAATGTCGTCAAGATGTTTGTTTGCGCGGCGCACAAACATGTTGCAATCGTTACGGCGCGCACTGTTCTAATCGAATCAGGTGAATTGCACTTTGAATGGCCACGTTTGTACATTGTCCTGTCAACGGCAATTGGAACCGGTTAGCAATAATTAATTTATTGCATGTAATGTGACCCATATGCTTGGGTGTGTTGGTTTTGAATCGAACGACCATTGATTAAATCAATTGAACGTAAACGTAATAGGGAAAACAATTTGTGCATTAGGAAAGCTGAGGAAAATTTTCCTTCGCCATGGGTATCACAGTTGGCATTGTTCTTGTCGATCTGTCGATTAGTTAAAATTTATAATTTTTTCCGAATTTTTTTAAAGCTTCTCTAGCAGCATGCTAATTATAGAAATAGACAGTTCCCTAATAGACCAGGGATTTGTTTTGAGTTGGCCGTTAAAGGGGCAAACTGATTTTTACAGAAAAAGTTGTGGAATAACTGGTACAACAATAATTGATCCATCCTCCCTCTCAAAAAAATCGGAAACATTAATAAATAAATCGAAATGTTTGAAAATTATAAAAAAAACTCGATTTTTCCTACTTTTCTCACTCCTAACTTTGTAACGGTTCATTTTATAGTTGCCAAGAAATGAAAATTTCGTAATTGAATTTTTATAAGATATGATTGGTTAAAGATTTTAAAACATTTTACCCTTGTCGCAAAATAGCAATAATTAAAAAAAAATTAATTTTTTTACCACTTAGAATGCACTTAGGTCTTTCGTAGTTCGCCTAAAAAATCTTTATAATATAAGAAATCAGTATACAAATTTTCACCAAAATCGATTCTGTAGATTTTGAATAATAATTTTGCAATCTAAATTTATTTGAAAAAATTCAATTTTTTTTTGAAATCTTTATATTTTTATTTCTTGCTATTTGCGGCAAGGGTAAAATATTTTAATTTTTTAACTAATATCTTATGATAAATTTTATTATGCAACTTTTACTTTTTGCCAACTTTGCTCTAAAATGAACTGTTACAAAGTTAGAAGTGAGAAAAATAGAAAAAAAATAAAGTTTTTTTATATAACTTTTAAACATTTCGATTTTTTTATTAATGTTCCCGACTTTTTTGAGAGCGAGGATGGATTAATTATTGTTAAACAAGTTATTCCACAACTTTTTCTACAAAAATCAGTGTGCTGCCTTCCAACAGCTAAATGTAGTCGTTTTTTTACAGATCCGCCCTGGTCTATAAATAGCATCCGTTAAATTGATTGGCGTTCAAGGTTTTATGCCTATTCTACAGGTTTTTAACGATCTTCTAGTTCAATACTAGCTGCAATCTAAAAGTTGTGAATTTTCAAGAAAAATCAGAAGAAAACACGTATTTAAAAAATCATATTTTACATTAAAATGTCTCAAAGGTGTTCATTAACTAATCATAAATTTTTTTTAGAGATTGGGACAAAAATTTTCCTGTTCTAATAAGAGTGGTAGTCGAGCTTGAGGTTGTTGAAATTAAAACATTGTTAAGTTCGGTACAAAGACTACGTATAATATTAGTATTGGTTAATCTTAGAAATTCTGAGTAATTACTACTCAAGTATTAGCATCTTTCAGCCACCACCCAATTTTTATTATGATATTTGATTTCAACATGCGATGTGAATTGATGCCGCCTTTTTTATTAAGGTGAGTATATTTTCTCAAACAATAGACGATTGAGCACTTGGACGCCATTTTTGCGCACAGTAAACGCGGTCTTGATTCCACTTTATAAGAATACTGGTTGGTAAATTTGTAGGAATGTTCTGTGTACAGCTTGCTAGTAATTTTAATGCAATAATTGTCCTTCATTGACATTGGTGTATTCATCAAGAAAGTATTAAGGTTAAAATTCATTGAATATTTATCATTTTTCCGAGCAAAGTATGAGCCGCTTCTGCATTTCTAAAAAATGAATTACACATTTTTGCTTCGTTGGTTGAGAAAAGTTGAATTAACGCGAGTGCTACTTCCAAACCATTCTTAATTGAAAAATGTCGACTATGTCTTTCGGCCTGGGGTGAACGATGTAAAATTTTGGGAGCTTCATTATCCTACTCTAACGCCACGTGGTAATAATCACAAATTGATTATGTAGGTAACGAAAAATATACTACGATATTAAAATATAAATATCATCTTTGCAGGAATATTGACCTAGATTCATCGCTGCTAATCTACCTATTATTTTTCTTTTAGATAACGTAAAATTGTACTTTTACTCATGAACTATTTGTTGCGTCTGAATTTGAAATTTCATCATTGTCTATCAAACAAACTATTCATAAATAGGATTTTATGTAGATTTTGCTTGCGTGGTTCGAGGATTCGTGAATTTTGCATTTTGAAATGTAGACCTACGCTGGAAAATTAATATTGTGTTGAAAGAATGAAGATAAATTACAGTGTTTCACATATTTCAATCAATTCGAAATCCGAGTATGGTCTTCACTGAAAATCGGTGGATAAGTGCCGAATATAGGAATTTTTCCAGTACAACCGTTCGCGGATACATGCAAAACAAAATTAAATCTGCATAAGCTCCATATTTATTCCAATTGAAAGACAGACATAATCTCATTGTTTATTCGAAGTTGGCAGCCATCCACCTCTTCAAATATTTGCTTCTGATTTACATACATAGTTTGCTAAGCTGCCAAAGCGTTTAGCGGCGCTCGTCCAAACCGCGGCTAGCTTCAAGTCTGTAACCTATGTAAATATGAAGAATGTTACCTCACATCCGGCATTCCCATTTTCGGAAGCACTAGCATTCTATTGCGTGCGTGTACAAATGCACCATCAATTTGGTAAATAATTGCCATGATTGTTTGCATTACTAAAACAACTAGTGAAGCTTTTAACTAAATTGTTTTCCACCGCATTTCCACGGCTTGACGATTTGGTAAAGACAAACCAACAGCCAAGAATTGTTGATGGTTGGTCAACGACGGCCAATGTCGAGAAATACTAAGGATTATTCTGTTGACAGACAAATTAGTTGTTGCGATCATTCTCATAAATCGTCCACGTTTATTTTTTCAGTATGGATGTGTGATAAGTTGCATGTTATTTATTTGTCACCGCAAACTTTCAACAAAGGCCGTGTGGATTTTTCTTTGAAAGATTGTGACCATGAGGTGGGTTCGCGCATCAATGATCCTACACTAGTTCATGATTTTCCAGGAGAAAATTGTCATGGTGCTTTGCGCTGAATTTGCTGTATTCCTCTTCGAAAAAATCATCATGAAAACTACATATGAACAATTCAACGAAAAATTCTGTTTCAAAAATATAGACTGAAGTTTCCAAAAGAGGACTCTTTACTCCTGGACAAAGTTCGAGTTGAGGTATGTTTTTTGAATAACATCCTTTCAGAAGCTGCTTTTTTCTGGTTTTCATCTACTCTCATGGGGGTAAATTAAATTCACATACATCCGCCAAGCGCCCACTTATACAGCCAACGTCATTCTCCTAATCGCACATAAATTATCTCGACTACTTCTTTTTAACATTTCACATTAAAAATGTATATTTAAAAATATACCTCCTTCAGACCAATTAATATTTCCGCTGCATTATTTCATACGTCATGTGATCGATAAGCCATCAATCCAGCCGAAATCTTGGCAACCGTAAGCATTGCAGAAGACCACTGCAAAACCACTAAGTACAAGCATTTATTGTTAAATAAATTACGGAGCCCCCTCGCAATTTCCAGAAATAAATTGAATTTTTTGCCCGCCATGTTTACGCACATGCTAATGGTGGAAATTCTTCTGAATGAATTTTCCGCTATTTTTGCAATTAATATCGTCAACAAAATTCTATTTGTGGCATCTGTTGTTGATTTCTGCCTTCAATCAAATTTGAAATTTATTTTTGAGATTTGATTGAATAAATTTCGGAATATTCACCGTCAATAAATCGGCATGCACTGCGAAAAACAGCTGGATTGGCTGAAGGTCAAGGTGAAAATTCAGTTCGTTGTGAGGGGGTTGTAATTAGAAAAATGTTTTCGAATGGAAAACAGAGTTTGTTGCACTATTTCGATTTGCTGAGAATACATTCAAGATTCCTAAACGATTAGAATTGACTGCTAAATTGTGGGGCATTTGATGAAATGTTGGATTTTGTGCTGAAACCGAATAACATGTTTGAACTTTGAGTTCACAAATAAATTATATCAAGAAAAACAACCATAGGATAAAATTAGTTAATTGGGATTGAAGTACAAATAATGGGTGCGAATATTTTTCATTTTGGAATAACAAGCGTCAGATGTAATTTCCTTCATGTTGCATATTTAGGAACTTTTTTAATATAGAATCAATTGAAGGGATATGAAACATATTATGAATTATTACTTATTATTGTTATATTATTCTGAAAGAAAACTATATTAATTACAATCGAAACATATCTAACACAAAAGATTTTTATGAAGAAATAATATACAAAAAATTATCAATCGCAAATCTGTGAGTCTCTTTGTCGTGAAATTCCTATTGGAAAATGTGTTTGACTCAAAACGGAACCTCAAAAATGTTACTCGAAATTAGATTTTATTTTTTGGTCGATAAAATCAAATAAAAAAAGAAACTATTGGCTTTGATTCCATTAGTTATTTTTTTTATTTTAACAATCTCAGATTATTTTTTTCTTCAATGTCAGATTATTATTTTTTCAATCTCAGGAATTACATGGTGCACTGAACGAGTTCATTTCAATGTAGCCATGAATTTTGTTTAAACGGTTCATAAATTAGTGAATTTAAGCACTCTTGTAATTGCACTTTTATGATTTGATAATATATTCTCATTATTGTTATTATTAATTGGAAAACACATCATATCGCACTCGAACTTAGATCGCAACTAAGACAAAAAAAAATTAAATAACTTCAAAAAGTAAGAAATTATTAGAGGAAACACACGACATGAATATAATAAAATTAGACAGTTAACAAGCCATAAATATTTTTTTAAATAATCCATGAACAAAAACTTATTTTCATAGAAACCGCTCTGTTTGAATGAAAACTCTAGAGTCAAAATTCCACAAAAATCTATCTGAATAAAACGTTTTTTAAATAAAAATTTAAGAAAAATTGACAAAACAATTTCTTAACATAATTTTATTTACAATCATAATGAAAAATGACGTTCAGAACAATGAATATTCTAAATTCACTTCTCGAAAAGGAGCAATAAATTCATGAAACGAAATTGTAACGAATAATTTAAAAAATTGGCCGAAGAACACAATGGAAAAAAAGGAATAAAGTAAAATTTTGATAGAAAATTTTCAGTTGACATTTTTTAGAAACACTTATTATTATTTTTGTAATGAAAACATACACCCGAACAAATACATTTAGTCCCTGAAATGTCAAGCATTTTAGTTCCTAAATGAAATTATTATGATCAAGAAGATGTTTCTCAACGAAAAAGTTCAAAACAATAGTTTTTGGAATAAAAGTTATGCATTTGGAAAAAGGTTAATTGTAATTATCGCAGCTACGAAAGATATAAAAAACTTTTAGTAGACATTGAAATCAGTATAATGCAAAACATGTATTGAATACCAATAACCCAATTTGTAAAAACTTGCATATAAAACCAGGAGAAACGCGTAAACAATGACTGCTTCAAATTCTTTTTTTTAAAGTTTCACCTATATTTGAGACTTTTGAACTAGGCATTTAAATTTAGATATTTCCTCAAGCTGTATTTTCTTTTTGGATGCTACCACTACCCCAATTTGAACTTAAGTGTGTCACTAGAGTAATGAACCCTACAAAGTTCTAACACGAAAAAGGTTGCGCTTTTCCCTTCTAGAACAATAAAGACTGGGTTTTCTCATTGGCTGGGTGTCAACATAAGTAGGCATAAATCATCGAACTAGTAATAAATGCGCACTTGTTGACCAAATGTAAAAACTGTAGAAAAGTATGTAGCAAAAAAAAGAGATACTAGTAACCCTTCCAAGACACTAGATCTCATAATGCGGTAGCAGCTTATTATGAGGTACGGTATAAGAGATAGTGATACACTAGGAGTGAGTTGCACTAACATTTGACTATAACAAATGTTGTTCAAAGCTGTCACTGACAATTAAACTGTCATTTAAACTTTTAAAACGTGAAAAACAAGTGCAAATAGGTTTACTGTGCTGTAAATTTTAAACACACACTTACACAGTTTCTTAAAAGCACTAATCCGGCAATTACCTTTAAATTGTTCTACATTATCTGCCAAATGTATAATTGACGAATAAAATTGCACCTGAAATACGAGCTCTGCCCACAGATGGCGCTTGCATCAGTAATTGCTTGCATCAATAATTCCAATGATGACCGAAGCGGCTTCATTACGGAAAGCACACTATGAATCAGATTATAGATTTTGCTACAATTTTGTGTTTTGAGGTTTTCGTCGCATAAATGGCGTTGAGTAAAAATTTTCGGTCAAGTATAGGATTATAACAAAAGTCGCCACCATTTTTTCGCTTTCTTGTTGTCGTATAAGATTTTGAGACTTATATCGCAGGTTATCATGGAATATTAAATAGGACAAATTTGGTCCTTCTTACTTATCACAAGTGACCGTAAGTTATATGTTTGTTTTCATTCGACTTATTCTTTGTTAGAATCATTTTAGTCATGCGTATGAATTATTTCACAATTTCATTTCACTAAATCAAAAATCTTAGAAACGAGATCCAAAAACAACCCAAATGCGTCACAACCAACGCAATCGGACAATACGAAGTTGTAGGCGCTCGGGTGATAAATTTATCACAACATCAAAACCGTGTACGATCTTTTATTATTATTATTCTATTTATTGAATTGTCCAAGCGAATGATATTTATGTGCGTGGTGAACTTGAACCGAAATAATAATGATGATGATGATGGTGGTGGTGGCACGCGACACACATGCAAAGTTACGACATCGACGTGAACTCTGCAAAATCGGTGTCAGGATCGATGAATTTTCGGTGGAAAGTCAGTTGAATTGATAAAAACACAATTGAACTGTGACCCATGGCGGCCTTGCATTTAATCATCGCGCGATTTTTGAATGTTGGCGGAACTATCGACTCTCAATTGATTGCATGCGGCGGAACTTTGTTGTTTGCCAAAATTATTAAATGATTTTCGAAGCGGACAGGATTAGAGTATGTAAATTTATTCAAAAATGAATCTATGGAATTGAATCTTCTTAATAATTACAACAAGCCGCGAGATGCGACCCTTGAGGTCCACACGGTCAACTTCCCAGTAATATCTACAAAAATATTAAAAATATTAGACACAAAAATATTTATGAAATATTATTACTTTAAATAATAATAATGAGAGGTACTCATAACAGTAATTGAAATGAGTTAATATCAATAATATCATCTACGGAAGCGTCCATTCATTACGTAAGGCTTTTGGTGGCGGATCAAACGGAGGGGGGCAGGCTACACAGCCTCTTTTACGTTATTTGTTATTTTTATATCGATGCTTGAAGGACAAAAAAGCGCACGCGAAAATGAATACAGTTTTTGTTATTACGCCCACTGAAGATATTTTCTCGCGAGGTGGCCATTTTAAATAATTTTGCTCAAAATTGTCATGACTTCGGCATAATCATTGAATTTGTATTTGTTTTACGATTTTACATCAATGAGACTAATAATTATTTCTTATTTTAAACTGGTCTTGAAAAACATTGAATATGCACTCAATAATCAGTTTAATTGCATGTTAAAAGTAAAATGTTCTACACATACTGATGGATGAACACTGAATAAATCTACTAAAAACTACAGTTTTTTATTTGATGAAAGCTTTTTAAAGCATATGATCTTGCAAATTACTACAAAATATTTTACCATTCAAAGCGTTGATTACCACAAATGCAAATTTGGTTGAAATTTAGTTAGATTTTAAAATTTAAGGATTTTTTTTTAAATTAAAACACTGAAAATTATTCAAAATCTGCTCAAATTATGCAAATATTATTAAACTTTGACTTTGCAAGAATATCTACAGAATAAAAGATATAAAGTAATATCATTCGTATGAACTCTTGTTGCATGGTAACTTTAAATGATTTTTTTATTTTTTATTTAATTTTTTTTTTTATAATTATGGAAAAATAACTGATAAAAATGTATAAGTTTTATAAACATTTATTACTGTGCTGTGCAAATCAGGCTAAAAATTATTTTTTTTATGAAAAAAATTCCTAATTTTTCGGATTTTCTTTTATAAAACTAAAAAACGGCCGAAACGATGTTTTTATAAAGTTGAAATATCACAAAAATGTTAACACATGACGATTGACGCCCTTATGATGCAAATTATATCTGGTTCGTTGGATATAGTGAATGACAGAAATGACCTTGAAAGTCATGATGACTTTTAATTATTTTTTATTTTTTATTTATTTATTTTTGTAATGATGAGAAAAATTTTTACTGTTTTTTTTTTACAAAAACTGCATGGAGTATATAAATTTTATAAACATTGATTATTGTGTTCCGCAAATCAGGTTAAAAATGTATTGTTTATTAAAAAAAACCCTAATTTTTCGCACTTTTTTTCAACAAATTAAAAAACGGCTCCAACAATTTCTTTAAAAAAACAGAATCACACAAATGTCAATATGCGTCGATTGACAAATCCTATGTTTGGTTCGCGAGATATAGTGCATGACAGAAATGACCTTCGAAGGCGCAAAACAACAAACCCCCCCCCCCCCGGCGGAAACTGATCAGCTCTTAAAATTGCAAAGACGCTTCGATTAAAACCTCAACAAAGCCGATACAACTTTTTTAGGTGAGTTATGCTCGCAGAAAAAACTGTCCACCATTGAATAAGGAGAATAAGGAAGCGAAGTCACCTATGCCGGCCTGTAAGCGGCGGTGAAGCAATTTTACTACATTCAAAGCACTTACTCTCATGAGAGTGCAAAGCAGCACACATTTCCCCTTACTCGCCCCGTGGCCCATACATTTCACCTACACTGCTGCCTAGTCACACAGCAAGGTGTACAATACATACAAATTCCCTCACGGATAGTATACCGTGGTCAAACTTGAGTGTCAAACTTAGTCCCATATGTTTCTTGTTTCGGCCATTTTTTTGCGGAATTTCTTTGGCGGGATCGAGCGTGACGCGTAAAAGTTATAAAAAATCGCCGAAAAGGAACTATTTAGTGAAAAACTGGTGTGTAATCGCGAAACGACAGAATAATATATCGTGTTTCAGTGATTTATTGGTGAAAAAGTGGAAGATTGCTGTATAGTAAGAAGACAATGCGTTGCTCCTACTCGGGATGTAAATCTTTGTAGGGAAACAAAGCCGTCCGACTTTCTTTCTTTCAGTGAGTAAATAACATTTCACTTTGTACAAAAAGTTTTGGTTAAGTAGATATTTGTGATGTTTTCATTTAAAATTTGAAGTGCAAAGTTAAGTAATTGCATTTCCAGCCATGCTAGACTTAGTTGTCAAATTCGAGACATATGATCATCGGCAGTTCAGTGTCGGCACAATTATATCATGAAGTGGGGTTATCAACTTTTTGAATTTATTTTCAGATTTCCGAAGTCACCAAGTCGAGCCGCACAATGGCTACATATGTAAGACCTCCTCCGAAAAGCTTTCAATTAGAAATAAGTATAGCAAATTAATTCATTTTAAGGGGATGTAAATTATAACTATAATTATGTATGTTAGTCTGTTTGATTTAAGCTAATTTTATAATTATAAATGTATAAATTAGTTAAATAAATTTTTGTTGTACTTCCTGTTGTTAATTCAAGACTTTAATTTCCCAATAATTTCTTGAGGCAATATAAATTTTTGAATGAAACCCATTTGAATCAACGATTTTCACCTACGGCACTGGTGCATTTTGCGTGATTTTCTGTCTCGTTCTACGAAAGTCGAAAATTGCTTCAATTCTCTTTGCTGATTTCGCTTCCTTACTCTCCTTATTCAATGCTGTCCACGAACGTACGTACGTACGTTCACACACACAAATATACATCTCTCTTCCCATATACTGGGAAGTTAAAAAGAATTCATGGAATCACAACATTTAAAGTATTCTGCACGGATACCTGACACGTTCCTTAGATTCGTTAAATACACTTCGATTCGCACAGAATTTGGACCGTGAGAGACTCCTGAAAGAATTCAAGATTGCTTTGACTAATTCTTCTTGCATATGGATGAGCACTTCAGTGTTTTTGTTGAAAAAAAATCATTCAAATAAAAAATATCATTTGATTGTTTACTATTCACATCTGTTCTAAAATCATAATTTTATGTTTTGTTCGTGATTCAAACGGAAGGCATGGAAGTCAGGCAGCCCAATTATGATTTCTTGGAATAAAATCCGTAATAATTCGTTGAAAATAAATCTACAGACGGATTTGTTTTGGTCAATTGCGTTGTTTCTATCAAAGCAAAAATCATCATTATATGCAATTTCCGAACAGATTAAAGGATTCGTGAACACAAATCAAAACCAATTGAACAGAAAGCATAGTCGTATCAATTTCCAATAAGCGACAGCTGTGCAGGTTATCGATCTCATTATTTCTTCGAAAATACAATAATGACACAATAATTCAATCAAACAAATCTATTGTTGCTATTTGCCAGTCACATTTTTTATCAATTCTGCTATTCTCTTGGCTGATATGCGATCAAAATAAACGACAAAGAATACACGAATAAATCGACAATAAGACGCCACCATACTATGTTTGTGCCTTCTCGTATCGTTGGCGTCTTCGTCGCAATTTTCTTGGCAAAATGAATTTCCTTCTGAAGATTTTCCATTTATAAATAGACGTGGCTGAATGGAAATAGCGACATATGTACATATGTATGTTTCGCTAACAACAGGAGCCTGCACGGTGACAGTATCCAGACACGCGATTACAAATTGTTGAAGTCAAATTATTAAAGTTAAATCAAATTTTTAATGATTTGACAAGCAACAAATTTTACTAAATATTCTGACGAGTGAAGAGCTGATATTTTAGACTACACTAGTTGACTCTTTTTTATTTGTGACTAGTTTTGCTATACGAATCTCCAATTTACCGCAATTCTTCCTTACACAAAAAATACAGTAAAACCTGTCAATAACGGAACCTGTTAATAGTGGAATTCGTGTCAATAGTGGAAAATATAAATTCTCCACTGGTTTCCGTTATTGACATGTTTTACTGTACTACTTTTTCAATCTCACATATTTCCCTCACTTAGGGGTATACCTAGTTTACAAGGCCAAAAAAGGTCAAGATTACAAATTTATTGTGAAGCCCCTGTGATATATACCGGTATTAATTCTTTTGCATTCAATGAATAAAGACTTCAAGTTAATAAAAAAAAATTATTTATATAAATATATGTATAAATATTACCACAATAGTGACGTCATCAAAACACAAAAAAATGATTACCAAACGGTGCCATTGATTCCAACTGGAAGACTTGCCTGAAACACAAAAATAAGAAATATTGTGTTTTTTATGTTACTGGCTATCGTTTGAACCAATAAAAAAAAATTTCGCCAAAAAAACAAAATGGCGTCGGTTCAAAAAAAGTTGTCCAAAAATCGTCATTTTTTTGTTAATATGTGATTTAAAAATATATAAAAAATAAAAAATATAAAGATGTTTGATATTCACACGATACCTATACATATCAGGAATAAGCTGTAAAAATTTCAAAAGGATCGGTTGAGTAGATTTGGAGAAATCACTGGCACCGTATCAAAAAAAGTAGTTTCGAGAAAAACGAGTTTAAACGCCGCGCTCCGAAGCGATCTCGAAAATATCGAAATAAATAATGTAAAAAGATCATTATGAAATTTTAACTGAGCATTACTGAAGGATATACGTTTCTTTCGAAATCCGTAAAAAAAAGTCGATATTTTTGAAAAGTAGGTATATCCTTTAAGAAACTAGTACACATCAGAAGGCCAGCAGAAGCACCCCCATCGCATGGCCGAAGGTTAATCTTGAAATTTGCAAGTCTGAAACAGACAACTCAAAAAGGGGTTTTAAGGACTAAGCTCTCTTACGTGACAATTCACCACCGTTAATGAAAAATCGATTTAAAAAAAGTTGTGGAGCTTTGAATTTTTTTTTAAAAATCAACCCTCCTGAGATTAACTAATGGCCAGTTGAAAATCGTCATTTCGAGAAAATGGCGTTTGAAGTTTGCCTTCGTTGCTAGTACCTTTTCTATACGTTTTTTTTAGTTTGTTTTCTATACTTCAGAATAAATACTGAAGCGTGTAAGTAGAAGAAAATTTCGTCTTCTATTGTGAATGAATAGAAGAAACCTTTATCTTAGAAAGAAAGGATACACAATCGATGCCATGCGATCGGCGGCTGCGAGAGTAACGAAAAACTCGCACGCACTTAAAACCATTTTATACTATATTAACGTTTGAATTTTTTCAAAATATTTTAAGAGGTCATTTTTACCGGTGCGAGGAGTTGAAAAATGCCAAAACAATAAATCGATATTTTGAAATTTTTAATGTGTACTAGTACCTTAACTCATCATAAATTTCGTGTCAGAATCTTTGAAACCAAATCCACTTGAGCGTGGTGACTTAGGGAATCCAGCCAACAATTTTTCAGTGAAACGGCAAGAAAATATTTTTGAATAATTTTGGATTGCTATAAATTGAGAAGTGCACTCGTGGACGATTATGCCTATGTGACTCGTATAACACTAGCAACACTTCACGCAGAAATTTCACATTTCATTGATAGTTAAATCTGAATTGAGGTGTTCAGCACGTATTTCTGTTGAAGATTACATTAAAATGTAGATAATTTTGAAATGATCAAAGCTAAATAAAATGTGATTTTGTAAACTTTTTAAAGTAACCGAAAATGCATGTTTAAAATTTATATTTAATTGTGAATTTTCATTTTTGTATGGAAGTTATCATTCAGTTTATAATTTATTAGATTAGTCATTCGTTAATGATTATAAAATATCTAGATCATGCGTTTTATTTGTTGACATGATATTCACATTCATAGCTTCATATTTTCTTTTAAAAATCGGAAATGTTTGGAAGTGAGTTTGTAATAGTTTTAATAAATCTGCGTCGATTTGCATCAAACAAAATTGATAGAAAAAAGATAAGAGAAAACAATTGTTTCCTTTATTATACGATTTCGTTTTTTATTATTTTCAAATGTACTATTTATGGGATTTGAACCTTCATGTCTAGTCGACACCACCGCCCATCAGTGTGCTTTGGTTAGCAACTTACTAACTCTATTTTGCACATTAATGGAGGTTTTTTTGGTTCCTGGCTGGTACCATCGTAATTGAATGGGGAAGCGTGGTTTCGGGGTCACCTCGAAATACCCCCCGACTAGACACGGAGGTTTAAATCCGAAAAATAGAATTGCTACGTATGCATAATATACGAAAAAATTGACAGTCGTTATGCTGCGCGGATATAAATAATTTATAAAATAGTTGAAGTACAACGAGCTTAATCCATCAACAAGCCTAATCGTGGTCGTGCTGTCTGGTGGTGGATGGTAAATGACAGCACCTGAAGAGGACGTCGTCCGTCACCCCGAAACCATGCTTCCCCATTAAATTCAAATGTACATTTCGGCCATTAGTTGTGTCCTTCTTCAGTGTATTACTGTGTCTGTAGTAAAGAAATGGCAGAATCTTTCTTAAATGTACTGGGCTTACATACTAATTAATTATGACCTTCCATTGGTTTGGTACCTTCGTAATTAGATCCCGGTATAACTTTATGACCCCTACAGGATCGATTTATTAAATCGATCATAGATACTTCATGGGAAATTGATAGGTTTTAAGATCAGATAGTACCTCCTGCAATCTGAAACATAAGTTGAGGACCAAGGTGTTTTTTTAGTTTGATTATGCATAAAATTCTAACAAATAGTCATTTCGTTGGTGCTGAGCCGAATAAAATATTCTACTATTCTTCCTCTTCATACTCAATTTCTCTTTTCTTCATCATCAATGGCGCACCAGCCCAAATCGAGCCTTGGCCTCCCGAAGACACTGCCTCCAACTGTCTCGGTCCAGTGACCGCGTCCTCCAATTAGCGAATCCCAGCAAGGATTCGCTGTCGTTGTCAACTGCATCCTCCCATCGTTTGCGTGGTTTTCCTGGTGGGTGGCTTCCTGTTGCTCGGCCTTTCATGGAGCGCTTGGGAATTCGCCTGTCATCCATACGCTCCACATGGCCAGCCCACTGAAGTCGTAGCAGTTTCGTCAGAATCGATACCGGTGGCTCGTCATAAAGAGCGTACAACTCATGGTTGTACCGGATTCGCCAGTCCGGTCCGTCCTTCACGGGCCCCAGAATACGTCTCAAAATGCGGCGTTCGAAGACGTCAATCCTTTTTTCTGAGGCTTGAGTCAAAGTCCATGTTTCACATCCGTAAATCAATACAGGACGGATGATCGTTTTATAGACGCGCAGCTTATTTTTTCGGTGCACTTTGTTACTTTTAATCACCGAGAGGACTGAAAAGTATATTTTATTGGCTAGACCAATTCGCCGTTCAATTTCCTCCTTTTCATTCCCGTCTTTGGCGAGGTTGACACCAAGATAAAAAAAAGAGTTAACGCTTTCCACACTGTAGTTATTTATCGTCATGTTTTGTCTATTTGGCGTCTTTTTCCTTGACTGGGTCATATATTTGGTCTTGTTCACATTGACCCTTAGGCCGACTTGCCTAGCCGCTGACTCCAGCTCAGTAAACGCTTCTTTGGCACGAGATAGAGATCGGGCCATGACGTTGATGTCATCGGCGTACGCTACTATTTGAGTAGACTTAAAGAGTAGCGTTCCCGCATTGTCTACTGCAATCTTCCTGATGACATACTCTAGGGCCAAATTGAAGAGTGTGGGGGCGAGGCCATCACCCTGTTTAAGACCTGAGCTGGTGTCGAAGCTTTGAGTCAGATCTCCTTGACATCTGACTTTAGATCGTGTGTCGGTCATCGTTAGTCTGGTCATTCGTATTAGTTTGATAGGTATCCCAAAATCAAGCATTATTTTATATAGTATATTTCGATCTATACTATCGTATGCTTGTTGGAAGTCTACGAAGACCTGGTGCACGTCAATATTGTATTCCCAGCACTTTTCCAGCACCTGTTTTACTGAGAATAGTTGATCTATCGTCGACATACCGGATCTGAATCCGCCTTGGTATTCGCCAATTATTGTGGAAGTGTACGGTGTCAATCTTTTTTCAATAATTTTGGTCAGGATCTTGTAGGACGTACACAGCAGTGAAATGCCTCTGTAGTTGTCACATCTAAGCTTATCTCCTTTCTTATGTATGGGACATATGATGGCCGTCCGCCAATCATCAGGTAATTTTTCATCGACCCATGCCTTGGAGATGATCTGGTGGAGGCGGTGTGTTAGTATTGGTCCACCTTTTTGAAGGAGATCTGCTGGTAAATTGTCGATTCCGGGTGCTTTATTTGGTTTTTGCTGTTGTATGGTTGCTTGCACCTCTTCAATAGATGGTATTGACGAAGATGGACTGCATAGGTCAGCATCTTCAGGAATCGTTATTGGCAGGGATGTAGTTACTGATGGTGGGTTTAGTAGCTCAGAAAAATATTCAGTCCACCTGTGATTGATGTCGTCTGGGTCGCTTAAAATATTTCCCTGCTTGTCTCTACATAGGCTTGATTGCGGCTTGTAGCCTTGTCTAAGTCGCTTCAATGCTGCATAGGCGTCCCGTGTGTCGTTTCTGCACATATCGTCATTGATCCTTTGGATAGTCTGGTTGTTATAGGTTCTACGCTTGCGTCTGACTATTTTTTTAGCTAACCGTCTTAGCTCGTCATATTTTTGCTTCTTGGCTCTTGTCGGTCTTTCAATGTATTGCAAATAGGCTTCTTTTTTACTTTTGAGAGCATCTTCACATTCTTTGTCGAACCAATCGTTTCTTTTCGACGTCGTTTGTCTTCCTACGGTTTCTTCCGCTATTGATGTCACGCCTTCTTTAAGCTGCGACCACATTTGTTCAAGCGATGTGTCCGGACCTGCCGGCGGTGTATTGATAAGGTAATTCGTCAGTTTCGCTTGATAAGTTGCTGCTACTGTTTCGTTTTTCAGACACTCCACCTTGAACTTAGGAGTCCTGCTCTTTTTCTTGGTGGTGCATCTTGTTATGCGGCAGCGATATTTTGTCTTGACGAGATAGTGGTCTGGGCCGCAGTTAGCACCACGGTATGATCTAACGTCAAGCACACTTGTAGCAGCTCTTTTTTCGATGACGAAGTGATCGATCTGGTTGAAGGTTCGTCCATCGGGTGACATCCAAGTTTGTTTGTGGATGTCGCGGTGTTGGAATTAGGTAGAGCTTATCACCATGTTTTTGCTGGTCGCAAAATCAACTAGTCGCTGACCATTGTTGTTGTTACTTTCATGGAGACGATGCTCTCCCGTTGTCCCTCTGTGAGTTTCTTCTCGTCCAACTTTAGCGTTAAAGTCCCCTAGTAGGATTTTGATATCATTTGAGGGTAGTGAATCGTATGTCCTTTCTAGGATGTTGTAGAATTCGTCTTTGACGATTTCTTCTTTCTCTTCAGTTGGAGCATGACAGTTGATTAGCCATACATTAAAGAACTTCATTTTCATACGGATCGCACATAATCGTTCATTCACCGGTTTGAAGTCAGTTATGAGATGTTTAAATGAAGATGCTACAACGAAGGCGACTCCAAATTCCTTGTTTCCGGTTGGTTTGCCGCTTGTGAATATTGAATGCGATCTTAAGTCACTTATTTCATTGCCAAGCCATTTCGTTTCTTGGACCGCCAGGATGTTAATATTGTATGTCGAGGCTTCCTTGAGAAGTTCTCGCAGTGATCCTGTTGTATTGAGTGTTCGAACGTTCCAAGATCCAATAGAGTAGTCCGTTTTTCGTTGCCGTTGTCGTTGCCGTTTATCCAATCCAATCCGAGGCCGTGTTTCAGGGTTCGTAGCAATTGGGTAATGCCAGGCAAGGTTGCTAGCCCCACGCTGGTAAGCAGGAATATGGCGTCCCACACTCGCCACTACCGTCGTTAGTTGGGTATCCAGCGGGCACCACGAGGAGGTGACGGTTCGATTTTGCCCGCCTTCTCTTTTCTTATAAAAACTTAATAAAACACTTGTTTAGACTTCAAAGATACAGGACCACAAAAAAACTGACCCAAGAAAATTTGGCTAACAAACTAATAATCTCTTTCAAAATGACTGTGCCGTACAAGTTAGATTATGTTTTTAAACCAAACTTTTGGTAATATATAGGAAAAAGAGAAACTGGAAGCTTCTAACAGCATCGAAAAGTGCCGAGAGATATTCTATAATAAATAATAATGCTTCCAATAGTTTTAGTATTTATTACCACAATTTTTGACGATGGAGGTCTAAGTTGGTTGACTTTAAAATTTCAACCCTCCTTTCTGAAACTTGGTTAAATGGCTCGATTTCTAAGGCTACTACTAATTATGCGTTTGCTGCCATGGCTGAGACCTTTTCTTTCACTAAGCTGATAGAGAGACGTTCTCGTTACTGCATACATATTTTTTTCCTTGTTAGATTTGCAATTCATTTCGGTCGACCAAAAAAGTTGGTACATTAATTTTCAACCCATGTGAAAATTACCCGAGTTCAAATTTCTGGCCTGCAACGCATTTATGGCACGATTTTTTTAATTTTCCAACCTCCGAGAGCCACTTGACCCACCGTGGTTCGTTTGGTTCAGTTCTAATGTAAGCTTCTCCAAAGGACAAGCTATGGCCAACAATAATAATCGTAGAACTCGTTCACCAATATATTGCATTAGTTTAGGTTTTAGGAAACGTGATGGGAAGTGCTATTGAGTTGGCGAACTGCTGACGAATGAATACGGGTAAATAAGAAATTTTTTGCATATAGCAATTGATTGGCTATTTTTCATCGTTGAACCATGATTGGTTAGATTTCCGTTTAGAGAATTTTAAGTGGGAATTGTTGAATTGAAACAAATAAATAAGTCATGTTATTGAACACGAGCTTCTTTCGTATTCGTTCCACTGCTTCAAATCTACTTGTTATTTCAAATACTGCCCTCATCTTCAGGTTGATGCGATTTTTACCGATGCTTTCAAGTCTTCTGACACTCTTGATCACATCATACTTTGTCGCAAGCTAAATAACTCTGAGGTTTGAGATTCCCTAGTTTTTGTGCTTGATTTCCTACTTGTCCTTAAGATCTTGTCGTGTTTTCGTTTTTGGTTAATATTCTGCTCCATTCTATAGCCGATCAGGTATCCTTTAAGAGTTCATCTTTTGCCCTAATCTATTCATTCTATTCAAAAATGATCTTCCTACTATGTTTGAGTCTTCCTATTTCCTTTGGGCAGATTATCACAAATTAGTTAAAGTGATTCGAACCCTTGCAAAGTGCAAAGCTCTCCAAATAAATCTAGCCTCAATTATTTCTTGCAGGGAAGCTAAATTCCTTTTTCTAAACATCCCTAAAAATCCTTGCGCAGTTGTACAGCTACAATTTAAATTTAAAAATAATAAATTTTATTCAAATATTTACTAAAATATATTTAAGAGGCTTCACCCTAACGTTGCGAGATCATCAAAAACTGATTTCTCGACTATCCTTCAATTTCAGTACGGTCAAAGTGCAATCGAAGATAAAGTTATACCAGATAAGAGTTTTTTCGATGGCGACCAGGACGATTACGACACCGAACTTAGTGATGTGGATGATAACGACGAGGACTATATGGATGACGAGCTCTACGGTGGAATTTCTGAAGAGGAAGATTTGGAGCGAACGTTGAACGAAACCCGCAACGCTCATGCAGATGATTCCGTGTACGATGATCTGGATGATCTGGAAGATTGGGACTACAAGGAGCAAAAGTATGTAGCTTAATCTTATGTCCTTCAATGTACCAACTATACTAATGTTCCTTGCTTCAGGGCAAATGATAATACGGGAAACACTGATAATGCAGATAGAAAAACGAGATCAATAGCATCGCGGAGTGGAGTACCAATCGTCGAAGAGCCTTATCCAGCAAAAATCAATAAGACAGCCGAAGCAAAAAGTCCCGCTGAGCCGACACTGAAATATGATTGGAATGAGAAGAGGTAAATAGTCTTTGTTTTAAAAAAAAATCGTTTGCTTCTTTCATAAAAATTGAAAGCAAAAAATTATAATTTGAAAGGAAGACATATGTTCTCATATTCATTGACTAAATCTTGCCGTTAAAATTCAACATAATAAAGTAAATAAATGTTAAGAACAAGCATATACACATTTGGAATTGAAAATTTTTACGATTAAAATAAAACAATCAAATTTATACAGGGAACAATATTTAGAGCGGAAACATAAAAAATATATGGAAATGCGTGCAAGACCAGCAAGTATAATACGATCCGAAGGACGAAGTGAAGCTAATAGCAAAGAAAACAATCACTTAGCTCATCAGGTAAATAGAACATTCTTCAAAAACATTTCAAAATCGCGTATTGAAGTATAACAAGCAAATAGCTACGAATCTGGGTAGCGATTCCAAGAAATAATAGCAATGAATCCAAAGAAAACACTCTAATATGGAGATCCTGACAACCTACTCAAAGTATAGCCAAATATATATTCAATCCTGCTTTGTTTCACACAAGCTCGTGCCATCTTTTCATTCCAAGACAAGATGGTTTGCTGAATAGAGGATTTTCTTAGAATGTATGTGACGTGTCCATGATGCCTTGAAACATCGACCGAATCACTTCCTAATATTGTTTGCACTGTTAAACTTTATCCTTTGGTATCCTTTCTGAATGTCTTACACCTTCTCTTCTGCCTGGGAAATTGTCAAGAGTTTTCATGGACAAATAATGGTCACAGTCCATAATGTGATGAGTGTTGAATGCTGTTTGGAACATTTATGGAGGTCAATATAGATTTCTTTCATAGATAAGTAGACACAGAAAAATAATTGACATGCTTTCCACCCTACAATATTTATGAAAAATACTGTAAAATATTTGCAACGCTCATAAATATATTGAAATAGAAAATAGGTAACTGTTCTACCTTACGACCTTGCGACAGATGATGTCGAGAAAAAGACTGTGCAGGCTTGAAATTAATTAAACAATTTTTATTTAGGCAACATTTATAATACAGATTGCCTAGTTGAGACCGGTGTATATTTATGAATCCATTTTCCATCCATTGTTACGAATAGGCGGAAAAACTCATTTTGAATCTTTTGAAGTATCTCCAAACTGCGTTCTGAATCGTCAGCATGTATTTTCGCGCGTAAATTTTGATGCAAAATATTTTTGGACATGTACTGTTGATATCATGATTGTTCTAGCTATCTCTCTAACTTTCTTTTTGCGATCATCCAACACAATGCAGTGGATTTTTTGGGTATTTTCTTATGGTGATGCCTTAAATAGAAGTCCAGATGATACAGTATAGTCAGTACCTGCACGGTTGCTTCTAAATCTTTTGAACCACCTACAAAAGATTATTTTTGACGGAAAAAATATCCCGCAATCTTTTTTAAACCATTTGTTGATTCAAACGATATTTTCGTTAGTCAACAAGTTATGTTTAATCAAAATACGTATTTCTTCTACGAAGTCACGTAGGCGGAGAGTTGCTAATAATTACTGGATTACTTCGCGATGTTTATCTTAGTTTATCTGGTTCCGCCTCTTTCCTAGGTGCATTGCTACCTTCTGCAATTTTTTTGTGAAAATATCCACGATACATTCAGTAACTTTCTATTTTATCGGGTTTTGCACTTATATCGGGATCACTAACAGTGGCGAGGGGTGAAAAATTACTGTGGGTAAGCCGCTTACTATTTGAGAAACATGGACCCTTAACAGACAAAGCAGTATATTATGAGCATATAGAGAAATACTACCGTAATCATTCTTTCTATTGCATACATTTTAAATTACGGTCAGTTATGAAATATTATATACATACATATAGACTGCAACAGTATGTATTTCTAAATGGGAGTTTTCGATGATTTTCTAGCATCAATTTTCACAGCTGATTCGCAAGCCGGGAACGCTACCGGCTTTTTGATTTGTTTCCATATCCTATTGAGGAAAACCGAGCTGCCATGCCAACAAACGGGAGTTGAATGCCCACGGCACCTTAAATTATTGATGAATTCGAGACTCGGAAAGCTTTGCTGCAACTCTTACAGATGTTGATCGCTTTGCTGGCTATTATGGAACTCTGAGGATGTGTAGAATCAAGAGAATGGAGTATGATGGAATAAACACTGAGATCAAGTGGAACGATTGTGCATGTTTACAGTGATACATGCAAGTAAATAAACACTTCATTCCCTTATAAAACTGAAGTGACATTTTTGGAACAAATTTGGAAAGGGAAGCCGATGGGAATCGGCTTATATGAACGCTTCGCCACTGATCACTAATTGTAGGGTTTCTATCTACCACTATTTTCAAACACAAGAAAATAGTTTTAACTTATATTTCAACCAGACTTTGTGTTTTATACTTATGAAAATTTCCAGTAACTATTGGGAACGCTGCGCATATCCATTCCTCCTATTAGAAACTTCGGTTATGCATTGCTCGTGCTATTTATTGAACTTTGAGAATTTTTTTATATCCGTCCGCATACATATCGCCGGCCACTCAAGTTTAAAAAATTTCATTGCCTACCACTCGGCAACAAGCTTTGCTACTGTTACCTTTTTTGTGGTTTATTTGTTTTTGTGCGTGAAATTAAAACCTTTGTCTATTTTTTTGACTTTTGAAGAAATAGTATTTTGCCGAATAATTTAATTGTTGATCAAGGATGTAATCTGTCACCATGCCAAGTTCAACCAAATTCCGTCTAATAGTTTCCATGAGAATCATGCCAAGGCAGACATATAAAAGTTCCAGAAATGTTATTTTTGTTTCTACTGGTTCCAAATAATCAGTAAAATTTATTTGTTCTAAGTTCAATTAAACTTACAAACTTTAATTCCTCTACTGTTTTATTCAAAAGTTTAAACTATAAACAGTAATAGATTAGAAGTAATCGCCCATGTCAATGTTTGTGCTTTATATTGTTCAAGTTTTAGCCAAATGAAGGAAAGGTTGAACTGTTGTTTTTTCTCTTTGATTTTAATTTTTGAAATCATTGACATCATTTGAACCAGCACCATGTCTGAAAAAATTTCTGCTTTTGTAGAGTCGTCATATAAAAAGATATATTTAGGTACAGGCACATTTATCAGCCAGGTTTTGAAACGCTCTTGGACCATTCAAACAATATTCTTCATTATAGGATTCACCAACGTCGTATCGATCCTGGATCAATTCCAGGATAACTCCAACACCTCAAACAATTTACTCTCGTCCGTTTCGGGTGATGCAAACAAATGGAGATAAATCACATGTCTACACACAAGTAATAATTGCGAGCGAATATGTTAGAATGAATATCTTCAGCTATGTAGTTGATCATTTATGAAATTCTGCTTTGTCAATGCGTTTGTAGCCTTTTCTGTGTTCCTTCGGCCAATAAGTATCGAACAATCGCATATTATCGGCCTTACATACACTTACATTTGTGCATACAAGTTTCAGTCTTCATTGAATGTGATTGAATCATCATAAGTTGTTCTTGTTGATCATTGATATCGAGTCGAATTTGTAGTTTTAGTAGTAGTTCTTTCCATGTTTTCTAAACTTTAAGTCAATGTGAATAAGCCATCGCATATAATTTCATTCACAAATGCCTATGGTCTTCTCAAACATTAATTAAAGCCTACTTGTACGAAATATTGCATTTCTTCTTCAAATTTTTGATGTCTTGATGTTTCTCTAATGTCTCATTCCATGTTATTTCTTACATAGCATATGACTTTCTGCTGAACACAAATGTAAATATTTCATCCTTATTTCAATTTTAGGATAAGGATGCTTCTTACCCTGGACAGGTAGTTTTGACTGGAACCCGGCGACGAACGGTGAGACCATTGCATAAAAGTCTGGAACCACGAGGTAAGTGGAAGAATTCAGCAACAAAATTAATTAATTAATAGTGCATCCTAAATTTAACTAAAAGTCCACCAAAATCCCTTACTAGATTCTTATGGATCGATTAATTTAAATATTTTCGCTCAGATTCGTGTATGCGAGTCATTTTTATTCTTGCTGAATGTGATGTGCTTTAAATTCAATGCAAAAAAAAGTTTAATAGAATGCTTTATTGAATAAAAGATCTTCTGAATTATTAATTTCTTTGTAAATTCCTAAACGTTTTTTTTGGCACGGTTTACAGCCGCTGTTAGACGATTACCAAAAAGCAATTTGACTTTATCGTCCACTTTTATATGAACTATCCTTTTGGGTTTTGAGAATTCCTAGTACGTGCTGCAGCAGTTTGAATTTCTTAAAGACTGTCAGTAAAACTACAAAGTTTTGAAAAGACGAAGCCAGGACGATAAAGATTCGCTACTACATTAAATTGGAAATGTGGGTATACAATAACGCCGCGCGAAAGTTTCTGACATGATACAGCACAATTTGCTAGTAACATCCTTCCGAAATACCATCATTAACACATAACTGTATGCTATCTTTTTTATTAAAGATTTACCCACAACAGCCTTGTATTTCCACGCTCTATGTAACCATTTATATTGCACTACGGCGCATCCTTGCTCATATCTGAACAATTTCAGGAAGACAACGTTCGGTGGCAGCTCACTATGTGGGCGATACGAGTCGCTTTACCCCAGGACATCATCGTCGCTATGAAGGTTAGTTAGTAGTGAATTCAATTGTCCAGGACTACCCTCTACGCAGAAATTTATGTTGACTTGTTGGTGACATTAATGACTTTCCAATAAAGAATAATATGTTATTCTCGCTAAATGTATCCTTTTATGTTATCTTTCTGCAGGAAACGGTCGCGTAAGACATTCTGGTGGAGTGTTCACTGACTGGGCGATGGATTCATCAATGGGCAGTGCTAATCCACTATTCCGTTTGGAAAATGGTATTGTAACAATTCATGAAAATGGAATTTATCTCGTTTATGCTCAGGTAATTATGATGTTTGATGATTTACAATAATATTTTAATTTGGAGATGAGCTTTCGGTAGTAAAATTTTACGGTTTCATGTGGAAATATGCAAAATGACCATTTTTTAGTGGGGGAACCCCCATAACTTTTCGTGGGCCCGTGACCGTTGCGAACCTTTTATGCCATAGTAGTAGCGGAGCCCCCTCTTTCGATCTCCCCACTACCACTCCCTTTGGGGTGTGAGGCCCGTAATCTTAACCCTTACCATTTTTTAATGAATCATAAGTCATTTGAAAGAAAATAACGGAAAGATTAATTGCCTAAAAAATAGCGTAAATAACAGTTGCCAGCAGTGAAATAAACTCATGCTCAACAGCAGCGTGGGCAAGAAGAAGAGTTAAGTGTACTTTAAAAATCTTCAGCTGAAACAGGATATTCAAAGCTCCTTATGCTTTGCCTCAAGTATACCTCAAATTGATAACAAGATTAAATTTACAATAAAGATAAATTGCTCATTTTTCTAACGTAACTTTTGACTTGAATTATGAAGGAACAATTGTAAATTAATATGGAAATTCGGTTAAAATCAGTGAGCAGCTCATTCAAACGCCATTGCATCAAGAAAACATTTTGTTGTTAAAATAGAAGGCAAACTAAGCACGACTCTCAGATCAATGATCCAAAAAGTTCATACTTCCTCAGTAGTAGAAGACAATTAAAACAAAGAAAAGTTCTATAAAAGAATTTTTTTTACTGTAACTGCTCGCAGATATTTTGCTGACTGTCTTAGCTCATCCAATCCGGGCTGAATCGGAAATGAAAGTTTTCTTGTTAGATACAGAACAATGAAGTTTCCTTTACTTTGTTTTCGCTTGCAGATATTCTACCACGACGTCCACGACACCAACGGCTTCCGGGTGGAGAAGAACGGTGAGCCATTCCTCTTGTGCACGGTCATGGCGCACTCGAGCGAAAGAGTGACCAAATCGAACACGTGCTTCACCAGTGGCGTAACCGTCCTGCGACTGAACGACAATATTCGCGTCGCTGATTTGGCCTACGATAGACACGTCATCCTGGATCCTATCCGGAGCTTCTTTGGACTAGTGAAGCTGGGCGCGGCGCCTCCTGCGCACCATGGTCCTGACCACGACGACAAGACGCGACGCTTGGACGCGTTGAAACGGTCGCCAAACATTTGAATCTGTTTCATGGTGCAAAGAGGGGTTGTGGTGAATGGAGGCTACGAGGCTTGCAATAATGGGTCATCCATCTTCATTAACGTAACTTAAAAACAACAAGAACTTTCGAAGCCCATTGCTTCACCCAAAAATTGTTAACATCTGGCAATGCTGTTTTCTAGCCTAACGAAACTATTCCCAACCTCCGAACGACCGCAAACTGCTTGTAATCCTTTGAAATTCTCACTATTTGAATAATCACTTACAATCTATCTTTTATTTATAACTTTTATTTCTGTCGGTAGACGATAAGTGAAAATAAGGCGGTGATGACGCGGCGGTGCGCTTGTTTTATATTAAAATAAGATAAATATAATTCTTTTGTTATCCGTAATTTAAACAAATGCAAAATTCCTAACCCGTAGGCTATTACGAAAATCCAATTTGACAGCAATCAATTAAGCGAACTGAATCTTGCATAAACATTTTAATTGAATAATATAGTTATTAAAAATCTGGAATGAAAAGAACCGAATTAATATAAATATTACCTAATCATATTTGAAACTTGAATGTACCTATTTATATATTTCGTGCGGTTACATTCAAGTAACGAATACATACATATGTATTGTATCTTCTACATAAATACAATTGGAACATAAAGCAATTATTTAACTTTTACAATTAATTTAATTTGTATATTTATGCAATGGTATGTTAAATATATATATGTATACATATGAAGTGGATCTGTGCCATTAAAATAAATGATATAATTTACATGTTTCTGTTGAAAGAATATTTGCTGCAATATTTCTTATGGACCTCTTTCGTTCTGCCTGATGTAATTTCTGTAATCGTCGATGTTGTGCCTTCAGCTCCGTGTAAATGCGAACAATACTTTTAGTTTGAAATCTACACTTTTACACAACAGAAAGCGTTGAAGAACCAGAATAGCTTTTACCGGATACTGCGAGAAGTCTACTTCTACTTTATTTAATTTTTTGATACGCAACAACTTGGATCTGCATTGAGCATTGGATAATCCAGGGACAACCTGGAGGCTTGGTTTAATTTAAAAAGGCAAACGAAAATAAAGTATAACATCTTAGCTCTCGGTATCAGTGCTTTTGTACTGTGATTCGGAACAAAAGTAAGTATATTTGAGGTAAAATTAATTGCATGCTCAGAAGAACAGTGGTACTATCGTTTAAAAATACAAGTGTATTATCATTATCATCAATCGCGCGACAATCCAACTTGGAAATGGGCCTCCAGACTTGCATGTATCCATTCATCACGGTTCAAAATACGCATCCTTCTTACCTTGAAATCCTAATGTGGTTCCTATTAAATATCAGACAACCCATTGCTGTATCGCTGTCTCCACTTCTTTGGCTCTGGCATAACTCCAATAATTCTTCGCAAGATCTTCCATTCGAATGTGTCGGTCGCATTCTTCCAGAAGAGTCGGTTAGAGTCCTCGTCTTACTGCCATATATAAATACTGTACATATTATCGTTTTCTATATGCGATGCCTGTTGTTTCTGTGGATGGTATCAGACTTTATTAATGGGAGAACAGAGAAGTACGCTTTGTTAAACAGAATATTTCTGCGTCCAATTTCGTCCTTTCGAACAAAACCTAGCTGGACTCCCAGATAGATGAAGTTTTCGGCACCTTCTATACTAAAGTCGTCCACCGTCAATCTTGGTAGTACTGGCGTGTCCCTTTGTGTTCGGCTCATTATTTTAGTTTTCGTCGAATGTCTTCTCAACACGACTTTATTGGCTGCTGTCGCAGGGTCCTGGAAGGCACCTTTCGCTTGAGACGGTTAACGACCCATAGAATTGATGTCATCAGCATAAGAAACTAGTTGCGTTGATTTCAATCCCTTCCCTCTAGTCCCAGTTTGCATTTTGCTGATGCCATTCCTGATGTAATTAGATTTGTAAATGAATACTTGGATAAGGGCCACTACGTTGCAGCAGATTTCGTGGACCCAAAGAAAGCTTTCGACACAGTTACACATGAAACTTTAATCACCAGGCTCGGTGAATATGGAATTGTTGGAAAAGCAAATAAATTAATACGCAGTTACTTGACGGATAGATTTCAAAATACACTAATTGGAGGTGTCAAAAGCAAAACTGCTGAATTCAGCATAGCTTTTCCGCAGGAAAACTCCATAAAAAAAGCAGACAGAAAGTGGTTATGTACGCAGATGACACTGCGCTCGTATACTCAGGTAAAACTAATCTCGAAATTGAACAAAAAGTAAATAAGTATTGGTATTGGCTGTTACAAAGTAGATTGACAATAAACGCGGGGAATACAAAATATATTATTTTCAAACAAAAGAACAAGACTGACATACAACCACACGTAAAAATCAGGGACACAACCCTCCAGAGAGTAGAACAAATAAAATATTTAGGACTTCTAATAGACGAGAAACTAACATGGACTCCACACATAAATGATCTAAGGAAAAAACTGTCTGTCTTCATTGGTCTTCTACGTCGCTTCTACTTCTTTCCAAAGAAAAAAAACTTCAAATTATCTATGTGGACCTCCTTTCCAAAATTTCCTACGGCATCTTGCATTGGAGCCAAACCTCTAAAGGTCACGTCATGACCATTTTCAGACTAGTAACCAAGGCGTATAAGACCATTTACAATCTCCCTATGTCAACTCCAACGAGCGAAGTTTACAAAACAGCTCAAGAATTGAATTTGCAAGGCATGATTTTCATGGAAAGAGCTAAATTCATACATAAGAATTTACACCGTAATGAGTACACCACTGTGAAATTAGAGAGAATTGAGGGAAAAACACATACAGAATGAGAAACATGAATATGAATATCGCATTTGCCAGAACTGATCGGCTAAAAGAAGACCCCTTCAACAAAGCAGCTAACTTTTACAATACACTACCGGACAAAATTAAAAACCTACCGAACCCAACTTCCTTTAAAACGACACTAAAAAATATCTCCTTCAGGACCAACTTTCGAAGTAAGTTACAAGCACAATCAGCTCCACTTAAGTCAAAGCCCATCATGTAATGAACAGGAAATAATTCATAAACATATAGTCTGAGCTATTAATCTAACTACAAGGACACTAAAACTTACAAATTTGGTACTATCCCTTATACCGATTCTTATCGTCTGGAAAATACTATGTACTGAACTTTTAAATACGGAGAATTACTAAATTTGATGGAGAGAGTGATTGAAGAAACGGAGGTGGTTTTAGTCGGTAGAAATCCGGCATGCCAAGAGGCAGGAGCTGATCGGTATCTTTTGAAGATTTCCACCTCCCAAAGTTGAAAAAAACATGTCCAGGTCATGTTAAACAGAGTTGAAACAAACGCATTTCCTTGTTTCAGGTCAGTGGTCGTTAAAAAATTTGATATTAATTCTCCGTTGATTTTGTCGTGGGCAACTGTATCCATCGTCGTCATCTTGGTCAGTCTCGCAGGTTTCGATGGTATATTGAAGCCAACCATAGTTTTGTATAGTATCCTCGAGTACGACCTGATCTGTCCAGATTTTCAAGATCAATTCATGCAAAACTTCACTCAGAGAGCTGCCACCACCTTGCAATAATTCCGTATCAATGCCATCAATCCCAGGAGTCGCAATTTTTTGAAGAGCATTTTGTACCTCTCCTAGGAAAGGTATCCAAATCATATCAATTTTGCCCGGTTCAGGGGTTAAAGTTGGGAAAAGAGTCGTTTTTTATATAGTCGAAGAAAATTTTGAAGGTCCTTCGTCGTCGTCGTCGTCGTGACATGGAGGTGGGCATTGCAGCCCTAGCACTGCGACCTGCTGGTCGATTGTACTATCCTTATATTTTTCCTTTCTGGAGTTAATGCTTATGTCTTGAATCTTCCGGATGAGATGATGAACCTCATCAGGTCGTCCAAGGCTAAGGTATGGAACTCCTTGTCTCCTATTTGAGGCATGCCAAGGGCTCTATATCTGTGTCTGGAGAACGCGGGACAGTAGCCCACATAATGTGCCGCTGTTTCCTCGTCCTCCTCACATCTAGTGCACCATGCATCGTCCACTATTTGCAGAAGAGCTTGGTGAATTCTCAGGCGTCCGTGGCCTGTAATCACTTCTGTGAGTTTTTTCAGTCTGACTCTATTTAGTTTTAGACAGTATTTTGTGACTTCAGGTCGTAGGTTTGGCAGAAAGAGCTTTGTCTGTCTGCATGTTGGTAGGTTGAGCCATCGTCTTCGATGTTCTTCCCTGAGTGTCTCATTGATCTCTTTTGAGATTAGATTTATGTTCGTTGGCAGAACAGGCTCAGGACCAACCGGTGTGATCTCTGCTCCCTTCTTAGCCAGTTTGTCTGCCTCTTCATTACCTATAATGTCCACATGTGCTGGGACCCAGGTAACTGAGACCCTGTTTCTCTGGCTCAGCTTTTTGAGGCTGTTCTGGGCACACTCCACAATTGACGTTTTCACATTGTGGGAGCCCAGGGCCTTGATAGCGGCCTGACTGTCTGAACAGATTTTTATCTGTTTGTTTTGTATTCTTCTGTCTTGTAAGAGGTCCGCGGCTTTGGCTATGGCGTGGACTTCAGCTTGAAAGATGGTTGTTTTTGTACCCAGAGGTATCAATATTTGAGCCTCATGTGGTCCAGGGCGTATATATATTCCCGCCCCAGCCCCGACGCTCATCACTGATCCGTCTGTGTACACTATGATATCAGCGGGCCTGTGAGAAAGGTGACCGAACTTAGTCCAATCATTCCTATCAGTCAAACTCGTTGTGAAATTTTTTCCAAAGAAGAGCCTTGGGATTATGTAGTCGTTGGGCAGATCAAGGAGTGAGTCCACTTTTAAACTCTTTAAAAGTTTGAGGTGTCCCTCAGTCCAGCCGCCGTCTTTCACAATCCCGGTTCTCCTTAGGCGTGCCATCGTCTTTGCGGCATATTGCTTCACTGATAAGTCCAGTGGCAGCATGTCCATGATCACGTTGAGTGCTTCCGTGGGAGTGGTTCGCACCGCTCCAGTAGCACTCACTAGTGCTAGTCGCTGCACCGAGCCTAGCTGACTTTTTGTAGTATCTAGGTCTGACCGTTTCCACCACACTATGCTTCCATAGTGTATGACCGGTCTTATGCAGGCTTTGTATAGCCATATCATATTTCGAGGTGAGAGTCCCCAGGTTTTACCCATGGAGCCTCTACATGCCCAGAAAATGTTTTTGGCTTTTCTTGTTTTTTCATCAACATGCTCTTTCCAGGTAAGTTTCGTGTCTAGGGTTACGCCCAGGTACTTTTTTTGAGAGTTGGAGCTCCACGCCATCTAAAGTAGGTAGCGTGTATGCATCCCACACTCGCTTCCTGGTGAACATGGTGAGTTCTGTCTTGGCTGGGTTTACCGCCAGCCCGTTTCTTCTACACCATTGGTGCGTGATTTTAAGTCCTTCTTTCATCCTGTCACACACTGTGCCGGCAAACTTGCCTTTGCATAATATGACCAGGTCATCGGCATAGCCGATGGCAAGAAAGCCTTGTTGGTTAAGTTCTGTCACTAATGAGTTCATTTGTAAACACCACAGGAGAGGGGAAAGTACGCCTCCTTGTGGGCACCCTTTTGTTGGGGCTACTGTTATACTGGTGTCCCCCAGTGACGCTGTTATTTTTCGTTCAGCGAGGAGAGCGGTCAGCCAGCCCGTTATCGTGCCGCTTATCCCATGTCTCTCTGCTGCAGATGTCATTCCACCAAATGGGGAGTTGTCAAAGGCACCTTCTATGTCTAGGAAAGCTCCCAAAGAGAAGAGTCCGTCGTTAAGGCCCCGCTCGATCCCGTGAACGAGCTCATGCAGAGCCGTCTCCGTAGACTTTCCCTTTCTATAGGCATGCTGTCCCGGATGCAAGGGCCTCTCTATTAGTGCTGTGTTTTTCACGTGGACGTCCACCAGTCGTTCCAGTGTTTTCAGCACGAAAGATGTGAGGCTTATGGGTCGATAGCTTTTCGCTATCTGGTAAGTGGTTCTCCCAATCTTTGGTATGAATACCACCCTTACCCTCCTCCATAATTCTGGTATATATTTTAGGGCCAAACTGGCCCTGTATATATTGCACAGATGGTTGGTGATGGAAGCCATTCCTTCCTTCAGCAGGATGGGATAAATTCCATCCTCGCCAGGTGCTTTGTAGTTGTTGAAAGTTCCAATTGCCCATTGGAGCCTCTCTACAGTCACCACCTCGGCGGCTTGATTCCAATCCGTTTGAGACGGTACGTTCGGATGAACGGTGTTTCCTCCGCAGGGAGTTATGCTACCGGGGAAGTGCGTTTTAAGCAAGAGGTTTAATGTCTCTTCACTTGTGGTGGTGAACTTCCCGTTTTCGTCCTTAAGGAGCCCGGGGTTATTGCTCGGTCCCCTTGTGAGGATCTTCTTAACTCTGGCGGTCTCCCGGCATGAGTTTATTTCTTCACAGAATTTCTTCCATGAGTTCCTTTTCGCCTCCGCAAGAGCCTTGTGATAGTCTCTTTTGGATTGCTTGTACGCCTCCCAGGTGATTTCACTTCGAGCTTTACAGGCCCGGTTGAACGCCTTATTAGCGTTTTTCTTAAGCCTGGCTAGTCTTGGTGTCCACCATGGGGTGTTTCCCAGTGTAGTCCTTTTTAGTGGGCAGTGGGCCTCAAAAGAGGCCCTCAATACCTCGACTAAGTTCCCGACAGCTTCTTCGAGCTGCTCAGGTTCTCGGATTTTCTCTGGTTGCTGTAATTTGCATTGCACGTCTTGTCTAAAGGCCGCCCAATTTGTGTTCCTGGGGTTTCTCAACCATTTTGGCCCACCTATTGGATTAGCCTCGATGTTGAAAGTGATGTACCTGTGATCAGATAGCGTCACTTCTTTCGAAACTTTCCAGTCTTTAACCCAGTGAGTGACTGCGTCAGAGACAATTGTTATGTCTATGACTGCCTGCCTCCTGGATGTGACGAAAGTTGGTTCCACCCCACGGTTCGCTATGGTGAGCCCGGAACTGGCTAAGAACTCTAGTAGGCTTTCGCCTCTCGAGTTGGTGTCCGAGCTCCCCCAGCAATCGTGGTGAGCGTTTGCATCACAACCTAAGATCAGATTTAGGTTGTGTTTTTTAACATATTCCATCAGTCTTGTGAGGTTTGCTGACGGAATTCGATCTTCGTAGGGGAGATAGGCCGATCCCAGAAGAGCTTCTCGTCTACTCCCCATCACCGTTGTACTTACTCGTACTACGGTTAAGTCTCGGTCGCAGAATTCCTGTACCAAGAGCCCGTTAAGAGTCCTTGGGAGCCAAACACAGGTTCTGGGTTTTTCACAATCCGCTGTTAAGAGATCCATTTGAGAGTTGGTCCCTATACCGCGGATTCGTCCTCCTGCCACCCAGGGTTCTTGTATTAGAAATATGGGTAGAGCAGGTGCAAAACCGGAGACATTGCTGCCTCCGGGGGGTTTGTTGCAGCTTTCGTTACAGCGTCTAGCTATTAGAGAGCTAGCCGCCTTACTATGCTGCATGTTGATTTGTGTGACCTGAAGACCCATCATGTTTCCATGCTACATCTCCAGGTCAACCCCAAGACAACACAACACAATACAGAACAAGTATAACACTCACGCTGACAAGGAACCGCTACTTGGGAGCCTGTGGTCCTGGTTCCTTGGGCCCTTTCGAAAAGCTCACGCTAATCCTATTGAGCTCCAAGTAGAGCCATCCTCCCTTTCCCGATATATACTCCCTGTCCTTGTCCGGGATTCCAACAACCATGAGGAGTCCCTTTCGGGAGTCCTTCATGGGCACCTGTGCGTACAGGGCCCAGTCGGCTGTTTTTATCTCCGGCTGAACGATGGAGAGCCTTCGGAGAACAGTCTCCGCGATTTGGTCTGGGCCCGGGACGAAGAAAGTGGCCCTGTGGAGCACTGGAAGCCTAGATGCTTCCACTAGGGAAAATCTAGCGCCCTCCCATGCTCCCCTTAGCCTGTCTCCCTCCACCAAGGCTTTGAAGGTCCTTACTCCATCTCTTCTTAATGCTGTCCTGGCTGCTTCATCCTCGTTTTCATAGAAATTCGTTCGCAGCTTTCGCGTTATCTTGAAATCTACAAAGAACGCAAAACCCATCTCTTTGCTCTCTCTACTTTTACCACATTTGATTATGGTGTATGGCTTCTTGTGGTTTTCTGAGTATGGATCACACAGTCTATTACCCGGTAATATTTCGATACTCGATTCATCGTATCATACTTTCAGCGCTTTCAATCACCCTCCGATTCAACTTAGCATGCCGCGCATGGCTCGTTTTAGTACAGTAGCTGCCAACTGATGGGTGGTGTTCTCGGATATTCACGATCGTCTATAGAGAGCTCCCACCTCATCTTTGTAAAAGCTACTCGATGAATCGAATGCATGTTTGGGTGGCTTTTATTCTATATTGAGTGAAACTTACGGCTTCCATAACTTATGCAGTAACTGACTTAATGACGCATCCTCGTGTTTTAACACTTTTTTGGTGAAAAACTTATGATAGTATGTTACTATAAAAAAATCGGATTAGAATAATGCTTTCTATTTTAAATGATTTCTATTTCAATTGATTTCTTATCATATATCTAATAGAATCAGGTGTTGAGTTTCCAAATGAAGTTAAATCTTGTTGAAGCCTTTAAATAATAACAGGAGATCCAGTGAATGAATAAATTTTTCAAGCCAACGTATTCAAATTATTTCTCCGTTACATAATGATTGCAAGAGCATATGTTGAATGTTTCGTATTGCTTAAAAGCTTGAAGCGTGTGCATTTGATCCTCAATTAAGTCCAAGTTACGGAGCAATAGGTAATCTAATTAGGCATTTCAATGAATATCAAATAAGATCGATGTTCCGCATTGAAAGAAAACTGAACTTGAACTCATGTTACCTTGCAAATACAATTGTAACCGACAAAACATAACACAATCTATAATTCATACATTTTGTCGCACATGATGACGACACTCGACACTCGTTATCTCAGCTTCAACACACACCTATTACATGGAACGTGTTCCTAGCCATATCCCTTATATAATAGACTTATTGCTCTCTATAGCAGCCATCATAACGACGACAGAAGGAATTCTAGGAGGAAAGGTTCCGAGAAAAAAGAAGCACTCCGTAATATTGAAATTCCTGCCGACATTCTGAATGTTGGAAAATAAAACAGGATGAAGTGGAATTTCGCTGTCTCTGCAGACCTTTTGTGCCCATCGAGGACGACTTGTGTATTTGCTCGGTTTGACTTTGGAATCAGGCAATCGTCACTCACTACTCTGAAACTTAAATGCTTAGCAAACTTTCACTGGGAAGTTTTATTTCGTATGAATGTTGCACGGTTCTTATCCTTCTGCAATTTAAATTACTGCCAAAAAAAAATCACAGCCAGTGAAGAATAATCATTTATAAATTGTATGGCCCATTTGCAAAAGGACTATCTGAGTAACTTTGCTGAAATCACAGTGTCATCTTAGTTGGAACGATAATTTTTACCTTTCTGTTGCGTATACAGCAGCTTAAAGGATATTTTCATTACCCATCAATAATCATGCTTGCTCGTATTGCGTGAAACCAGTAAAATATCCCGTTTCCTGTCTGGAAAAACTGAAAAGTATATTTATCATCTGTTGCTTTGGATGTTTTCAGGGATTGCATCCATTTAGATAAAAATTCTACTAGCACTTAACTTATCGCTTCAATTTGAGGCCTTAAGAATCCTGTGGACGATTTGATATGAGTAATCAGCCGCTTACTGAAAACGGAACGTTGTGAATCGTGATAAAATGTTGGTTCCAAGGAGCGAACGACACCAAAGCGAAAAGAGGAAATGAAAAAAGCAGTTAGCAGCCAGACAATGGTGGGAAAGTATGTTTCATGCATGGTTCCACCACACTTCCCTTCGATTGCCATCGTGATGACTCTGTAATGTATTCCCAATGGAAATACGAATGTCCTTACAATTGTTTGACATCTTCCACACACGAAATTAAGGTGTCCTCCGCTGAACGTTCATTATTGCTTCATATATTCTTCGCGTGGAAAGACTGAGCTAACCGGAAACGTATGTATTTGTACCTTAGGATTAATTCAGCCCCCAATTCAATCCCCCTTCTAACCGTTGATGTTGTTTTACGCATGTAACTCACACGTCAGAGAGTTCAGGTTGTCTTCCCACGAGAAGAGATGTAGCACAGCAAGCCATTCAAGCATCCTATTTGTAAGTCAAATTCATGAGATTCATTCACCGAACAATAGATTTCAGTCTTGATCCTTGGCCAAGGAGAAGTTTTTCGGGTTGTTGAGGAGTGGCTAAGAAGCTTTTGCTGAGGTTGGGAACATTAATATTAATGAACGTATGTGTGGTTATCCTGGCACGGGCTGACAAGAGTTGCATCGAAGCATTTTATGGATATCAATCTGAAATCAATGAAGCATTGGCAAGAAGACATAAAAATCCAATCCATGATTACCTATTGAATAAGCTTCTTCAACCACTTTACATAATTTATTCAAAATGAATTCAAGTAACTAACGCAGAGATATTATTATGGGAGCTTCACTGGGATGGGTCACTCCTTCAATTTCGGTTTCCTAATCCTACACAAGGTTCAGAGATACCTCCTCATATTTCCCATTGAAAAGGAAATAAATAAATACATCGACGAAATAATATGGTTGCACGCACGACTACACGTCCATGAAGACAATGGCCTCCACCACCTCTAAAAATATTGAAGTACACTTTGCCTGAATCTTTGTGTAACTTTAGATGGAAAAACTCCTGCATTCACGGAAGAAGAACAAATAAATTCGCCTACGATTGACGGCAAACCAACCAATAAAAAGTTGCGACCGAAATGGAAGCATAATTGATTTTCAGGACTTTTGCCCCGACTTATTTGCTCTTGGATGAGAGTATCATGTTGGTTGATTTTTAATATGTTTCTGAAAATAATGATATTAATTTATTGTTCCAGCAACGCAGAGGAAAATACATCATGTGGGCAAATACGAGTATATATGTATAGAGCGAACGTTGTAGAGGTGGTGTCTGCACGATGTTGATATCTTAGTTACGTTCCTTTTTTCGGGACGTCGTCTTCAGGTAAATTATGCATTTAAGCGTACAGCATTAAGTCGTGTAATGAAAACTTCTCAATTTTGACTGAAAAATATGTTGCGCTATTTTACTTTCCAACGGTTTTGTTTCAAAATTTTCCGATGAAAAAAATCATTAAATATTATGGACAGTTTTTTTTTCAACTAGTCTACATTTATTCTTATAAGTTCCTTTCTAAATCGGCATTATTTTGGAGCCAATGCAGTTTTATACAGGATGGTTTGCATGGTATATTATAGACGTTTTGCAAAGAATCTCAAAGAATCAATTTTTTTCTAATATATATGCCATTCTCCGAAAAGTTTGCCTTATATTGTTTATAAACCAATCACCAAAAACTAATCTCCACATTATCATTTTTAGAAAAAATGTAGCGTTTGAACTTTCTTATTGGTTTTCTGTCCAAATTTCGTCAGTTCAGTTATGTTATCTTCTCCACAGGTGTGTACTCGCAGACCATCTGCCGAAGGCCTCACCAATTTGAGCTTCCTTGAACCGTAAGTCCACTAGTTGATGCATCCTACGAATAATGGCACAACATCGACCGTATTAGGACGATACCGATCAACAGTTTTTTGCAGATTAGCGCATCGAGTCGTGTGTGCGAAGAGAGAGAGAGAGAGAGAGAGAGAGAGAGAGAGAGAGAGAATGAATGGTCTCCAACCGGTAGTGCCAAATGAAACATGCTTTCGTACTGGTGATCATTTTGATTTCAGTATTCAGTTTAAGTGGGTATAATATTAAAATATAATAGGTGTTAGTTATTTGTCACAAACAAAAAACATAGATTACTCCCGAGATATTGGCACAGGATTCCAAATATTTTTTTTTTTCAAAATGTCCATTCTAACTGCTGTAATATACCCTCATTTTGAAACGCTAGGCATCTTATAGCCGACATGATGCCACTGCAATTGACTCAAAAATTTTAGCAGCCATGACTTAAAATATGACCTGCAACGATCCAATGCAGCCGACTTGTAAGACTGGTAGAGTTGCATCGTCTTAAATAGTGGAATAAAGAACTCTGAGGTCAGGCTCATTGATATAGTAGTACAGTACGCCTTTTGACGTTCATTTAAATTTTGTTCGTCACACGCTTCGTAATGAAATTAGCTTGCAACATTCACAAATCATTTCCTAGACGATCTAATGTAAAGCGAGAAAAAACCTAGTGGATTATGTGATATCCTGATGTTCGGTCCAAAATCCTTCACCGTCACGAAGCTATCCTCTCATCCCACCAAATTTCTCGTTTTCCTTCCGCCCGTATGAATTTTCCACCATTGCAATGTATTCCACCACAAGGAAAACGCCGGAAGCATCTATGGAAGGCGTGAGAGCGATATGATAAGTGATTTGGTTTTTTTGCGATTTTATTTCAATGAATACGTAATTGGAACCCTTTTTTTGAATTGAAATATATTCTGCTTTTATGTAATAGTATCATTTTTGGGTTGCTTTTTCGAACTTTTCAGCAGCTTATTTCTGAAACTGCGAGACTAGTATCTTTTTAAACCATTCCAATATTAACCCATTGAAATATCGAATAGTTTATATTTTTCATGGAATTTTTTGTCACAGTTTGATATTCAAAAAAATAAATTCTAGCTTTCTCTGCTGTTGATAGTCCCAGCAGTTAGGCCTTGCAAAATTCACTAAACTATTTTGCTTTAAAAAGGAAAGTATCAAACCCTTATGAAAAAATCGAAGCCAATAAAAAAATAAACTTCCGTAAATGAGTACTCTGGTCCAAGTAAACTTTTAACGAAGAAGCTGACGCGACTGTGGAAGAGCTGATTTTAAGTTGTAAAACCTTATACATAAAAGTTTCGAGGTCGAATTCTCTTTTATAGAATTTAATTCAAAGTCAATCTGATTGTCTCTCCGCAAAAAAAATCAACAGTGAAAAAGAAAATAATCGATTGCTCCTCGCAGATTAATTATATTCACCAAACTTCCATTAAATACGTCTTCCTTTTCTAATTAAAATGAATTACACCCCAGAAAAAGTTTGATATGCGTGGGACTTCAAGAAGTTTTCTTTTGAAGATGTAAAATGAAAATTTCTCGAAACATCGGTCTAGCGTTGAGGGTAGCAAATTTTTAATTATATTCCTTAGTTTCCAATCCTTTGGCGGTCGATGCGAAAATTTTGTGCAATTTTCAACTGTTTTATTTGAACAGATTTAACATTTCACCTCGAGCTGGTTTGCAAATTCAAGCGCAGAGCAAAAGATTCTAAAATAAGGATAATCGTTCGTGGAAACTCCAGCGTCCTGTTGACATTTGTGAATTAATTTACAAACATATTTTGAGCCAGTAAACAACCATTACCATCTCCGCGTTAATTTCTTCATCCGTAAGGCATCTTTAAGCTAATTACCCCCTCTGCGTTCTGACTGATTAATCCTTATGAAGACTATGTTGCCTTATTGAAAACTCTACACTCTGTGTTTCTTGCGGATTTGCTGTGAAAACGTGCTGCCTTGCCCCGAGAAAAGTTTTCAAGTCGCTTGTACTTTTCGAATGAAGGATCTTGGAAGTTTTCAAAAATAATTACGGACTACTGCCCCTTTTTGAAAAAACTCCGAACACCAAGCAGGGATCTTGGTCTGAGATTCCCACCTATGCATTACTGGTCTAATCCACTGGAATTTCAATTAAACTCAGTACTGACAAAGGCAAAATGGAATTGGCCGTGTAACAGGTGTCCTGTAAAAAATGGATTCACCTTACCCAACATGGAGCCGATAGTATCGTCCTCGGTCTCGCACCTGGAACGAGGGTGAACTTTGTAGGGTGCGCAACGGAAACACGTTCGTTGGAATGAAGTGATGGCAGGAAAAGGAAGAGCCCCGGGCAATATTGCTGGTGGTAATGTTAGTGTATATTCGAGCATACATATAAGTTGAGTTGTTATTGCTGGTACCCTGCCGGGTACTTGCCAAGCAATGTAAGGAAAATTTGTTATTATCTGTTGAAAAATGTGTTGCGAGGAACAAGCATGAATGGTTGATGGGTACAGCTTTGGCAGTGAAGTGAGAGTATGCGCTCCAGCAAAGCTGTTTTGGGAAGCAAACAAAGGTGTATGCATTTCACAGCGATTCTTTTAAGTGTAATCGTTGCTGTATCAAATAGAAGGATGCTAAGTTTGCAAGCTCAATGAGATCTCCCCGGATGCATTTAACTTTCAGCACTATTTGCTCACTGTGTCCAAAATATTTCAGACTTTCGAGAGAAAAAATCGAAAAGGACTATTCATCAGTTTCTTCGTATCGGTCAAAACTCTTCAGTTAAAAGCTTCCTGTACTATCTATTCACAGTATCTTCTTATGCAAACACATAGCACTGTCTGAAATTGTTTAAACATCTAATGTTCTTGCTTTTGTAATGTCTTTATCAGCTTTCAACGTCCATAGCCTTCGGAATGTGTTTTCCGAAGTGGCAAACTTCGTGGCAACCACCTCCGGGATACGTCCCAAGTGCATTTGCTTCTGGAGATTGTTCGTTGATGGCGACACGCTCTAATGAAATTGGAAAGCGGTAAAACTGGACCTTTTTCTTAACGCCCAAGTTAAAAGATTCTACCCCATCTTCTATTATAGCGGTGCCCATTTAATGAGAATGAAGGCCGTAACATGTATCGCTAGGTCCATTGCAGAAATTGTCCTTAAATGTTATCTCTAAACATTTAACTTTGAATACATGAGATCTGAAGTACAGCTACCCGACCAGCCATAAGTGTTTTGGGTAGGTTATTCTAAAGTCCACTACCCCGACCTTGTCCTCCAGACTGCGGCGCACGCATATCGATTACAAAAGCTTGCCATTCCTGTTGGTTGGGGTCATTTATCAACGGTGTTGCCGGTGGTTTTAGGAAGTTCTTATTGAACAGTGACTGGCAGAAGGAAGTCGGTAACTTCGTATCATCCCAAATTCACTTTGAATCCACCTATCAAATTTGGCGCCTTGAACAGCCATTTTTGAAGTTATTCATAGTTCCATTTTTCACATAGAAAACTACGTGCTTGTGCAGCCACTTCAAAAACAACTTGAGGAGCTTGTTTTCACGAAAACACACCATAATCAAGTTAGTGATCGATTAGGCGGTAAGCAATACATGGCGCTATTAGACGATTTTGTCTACGAAGACCACACCTTTTGACATACTAACTCATAAGAAAAGTAGTCTTCCTAAAAAGAACAAGTCCACTTCAATAAAGATAAATTAAACTCATTTACGCACAAATTTAAACGCCAGTTTCAAATATGCTATTGTTCATTTTAACTTTGGTTTTAAGATGAGATGTGGCCTGATTGTTGAAGGCCCAATCAAAAAGTTGTTTCAATTACTATTCTCAGGGCCTGAGAAGAGGAAGTTTTATTTATGGAGTTTTCGGAGCGACCTGGTCCACAAGACCTCACTTTTATTTTTCGGCGGAAGCAATTGGGCCTTCTAAATACACTATTCACATCTCATATTGGCAACACCTTCACAAAAAGCTCTAAAACTATAGGTGAGCCCATAAAGGATTTCCCCAATCATTTTTCCGAGCGTTCTCTACAAATATATAAAGATACGCGAAGGCGGTGCGTGCTGTCACTGAAAAGTCTGATTCCTCCAAGAGTGGCCCGACACAGTTGAGACAAGGTTTCTAAAACGGACAATAAAAGCAGCCAAAGAAAAAAATTGTTTCCCTATTTTGTGATTTTCGTGTTGTTTGCATCTTTCCCACTAGAATTTGTGTACGTTATCATTTCACCTAAACTCTAAGGACATTTTTCGTAGTGCTATTTCATCACCACTTCGATTTATTGCATTTTCCACGACGTAGTGCGAAAATTGAATGGACTCCTTGGCTAGCTACATTTAATCCTACAAGTGGGTGTGTGCAGAGTTACAGTGCGAGTAAAGCTAGTTTACCAAATACCATCCATCATTGTGTCACGAGTGCTTGGTCATTGAAATATACTTGTCCCGGTCAAGAGAAGCGCCCACAGGACACTGTTTTTGCGAGGGTCGGAGCGTCCGTGCGGTATGTCGTTCAACGAATTCTCCAAACTCATTTATTCATTTCATAAATAACTAATACAGCCGAATTGTTTAATCGATATTTGCCACTAATATAAGACATCAGATACGCAGAATAGGCTGTTCAGATAAAAGTGCCTTTCGTCATGGTTACTATATCGATCAATTTTTCTCTCAATAATATCTATTCGAGAATGATGCGTCATTGGAGGTGACTAAAAGGATTGGAAACTCTTTATTTCCTTCTTGTGTAAAGTTCATTTAATTTTAATAATTTTCTGTTCGATTAAAACGAGCCAAGAATCGCATACCCGAACGAAAGATCTTTATAATGAGAGTCCATTTTTAATGACCAACTAGGCCACAATAATTATTAAAGGATTTCTTTGACGAACTATGCAAAATATGCTGGAATGTATTTCTTGCATTGGTAAAATTCGCAGATGTTGACCCGTGCAAGATTTTTGGGAGCTCGTTATTATAAAACAGCAAAGCAATAACCGGATGGGGTTCCACAATGGTTACAATATATGCAGAGAAAACTTCCCGATTGAATGCTTCCGCCTTTATTCTTCTCCCCTTCTGTGTATCCTTTTTCTTTGAAAAGCCCTAGTCAATAGAAGACAGTAGCAGTCAGTCAAATGCTTTTATAATACCCTCTTCCATTTTAAATCATGAAGTGATACCGAATCCCATCTATATTTGATTCGATTTTAATGAAAAAGGATATTAATTTGAGGATTCATGAAAACCACATGCCTACCATACACCAAACATGGGTAAAATTTCGATGATTCTATTGAAACCATTTTAATGTCTGTCCGTCTGCATGTCAATCAAGTATTTCTATTTTTGTGGTATATGTCTAGTGTGGGTTTAGTTCAAAAGGACTTCAATTAAGAAATTGATGTTCGTTGACAATGTGCAGCCAAAAAAAAGTTGAAGATAAAGTGAAATGTTTGTATATTGTTAGCGGAGTTACTCTGCTTATTAAGAGGAGTTATTGCAGCCTGGAAAAGGAGATAACATTTTTTTGTTATACATTTTTGTCTTATACCTTTACAATGCGATCGAACTAATATTGAGCATCCCAGCCCCCATCATGACTACCATTATAATTAATGCAATTAGATATGAATCAAAAAATTTATGGGATCACATGATTAATTTTCGTTTCGATCCATTTTCGCGGACCCACCCATTTTGTCCGAAAGTGAACTTGACAATCAACTCACCTGTGGTCGCCAACGATCAACTACCTCCCAAAAACGTTAGTGAAAAAACTTCTTTGGGTGGTCAACAACAACTCCACATTTGGTGTAAGATGAGATCATCGTGAAAATCGGAAGGCTTCGAGACCACCTTCGAGGATCAGTTGGCTAGTTGGGATCGAAGACCGTAAAATAATTAGGCAAGGCAGTATTCTTGGAAAGAACTAGTAGCAAAAATAGTCAGCGAATGGGTTGAGAAGTGCTCCGGTGTTGGAAGAATCTAGTTTTATTCATGAATTGGGAAGTAATTAGTTAAGGCTCTTTATTTATTTTAATTATATTGAAAAGTATGCAAGTGTCAGTCGTTTATTTGTTTCTCTATCAGCGTAAGCGCAGTGGCTACCTTGAAAAAAATTGGATCCAGATGTTTAACTGGCGGCGCGGACTACTTTCTTGCATCGAGTTTCATTGTCAGGACATTGCCGGCACAGAAACGAGTGCTGCATCTTATCTTCTTCATCCCCATGCTTCTTTTTGCGGGCAATCAATGGGTGGGACTGCTCAAATTGTGGATGAAGTTGATATTAACTTCCCAGTATATGGGAAGTTCTTGTAATCGCCTCGAAAATCGATATTGAAATTTTCAACATTTCTTTACGTTTTGAGGTCTGTAGAGTATATATAAAGTGTTTTTAGAAGTGAGATGTATCTGTGTGTGTGTGTGTACGTACGTACATCTGTACGTTCGTGGACAGTTTTTTCTACGAGCATAACTCACGTAACCAAAGTCGTATCAACTTCATTGAGGTGTCAATCGAAGCGTCTTTGCAATCTTAAGAGCTGATTAGTTTTTGGGAAACTTCGGTCGGGGGGGTTTGCTGTTTTGGCATTTGAAGGTCATTTCTGTCATGCGTTATATCTCGCGAACCCCACGTACGATTTCGTTGAAAAAGGTGTCAATCGACGCGTATTGACATTTATGTAATTCTGTCAAGATTCTAAAAAATTTCTTGGAGCCGTTTTTTAATTTTTTTAAAAAAGTGCAAGAAATTGTTGTTTTTTTCAAAAACAATAAATTTTTAACCTTATTTTCAAGTTCAAGTAATCAATGTTCATATAATTTATATACTCCAAACAGTTTTTTTATAAATTCCATCAAATTTTTTTTCTCATGATTAGAAAAAAAAATCAAATAAAAAATTAAAAATCATTAACAGTCGTCATGATCTTCAAGGTCATTTCTGTCATGCGTTATATCTCGCGAACCAAACATACGAATTGCATCGTTAAGGTGTCAATGTACGCGTATTAACATTTCAATGAATCTGTCGAATTATGAAAAAAAAACGATGGAGCCGGTTTTTAATTTAAAAAAAAAGTGCAAAAAATTAGGTTTTTTTATAAACAATAAATTTTTAACCTTATTTGCGAAATGTAGTAATCAATGTTTCTAAAATTTATATATTTCCAACAATGTTAGTAGAAACACCATCAAAACTTTTTCTCATGATTACGTAAAAAATCAAATGAAAAATTAAAAATCATTAAAAGTCATCATGATTTTCAAGGTCATTTTTATCATTCACTATATCTCACGAACCAGATATAATATTTGTATCATTAAGGTGTTAATCGACGTGTATTAACATTTTTTGAAGTTTTTAACATTATAAAAATTCGTTTCAGCCGTTTTTTTTAATTTAATAGAAGAAAATGCGAAAAATTATGGATTTTTTCATAAAAAATATTTTTTTAACCTGATTTGCACAGCACAGTGTTACCAGTTTATAAAATTTAGACATTCTTATCAGTTTTTGAAAAGAAACAAGCAAAATTTTCTTCCATGATTATGAAAAAAACTAAATAAAAAATAAAAAATCATTGAAAGTTACCATGTAAAGAGGGTTCATACGAATGATAACACCTTATATCTTTTATTCTAAAAAATTGTTGTAAATTCAATCAAAGTTTAAAATATTTGCATAATGTGATAAGATTTTTAATAGTTTTTATAGTCTCTTAATTTAAAAAACTGCTTAAATTTTGAAAACCATCCATGATCCGCGTGAATATTCAATCTGTCCTCATCGACCAAAAATCTTACGTAATCAATGGACCCTCCCGTAGACGATATGATTCATATTAATTTATTCCTGTTACTGCTATGAATACCTCTCATTGTTATTACTTAAAGTAGTATTATTTTCAAAATTATTATTGTGTTTAATGTTGTTGATGTTTATGTAGATATTACTGGGAAGTTGACCGTGTGGACCTCAAGGGTCGCACCTCGCGGCTTGTTTTTTTTATCATTTCATATTAATTAACGTCCTTTAATATTTGCCATGATGAGGGTCACCATCTACAAATGAGTCACAGTTTAGCAATGCAATTAAAATTGAATCAACTGGATGGATAGTCTCATACGAGGATTACCCGCGAAGTAAGGTATTGTAGTTTTGTTATGGATGTTTTTCATATTTGAAGGCTGAGAGTACCCGGGCGTATAACCTTAAGTGAGAAAGGATTTGGTGCCAACACATGAAAATTAACTTCCTCCGAGGGACTTCGCAATCACTTGATGCAACCACTGACCAATATCTGAAAAAAAGGAAAAGGCCTTTTATCTAAAATGAGAACACGCACAAGCTTTACACTTTTATTTGAAAAACCCAAAAGTGAAACATAAACTTCTTACGTTTGCTTACTCCTGAAAATTGTTCCACCAACACCGGAGCACCTATTTCTGTTGCCTCCATCTCCCGTTTCCACCTATTCCAATGACAATGCACTTTTCGTCCAGTCTACTACATCATTTCTCACTCCTCAAGAGAATTTTCCTTCGGTCTACAATTTGCATCCGCCACTTATGGTCGATTGTTGACCATTAACAAAAACAAAAACACTGTGAATGTCCTCACGGTCTTTGATCGTTCTGACTATCCAAAAAGTAAATCCTTTAGCAGTTAATCGCCCTGCCGTACAAAAAGCTATCTCCAAATTGGCATTCAAGAATCTGTAGCCGTTTCCGACGACCAATTTCAAAAAGCGGAACAGATCCATAAAGCCAAAAATTATTTTTCGTGCCGATATTCTCTTGTATCATCTTAACATCACTTCCATTGATTTTGTGGCTCCAACAATATCAAAGAAGGCAAGAGGTTCCATTATAATGTAATGTAATTCTACAATGAAACCGTTTATCTTTAAAAAAGTTTCTGTTTTTGTTTTGACCGGTCGTCATGAGTGGTGAATCTTACAAAATATTGTAACACCATATATTACAGTTAATCAGTAAACTTGAAATATACCGTCAAAACAATAATCAAAAGCAATCAACCAGAATGTTCATCATCGAGATTCGTTTTCAGTTGATTCCGTGTACGAATACGTTTACTCACCGAGGACTTTTTTATATCCCCATTTCCTTCCTTCTTTTCATTTACTAAACTCATTGCGATTATGATATCTTACGTTAATGGTTCATGGCTTCAAATCGAAAAGTGCCTTTTCGTAGAAACGATACCAGCAATCTTTTTAACCGCAAAACCATCGAAATGATAATAATGATCCCCTGACAACTTGCGATTCTGATACAGAATCCAATAACATATATTCCCTGAAAATGCCTTTGAATATGATATCCCCGAAGAGAAATTTCACTTGGAATTATACTTTCTACGAATAAACATCTCGAGCTGAATCTGCAGGGAAAATCTCAGTTACATTTTTTTTGCTTAGCCAAACTTTTACCACTCACCTCAGTTATTTTGAAACAATAGATAAAGTCGAAAAACTCATTCAAAAGTTTCTTGAAAAACATCTTTCACTCTGGTGCCTCTGAAAATTAAATTATAGTATAAATTTGCAAATTATTTCTTAATGTTTTTCTGATTCTGAAAAAGGCTCCAATCTTATAATAAATGTCTCTCTCTCTCTTTCTTTCATTCTAAGTATGTTGTTCCTTTCAGATTGTTCTCCACCCACCCAAGGCTCAACCTTTTATCATTTTAAGGTCACAAGCCATTTCTCAAATTACATGTTTTCGTGCTGAACAAGAAAAACATGCATGCAAGATACATTGTTTGCTAAGCAACCATGTAGATACTTTTAGATAAAAGAATTATTTCCATTATTTTTCTAGCTACATTGTATGCAGAAACGGCTTATATAATAATTTATGAAAAACAAAACAATCAGGTGATGAAATGTCGTCAAAAAATTTGGATAAAATATATTAAAACTCATTGAATGCAACGAATGAAATGGAGTTTAGAATATTTGCAGCTTTGTGGTTATAAGATATGATTTATAGTATATTTCTATGAAAATCGCTCCAAAAGAAGTGGAAATCATATAATTTAAAAATTGGGTCATAATGCAGCTTTAATTTTTGTCAATTAATAATTCTGGAAATCTTCATTAATTTATTCATTAATGAAATAGAAAATGCAAGTAAATGGGAAACATAGAAGTCATCCCACGGTAACCTTATTGTAAATATAAAACCATATATGATATGTAATTCATATAGAACCATTCTATCATAAGCGATACCACAGTTGATTGGGGAAAAAAATCCTTGTCATTGAAAATTTAATCAATTTCACGACACACGCTCAATTTCACCAGAAGATTCCTCATCTAGCCTCCAAAAAATCAAAAAAAAAATCAAAAACGATGGGATTATTTCCAGCCAGCAAATTACATGCAAATTCATCTCTGAAGGATATTAAATGGAATTTTGAATGTCCTACATATACAGCTACCTAACTCGTATCCATTCCTACCACAAAAAATTATAATAATAGAAAATCGTTTGATGGGATGAATGTTGAATGTTGTCTTTAGCAATCTTCCCCTCCCCTTCGAGGTTTCCCTTTTTGCACGCAATTTGCGTAGCTTATGATTTTTCGATCGATTCTCTAGCGTAAACGGTGAGGATTACACAATTTCATCTTAGGTTGAAAAAATGGAGACTAATAACGAGAATAACAACAAATTCAAGCTGATTATGTCTGCATCGCTTCAGAACACATAGCAACATTAATTAGATTCGTGGCGTCGAGCCCAGGATAATGCGCTGTAGGCTTTATATGAATACGCATTACAAAAAGGTGGTGTAGCAGGACGTCTTGATGTGTTCGTAATCCTTATGGCTCATATTGGAATATGTGTATGTAAATCAGAATATGAAATATGGCATACGTGCAAAGTCATTGAGTAGATATAAGCATGTATCCTCAAATCCCATTTGATTAAACTCAGAGGCTAAAGTTTCCTTGCGATCTAAGGATCCATTTCTCGACTCTGCAATTGTTTTCACATTTGAGGAGTTTATGCTCCACATGATGAGTGGAATATGTTGCTGTAAGTTCTGCTAAAAAGGTAAAAACATTTTGAGCCTTTCTTGTTTTGCTTCAGTAGCAATATTAGGCTTTGTAAATTTACTTTACATTTCAGGTATTATTTACATTTTATTATTTTACATTTTTCATTTTTCATTTTCATTTTTCTTGCTACTTTGATTGCTGTTTCATTTAAAGCGATGCGTGATAAAACCACGTCTTATCAATGCGAATAAATTCGCGCAGGAGTCCTCCTTTTTAAACAGCTCAAATTACAAAGAGCTTTCGCATATTTAATTCTGGATCTAGAATATATTGTTCTTCTGATATTCTACTATTCATCACTTACCATTTTCCCATAGTGTGTAACATCGCTTAAAAAATATCACTGACAACTGGTATTCAAGATAATCTGTACCAGAACAATTTCAAAAGTCTGAAAGGTTCTTTCAACACTTTAGATGATATCCACAAAGTTTAGTGTATGTTAAGTTCATGACAGATAAAAAAAATTAATTGAGTTAGTAGCTGCAAGAAAGAAACAATTAAAGACTTGAAACGAATGACTGATTTCTTTCTGATTTCTTATTTTTGACGATAATAAAGGGGTTAATAAAATAACAACACTTGGTGGAATAACACTTTTCTTTTTAATGTTACATACCCTTAAATTGAAGCTATTGCTATTTTGGAGGAATCACGACTTTAGCGTTTGACAAACTAACTGAAACTAAAGTTAAATTTAGTTTCAATTCTTAACCACCCAAACTTGAGTCACGATCCTATAACACCTTCAACCAATGAGGCGAAGAACATCTTCCGCGAAAAAAGAGGATATTTCCGCCACACACTTTCACACAGTTAAGTCGACGAAGCAAAAGAAATCGACTTTACGTTAATTTAAATATTTTCTCGCTTTAATCTAAAAGACGTTAATATCGAATATATATATATATATATATATATATATATATATATATATATATTCGATATATATATATATATATATATTCGATATATATATATATATATATATATATATATATATATATATATATATATATATATATATATATAAGGACGTTATCACGAACTCTACCTAACTTGCCCTAGGATATTCTTAAATCTGCTGACAAGTTTACGCTTCCGCCTAAATGTGGCAGAAATCCATTAGTCCACGTCAAATTAAAAAATACGAACTCGTTCCGCCGACTTTATTCCCATATAAAGCTTTCTCGCGTCCCGTCACGGTCTCGTGAATGATTGGTCCGTTAACTTCATCTTGAACTCGTTTCGTTTCACCGTCGGGTTATGGTGATTTCCGATCGCCATCAGTTTGTGGTATCGATCACATGGGTCCATGTACACATTGTTCTGTTGGCTGTTGCCAACAAGTGTTTGATTCGCATCGATATCGTGAACATGGGAAATCACTATTGCAATTATTAGCAGCTGTCGTACCACTACGGAAATGACATCCTCTCAAAGCAAATACCTCCACAAAGATAACTATGAAGAAATCAGTCCGATTGGTGTTAAGCCGCTTTTGAAAATCCTTTCAGATCGACAACGAGTGTTAATCTGATTTTTGCCCGATTTTGGAATATTACATGCCTTTCGGGTGCTTTTGGGCCCGCAACAATCCTATACAGATTCCAACTTACCCTTCAGGGTTTTAATTCTTTCGTGGATGATAAGCGGTTTTGATCTCACACAATATTTAGCTGATGTTATACATCTTACGTGAGTTACTGTTCATCAATTGATTCAATATTTAAATGTTGACGGCTTAAGGTACTAGCACACATTGGAATCCAAAAAAATAGCGAATTTTTATGAACTTTTTTCTCAGTTCATTCATTGAATATGAACATGCTACTTTTTTCAATAATACATCTATCCTTCGAGAGTACAAAAAATAATATATTTTTAATTTGTAATTATAAAGCTATTTTATAGAGGGTGCCAAAGTTGACACTTCGAAAGTACCGCAATGCATGGCCGACATTTAATCTCAAAATTTGCGAGTCTGAAACAGAAAACTCTCATACGAGTTAATTCACCACCGTTTATGAAAAATTTATTAAAAGAAAATTGTAGAGCTTTGATTTTTTTTTTGAAAAATCAACTCTTTTTCCAGTTGCTTTTTGTCTTCCAATTTTTTGGTCTAATGGAGGTGAATTGTTTTGTGGGAAATGTTAATAAATAAAACGCACAAAGATTTATTAAAACCGGATGAGTAGGTCCAGAGATTAACTAGCGGAAAGTTTAAAAAAGTTAATTTCGAGAAAATCGCCTTTAAAAGTTTTTATACATTTTTTAGTTCGTTTTTTATACGTCAGAAAAAATACTGAAACTTGAAAGAAGACGAAAATTTTGTGTTCTATTGTGAATAAATAGAAAAACCGGCAGTTTCAAAAGCGAGGATACACAATCGATTTCATGCGGCCGGCGGCAAAAATGTGCTCGCACTTAAAACCGTTCAATTTTTTTCAAAATAGGTCAATGTTAAAGGTGCGAGAAGTTGAAAAATTTACCCAAAAAAATCGGTGTTTTGAAATTTTTAATGTGTAAGCGGCATTTCATCTGCAAGATCCTTTTTAATTCTCATCATCTTGTTTGTGCCGCTTCCATCGATTCCAATTCACGAACTTGTTGCCTAACTCAAAACTACCAATTCCAAAATAATTCTCCACAAAATTCAACCAACATTCAATTCACGCGTACCCAATTTACACTCTACAACGTCAACCTGTACCACACACCGAAGGTGGTTGAAGTTCTTTAAGGGAGGACAGGCCTAAATCATCTAAAATAATTCTTGCTTCCAGTGGGAATTGTTTGAGGCCTCTTTTTTGCACGCAGACGGTGAACCACGGACCCGCGCGAAACCCCTAACAACCGTTCCTTATTTATGTATCAGGAACGCCGTGTTTCACATGTATGCTGATATCATTTGTAAGCGATCGATGTCTCCCGGAGGACATTTTACTCAAGTAAATAAATAAATTGATACTGCTATTGTGCCTCGCACACAAAGAAGGTAGTCGTCGTCAAGTGTTAATTGCAGACAACCATCATGCTCACCTTGAAGTATCAAAACAGAAGACACCATAAACAGCATTAATTATTATTGGCATGTGAACATCGACTAAAGTGCTGTAATTGATTTCGAAGCCACCCATTAAGGAAAGTAAGGATAACAGCAGCAGCGTTTCCATGAGAGTATCTTGATTCCTGCGCTTCTGCTTGTTGCTAAGGTTGAAATTGTTTTTCCAATGAATCAGAGTTGAAAACAAACACTTGCAATGTGCGTGCAAATACGTATTGGTTGCCATGTTGATAGGTATATATTTCCATTAGAGAGACTGTCTTTCAAACAAACGTGATGATGTATTTTAGATTATTTGATTGCATTGTCGCAGGCGAGGTGGATTGTGACGAGAAAGTGAAGGATGTGGTTTTGGAAAAATGTAAGCAATATGTTGCAGAAGAAGATTGAAAGTATTTTAATATTCAAAGGAGCTCACCTGGCATTTTTGCTTTCAACGAGCTAGACTATTCATAGAAAAATCGCGTCTCAAATTCGATGACTTCAAACAGTTCAGACAAAGATACATTAGACGTTGTTTTATAGTTCCGCGTTGTAGTTTTGGCTATTTGAAGGGCCATTGTAGCGAATCAAATTGTTAAACATTTGTGAACATCCAAACACATAGCAGACCTTGAAACTCAAACACCCTTTTGGAAATCTCAAAAAAGCAACTATACATACCTGCTCAGCTTTTCCTCCTAGTACCCTTAGAATACAATGGTTTATTTCTAGTTTGGAGGGCAGGTTAAGTTTACCAAAAAGGCTTCAGAAAATTTCAACTTTAAACCTAGAGTAATAACCCTCTTGGAAATAGCATTGAATATAACTATAAACCTTAGAGGAGCACGATGCTCGATGCATACTTGTGAAGGTTTATATTATTTTAAACAATTTTTTTCAACTTGATAATAAAGATTCTTTCCTAATTTATAAATTAAACAAAGTTTTCATTCATATTTTTTTTTTTTTTTTGGAAGCTATAATCACTTTTTTACTCATATTTAATAAAAGTGACAATGATATTACGTTTTTTGGGCGCCTTTGCGACGTGGGTTATCACTCTAGGGTTAACAAAAGATTTTCTGAATGACCTCCATGTTCTGAATAGAATATTTGCGACATTTGAAAACCCCTTTCAACACTTTTTAATCATTTTTCATTCTTCTAATTCGTCCTTTTTACTGTCCACTTTGTATGCCCACATAAATATAGACCCAGAGTACTTCCTTTGACTTCCTTCAAGAGGATTCAATTTCGTCCGTCTCTCGTGTTCCCCTCGTACTTAACAATGTCAATCGCTACAATTCTAACTGAACTTGACATCTTCCAGATAAAGTTTCAGCCTGACTGCCCACATCACCCCCACCACACTAGTGTGGAAAGCTCCTATTTCAAAGGATACCACCGCAGAATGTCTGCGGCAGAGTAGTCTTACAGTGGTGGAGAATTACCAATGGTAAAGGGTGAGATGAATAGAAGTCGAACAACCACGAAACTATTAGCAGAATGTTCCAACTCCTTCCGGATGGTTGCCAGGAAGATCTCCTAATAAGATTACATTATTGACTGGATGGACTCTGACTATTTGATATTCGCCACTACGTCTGAGACGGGAGGCAGGACACTATAACGATAATCTTCTTACGCTGGACAGTGTGTATTACGGAAACAGGATAGATGTCGAACAATAAATGAATTGCAGACATCAAAACAAGAAATATTACATTTCAAAGAGGAATAATTGTCTGGAAAATTGTCAATGAAAGAAGTTGAGTTTAGAAGAGTGGTGGGAAATCGAGTGATCTCTATTGAAATTGAACAAAGCCTCATAATAAATGCCAATTTAGTGCGACAAGAGACAAAATAATGGATGAAAACTAAAAGCTTTCATAATCAAGTATCTTATTTTACGTTGATCACTTTATTGACGGCATGAAAACCAATTTAATTAAGATGTCGAACAAAGTGCTCTACTTTGAAAAATGGCGCAACGTTTGCCATAAATGAATTGCAGCTGTAGTAGTCGACGTGATAGTTTTGTAAAAGAATTGATATCCAAGTTTCTAGTCAACTTTATAAATTTCAAAAAATGGATTTTTTTTTGCATTTTTCGACTTCTTAGAACTTCAAAATTGACCTCCAGAAATATCTTTTCGAAATTCGAAAGTTTAATATATAAATAGCGACTTTGAGTGTGTGCGCATTTTCGGCTCTTTGCAGAAGTTCGCTCAGCTGTCAGCTTCTCTAAAATACCGGTTTCTCTTTTATACATTATATTTATTTTTTACCTGTGCTTAGTGCTAATTTACACTTCTACATATCAATTGCATGATTTTGAAAAATGTCTAATTTTTCACGAAATGTTTATCAGCAAAATGGAACAAAAACTTTTATCGCGTTTTTCGCAAAACAACGTTTTTTAACATGGCAGACAGATAAATCACCGGATCTACCGAACCGATTTTAAAAACCTTTGAAGCGTTTTTAGAGAAAATTACACCGTAATCCACGAGAATATGAGCAAAATATTGAGAGAGAAAATTTGGCGTTAAAAAAACTACGAAATTTCGATTTTTTCACAAGTCGGCCATTTGTTTTTTTAACTGTTTTTTTTTGAAACGGTGGTGAGTTACGGTGTAAGCGACTTTGATTTTTAAAGTGCCGTTAAATTTTTTTATTTCAGATCTACCAATCCATAGATTATCTCTCTTCCGTGAAATAACGATTTTTTCAGAGCTTAACTTCATCGCCCTCTATAAAAGAGAATAATGAATAAAAAATTAAATGTGTATTTTTTTCGTATTATTCAAATATGAAATAATATTATAAAATAGATTCATGTCAATATATAATAAAATGTCTGAAAAACAAATTTTTGAAAAATGGTCTTCTTTCACCTTCTAAAGTGGACTGGTACCTTAAGCAATGTTGATTTTTAGAAATGAGTTTTAGTATTTATTGTTGAAAATACAATGTCTCTCCCTCAAAATGATACACCTTGGTCACAGAGCTTTAAGAAGCCGGTTTTGTCACTAATACGTGCACTACATTCAAAAATCTAAAGGGAGCAATGAGCATAGTCCTACTTAATAAAGAAAATGCTAAAAATGACGAAATGAAAAAGAATTATTGAACGAAAAGTAATAACAAAGGAAAAGCCCACAAATTTTCACCCCACAGTCAAATTGGTGTAGGTAGCATTTTTTTACTTTCAGGCGATTTTGATCAGTCTATGAGTCAGATACTGCGATTTGATCAGTTGTAATTGTTGCCCAGTGTGTTTTGCCTTAGTTTACAACCAAATAAGTGTTCGTCTAATAGTCTACCATGAATTTACGCGTCAACAATCGACAATGGGGCCATATTCGACAAAAGAAGAAAGGAACCTCGATTTTCGCCATTGTAAAAATGGAAAGTCCTTCCGGAAAATTTTCCAAAAGAGCCATTCAACGGTTCAGAATATGGTCGGAAGATTCAAGAACAAAAATCGAGTGACCGACAAAAAAAAACATCTCGATGATGCATATGAGACGTGGATACTACGATTTATCAAGAAACATCCAAAAATGAGCGCGCCAAAAGTAGCATCTGGAGTTAAACAGCATTTATACACGGAGGTCAGTGCTGAAATCATCCGAGGCGTGCTCCGAAGCAAGGAATATAATGGACGTGTACCTTGAAAAAAGCTATTTGTCAGCAACAAACAGCAAAAGATTAGAAAGACGTTTGCACAAGTGTACCAAAACAAGGATCCTTAATTTTGGAATACGGTATTATTTAGTGATGAAAGTTAATTTAATATCTTTGGATCAGAAGGCCGCTCGTATGTATGGAAAAAAACAGGTGAAAAATATTCGAAGAAAAATCACTGCCCTAGTGTTAAACATGGAGTTGGCGGAATAATGGTTAAGAGTAGCATGGCAGCGCCAGGAGTGAGAAATCTCCACTTTATTGATAGCATAGCTAACAAATACGCCTATTTAGACATACTTCGTCAAAATCTTAAAATAACCCCGGAAACCCTGGGTATCAAGGATAATTTTGCATTCTGTTAGGATAATTAGCAAAAACATTCTTCTTTCCTTACCAAAGAAAGGTGTTTGTATAACTGCCCGAAAGTTATCAAAATCCCGCCACAATCACCTACCACCGGACTTTAATATAATCGAGCAAATGTGAGCAAAGCTGGACACAGAAATCAGGAAGCATCCGAGTTCTAACAAAAATAAACTGAAAAGAGTTTTCCTAGAAGAATGAAACGAAATTTCTCCAGAGTCCACTAAAAAACTAGTAGATTCATCCCGAAACGCTTAAGCGGCTAGGTAGGTTAGGTTAGGTTACAATTTTTCAAAAAATCTTCTTTTTTTTCAGATTTCATCAGTTAATTTCATCAAGAATACGATTTAAAGGGGATTTATAATCATATTTTAATTTTTAAAGTATTTTCAAGTGTGTATAGCGAGATGCCGTGAGACAGCATTTTTAACGCTACGCTGTCTTTCGGAATTCTCGACTCCCCTCTCCTGAATTGCGAAAGTAAAAGCATGGTCCATCTCTTGATCAAGAAGCCCAGGATATTTTGAAGCCGTTATACGAAAATTTAACTTCGAAAGATTTATTGAAAAGGTGCTTCGTAGTTTGTAAAAAGTAAACGCGTTTTTCTCGAAATTATGATTTTTAAACTGGCCGACACGGTTTTAGCAAAACTACTCAACCGATCACTCTGATTTTTTAATATGCTATTGTACACACATATAGCTATAGCCTGTCAATAAAAATTTTTCCGATTTTCATTCAATTTTTCACCCTCAAAAATAGCTTGTATTAAAAATGGTCGCCATTTTTGCCATAGGCACCTAAACAAGGATTAATTTGGCGGTTTTCTTTTTGTTTCTAGGTGATTCAGTCACCTGAAATCACGTCCGCCGTTATTTTTTGATGTTTTTTTTTAAATAAAAAAATTATGGGTACAAAATAACAATAAAAAAATCAACAAAAATATTTTTGTTCACTCAAAGTACCAATTAACATATCTACAAAATTTCAAAATGATATCTCTCTTCTTTCTATTGAAAAAAATGGTTGATTTTTTTGAAAATCGTAACTCAAAAGACCCCTTGAATAAGGTTTTTCGTAATATGGGACTGCCAACAAAGTACTAGACAGAAAAACAAGCAACAAAAGAGGCAACAATAGCAAGTGTACCATCTTACCTGCGAGGTTAATTGTTGAGGTTTTTTTTAGATTATAGCTAAAGGAAAGTATTCACACTGTTTGCGTGTATTACGCTAATGAAAGTCTCTTTTGTATGTAAACCAGAGTGTACCACTTTGTATGACAGCCACTGTAGATTTTGGCATATAATGAAAGTGTTTTATTATATTTGAATATCGTATTGATTGTTTAACATCAAACCTTTTGTGAAACACTCTTTGTTCCAATTGAAAATGATTTGAAGTTTGCTTACAAATTAAACGTTGCTTCTATGTTAAGCGAACTAAGCTATTTTTTTTTGCTTACTGTGGTGAATTTATAAGTGCTTTCTTTCTAAGGGCAACCGCTAATCGAGTGTATTTGTTGATTTAGTGTTTACCGCCACACATTATCTCAGATAGATAATGCCTCGGTATTTATTTTCACTGTAATTTAAAATAGTAAAGAGTCGTGAACTTATCAATGGCTTATGGTCTATCGCAGCATATCCTTGTCGTTTAGAGCATAATAAATACCGTGCAGAAAGTGGTCGCTCAAGCATTAAAAACTTAAAAATGAATAGTTTTGTTTCGGCATTCATTTACTTACATCTTCTGATTACATTTTTCTCGATCTTTGGCAAGAGAACGGCAACATGTTGTCTTTTATATTATATAATTCAATTTTATATTCAATTCAATTGCATATCACAATATGTATAATAGTAAAATCAGAATAAAGGATAACGCTACGTGTATTCTGGCTATTCATCTCAACGTCAGCATGTCCTCGTTCAATTAAAACCACACTTAATAATATAATAAATCAAATTTTCTTTTCAGGCCTAAGGATGGCTGACAAACTTCTGTTTCTCGTCGTCATGTGCTTCGGGATGGAGACGTTAGCGCAACACTCAGCATATTCCCTTCAAGATGCGGTGGATGCCTTGCGAAGACGCGAAGCCCAATTAGCTCTTCGAAACAGTTTTAACGAAGCGCCACCCACATCGCACTTTATGGCACCCTCATCTGGCGAGGAGGAGTTCTGGAGTCAAGGTTAGTTCACTGTGATTTTCTCGAAAGATGAAGCAGCACATTCGGACAAATTGAAAATAATCATGATTCGATTGTTATTTAAACCGTTGACCCGTTGCGAACAAATCAATGGATTTCTGCTGAATTTCTTCATTACAAAACGAAATTCATTAGACTCATTGCTTGCTCGCTCACGACTCACCACGTCCTTCTCGCTGCAATCCTTATTTACACACATCCCCAGTGAATAGAAGATTGTATCCAATCGTATTACGTTACACGCACACTGACTTATCACAGTGTTAATTGGCCGTAACAAATTGAATTTTCCAGAACCCGTAGCATCGCCAGCAGCTCACATAAATCGACACCAATTAAATAAGCTCCTTGCAAGATACTTGGCTCGGGAAGAGGACGAACGGGAACATGAAAGCGTTCTAGGACCCTTCGAGCCTGAATTCGATGACGAGAACTACATTTCGGACGATGAGAAGAAAAAACGATCATTTTTCCGAGAGAGAGGTGGAAAATATGGTGAGTACACAAGAAAAGATAATTTTTGCAGGACAAGAGTAAATAAATAAATTGGGACAAAAGAGATATTGAAATGGGACTGCCTGTACTACGGTTTTGAAGGAAAGTTACGAACAAATGGAAGTGGGGATGTTGGAAAGCATCGGGCGAACAATTTTTTAACTTGGATGTACGAACATTGGCCATAAGGAACGAGCGACGCTTTTTTGTTTTGACAAAGTCGAACATCTTGAAGGACATAAAGTTTTGTACCTGAAATACATGCAAACATTTTATGGTTGTAAAGAACTTTTAATGGAAATGAATAATGAAGCATGAGTACAAACAAATGAGGTATCATCGTATTTCGTTATAAAGTCGTAACGATTCCTATAAAGATTTATACCCCACTCAAATCTGTTAGCAAAATAAGGAGCCCGCCAAACACTTAAATATTTTTCGAATAAAAAGCTGAACTTAAATTGTTTCACATTATCACTGCTGGTTTTTCTTGCAAATAGTTTCCCATTTTCCCAAAATTACTCCTCAACATACAGCCCGTCCTTAAAATTTACGATACACGTATGTTTACGGTGGCATGCATACATCACAAATGCGAATAATCCTCGTCGAGATTTTCGTGCGAGTCCAAGCCGGTCCAGCCTGAATACGAAATAAATCTCGCACGACTATAAACCTCACACAATCACTTCGTTGTGGCCGTGGTGGCGTTAAAAGCATTTCGTTGTCCATGAAAGGCGCAAAATAAATTGCCTATTCAACAGATGAAATTGATGGAAAAGGACTGCAAATCCGGTTGAGCCACTTTAGCGCATCGGTAATTGAATGCGAGTGTCCAATCGGATACCTTCCAATGAACTCGGAAAATTTCTATCCTGGTCTTCTACTTTTCTTGTAAGGCAGGACGAATCAACTTAATTGAATAGAAACTTCTTGAGGACTTTTTCATACTTGGATGCCAGTGAATTTCATGGGTGGAGGTGTCAGCAGCTTAGATGATAGTGCGGAGGAGGTTGTGGAGCTACCCATAGGATGGAATCTAAGTATGTGCCGCATAATTTACACATCAGAAATTCCATTAGGTCTAGAATCAAGTATTCTAAAAAAATGGGCATATAAAAGCGAAGGCGGATACTGTTGATGAAAGACTGCTTTTTAAGAGAAAATCTCAAATGATAGCGCAGGACGAATCCATTCAGGCACTTTTGCCATACGAGAATGCTGATTTAACCTTGTGATTGGTTCCACTTGATGTTGTATTTCTTTGTTTAAAGAAATATTAATCATGACTTTAATTTTTATGCATAGTTAATCTCCTTCAAGATGTTTTCTATTTAAAAGTGTTTTTATAGTGAAACTGAATGTTGCTGAACCATTGTATGCTTTAATTTCAGAGCCCCAATACGCGTCTGTGTTTCGCGAGCGTGAACTTGCTCCGTACGAGACACCCGAGCTGGCTGAAGAGTTCCTGCGAGAGATTGAACATGAAAAGGACCTAGAACGCGAGCAAAAATACAAGGACGCCCTGCAAATGCTTTGGGAGAAATATGAGCAGCAAGAGAATGAAATCAAAGAGGACCTCTTTGACGAGGACGAGAAAAAGAAGCGACAATTGCTACCTTACCTGAGTCCTATGGAGAGAAAACGCTCGTATCCTGTTCTGCCGTGGTTGCCAGCTACACGCAAGAAGCGATTCCCTGTAGCGAAGCGATCACCCCGTTCGTCGAATGAAGCCGTTTTTGGAGCGTCCGGCACCGATGAGAAAGTATCTCACGATTTAGATGCAATTTTTAAGGAGCCCGCGGACGATAAGAGGAAACGATCAGCTGATAGTAGTAAGTATGAAGCAGAACAGAAGAAGAACAGAACAAGGAATAGTCCAGTCAAAGCGTCAGAATTTTGACAAAAACCGTGCATTTTCAAAAGGCAGAGAAATTTTTAATGCAATGCGTGGGCAACGGTATAGTAAGCTTAAGTTCAATTTCCTGGGTCGCAGCTGATGGGTTCTGGGCTCCATCTTAAAAACAAAAGAAAGTGGGACAACCCCATATCTCCGAAACCGTGGCTTCCACAAGAAAGTTTTGTATGGCAAACTTGCGTAGAATATAATTTTTAGCAAGCTTAGCTTTTACGACATCCAAAAAGGGGGGAACTTCTATCGAGCGCCACAGCTTCATTGTTTCCACTTTAACCCTAAGACACGTTGGAAACAACTTTAAGGCATATTTGCCGCAAGTCGTTTGCGGTATTGATTGTTTTGATCGCTGTACACTGGCGGGAGCTATTGCATCCCAAAGGGGGAAAGCTCACGTGAAAAACGCTTTTTTAGGCCAAATAATCAGCTCCCGATGGCAAACCCCGTTGAAAACTCACGGAGCATGTTAGTGAGTAGAAAATTTTCAATTGCACTGAGTAGTATGCCTTTATGTGAGCTTAAATTGAAGCTTCTGGGGTTGTAGCTCCAATCCCCTTTGGCGCCATCTTGAGAACAAAAAAGTGGGTGTTTGGCGTGTAACTCTTTTAATATTGACAGCACATCAAAATGATGTATCCATAACTTACTGCAAATAAAATTTAACACAAGTTTGTCATATTTGAAGTTTAGAGGCCGTCCCACTTTTTTTGTTTTTAAGATGGAGCCCAGAAGCCATCAGCTGCGATCCCAGGAAATTGAACTTAAGCTAACTATACCATTGCCCACGCATTGCAATAAAAATTTCTCTGCCTTTTGAAGATGCACGGTCAAACTACCATTTGAGTGGACTAGAAATTCTTTCTATTTGTGAAGCTATTTCGAAACATCAATAATATCTTCTATTCAATCCGTACAGGTCCTTCCACTACACCAGAATCGACTGGAGATAATAATATCGACAAGAAAAATGCAAGTCAGAAGCCACGTGCCAACGAGCACCACCACCACGACGGCGGCATTCACGTCGAACCCAGCTCAGAAGAAAATTCTCACGAAGGACATGATCATGATCACGCCCACGAGCACGATCACGAAGAGGACGAGGATCATGACTTTGACGATGACGATGAAGAGGATAGGAAAAAGAAACGTGAGATCGCCGCAGCCAAAAAGCGATCTAATCAGGAGGTGGTGCGCGAGGAACAAATCATTCCGGGAGATCTCAACGAATTCCGCCGGAAGAAATCCATCGATTGGTCCCAGTATTTCGGGATGAACCGCAGGAAGAAGTCCGAGAAAAGAATCGCCAAGAACAAGTAGGAGAAGAATGACTGATGAATGATGATTTGACCTTGAAATTTCAGTAGCGACGTGAAGAAGCGTAGTACAGTTGAAGCGGAGGACAATCATAAGAAGAAGACCGAAACTGATTCAGACAAACTGGACAAAATGGACAGAAAGTTGAAAACGATCGAGGACCTGATCATCGATGAGACTGTGAAGTACACAGGCGCCCACGAAGGTAAGCCGAACTGGTAGCATGGTATGAGTCCTGCACTGAATGATCGTTTCAATTTGTAGGGATCTCCGATCCAGACGATATTCGCAGTTTGAAGGATCACGTAGTTTCAAGGCTGGCCACTGCATATAGTTTGGAAAAGATGCGGCGTGCACTGGACAAGCTTCGACAGTCTGTCGAGGACGAACATCACCTGCAACGAAATGAGATCGAACCGGAGTCAACCGGTGACAAAAAGGAGAAGGAGAAACGGATCGCAGTGAAAAAGGAGAAGGTCCAATTCGATAATAATCAGTAAGTACTTTGTTGTCTCGATTATGAAAATACTCTGCGTGTGCGTTCAAGGGATAAAGGAAGGATCTAAACTCTCTCCTATTTCAGACATTCCATTGAGTCGGAGGAGAAGAATCATGAGCAACCCCCGTCCGACGTCGACGACAATGACGATGATATGAAGAAAAAGAAGAAGAAACGTAATGGCGGCACCATGGCACACCACCATTCCGACTTGAACCTGAATGATTTCGAAGATGAATTAGGTGCCGGCCACTTTGAACCGCAACTGTACGAAGGATATCCCGGCAGCCGGAGCTACAACTACCTAGAAAGCAGCCAATGTCCCATGCTGGACGCCATGGCCGAACGATGCCGTGGTGTAGACCTCCTCAGCGGTGACGTCCAGCAAGAGTTCCTGCCTATCTGTGGCGTCCACCAGCTTTGCTATCTCTGTGTAAGTACAATACCTCGAAAAAAAATTGCTGCAGGACATTGACTCAACATTTTTCGCTCCATTTTCAGGGCACATCCCAGACTGCATGCGACTTCCAGTATTTGTCCGAGGCGGACTCCATCTGCGGTCGAAACAACGACTGCCAGTCCGCAGCACGGGCCGCGCTCATGATATTGCGAGGAACCCCGGGTCCTCAGCTGGGTCCCAAGGAGTGCGTGAAGAATCACTGCCTGTTCCGCGCCATGAAGGAAATCGGGCTGTAAGTCCCGCAGCTAGAAGCAGGCCTTTTGCTAAAACATTTAAAACAATTCATCATCAATTGGCACCGACGGGAGGGAGCAAAAACTCTTCTCCCGAAGGATAATCACTTCCCTGCATCGAAAAATTGGCAAAAGATCATTTACTAAGAAATTGGGAGAAATCATAATTTAAGTAATTAACAAATTACCAAAATAAACTAATTGGAAAGTTCAATCTAAATTGGAACAATACATAATGTAAATGGTTTACATTCAAAACAAATGAATGAATCTTATATATGATAAATCACTATTGATATACACATAATACTTATACATACATAATGCTTTGAATATATACGTCTGTTCTGTTTGACAGGAAACTTTAAAAGTAAATATTTATATATATAGATCCCGGAAATATTGTGTAAATTATAACGACAAAAAGGGAAAGGAAGGGAATATTTTTTAGATAAATTTTAAAAACCAATTTCATTACAGCGTTTACGAAGCAAATATTGCGAACAAGTGCTGCTCTGCAGGACACATTCTGGGCACGCATACATTGGCATGGATCAGCCCACAACAATAGCCAATGACAATGGGTTATACCAAACGCATGCACACAAACAAACCAAAAAAAAAACAAATGAAGGATCTTTTTGTATTTATTTGGCTGATAAACTCTACATTAGTAACTAACGCTTAAAACATAATAAATAAGAGTATAAAATGAAAAATTGAATTGCAAGCAAAACATGGGCAGCTACTTGACATTTTTATTTTGACAATAATATTGCAAAGGATGAGGATAAAGGACACGTGTGTGTGTGAAATGGTTGGTCGTTCACAGTACATTTTAGATAGGTTTTGACGGTGTATTGCAAATCTGTATGATACAGGCTTTAAAAAAGCCATGCTAACGTTGTCAAAATAAAAAATAATTAAATCTATGTCTCCTTTGTGGATACACAAACATACATACTTACTGTACTATGTTATTCATTGTGTGCTTTTCATTGAATAATAATAAGCAAAGTATGTTTAATGTAAATGTCATTTGAATTTAAATAAAAAAAAACTTAAGAATATTCAATAAACGATCATATTCTCTGAAAAATTCAAATATTGCTTTTCGTATGTACCATTTCCCAGCTCATGCAAACCTTTTTCCAAACCAATTAAACAATTTCAATTAAAAATATAACGGATTTAATTTTTCTTGAAGTTAAGTAGGAGCAAATTAGAATAATGTTTATGAATTTGTCTGCCAAACACTTATGTATTGTCTGCAACCATATAAATATGCTGGGCTATCCTTACCTTAAAACTTCTCCTATTTAGGTTCCAGGTCACAAACATTGCTGCAGCTTGTGCCTTTATGAAGGCGTAGTTTAATTGCTACATCAGTTGATATTGGCAGTATATCCACCAAATGGTTAATGCATTTGGCAGCGTTACGGTTCGTAGTCGACCGAGCAAAACTTACTACATTTACCTCAGAGGTAGCTTCCTCCAAAGCTGCTGTTAGGGTTTGTGCGAGAGAAAGAATGGCTTGAACAATTCTCGCTGGAAGCTAGAATCATTCAAGGTGATACTTAGAGCTGGAATACCGTGCAATTGAGCATCGCACAATTAATAGTTGATACGCGTATCACACTCCACACAAATCACTACGAAGGAATTCGATTAAAATAGAGTAAAACTGAATTTTGATTTTATAGTTAAGAACTTTGGATTATATACTTAACTAGGAATTAAGCTAGGGTGCAATACGATGTCGCGAAGCCGTTTGTTACCCTCAAAAAGTGGGCACATCACCTTGCAACTACGAGCGAATTATGTACAAATACAAGATAGCGTGCGGGATGGAATGGGTCTTGAACAAAGACCACATTTATATCATCTTTTATTAATTATCTTTGAACAGAACGTGAGTTTGGCAAAAATTGATCAGGTACAGCTCAAAGTGATCGTTTTTAGGCGGGAAAAGGGCACATTTGCAACTAAAAGCCATCAATAGTGCCTTATCCAGGAGGCCCTTTTGTTAGGATGTAGAGAACATGATGCAATAATCAATACTTTACCGTGAACGGCAAGCAGCTCACATCCCCACGGTTCTTGGGATCCCGGGATCCTCGAGCAGGTTTGATACAGTGACGTCAAAGCCGCTATCTTTATCACCACTGCTTGAATATTAGACGGCATGATATCTAAAATTCCACGCCGAAGGTAACAGCTGTTACACGAAATCAATTCGTTTCGAAACTCGCAACTGAGAACCATCAAATTCGACCACCAGCTGATTTTCGATTGAAAATCGTCATAACCCGGCGAAATGGAACGTACGAACTCAAGTTCGAGTTCCCATCCAGCAAATATCACAATGTCTATTAAAATCATCATGGTAATCGCGTCGTTTGCATACAAAATTAGCAACAAGCAATGTACAGTGCTGCCAAACATTAGTCGACTCCTGTTCACTACAAATCGCCCAAAATTATGACTGCCCAGCAAAAACCGACAGTTTAAATACTAATTGATTGCACTGTTCATCTGCGAATAGTGATCGCAACTATCTTCAAACATTGTCATAGACTTATCTGTTTATCAAGCGCTGGTATCCGTAAATACATGCAAATCTTTTGACCGTGTATGGGACGCTTAAGGGAAGCATGTGTTGAAGACTGCAACAGGAGGCACCACCTTTCAATACATTCAATTGAATTCACCTTGCCAATCGGAAAAGCCACTTCCTTTTGCGTAATTGTAAGTTGATGCAAATTTAAGAAAAGGTTCAGTCGTCTTGTACAAAAACTTAGACAATATTTTTAAATGACTTGAGAAAATATTTAAATGTTTTTGGTAAAAAATTAAGTGGACTGAATAATGTTATGTATCTAGCGGAAAAAATTATGATGCGAAACTTACGGATTGGTTGTACGGTCGCTAACAATTCATCCAAATGTTCAACTTTCGGTGCAAATCTCACATTATTGATGTGTGAGATTCGTCCTTTCCATTCTTCCAGATTGATTTATGACAATCCCGAATTGATTTATACAATCTAAACTTATATTACGCTTTCATTTATAGCTGTTTTTTTTTAAATAATTAGCGAAATCAGCATCTATAAGAGATCCCTAAAATATAAATACACTTTTAAACAGTAAGAAAATGTTGGGATCTTTGAATGAAGAGGTTTTATTGAAGCTAAATTGCCTAAAGTTTACAATTCTGAGCAATGTTTCTGGTCTCCGCCACCTGGACGATTTCTAACGCCATTAAACAGTTCTTCCTGAGGTACCCACTCCTCAGTAACACACTGATACGCATCAAAGCACCTGGTCAGGTTGCCTGAAAACTACAATCAAACATTGCTGGATTAGTTCAGTAATTGTTTTTAAAATAATTACTGTTAATTTTGTATTAATGCTCCCGGAATTTTCATCGTCAGAGGAAAATCTATGCAGAAAATCAATACTGGACTTACCTCGCGGGTAGGACTTGTAATTACAATTTGCTTCATCACTACCATCCGAACAGTCATTCACTCCGTCGCAAGTTATAAGTTCTGGGATGCAATCACCAGATTCACATCTAAATTCCTTTTCAGAACATTGGGCAGTAACATAGGCGCCTGAAAAAAAAAACATTACTGCCGCTTCGAAAATAATTGCATAATGGTTTTGAAAGTAAAATGCACTTTATTGTATGTATGTATGTGCATAGCTGCACAGCTAAATTGAATACTAAAGATTTTTTTTGAAAAATATCAGAATATAGAAATCTGTTCAACAGTTTTTCAAGGACAAAAGTTAACACAGGAGGTACTTTTCAAAATTCATTTTTCAACGAACCCAACAAGAAAACTCCCAAAAATATCAATTTTAAATGCATTTTAGTTATAACTTTTTAAAAATTTCAACTTAAGGTAAGTCCTAAACGTTCAACACAAGATAAACTTTTGGATTTGCAATCAATTCGTAAGTCCGTTTATATACTATCCAATTCTGAAGCATATACCATTGTTTGTAGTTTATTTCAACCACGAAATGGGCGCCCTTATTGGAACTCTTTGATTAAATGTATTCAATGTATTTTATTGATTGAATCAACAACAACAAAATATCCATTAAAAATGTAGAGCTTTATTTAAAAAAATCACACCGTACAACCAAATGAGATAGTAGAAAATACAAAAATAGCATTTTTATTACTTTCACGTCAATATAAAATAGCAATTTTTATAATTAATTCCGGCGTGGTTGCGATCGCAAACCTAATTAATCTTTGGTGTTAATATCAATTGTCAAATGTTAATCTTTTATAGCTCGATTCACATATACGTATCCAAAATGATTCTTTAATTCATGGTAAACTCTTCTTGGTGCAAATTCTTTAAATGCTACACAAAACGAGATTTAATCAACCTCATCCCTCATTCTCCATTCTATTATAGTTTGGTGGTCATGTTTTCAAAATCAAAATAAAGAACAGAACAACATTAAAACTAGGAATGCCTCGATACGCCTTTTTGCCGATACGATACCGATACTCTTATAAAAATATCGGCGATACCGATACGCTTCTTGAATTCAAAAATGTAGGTAAAATAAATAAAACACAAGTCAGATTATTTTTTTAATTAATATAAAAAATATAGACAGGCTGAGATTAGTTAATAGTTTTAATATTTGAAATTAACATTGTTAAAAAAATTGTTTGAAAAACAAAGTATTCTTAAGTTTTGCGGTGGAAGGCAATTTCGCAAGTCTGTTTGACCTGCTGGAAACTGATGTACTTGATTTCTGGCTTAATGGGTTCGGAAATAAGCAAAATTGTAGTTTTTGGTATTAGGATAATCAAGAAACTTTAGAAGTCACTTTACACGCGGTGCTGTTTGCCATGCCGGCGACATAATTGGTCCTTACTATTTCAAATTTGAATATGGACAAACGTTGCCGTTAATGGCAATTGCTGCCGACAAATGATTCGTAATTTTATGATTCCAAACATCAATACCAATCGTCTGAGGAACGAATGGTTTCAACAGGGTGGCGCAACATGCTATACAATGCGTGAAGCAATTACTTCATTGGGTTGTTGAACCTTTTGTGAACGAATCTTCTCAAGAAATGGACCTGTGAACTGGCCGCCCAGATCATGCGAATTGCTTCCATTGAACTACTTTTTGTGGGGGTACATCGAAACACTTGTCTATGCTGATAATCCAGCAACTTTTGATGACTTGGACGCTTTCGACGCATGATTGACGAAATAGGGCCGACTATGCTGGAAAAAGTGATGTCAAATTGGATCGACTAGATGACCTTCTTAAGACGCAGTCGTGATGGTCATACCCCAGAAATTATTTTAAAACATTAAATGCTATGGAATTTGCAAGCAAATAAAGCCAAAAAATGGCCATTTCAGTAATTTATATGTGTTTTATTTGTTTGAAAAATTCTTTGCCCCCAAAAAACACTTCATATTTATCTTTACACTAAAACTTCATTGGTCGGTTTTACCTAAATCAATTTGGGGTACGTTTGAAAAAAAAATTATATTTTTCTTTGTGCTGTCGTTCTTTGGTTGAGAAACGTGGAAGTAACGTAAGCGCGCATCATGCTGTATAAGACTTTATCTTACTCTCACGTCTACCTCGTAGTCTTTTGGCACATTATAAAGTACAATTTGTTTGTGTAATTAATGATGTAGCTAGCAAAATAGATAGTTTGGTGTGTCAGGTATCAGGCTAGAGCTACCGCTGGTAACAACATTGAGGATACATCAGTCAAATATTCATTCATAGTCAAAAATGATTTTGAAGTAGATTTCAGTTGGGTTTTATGTTAAAGTGAACAGAAGGACTAAAAAAACAACAAGAAGATAAATTGTTCATTAAAAGAAACTTTTCATTTAAGGGGTATACCTACTTTACATGGCCAAAAAAATGTGTAGTTTACAAATTTATTGTGAAGCTCCTGTGATTTATACCGGTATAAACCTTTTTGTATTCAATAAATTAAGACCTGAAGTTAATAATTTTTTTTTTATTTACATATATATTATACATATCACCACAATAGTGACGTCATCGAAACACAAAAAATGATTACCAAACGGTGCCATTGATTCCAACTGGAAGACGCTTGAAACACGAAAATCATAAATATTATGTTTTTTATGTATCGTGTGAACCAATACATTTTTTTTGTGCAAAAAACAAAATGGCGTCGGTTCAAAAAAGTTGTCCAAGAATCGTCATTTTTTTGTTAATTTATAGTTTAAAAAAAAAAATTAAGATGTTTGATATTCACACTATATCTATACATATCAGGAATAAGCTATGAAAATTTCAAAAGGATCGGTTGAATAGATTTTGAGAAATTACTGGCACCGAATCAAAAAAGTAGTTTCAAAGAAAAACGCGTTTAAGGGGTAACACCACAGTAAGCGGTTCAAAAAATCCAATTTTTTTATAGCTTTAAACGAACCTTTATATATTCAAAAATAGTATTCTTCTCGTGATATAGCTGAAAAAAAAAATTTAACGTCAAATTCTCGATTTTCTGGCAACGTCTACAGCACGCGCTAAGCACATATCTTACCGCCCTCTGCGCGCCCGTTGTCATCTCTTATATATTAGTGTTACTGGTTGAAATGATGATTGGGCATGTTATCTTTGGAGCATAGAGCTCATAGTTTCACAGAAGACCACCATGGATGGCCAAATGTATGGTGCAGGCATCGCTGATTAAATGTACATATAACATTTTTATGATTTAAATGCACATAAAACTTTAAACACGTTTTTCTGAAAACTACTTTTTTCGAGTTGGGCGAAATCATAACTCGAAAACTATTGCTCCGATCAGTCTCAAATTTTTTTTTGTAGCTTTGTAAATGCAATATCTTGAGCATCACGTAGCCGTTTTTTGATTGGATGTAAATATTTTTTATAAACAAATATAAACAATTACAAAAAATTCAAAAGTGCGCCATTTCTACAAAAATCAGTTTAACTACAAATTCCTACGTGATTCTATAGCTAATTATATGTGAATAATGAACTTGGTTTCCTTTTTGTTCCTGGTCCCATCGTTTGCGCTAAATCTTTTCGCCGGTTTATCAATTTAAAAAAAAGGATTATTTGAAGATTGGCGCTATCGCCGCCATTTTGTATGAAAATGATAATAATTTTTTTTTCTCATACTTCAATGTGTGTTCAATAAAGCCCTTTAACGAAAATTCCTATTCCTGTTCCAGGATTCCGAAAAAAAATGTCAAAAAACCTTATTTTTCGACCGTTACTGTGGTGTTACCCCTTAAAGCGCGTCAGGTGTATCCGACGCGCTTCGAAGCGCTCTCGAAAATATCGAAATAAATATGGATGTAATGCTCAGATCATTATAAAATTTTAACTGAGCATTACTGAAGTATGTACTTTTCTTTCGAAATCGATTGTTTTTTTTTTTTTGTAAAGTAGGTATACCCCTTAATATTGCTCTCGTATTAATAGTCTTGAAGCAAATTTTGTAAGACATCTACGTTAGGAAATCATTAGACTCTGATTAGTTTGAAGGCTACAGTGCAAGTTATGTTTATTTTTATAAGTATCTATACTTTGTATCAATTGTAACATGGCAAATATCCACCAGCAACTCAGGCTAAAAAAAAACTAATTATATTAAAATAGATAGACTTTTCATAGTTGTTGCATCTTTGGGAGAGATTTCAGTGAAATTATAATGCATCCATAAACATAATTTACAGTATGTTTTCATGTTATATAAATTTATGATAAAACCCATATGGTTCTACGATAACCAGTTATGGCAAACGGCTTCCTCATCCCTAATTGACATCACATAACAAAATTCTGCGGCTAATGTCTTGTTAGCCGTGGTACATTAGAAACACCAATATTAGAAAAGATCTTCAGATACCATCGGTTTCTGAAGAAATTGTCAGAACAAAGACTAAGTAAAGTATTAAGTTGAGACAACATTGTAACCCATTAACACCTCAGCTAAGTACAAAAATTGTTTCAAATAGACTTAAAAGATAAATTAATGTTCCAATTTGAGCATGGATTGCCTCTGCACACCTCAAAACAATATTTAAACTTTAAGAATTTATCTATACCCACAAATGTATCTTATCCATTTTTGTTATTTCTTTTTAAGAAGATTCAATAAACACCCTTATTCAAAAAAAAACATAATTTCGACTTACAAATTAAAATCCTGAGAAATTGGAAAAGATGCCACAACATTTTGGTAGTTAGTCGCTTTAGTGTGGATAAAAAAATATTGAGAATATTGAGAATCAGCTTGAATTGAGTCGAGTACGGCAAAATTCTGGACCAGGAACGAATATCAAATGCTTGCTTTCTAATCAGGTTTTTGAGATATCCATAATTCCTAAAACTCGTAATGGCAATTTTGTCGTTCACATTGACTCAAAACACTTTTATCCTTGGAATAGCACTCCTGATATGATCGCTTATTGGTGCGGCATTCATTTCGCTGTGAAGTGTAATTCACTTGCCTATATCGCAAATTACTTACGACAACACTCCGCAATCAGTATCGACATATTTCCAATCGTGGTCGGACGTTCGTTTCGGTCGCAGTTGAACCGCTCAAAATTGAAGTGTCCCGGCGAAAAGTGCAACAGTGCAAACCTTCCTTCCGCCAAGGACCTTCGTGAAACATGCTCCAGGATGATGGCGCGCGGGGTCTTCAGTACGAAAGTGACCTTAGGATCGCTCAACAGCCACGAGTCGAACCTACATGTAATCTATTCGTTCGCAGTACTTCGAGAAAACCAACGATAGCAAGCTAAATTGTTTTAACACCTCTGCAGCTTGATAGCGCGTGTTATCTACCTTGCGAACGGTACTCCAACGTATGGAATCGCATCGAACACCTACCTATCTATCTATCGAGTTGCCTTATCAATATCAGCGAAGCACGTCACAGATAGGTTTCGCCAGGTCTTGGTCTTTGTTTTTCAATTTTGTCAATCATTTTTACATGTTGCTTTCCATCTTGGAAGGTGATCGATCACCATTTTTTCGAATTTTACTGATATTGTGTCCCGACAATTACGCTTATTTACAAGGAAGGGTTGATACGACAGTTGAGCTTCAAAAGGATATAAGTCGAATTTTTTGCGATATCTGTTTTATTTTATATGTGAGACCGATAAGCCTTCGCACAACAATCAGGCTTACGATCAAAATATTATTAGATGACTCATGACTGAAAAATGTTTAGCTACCAATTATGATCCAACAGAATCGGTCCAAATACAATGTTATCTTAATTGCGATCTTTTCCCTTACTATTTCCTTTTAAGCTCTTTTCCAGTAAATGTCCTTCAGGAAGAGCTTCGTTTTACGTTTCCTCATTCCTTTAAAAGTGGATACTATACCCCAGCCTGTTTTGAAATCCGAATGAAAAGATAATTCTTAAAATTCAATATGGTCGTGCGTTCTTTTCAGACAGATTTGGGATGGACTGTGATGAGGTAGGATCGCCGAATGATGATGTTTGTGGTCCTTTGATGTGGTGGTCTTTTCCATAACGACTACGGAATTCCATGATGAAGATATGCGAAAAAGAAATATTATAATAGAGAATTTTCAATGATAAAAAGGCCGGCACAATTTTTATGATATAGCCGGGGAAAATATATGCCGATTGTAGGCATTACCTGAAGTGCCGAATTATTGGCACAATCCAAGGAAAGTCTTAGAAGAAGTGCCGAGAAAGAAAGGCACAAGTGAAACCAGTTTGTTAGTTCTCCAAATATTTTCTTTAACGCTTACTTGCTATTTATAAAATTTCTTAACACTAACTCAAACACTTATGAACTAATAAAATATCCTCGTTCCACATGGCACTCGCAACCAAAAAGGCGATGTCTATGCTCGCAAGGAAAGATCACGAGGTGATAAGCGCTATCTGTCCATTCATGAAGCGATGTATTTATTGGTGATAAATACATCACTTTAATGTTTGAAAGATGTTCTCAAAGGGATACATCACAGGACACACACATCCTATTTCTGTTCATAACGATTCTAATCAGATTGTCCGCCCTTTATTCGTGACATCAATTTTAAACATCAACTAATCCCATTTTATCTATTACACTTTGCAGTATATCAAGAGCCAACGGTCATCACTTCAGTACCGCGATCAAATGCAGGTTAGCTTTACATAAGCATTGAAATTGCTACAGTTGGTCACACAATAACATTTTCAGGACGAATACCCTTACCGGTGTCAACCGTTGAATTCGGAAGTCAGATGGGGTCCAATCGAACTTTCATCCCGCTTTCTGGACTGGACATTCTCATGGACATGCCATCCGTTCACATTGAGCAGACTTTCGAATTGAACGAATGTATGCATATCCTTATTGTTGATACTTAATCATATTAACATACTATTCCCGTCATTTCAGCACTCACCGCCATAGCGTCCGAAAACAGATACACTATTCGCTCGCCACTGCGGGAAGCCTTGTTCGCCGCCAGCGAGAGTTCAGAGTCCAATCATCGAACGCTTTGGGGATCAGCTCGTCCTTTTCAAATGCATTTGCTTGATAAAACACACCAGGAAGCGTTGGTGCTCCGCAAAAAATTCACAATGGGACTGATGTGTTGCCAGCCCCGTGCCATCGAGGTTTGGGCTCCTCCCGGTGATCTGTTGGGCAGGGTGGTCGAGAGCTTCTCCGTATTTTCTACGGAATTCACTATTCAAAATGGCAACCGTGAAATCATGTATGAAATCGAAGGACCCAATACATTTGGCTGCTGTATGCCAAAGGAGGCGTTTTTCAAGGTACGTATTCCCAAAAATTGGTGATTCTGATAAGTTCTTCAATGGTATTTGAAAAGGTGTTCACGCCCGGAGTTCGAGCTCTTAAGGGTTCGATTACGAGAGTCTGGTCGAAGGACGTGTCGCAATATACAACAAACATTTATTTTTCCGATACTGAACTGAGTTCGAAAAACAAGGCTTTGTTTATTGCAGTCGCATTTTTACTGGTAAGCTTCATATAAACAGAGAAATTCAAATAATTCCCTTTCTTTTTTTGTAATTGCAGGAGTATATGTATTTTCAATAAATGTGATAAACGACGCGATATTTGTATGATGTAAATAAATGGACAGAACGATTCCGATGTATCCAAAGATTAATATAATTTGATTAATCTTAAAATTTTGCAATTGATTCCCTTCGAAATAGTTTCAAACATATAAAAGATATACGTTGAAGTAATATGGATTCAGGAAAATTTGATGTGGCAATAACAAAGATAGTCTTTCAGACCTTATCAATATTACCTCATCATCCAGCCCATACCAGTTGGTACCATTCGCCAATCTCCTCAATAAGGTTCTAGTTTCGGATATACAGGGTCCATATCAAAAGTAGTAGAACTAATTTTTTTTTAAATATTGAAGATATGTTTACAGTTCATTAATATTCTTAGGCAGCTACACACTTAGAATAACGCTGCTGCCATTCGTCGTACACCTTTTGGAAGTCAGCTTCGAGAATGCTGTTGAGAGCCCTCGTCAATACTGCTTGAACGTTCTGATTCGAGTCAAACCGATGTCTCTCTGCTGTGGAAATATCCGTGGGAATAAAAATAGTAAGGTGGAGCCAGATCGGGAATGTAGGAAGGGTGCGGTAATGTGGCAACGCCAAATCGGGTCAATAGTTGCCTCAAGACGAGCGCGTCATTGCACGGCGCATTGTCCCTACCTTCCTTAAACAGTTTTTGCCATTGAAAGACACTGGAACGGCTCATTGCAGTATCCCCGTAAGTTTGCTTAACCATTTGTAGGATCTCGTTTGTCAATTTCCCAAGTTTGACAAAAAAAACTTTATCAAATATCGCTGCTCGAGATTTTGACTCATTTTGTGCATCGAAAACGACAAAAAACACGCTTCACGAAAACCGATGTCTATACTCAAGCAAAGTCCGCAGACGACTGCGGCTGATATTTTTCTGTTGCTAGGTGTCCCCTCCATCTAGCCCAGCCAGCCAAACTCCCCTCCATAGCTCCGCTTACGCTACGGAAAATCAGTCCTACTACTATTGGTATGGATCCTGTATATTCGCACGAAATAAACTATCAAACAAAAATGCATAAATGAAAGTATGGATACACGATTTTCAAGTAAGATATCGCAAAAGTTCGTTGGGTGGGAATGGGTGGAAAGCGAAACACACTATCTACTTCCGAAAATAACAGCACGGCAGCACTGGATCTGAAGACCTTCCATCTCGACAATGGCATAGGATATTAAGTCGAATAAAACCAGAATGGCGATACTGCTAGGAATAACCAGATATGAATTATTTTTATTCAAAAAATTTAAAATATTGGTGTTATTTGTGTACTTTTTTGTCCCCCATTCGATGTAAGATGGACGCTTCGCCTTTACAGGACCTATAATTTTCTTTATTGCGTAAATAACAGGAGGAGAAAACTACCTTGCCTCCGATAGAAGTAGCTAGTCACTGGGGACTATGGTAGTTTAAGGTATCGCTATTATCAGAAGACGCTCCAAGACCCAAAAGCGTATGAGGCAATATCCACGTGTTGCAGGTAACCTGTATGCGATCGTTACTGAATGTTTCATGGGTAGTGTTGTGATATTTTTTGATGATCGATTTGCTTTAGGTATTCACCAGATATACCGAGATGTCTGAATGTATTCATGTAGTGTGTGCCAAACCTAGTTGAAAAGGGAACTACCACACAAGCTAACCAACGCTCAGCTAAAATTGTGTGGTTTGATCAATCCAATTATTTAGTAAAGGTGTATATTTCTTACAGTTCAGCATTTATAGGAGATTAAAACAAATGTTCTTTAAGTCGGTATCTAATAAAATCAAACATTATTATAATTTTCAACATAAAAATTAATACCTCAAAATGAATCATTTTGTCGGAGGATCTCCACCACCCGTAAAAGAGTTACATCACTCCTGGTCGAGAAGCTCTTCGAAACTTTCCAAGTCGACTCGAACTTCCTAAAAAATAGTGATTCGAAGACACCTACCTACATTTTTTTACAGCATTATAGGCGTAAGCAGAGCTTTTATTAGATATCAGCACAATTAACCAATAAAAGCTCCTGCATTCTCGTCGAAAGATTAAGTGATAATTGAGCTCCGACTAAGGTAAGTTGTTCGAGAAATCGTTGAAGATAAAGCGCGGCGGACGAGTATAACATCACGGACACAGTTGATTCTAATCGATGATAGTTTACCGGGTTATTGTTATAGCAATTAAAAATGAACTGTGTGGTTAATCAAGACTCGTATCCAAATTTCACAAATTCCTGACCAGCCCATAATGCGTCGTGACCTTTCAACGGTATTCATGTTTGCCTGAGGCTCGGTGGTTGCTTCAGATGACTCTGGTAGTTTGGTTTCGCGCTGAATATTTTCAAAAGAATGGAATTAGCTGTGCAAAAGCACTTGCTCTTGCGTGTTGTCCTCTGTTCTGATCTGGATCAAATTGTTGGAATTTTATTTGAAGCTAAGCTCATATTTGAATATTTTGCATACAGCGATTGCTGCTGTGCGCCCCGCGTAAACACAATGCCTAAATAGTACACAACACAAAGGTCACCGGCTACGCAGCATCGATTGCTTCTAAGAAACATAACATTTATGCAACAAGAAAGTTTCCTGTTGCATAACAACTTCATTTCAATGTTACGTACTAGTTTCGCATCAATGTTATGTCAATTGAACATCACAAGTGTAACACTTATACAATGTACTAGTCACGTATCATTGCTGCCTTTATTGAACAAAAGAACCCATTTCCAATGGCCTTAGTTTTTGTAGGCCCATGAAGCCGGATTTCCTGTGCGTCTTTCGCTTTAATGGCCACACAAAAAGATCCATGTACATAAAACATTGAGTCACTCATTCTGTTCTACACATTAGGGCCTTTCATATATTACGTAGAAGAGGGGGGGGGGTGATTATTTGGAAATGTTACTAAGTGTTACCTGGAGAGATGGAAGGTCTAAAAATTGTTATGTAACAAAATTTAAAATTAGTTAAAGTAAATTGAAAGTTATTTATTCTTCATATTATTTTATTTTTATAATAAACTGAAATTAAAAAAATGTTTTAGGTTAACAGTGTTTGCATTGTTAATATTTTGTGATTAAAATCTTTAAAAGTCTGATGAGGGGGGTGTTAATATGAATTTGTTACGTAATAAGGGGGGGTCTTTGAACATGTTACTAAGTGTTACATGTGAGAGGGGGGAGTTGAAAGTCTCTGAAAATTGTTTTTGGTTCGTAAAATCGCTTGACTTTTTCGTCTAGTTTAAGTAATTATAACTGTGCATTTTTTCAACTAGTAGCACTCCCTGAAAAATAATATAGAAACACTTATATGTAGTTACTAAAATAAAACGAAAACAGATAGAATGCCATCAGATCGACATCAAAATAACGATGCAACTCATTTCGCTGTTTGTCCGCACAAAGAAAAAAACAGATCGTATTGTTTCATGACTTATTTCATTTATTACACAATGCCTTTTTACCTTCTCAAATACGTATTTACATCAAAATTCTCTTCACAATAGGTATCCAATGAACATATAATATTCTAGCCCATATTCACTTACATATATGTATGTTTGTCAAATAGTTACTTTGTTCTTCTTGAAAAACTGTTATAAAAATACGTCAAAATTTTATGGATCTCTAACGGTTGCTTTTTTATCGAAAGCATTCCTATATATCATGTTATGGTTCATAATAAAGATATTAAAATATTTTCCAAGATATCTGACTTTATGTCGAATAGAATTTGTCGAATTTCAAAGCAAGACGGACTAAACAACTATGTATAACTCCTTTAATTTAGATTATTTTCCTTATAAAAAATGGATCGCCTGTATGTGTTTCTTTGTAGATGATGTATTCATATGTTTAAATGTTGTGTGGTCGTTCTTCCTCTACATTTAAGAAGTTTCAATGTATCGGAATGCAATTGTATAAAATGCATGTATAATATTAATGCAGATGTAAATCAAACATTGAATATGTTTTATTGATATACAGTTGCCGGTTCCCTATTCTTAATTTGTATATAGATTTTTTCATGATCTTTTTACATTATTATATTTTATTTTATTTGTTCTTGTCTTCCTCCTAGATAGTCCTTAGAATTGTCAGGTCTTACGACAAGCAATCTCTTATATTTTTAAGTGCTAAAAATATTTATTCAATGTACACATAATATTTTTCAGAATATACAAATTGTACGCATCATATTTACATTTGTTTATGTTGGCACAAACTTGTTTCAATCTTGGCAGATAATTGTACTTTCAATTTAACAGTCGTGAACGAAAAATAGACAAACGAAACGCAGAGGTCGATCAAAATACTAATTAAAAATCGTACGTTTTACTAAAAGTAAATTTTGGTTATCCAACAGTAGAAACTGATTCCTGTATGGTGTGGTCTGGTCTTCATGAAAAATTCGGCGACTTACTTGTCGATTTCTTCTCTGCAGGAACAGGTTTTGATTTGAAATCAAACGCAAAATATTCAGAAAACGCAAAGGACATCGAATATAAAAAGCAGTCAAGATGTCCACAATTAGTAACAAATTTTATAAGCGAATGATATTCTCATTGCCTTTTACCCGCCATAGAAAATACCAGAGAAGACAGATATATGAACCTTCTATTAACGCTGTATAAATATTTTGGACCGACATTTTGATAACCCCGACGAGCTTATGGCCTCCAATATCAAGTGGTTGTTGGCGTGCACTCCCCTGCTCGACTCCTTTCTCTACTCTGCTTCTAAAAACTCCGCGCCAAATCTCTGCTAATACTAAATTTTTGGTTCAAAATATTTGTATGGCGTGAATCTTTTTATACATCTCTATCGTCTCTCAAAATACCTTTAAACGATAACCCGTATAGCATGTACAGCGGGTTGGGCTCTTTTCTATCCAAGCAGGAATAAAATTGGAAAACCATGGCCAAAACTATGACCAAAACAAAACCGAATACTATTCTTTGGCTGGATTGACCCCTTGATTCGGTCGACCATTTTCTGAAACCGAAGCAACTCACTGACTAGTTCAGCTCTTTGCGAAAACTTCTCCAGAAAGTTAAAAAATGTTTAAAACTAATATTATAGGCAAATTAATCAAACATAACCAGGCTTAAAGGAAAAATATACACACAACCCCTCTACGGCAAAGTGAAAATACAAAATCAAAATAAAAAATATCAGTTTTAATTTCCAAATTAATCTTTATATCACCATTTCATTTCATTGAATTTCTTGAGTTGCTCGCGTCTATGTCCAAGAACAAGAAATCAAAAAATAATAATTCATCAACTTAACAACTAATACAAAATAAGAGTCTCCATAGGTGTTCTGTTTCATTGCAGAATATATGATGTTTCCTATCTTAACTAAATATATGTAAAAGCAACAAGAGCTGATTTTTTCCTAACAGAAGAAAAAACATGACTTAACATAACAACCATTCTAAAACGAAAACAGCATGATTTTTGTTTAATAGCAAAACGAAAGGCGAACAGCGTCCTTTCAATCGCTCTCTCCTATCACTATCGGCTATATCGCGTTGTCTTACCTAACCTCGCCTAAAATTAACGTAATTATATGAACAATTGAAAATTTGGCACTAAGGGTCACTGTTAGTCCTCACTCGTTTCTCATTTGTTGCGTCGGACGCTGCGGTGGTCGTGAGGCTGGTAGCGTTTGACGTTGAGTCGTTGCTACAGCTGCTCAGCGAGTCGAACTTGCGTTTCACCCCCAACGGACTATCGACGGAGGACGACGACACGGATCCAATGGAGCCCGTATTGGGCAACCCCGCGATCGGCACTGCTCCAGGCGATGTGTCGTGCGCGTCATTCGACAGCGCCTCGGGGCTGTCCTCGCTGCCACTTTCGTGCGAGTTGTTCCCGCCGTCGATGCAGGACGGCTTGGTGTACGCGCCCATTTTCGTGGGGTCCTTCTCAATCAGTCGCTGCGCCAGTTCCTTCAAGCTGGCCAGCGAATTGTCGCAGTCGGTCGTATCGATCTCCGTCAGACTTATCCCGGCTCGCTCTATTTCAGCATAGGTGCCGAACGGCAGCTTCTGCAGGCATTCCAGCTTCTGCACGTGCGTCTTCGAGCGTAAATGCTTGGCGAGGTGGCCGTGGATGCGAAAGGCGACCTTGCAATCGGAGCACTCGAACGGGCGCGGATTGGACGTCGTGGGCACCCCGAAGGTCGAGTTCATCATCACCTTGTTTTTGTGCGCCTCGGACCGCTCGTGCTTCTGAAGGTGTCCTTGCGTTCGAAAGCTCACTGCGCACGGCTCGCATTTGAATTTCCTCTCCATGTAGTGGATATTCATGTGCAGGACCATTTGGTGCTGCTTCTGGAACGTTTTCGAGCAAATCTTGCACACCGGCCTGCCGTCGTCGTTCAGGTGCACGCGGAACATGGGCTGCGTCTCATTTGAGCTTTTGAAGCCGTCTTCGCCCACGATCACCGTCGGCGGAACTATGCCCGTGAAATCGGTCGGTGGCTTCGGCCCGACCTCGGACATGCCCATTTCCTGGTCCGAACAACTGTCCTCGCTGTCCTCGGCTCGGTTGATTCGCGACTCGGCAGAGGTCATCTTCAGATACTCGGACGCGACGCTTTTCGCGCTGTTCGTTCCAAGCGTAGTAGGTATTTTGGGGGATGCACATCCTGGGCTTCCCGGCGGTACATCCTCGGGTTGACCGTCCACTTCGCCATTGTCAATCGGCTGATCGACGGCCACAATCGGCGTTGAAATTTTACTGGAGACGATGACACTCTCACTATCGGACGTTGAATCACTCCGGGCAGAAATTCTAGGCTCGGAGGACATTGTTGTCTGCGTTGTAGATGTTGACGATGCTACAGAAGTGGACACACAAACAGTCGTCACGGTTCCTGCAGAGCTGCGTTCCGTTACAGGAACTTCCTTCGTTACATCCGTAATCGTGATGCTGGGAACCGTCACCATCGAGGTAGAGGCGACGCTGGTCGCCGAGATAAGACTAAATGTCCTGTTCATTTGACTCTGCTTGATCTTTGTGTGTTTCAAAGCCTGCTCGGTCAGATACGCTTGAAGCTGCACGTCGCCATTGAATTCGCTCGATGCCTCCACAAACGAGTGCTCCATCGAAGGACGAATTTTCTCAGTGATCGAAGCCAACGACTTCATCAGTCCCGACTCGGAAGAAAGGTCGCACACGAACTCCGCATTCGTCATCGGATGGGATGCAGGCGACACTGTGCTCCGTGTCGATTGCTCCATTCTCCTCGGCTTCGTCAGATCCATCGGTTTCATGGCAGTGTCTTCAACTTTGATCGGCTTCAGAACGAGGCTGGGGTTGGAGAAGTATTGTTCTTGCTTCTGATAATCGAACGGCGGCTTCGGCGAAGTGAAAGAAATGACGCGACGATTCGCTGGCAACGGTTCCTCGGCTGACCGCCGCCCGCTCGACGACGAAAACGATCCCTCCGTGCATAGCTGCATCTGGGGTTGCTCTCGGTAAATCGCGTACTGGGATCTTTGTTGCAGGCTGAATGGGTTCGGCGATATCGATGCATTGTTGCTAGGCGGAGTCATCGACAGTGAAAGCAAGCTTCTCGCCGCCTCATGCTCGGCATGCCGGGATTTAGACTCGTCGGTGTCTGTAAAAATACGAACAAAATATTAATACACAACAAATATTAGCAATATTGTTGTACATCTCAATCGATTCGACAATGCTTGGATAATAGCGTACTGTTGCTTGAACTTATCTGACCAAACTAGTTTCGACAGTTTGCCAAAGAAGTTACTATTTTCGATTCCGCAATTTCATTCTATCAGACCGTCATTCAAAACGGCGTCGTCGTTTCGAGGAAGACAATTAATTGAACTGCACTTACCACTGCTCTCTGTTTCGCCCTCATTTCCATCGCTGTATTCATCTGAGTCTGATTCTCCAGGCACGGACGACGTCCGTCCACCGCCCGAGTTGATGGACTGCTGATCGTTGTCGAAATCGTTCTCGTTGTAATCTCCATCCGGCATGATGCCCAGCTCGAGACATTTCTTGTAATGCGTCTTCGATTGCATGTGCTTTGTCAGGTTTCCTTTTGTTTTAAAGCTGCAAGAATGAAGCAATGGTTAGTTATACAGGGAGTTCAAAATTCGGTTCGCAAGCAATGAAATCCCAGCTCGACAGGGTTTGTTCGAAATGCAGGAATATTCGCCGAAGACTCACCTGAACGAGCAATGCTGGCAAGTAAAGGGCCTAACATCCGAGTGCGTCCGAATGTGCTTTTTCAGCATGCATGGCTTCCTGCAGCGAATCCCGCATTCGTAGCAAACATATCGGCCCCGTCCTCGACCGCGCACGTAGGTGTAGTTTTCGTTGCTCTCGTAGCCACCGACCAAACGGCCCGAAGCGCCTGCACTTGCCTTCTGCTTGCCATCGCTTTTGGATAGTGGCTTTGGCCTGGACGAGATTTGATGGTAGTAGAACTGCCCACTGTTATTCTCGAAGGGAGTCATGATCGTGGACTGCGAATGCACCGTTTTTACGGCCGATTTGATGGCGGCCGTCGAAAACGAGTGACTTCGCTGCCGGGAGTCGTACAGCGACATGACCGCTTTCGGTTTCAGCCCCAGCGGATGAGGATTGTTCTCTGCGCACACTTGCCACACACTGTACATCGACAGCTTGTGCATGTTTGCAATGTACGAAGGCTGAGGACAATTCACCGTGCAGTAGAACATCTTCGTGCTGCTTTTGAGGCCGAGGTACGTGTAGGCGTGGCCATTCAAATACAGTTGCACGCAGTTTTTCGAGGGCCGGGGAGTTTCGGGCGAAATCAAAGGCAGAGTATTTGCCGTCGGTGTGATTCCATGATGGCATTTGGGCGTGAACGTGCCAGGCTTCAGAGGAAGACTAGTGGGTCGCAAAAACTTGGACTTCGTCGAAGGTTTCCCCTCATACGCACTGGTAGTGGCAACGGCAACGGCCACACTGTTTTGTTCTTTTTCTTTCGTCGATGTAGCACTCACATCAACATGAAGTGGTGCCATTTGACTACCATCAGGACTATTTGACCGAGTTTCCGCTTTGATTTTTTCCATTCTTTCAAAGTTGAAGTGCTTGGGAGGATCAGGCACCCGCTCAGGGGACTTGGCTGACCTTTCTGTGGGCGTCTTGCGTGGACTCAGGTTATCTGCGATTCTCATGAAATTGAACGTCTTTTTTGGAGGAGGCTCGGCAGCTGGTGCCCAATTCCTAGAGCCTCGGTGCGTGGTGAAAAATTCACCCCCACGTTGCGGCTCGTCATCCGAGAAGATGAAAGCCTGCTTCTGAGACGAATACATGGACGTCGTCCCGCTCCCTTGCACCAACGGGCTAGGAGTTTTCTTTCGGTTCGGACTTACGTTTCTACCTATTTCCGTCCTTTCATTCGCTCTCGGCGACTGTAGAGTCACGAGTGCCGAGGCTAACGTATGCGGCCCTGGAATACCTGGCACGAATGGAATCATTTTGTCGCCATGCGCGACTGAGCCTGGAAGAAGATTGGTCATTGAAACCGGCGGCAGTGTCAATGGATTGAAGGCGGTTATCGAATTGATCGGCGGGAATTGGAAGCGAGTGAGACTAGCTGCATTCAGTACACTAGGCATGGACAGTCCGGGCTGTAGGTTGGACGCCACTGCTTGAATTGGCATCATTATTTTTGCAGGTGGCTTGGGCGAAATTTCCGTAAAACTACCGCCAGATAGTAAAGGCGTTCTTATGATCTTCGGGCTGTTTTCAAGATCGGGACATTCTGATAAAGGGATCATGCAGCCACCAGACGAGAGGAATCTCTTCATAGGTTCTTCTTTCTTCTCAAGTGGCGTAACATCCCCGCCACACATTGAATAGGTTTTGCCCACACTTGTAGAAGCTGTCACCTCGATTGATGAAATGGCATTATTTGGCGACGAAATCGCATTTGGATATCCTTCGTACCTCAATCGCTTCGGTGAAAAACTCTTAATGAATTGCCTGTTCTCCTCGTGCATTTTCGTTATGATTACTTCGTCCGATTTTCTTTCCGGATTGTTATAAGCTTCCACCAACGGAGTTTTCCCTAGCAAGGGACCTGGAGATGGCAGCGGAGTCTCCGTCAGTTTTTGAGATGTGCTCGCGCTACTAGCAACCGCTGCGTTGCCGCTGGGCGCCGGCGAAGAGTTTGTGTTGACGCTCAATTGCGTCAGGACCAGGTTACTGGGCTTCGTTTTCAGTTGGGACCAGGCCAGCTTCGCCAATGAACGAGGATTCTTTGACAGCAGCAAAGTTGACCTGGCCAGCTTCGCCAACGAATTGGGATTGTTCATTTCGGGCAGACTAACGTTTATCGAGGCCGAGCGGGCATATTTGAAGGCCGGCGAGCCCACCGGACTAATCGGAGCACTGGATGGGCCACCTTGACAATAGTTGATGACATGGCACTTCAAGTCGTCCGACGAATGGAATTCCATCTTGCACAGGACACAAGGATAGATTGTCTGGTCACCTTCGCCATTCGGAATCGCTTGACCGCGGGCATTCAAAAGCAAATGTTTTATGATTGATCTCTCAGGATTCTGTGGATGGGGCATACTCTTTCCTGAGCTTGTACTGCCCGTTTCGGCAGTCGCTGGCGTTACGAAACTTTCGCTCGGAACACGCTTCCTAGCCATGTCCAGATGCTCTCCCAGCTTCGAAAGGTTGAGTGGTTGGGACGGTCCTGGCTCTGACCCTTGAGTTTGCTGGTGTTGTGTCTGCGAAGGTATCAATTGAGCTTGTTTTGACGCGTTTACCATCGTTTGTAGTGAATTTGGCAGCGTAACCTGAATGCCACTGTTGGTTATTGTCAGCAAAGTTGACTGGGGCGCGAGGATCTGCTGCATCTTTTCAGTTTGTTGCTGTTGTTGCAGCAGCTTGTTGTTCAAAGTGTATGCCAGTCTTGTACTGGTATTCGACATAACAGTGGTGTTCTTGGATTTCCCAGCGGCTTTTGGGTATTTTTTCTGTAAAGGCAGCTCTTTGTTGACGATAGCTTCGTTCCGCGAAATCAAGTTGGATATATGTTCTTCTACGTTCTGAAAAAAACAAGCAAGTTTTTGTTAATTTAAGTTAATGGAGCTAAGTCCACCGAACTTACCAACTGATGTCCTGGAATGCCACCAGACAGGCTCCGCGCTAAAGTTGGAATCGTTGATGCAGTCGTCGAATCACGGGACGAATCAGACATCGAAGACCCAACGACAGGCGCTGACGCTTGTTGAATCGCGGCAGACTGTGACGCTTGCTGGCGTTGTTGTGCGACAAACTCAATGCGACTTTTCAACGACTGCTGCTGATATTGCGGATGGTGGTTTTGTGCTTGAAGCTGCTGCTGGTAAAACACAGCAGAAGTGTCGGCATCCTGATGCTGCGCCCTCATCGCAGGCGTATACGCATGTTGTTGGCCCTGGTTGCTGCGATAGGCATTCAATTGTTGTTGCTGTGCAGATTGATGGGCTAATTGCTGCTGGAGTTGTTGTGACTGTTGAATAATTTGCTGTTGGTGTTGTTGCTGCAGAAACTGTAGGACTTGCTGCTGCTTCTGTTGTTGCGCTGGCAGCTCTTCCTTCGCGTATAGGGCAGCATTATGGAATTTAGGCTTATAAGGCTTATCGATAGAATGTTTCTGACTGTGATTGGCTGGAGACGCGACTGCATTCACGACGGACTGATACTGTGTGGCAGGCGATGAAGTTCTTTCGTCAAGAGGCGATGTGGTTCGACTAAGCTGAGAGTCATTTGAATTAAATAAGCATACAATTACTTGGTGCATATCTATCGAAAATTAACATGAAATTTAAGCTGCTGATCACAAGAATGATTTTTTTGTATACTAAAATCAATTTAGCATGACTTGATGGCTTGATTCGCCTCGTAGTAAAATTGGATGTTTCATATTTGGACGCAACAGTCCATTGATTGAACTGCCATAAAACAGTTTGGATTACTTACAACATCTGAACTGCTGTTGCTCATGTCTGGATCCGGATCGGGAAACGAGCCAATTGAATTTTCATCTTCAGGCTGTGGCTCGATTCCTTTGACTCGAGCTGCGTGCGTCCTCGACCTGAAAGACAAATTGCGTGATCAGTTTTGCGTACACCGAAGAAAAAGAGTTCGCCCCTTACCTGCAATGCTTATAATAATTACTTTTTGTCTTAAATGCGAAACAACATTTTTCACATTGATATGGTCGTTCGTTGGTATGCGTACGGATATGTTTCTGTAGAACTGATGGTTTCGTGCAATTCAGGTTACAGAACGGACAAGAATGCCGCCCCGAATTGTTTTGGTCCACTACTTGTTGCTGCTGTTGTGCATCTGGGCGACTTGGCTGCCGGTTTTGCTGTTGCAACGCCATCTGCTGCGAAGTCTGATGTGAATGAGGTGGATGCTGCTGCGGAGGTTGGATTGGCGACTGCGATGAAGGGCGTATTGGCTGTGGTGACGGGTGCGGCAGTTTCGCCATAAACGGCACTGCCTCGCCATAACTGTTGCCACGAGCAGTATAAGAGGCCCCGGTAGGAGTTCCTGTGCTAGGCGAATGCCGTGATGCCGGCGCCACAATCGTCGCTTCAGGCATTACACTCAGCACATTATTGTTGAGTTTTTGAAGATTCCCTGTAACTCCTATATGCAAGGATTGAGCGATCGCCTCCACTGATTTATAGAGGCCATTGCTAGTCACTGCTAAGGATTTAAGTTCCCCATCACTGCCGTAACCAGTGTCTGCAACCGACACGGTTTCAACAGTTTGGAAGAGGGGCGTTAAACGCCCAGAGCCGTTGACGATGATATAACTTCCACCTGGAGTTTCATCAGTGCTTGCTAGACTACTTCTACTGCGCTCCTTCATTGCGCCCAATTGCTGCTCCTTAAACCTATGCACATTGCTGGCGACTTTCGCCAAATCATTGCTGACTATTGCCAAATCCTCCAGTTGACTAGCAGTCTTGCTGCTTATATTAACGTCCCTATTATTTGAAAGAGAGTCCTCCTCGGGGTTGTATTTGAGCGGCTTCTGCTGCTGCGACTGTAATCGCCGTTCGCTGTGACTACTTTCTTCAGCGACGTTACTTATGGTGGCTGAGCTAATCTCAGAAGTGGCACTGGCTATACGCTTGAACTTTTTATGCAGGTACTTATGATCATTTAGTGATGACGGACTGACCGTCGCCACGGTTGTCATCGTATTAGATATTGGCGATTTGTTTTTATGACTGATATTATTATTGCGGTGATTACTAGCAAATGTGTTCTCAGTCGATACTCTCATTCCAGGCGCGACCAATTTCTTGGCATCCTTCTGGATTGAGACTGGAGCTGCTATCGAGATCCGATCCGATCCAAATGGCACCGATGCCAGTTTTGTTGCGTTATCTAGTTCTAGTGACGGCGAATCGCGCGATTTGTCGTAGTTGAGTCGATGCTGTAAATTATGATGATCAATCATTGTGTTCTTTGCGTTTCGATTGTGATTTTCGGATGATATAAGCTTTGGCCCATCCATATTACGATGCGGAGATTTTGTTTTGGTTGCTGCCGGTCCGCCTGGATCATCTACAATTGGATAAGAATACTTAGTGTGAGCTTTTAACATGATATTCAATAAGATGTTCAAAACACTTTCAAACTACAATATCTACATTTGTCAGCAACATTTATTTAGTTGCGTTGATAGTGACTTGTTTTTTGGAGTCGTTGGATTAGCATTGAACATTTTACAAATAGAATCAATTACTCGTAATTCAGTTGATTTAGATTTGATTGATACTGGGCCACTGAAATATGCATATCTTCGACGACTCGCTTTGCACCGGTCTACGTTCCATCGAAAACTCGAAGTAGTGAAGTGCTAAACAATTAAAAAAATAATACATGCAAAAGGCGGTTTCCGCGCAGTGATAAGCCTCATAATAAATATTCATGGCGAGATTCCCGACAACAATGACGGACTAACACCATTCAAGTTGCTAAAGTTGCATGTCGCCACGCGTATTTAAAGATTCGTCGATTCCAACGAGACATCGTGGCTTAGCACAAGATAGATTAGATTGATGGCTGTGATCAATTTATAGATTATCGCCTAACATCTACGTGATTCGAATGTGACTGTGAGCATTTGCAGCCGATCGATAATTGAAACAATACCTTGTTCGTCATTCATTTATTTGTGCATCCACTTCTGTAGTTTGTTCATGTTTGAATCACACTGGTACCATTGCATTTGAATAATGCAGCGATGTTGATGGAGTCTTCCTGCGTTTAGAATAATTCTGGCTTGAAAATGGTGCAGATATGCTGAACATTTGAAAGAGGGTTCTTCCGGAGCTCGTGGGAATCTGAATTAAGCAGCATTTCCAACTCCTTCTGTTACATGATCACGATCGATCCAAAAACCCATTCTTACAAATTAACTGCCCATGAGTAATTCCAACGTGTGAAAGCACAGATTGGACCACGCCAGACAAGTTTTTTATTGGGAAAAGCTGCCGGTAATCAAGGGGTGCTGTGCTGGGCAGACATGCTAGCGAACGTATTACAAAGTGGGTGATCGTTAACGCGAAGGCCGTCGTAACAGACCACACGGTTGTCTTGATTGGTTGTCGTCAGAAAGTATGTGGTCATAACATTGAGGGAACACCTGCCATATGTGTAGGCATAATGCGGAGAGTTCAGCTGCAACGCTGGTTCGCGACAGCTTTCGATTCCGGTCGCTCTTCACGAAGAAATGGGAGCTGGATCGCACCACATATGATGCACACTTGCTGTCGCCAGCTTCCAAGAAAACCAGCGGCAGTTCTCAGTACGCAGACCACATCATCGTCATATTGGGGACTGCGCTGATGTAAGACATTCCAGAGGAATCAGCAAACAATCTTCGTGAAACACCAACGTGAGATGGATGACTCAAGAAAATGTATTTTAATTCATAGTCTAATCGTGGGCTGTTGTGGGTACTGCAGGTCGATTGGCTTTTACTTATTCAGAAGCGCTACCCAAATAAGCAGCGATTTTGCTCGGAGTTTCGCTTCAAGGGAATTTCAAGACTATTAAATAACGAACTCCTTCCTTCCTTTTGTCCCTTGATTTTATTTCCAAAAAGAAGAGTGAGTTTCGCCTACGACTCGCAGGCATAGTCAGGGGTTTTAGTTTCAGAATCTGAACACTCCAGAAACATCAAACACATAAACAAAAATACATTAGATCTACTGATAAAGACTGGTTGATCTACAACTTTTCCATGATCTCTCGGTCATCGATGGGAAGCGGATATTAAGTACTCAGATCAATTATATTTCGCTTACATAATTAAAGAACAGTCTGCCCATTTTTATGATTGTCCCAATGTCCAACTCCAATAAGACGAAAGATTTACGTCTACTTCCACAGTTCCTGCACAGTGTTGGAATAATGAATGCATCTCGCATTCAACTGGATTATCAGCTCCATTACGAGCACAACCCAATTTGTTTCTACGCATTGCTTGCCATTTATTCTTCATCGAGTTACATCACCGCCACGAATGCATCTTGTCCCCCACACGAATGGAAATGACGTGATCGTCAAATATCAACCGCAGGCCAACCACCATTGTCACCATCGTTACCATCATCCACAAATAATGGAAGGCTAGTTCAACTTCAGCTTGGCTTTTTTCACCATCATCATCAAGGCATGTTCCTTGCATGGCAAACAGAACGCAACAGCCGTCCCCAAACTAACTTCTTCGCCCCCAGCGACGAATCTCGAAGGAAAATGGTAGGAAATTCTGTGAAATTCTTCTGGTCGGCCATAATTTTGTCGGTGTGTCGCCAGCGTGGAGTCATCGTGTCGCCAGTTCTTCTTGTCCAAAGACATTAGTGTCACTGTCGGACATCTCCCCCAACGCTATCAAAGGGCTTTTCCAGCCCACTTGTTGAGCGATGATTCCACGTCCATTCATATCCATACGATACGACAGAACGTCGCTATTGCTGGATTTCAGATTTAAGGGGAGCTGGTATTCTAGAAAATATACCAGAATGCATATGAGTTTAGGGGAAGGAGATGCCAGCTTCGATATTTTCCGACAACAGAGGCTCAGCTTGAGAAACCAATTCCAATGGAAAACCAGTATCGAATATCCTTTTTTTATTTTTAAGGAACCTTTTCTATTTTACAGTACAAGATAAGATGAATCATGCGGAAGTTGTGCTAAATTATTAAACGACGGCCAAAAATCCTAGTTCCTGTTAAACAACAGCAGAGAAAGCTGTTCATAGCGGTGGGTCTTAAAATATGGCAACTAACTACTAAAATCATAAATCGATTATCGTCGTTGAAAGTTGCATTTATTGCGAATAAAAGCAGAAAACCGAAGTAAGAGTTGCCTTTAACTGCCTTGAATTAAAAAAAAATGATGAAGAAATATTGAGTGCACATCTTTTAAACTTTATAGGCCGCAGTTCACTGAAATGAAAGCAATTCTGCTAAATCAGAACACTATACTCTTTTTCGTGCTGTTGTTCGTTCGTATATTTTTCGTGCTAATTTTTTTCTAGTTTGTGGAAATAACGAAACCTCTTTTTGTTAATTTTTCTATATGATTTTTACATTAAAAATTAGAGATTTTTGTGAAACACCCATATAAGGTACACCACTGGAAAACCACATTGTGGTGCAAAAAGCCGACACCCATCCCTGTCACACTAAGATTTTGGAGATTGATGATCTGATCGTCGGATAGAGTGAACGCTAGTATTATCTTTGGTGACCCGAATGGTCGAGTTAGACATTGCGGGCGATATATTCATATTAAAACTTGACCAGCGAGTTCGAGAGGTATCTCTGAGGTTGCACTGGTTTCTAAGGATAAGGAGAATCACTCCGAAGAGTTATATAAGTGGATACGAACGAATCGCGGAATTCATCATCTCGTGGATTTCCGGTTGAAGTGTTGTCATATTGTTGAGGCCTTTGGTTGGCTGTCTGCGGGTTGTGCCGGCTGCAAAGAATGTAGCGATAGCGATAGCTAGCATTCTTCAAGCAAATTTCAAACTGATCAATCACTCGCTCTATTCCCTAGATCTAGGGGACCTGTTTTCTCGGCTCAGGGAAGAAGCTCGGAAACAGAAAATTTGAAGACGATAGCCAAAGTTTAACCACAAAGGAAGCATTTTGGGCGGATGAAGACAATTTTTTTCACTCTTCATGTGTGAATTTGTTAGGAGACAATATAAATATAATTTTAACCGGACAATATAAATATTTTATTTTACTGTATATATTGATAAGATATCACTAATTTTTAAGCACCTTTCGTGTATTCTAACAATTTTGAAGGCCAAATAAGTAACTATCATTCCTAATTCATTACACACTTAGCGTATTGATTTTAATCACCTTTAGAGGCCGAAAAAAGGTCTTTTTTGCAACTGATTTGTGGGGAAATGAAGACAGTTCTTATTAAATCAGTATAATATTTATTTTAGGCGATGTTTGAGGTTGAAAAAAAAACATATTCTACAAAAGTGAAAGTTGAAAATTAATTAATTAATTAATTTTTCAAGGATCTTGAAAGCCATGTCGTCGCTGATGTCGTAAATTGCGTAAGCGATGCTGGCTGCAATTTTCATCTGAAATCAACAAACCACACATTTTCTTACTCGAGGTTTTTTTTAGTAGATAGACTAAAATATTTGCGAAATTAACCCTTCAAAACAGGCTCACAAAAAAACAAATTACGATTTTGACGAAAAATTTCGTTGTACTTCCAGTCAAAAATAGTCCCAAAATAATTTATTTTTTTAATCTTTAGTCTATATAAAACAGTTTTTTATGCTCTTTAAAATGAATGCTAAATGATGAAAATCGATTCACTAGTTTTTTTATTATCACTTACGCAATGTTAAAAAACATGGTTTCGAGAAAAGGCCGTTTAAAGTTTGTGGTCAAGAGAAAAAGAACTCGGCGTCAGGCAATTCCGGGATGCATATCTCCCACAATTTTGAGAATTGGCTTTTGAAACTTTGACACGATATTCTTAGGCGATATATCTATCGATTAAAACAATTTAAAAAAAATCGATTTTAAAAAGTGTCTAAAGGTACTTCCCCCCTTAAGAGCCAGTCGCTAGACAACACGTTCGACACGATATAAGCGAGCAATGCTTTGTGACTTCATCTCAGAAAAATTTTCCGACTTGTTGCCGTCTAGGATCGAAATGGCTTTTGTGATGACCAGACAGTTAATAATGTCCGACGAAAATGAAGTCGGTAAGAGGGAAATTTTCTTATAGTGGGTGAAGCTCTCATGATGAAATTTTTGTTATCAAGCTTTCATAGTAAATACTTTTTTTTATTAGAGCGGAGCACTCTGTCTTTCGTGACGAAGACTATCCTATACCGACCGGTTTTCTAGTTTATTACATTTGTTATTTTTTTAATACTCTAATGCACTTTGCTGATGTTTCGTTCGCAAGTTCAGACAATTTCTATAAAAGACTAGATTTATGGATAAATAGTGAATAATAATTTATAGTTGTAATGTTTATTTGTTTGATAGGACATCTGTTTTTTTTTGATTTGATTTGATTAATACTTTAATATGATATAAAGCTTAAATTTGTATGCTAAATAATTTCTTTTTGAATTATTTACATTGATCAATTTTCTTTATCGTTTTTTTCTGAACTCATCAATTCGAACCTTTGAAGGACGATTTGCGTATTTTTTTTGGTGCGTGTTATTTCGAAATTGGCAACAGCGTCGCCCTTGATACATTGGTTAGTATGTAGTGTCAACCGCTCATTGTTGAATAAAAATCTTTTTATGACTAAACATCACTTCTTTTCAAAGTGAGTGCTGTACCATATTGTGGTGGTGAAAATTAAGGATCTACGATACATTCCTCTCAAATGATATCAGAATCCTGCTAGGAGACTTCAACGCATCCTCGGGGAATTCAATTGTTACCTCCCGAGCAGGGTTAGCCAGCAGTGGAAACAACGCCAAGCGTCGGCCAAGCCTGCCAGTGCTGGCTGACTGCTGGCTTAGTACTGCCTTCGAGTGCTGGCCCAGTGCTAACCCCCAGCACTGCAGATCGGCACTGGTCCTATACTTGAAGCCATTACTGAAATATAACAATTCAGGATACAAGCAAAATGTTAATCGGAAGGAAGTTCACTAGTGAGCTTCAGTGCAAGTTCGTTATATTAATAAGTATTGCTTAGTTATAATACGCGAATGTATAGTATTGCATTAATATTGAAATGTAAAGTGCAAAGAAAACATGTCAGAAATCATTGCATTATTTGCAATTCTTGTTGAACTCATAGTTAATATTGATTGAACGCATAAACGTTCATTCTGCGAGTGTAGGCTGTACAGTATTCCTTTTCGTAGTCGTCGATATTTCGAAGAAATGTGTTGCAGGCGAACGTAAATGGCACGAGGGTCAAACTACTCTTTGCTCTTAGAACGAACACACTAACACACAATTTTTCATTATTTATTATTTACACCCGAATTGCATTTTACAAAAACTAGAAGTGTCCCTTGAAAACAAACGAGTATGTTTTTCAAGGGTATTTTAATATTTATTTAAACGTAGTAATAAATTTTGGATGTCGTAGCAAGTTTTTCTTCCAAACTAAATTGTAAATAGTTTTAAAAAAACCGAAAACGTTTAGGATGATTTTGAAAATTGAAAAAGTTAGCCATATTTTTTTCTGATAGAAATATTTGTTGAATACTAATTGACCATTTTTCGACCAAATTAATTTTCCTGATAATATTTGAATTTTTCAACAACACTTAATTTTATTTGCAAAAAAATGTTGCGATGATTGTTTCATTAAGCTTTCATTGAAACTTTTTATGTTGAATCGATGGCAAAGGCGATACATTACTCACATATCAATTGGATGCCGGCTCGTCTTCTTCACATGTCCGGCGACGATTATCATGTGAGAATATTTTCATACAAATTTCCGCCGCCAATGTCATTTTGGCATTTGAGTGCTGGCGAAGTAACAAATTCGTTGTATGCCAGTACTGGCCCAGTGCTGCTGCCCAGTACTGGCATACAACGTCCGCCCGTAGTTATCATCCAGCGCGGTCAGCGCTTTGTGGCGCTCAGCCAGCACTGGCCTAGTACTGGGCCAGTTGTGCAACCGTGTTCGGGTTTATTGATAGTGATTGAGACCTTGGACAACATTCTCCGATTTAGTTGAAACTTGGAAGGTATACATATATGTACATACATACATATATTACCCAAGTTTTATCATACTGGTCTCCTGCTTAATGGCAGTGGCTTTACTGACTTGTTTGAACTTAAAGAAATCGCCAGATTTTTCAAGCTAGCAGCTCTCATTTATGGTTGCATAACGATATCTGTTTGAGTGACTCTACCCGGAGCTATTTGTTCACTAAATAATCAACATTCAGTATGACTCACGCAACAAACTAACTTATATTGTCATGGAGTGTTCAACGAACACGAACTGTTTAAACAATCCAATTTCTTCACAACACAAACAAACGTTTGCAGTAAAAACAGTTTTGGGACCGCTAAATCGGATTCACGATTTCTTGTACGGTTTCGTTTTTATGAGAATATTCTACGTTTGCTAATTTGATATCAAATTTATCAAGCAATGTATGTGGTATTGTGGTTCCTAATCAAGTCTGCTATCTCCAGTGGCGTGTAACGATACATATATCCATTTTGTATTTCCATGGGAATTATGATTTTTTCTCCTTCTAATTTTTGTTTTATTATTTTTGATAAGCCCGCAGCACAGTTTGTACAGTCATACATTGTGACCGCCAACAACGGTTGCTTCTTCACATACTCGCATGACTCGCATGCGAGGAGATTCCGTCGCCTTCGTCAGTCAGTCGTTCATTTTCATATGTGGTTATTATTTTTCGGTTAATAAGCAAATTTCTTATCTTGTTGAACGCTTTTTTATCGCTTTTCAAATACAACTGATGACAAAAGCAGCAGCAGTTGCTTTTATTGACGCCAAGTGCAAATATTGAGACATGATTTGATGCATACGCAGTTTGTAGCACTTAAATATTAATTTATTATTTATTTCCGCAAAACGACAATTTCATGCTCATTCATATCTTTAGAAGTTAATAGTTTTCCTATAGTCTGCTTTTGTGTATGTTGTATATCAGAAGTACTTTTTTATAAGTAAATATAAGAAAATGGTATGGAAAATGGAACTTTCTGAAAATGCAATAAGAACAGCACGAAAGCACCACACGGCACATTTTTTTGGACAAGTGGATTAAACATTCAATTAAGAAGTTTTCCGATTATTTTTAGAATCAAATTAGTGATTTTCCAAGTTAAATTGGTGCTTTTTAAAGTCAAGTCAGCTCTTTTTCAATATTAATTATGTTGGAAAAGTTCTTATTTGACTTGAAAAACCACCAATTTGGCACATAAAATCACCGAATTGATTTGAAAAACACCTTAATTGAAAGAGAAATGCTACATATGGATAATCAGGACTAAAACACTATATAGAAACTCATGCAATACCATCAACAATTCACGTTTAAAACGGCATGGCTAGAAACAAAAATACTCATGTAGATTTCAGTATCTTATTTGGTTATGATTTTGATTTGGGATCAATGATCTAATAGACGCGAAACGAAATACGAATATAATGGTAACGATAATGCTCCCTTTTCCGGAAGAGAAGATACCAATGAAATGTCTTTACGCCAGGATAACAACCGAAAATACACCAATTATTTTTACCGAACAGAGTTGCGTTATCGACTGGTCTTTTGCTTCATGCACGAACAACATTGGTGATTTTCAAAAGAATTTCGTTTAATATTCCATATATAATTTTGCGCATAGTTTCAATAAACAAAATGGAACTACAACGAGACAATGGCTGTTCCGAGCTCTGCGTTCGGATGGCACATAGATAGCCTCGTTTTGAGCTTTTCGATGGTCACATATGAGCGCTTGAATGCAAATCAAGCAAAGCATAATTGATAAAAGTTAGCAAAGATATGTTTGTTAGGTGTAAGCATAGTAAAAGAAAGTTGCGACTAGTTTAGCATACATACACGCGAAACTTATCAACTTCAAACTAGAAAAAATATTTCATAGACGATTAAATCGAGAAATCTTCCAAATGTTGATTGAGTTTCCTGAAAATTATTTTCATTTTAGAATTTATTTGAATTAGGCTTGACCAAGAACTGGATCTTCCAACAGGATAACGATCTAAAATATACAATTGTCAAGGAACGCCTGCTTTATCGCGCAACTTAGACCCTTGATGCTCCGCGACAGTCTCCAAATCTCAAGCCGATTGTGCACCTTTGGGAACATCTCGACAAAAATATCATGCTGAGAATCATTTCAAACAAGGAGGACCTTAAAGGAAGAATGTGCCAAAATCACTCCCGATATGAAAAAAAATCTTGTCGACTCTATGCCTAGAAGACTGGATGTAGTCATGAAGTCCAAAGGAAAACAAAACGAGTATTAAAAATTGCTTAACTTTAGTTTTTGACTTCTTTTTTGTTATATTGCACTGTATGTTCTTTTTTTGACGAAATATTTTTGTCTGTCCTTTTTTCGTTAAAATTTTTCATTGGATTCAATTCGAAATATGTTAGAACAGACTTTTGCAATATTAGTTTTTATTTTATACTATTTACTATTGTACATAAAAAAAATTCTATATGAGTCGAAATGGTGTTTACTTTTTTTGACGCTCACAGTATGTGCGAAGCCATCTTAAATCCAACTTCAAGCAACCTAATCGGAAACCGATTGAGACGTTTTAAGGGGTAACACTACTCTAGGATTTTCAAAAATCGGATTTTTTTTGGCGTAAATTGTACTTTAGGGTCGTAAAAATGAGATGTCGGTAGTTTTATAGCGTGGAAAAATTTCTAAAGGGCTAACTGAGCGACTTTGTTGCACCGCGTCCCAGAGCCCCGCGCACGCTGTCGGTGAATAACGCGCTTCTTGCCGCAGCTGCTCCGATATACCTCTCGGGATAATAAGTAGTCTTGTTACCTACATCACGTGACGTATTTATAATTTCAAAGAAGGCCAATAGATGTCGCTCAAATTTAAACGCGTTTTTCACAAAATCACTTTTTTTGAAATTTTGACATGAATTTGGAAATACCGAAATCTAGTACGTGGGGATTTTTTGATTAATTGTTTATTTTTAATTTTATAAACAATTTACGGCAAAATTTTTGGTCAAAAATCGATTTTTTTTCAAAACAGCGCCGTTTTGTTAAAAATCAGTTATAAAAAAATCTCTTACGTACTTCACTAACTATTAGTATGCTCTTCAAGAAAAAAATTAGTTTTTGTTCTAGAAGCGACCGTTCGAGAGAAAAGTTACCGGTAACATTTTAAAGGTGGATCACATAACAGACAAATACGGGTCCTGTGGCCGCCATTTTGGGGAAAAAAACAACTATTATACTTTTTAAGATATAAAAGCGGATTTAGTGTTTTTCAATTTATTTACTTACGAAAAATCATGAAAAAAGGGGTCTCTAGAATAGTGTTACCCCTTAACAATCTGTAAAAAAACTTCATACTAGTTCTTACGGATCGGCTATGGAATAAATACTTCTATTCTCGATTTACGGGCGATCATCACTTGTTTTTATGCCACTAGATTTTGAATCCATAATCGATCATCCCCATTTCGTGAGTGATCGATTATCGATATTCATGTCGTCTTATCAACGGTCGATCGTTTCAAAGTCGTTTAGCATGACAAAAACGATCTGTTGTTTGCTTACAACTTTCGATTTTATCACTAAACCCATTGAAACACGCGAGCTCGCTCGCTGAACCGCCTAATTTTCAACGGTGTGCTGTACACGCCAAATCACATGAGTATCTTTCATTGGTACACCGACACATGCGAGAGGAGCCCCCCTCCATTAATCCGAAGAATGTGCAATATTCAGTTCTTCCCGACATTATCACTCTCGAGTGGCACTCCACTTACCCAAAATAAACGCTGACGTCTTCAATTGTCCGCCACCATCAAGATACCACCCCTGGGCTAACTTTCAGACACGAATCGATCGAAGAAACTCCACACACAATAAAAGATACAATTAGACCCCGAACCGCACACTGCTATCACGAAAAAGTCAACAGCATTACACTATAATAACAACAACTGTATCACTGATAAAAATTCAACAGGGTAGTGGGGTGGGGTGGCTGCTGAGGCGACTCGGAACGGCCGACCTCGCGATGAAAGTCTTTATCAATGCGCGCACGATCACTTCGCCCGCTGCGAGGGGGAGCCAAATTGCGGAGGCAGTCAGAAGATGGAATTCGCCAGCGGAGTTATAGGCGCTTCTGCAAAAATGCACACCGCACAGCACCACTGCGATCGTAAACAAACGCTCAGCGACGCGATCGCCGGCCAAAATACTCCGTCTTCAAGGTGAGACGCGAATTCCGATATCAAATGCCACCAATATCTGATTTTCGATCCGCGCTTTAATCCACTGCTTGGATAAAAATGCTGCGGCGAGGATGAGCTGCGCTGAGCTGAATGGACCGTGTGATCGGCGCGATCAGCTTCAGCGCAAAATTATGCACATCTTTCGGAGATAACTCAGCGCGAGTTGCGATCCTGTGATGCGCGAATGAAATGTTTAGCGAACCCATGCGTCAGAGTGTCTTTAACTCGACCGATCGCAGCAAGAAGATCGCCACGTTTTTGCACGGTGCTCCCAAGATAAGCGAATCTAAATTGGTGCGCGGGGTGCAACGATCAGGGCCACTGCTGATGCGTCGCGCTACAAGCACCAGAAATCAAAAGCAGGAATCCCCAACTGACCGATCGTGGCGCGGCTACGTCGACTGCGCGGAGTTCCGTGTGACTAAGCGCGAAACACCATCACGCGAAACCGCGATTCGGTACCATACATATCCCGGAGCGCTCTACCGCGTTGCGCCTATGAACTCATCACGCCATTCCCCATACGTGTTGTGTATGCTCCGCAATCTTCACACATGTTTGCCATCTTTACACACGCTCGCGATCTTCTCATCTGCTCGCGATCGCCGTGATTACAGTGACGAACAATAACATTTTTGCACAAATGGTAAATTTTCACAATCAACAATAGCGAAAACGTGATAAAAGATCAGATACGAATCAAATCGAAAAATCAGGATCTCTTTACTTTTAGCGGTAAAGGTTAACATTACGGCCCACACCCTCGAAGGGGATGGGAGTAGGTGAATCGAAAGAGGGCGGTTCCCTTACTACTATAGCATAAAAAGTTCGCGGCGGTCACGGCCCCATAAGAAGTTATGAGGGTTCCCCCACTAAAAAAAATGTTATTTTGCCTATTTCATATGAAACCGTAAAATTGATCTGGAAAGTGTTTTTTAGACTTGTTACGAAGTCGAAAATATAAAAAAAAATTGAAAAATATAAAAAAAATATTGAAAAATATTACAAAATAAATGAAATATATAAAAAAAAAATGAAAAAATATAACAAACCAAAAAAAATTATAAAAAATTTAGTGCATGGCATTTTTACCATCCCCTTACCCGCCCGGTCGGATGAGGGGTGCAAAACGTGTGTCCAAAGTGTTATCCCTATTTATGTTACATTTATGGTAAAAATGATATTCATTAATTTTTTTTATTATTTCAGAATTTTTCTAATATTTTTTTTATTTTTAACAAAAACAATTTTAATTTTTTGACATTTTCGACTTCTAAACAAGTCTAAAAATCAGTTGCCAGTTGCCTCTTTCGATCACCCCTACTCCCGGCCCCTTCGAGGTGGGGGCTATAGTCTTAAATACCCTTTTCGCTAATAAAAATAATAACTTCGTAGCATCGAAAAATCTTTTGAAAAAGACTTCAACTTCAAACTAAGTCTACTTGTTTGTTGGATTGAGTTCACTTATTTGAATTCAATTAACGGCGGAAAAATGTGCGACAGAAAATCATCAATGCCTTTATGATTATTTGTTTCTCTTCTAAAATTGATAAGACGCCGAAAACACAATTTTCAAGTGTTTTTTGCAGATTTTTTTTTGATATAATTTGTTCGAAAAAAACGTTATCTATTTTCTTTTGCGAAGTTTTAAGTAGAAAATGATTTTCGGAGATTATAAGATTCATTCGTTTCGACAAAAACAAAGCGAAAGAAGAGTTCGCTTACGGACTGACAATTTTGGATTGATTTCCGAAATACGGAACTCATTCATTGATAACAATCAAGCTTTGTTACAAGCCAAATATGAATGTATGGCTTTCCCTAAATTCAAATTATTTCAATTGAGGAATGAGGCAAAAGCCGTTACAATCAACTAAAAAAAGACTTGTTCTTCCTCTTGGAAGGTTTTATAAAGTGTTGAAATTTCATTAAATGATCATAAATTTTACTATGATTGAACTTTTGTCCAAACTATGAATTGAATGCCAATTTAATTTGCCGAGAATCAATAATCCTTCAGATAGGTCTGGAAAACTCCAGTCAGATCGAACCATATTTGCTTAGGATTTTGATATGTAGATTATGCTACTACGTTCGTTTGCTGTTAGGATGGTTGAACTCCAGAATATATTTTTAACTTCCCAGTTCCCTATGGGAAGTTATTGTAATGGGGTCGATTTTGCGATTCCCAAATTTTGACATATCTCCACGTTTTAAGGTCTCTAGAATCCAAATCCATCGTTTTTAGAGAGATGTCTGTGAGTGTGTATGTACGTATGTGCGTATGTACGTATGTGCGTTCGGAATAATTTTTCGTCTCGATTATCTCGAGAACCAAAGATCGGATTGACGTGGGACCGGTTTCATTCGACGCGTAATCACGTAACTAAGAACTGAATGATTTTTCAGCAAAATCGGTTGGGCCGATTTTTATTTAGGATGAAAAATTGCTTAGTTTTAAACTGTTGATACGCACTATTAATTCGTGCAGATACCAAATACCTTCATAGTAATGTTGTTATTATTGTGCGTTTTAGCAAAATTGTGATCAAATTTGTAAAAAATGTTATTTCAAAAAAAAAAACTAAAGATTAATTTATAAAATTCCAAACTTTTATTATCAGGTTTGGGTGAATGGGAGTAGAGACGCTAATGCAATTAATAATTGGATATTGTTATAAATAATTTAATATTGTTAATAACAATCAAATAATATTTGTTATAATTTGATATTGTATATATAAAGTCAATTATAATTATTCAGTAACGGTCAAACATTCTTAATAACGAATGATTATTGTAAATAATAATTAAATACCCTCAATAATTCCGAAGCCGAAATGAAGAACGAGGTTGAGGACGAAGTGGAGGACAAGAAAGATGACGAGGACGAAGAGGACCAGGTTGCCGAGGCTTTGGTGGAGGATGACCAGGTGGTGGAGACATTTTCCTCTATCAAAGCTTTTATGTTTGGATAAAAAATTGATAAAAATAATAAAAGTAACTATATTAATTTAGAATAATAATGTTTAATAATAGTAATTATTAATAATAGTAATGATTAATAATAGTAATTAATAATAAAAGCAAATTATAGCTTTTTATTCAACCCACTGGGAAGTTAGTCGTGTGGGCCTCAAGGGGCGCACTTAGACCACTTTTTTTAAACGTATTATTTGGGAGGACACTCATTTGGACAACAATTAGAGGGGTTGGATTAGTTTTCATTACGAAAACACACGTAACTCTTAAACTGAACCACTTCCAGGAAGCTGTACATCATTTTTCTGCCAGCATTGTTATTATATGACTGTCCTCCGTGACCAGTTAGCGATCCGCTGGCTGTTTTTTATTGTCGCTGATATCGCAACGGGTCTCGTCATCGAATGCTGATAATCAAATACTTATCAAATGGGGAACCAGAAAAAGCAACAAAACAAGAGGCACTATCATGGACAGTGTTCACAATTTCAGCTTGTCCAACTGGTTCCCCGTCTATAAGATCTTGCTTCCTACTTTAATTACACCCCTCCCACCTCCTTAACAAGTCTTATTCTAAGATCGGCTAATCTTTCGCTGCTGGCGACAATAGTATATAGAACTGCCGTTTTCATTCAATCCGCGATGGCTAACCGCGATCAGTGCTCTGGACAAGATCGCGTGGTGATTCTTATTATGGATCGCAATGACGTCAGGGCACCACGATCTTGATCGCACCAAGTTTCTTTGCCCTCGCCGCACCGCTACTTTGTTTCTTTCTCCTGTACACACTGATGTGTGATCATATGTATTCCAAATGTCGGAATGTGCATCTTGCCTACATTTTCAATTGCTGATGAACATGGGCTCAGAAGCGAGATAACATACTTACATAGTTGCTTGCTTGCTTGCTTGCTTAGCGCAAAAAGCGGTTGTTCACAGTTTGGCTAGGCTAAGCCAGATTTATAGGCTGATTGGACGTAATTATAAATTATATCTGCTTTGGACATTGGCACCGACAATTCTGGTGAGGATGAGTGGGCGAGTCGGAACAAAATTTTAACTTGAACGCACGATAAAATCAACGGATGTGAAAGACTCAAGGCGAAATATATGAGAATTACGCAACAGCGATGGAGCTATCTAAATGTTGCTGGAATTCGATTTAATTCTTTCGGTGTTGAGAAACCTATTTGGCTAGACCTTGTCGTCTTTGAATTCAACGGACTTTTGTTTTCTTCAAAAACGAATTCTTACAGTTTTGCCAAACTTGTGAAAACAATTCCTTCCGTTTCAACTGCGATAATACTATCTCCAGTCAAGCTCAAATTACCAGCACTTTTTTCCATAGACCATTCAAACATATCCTGAAACGTGCCACAAACAAATCAACATAAATTTTGCATGAATTCATTACGAACAAAACTACTTTCGATTTCATTGAATTCAAAGCTTATGTTGAAAACACAAACCAATTAAAACTTACCAATTCCGACGCAAGTTCTCAAAATATTTTGCCAAAAAAAATTTAAGCTAAACCACTCACACCCAGTGAGTCTGGTACATATGAGTCTCATAATTTCCCTAGTCCATTTCCTGCGCTTTTTGCTATTTATAGACAAACGAATGATCACCGTGAAGATTCCTTTCAGCCTATTTGGATACATTCTTTTATCCACTTCAATTATTCATTGGAAATTTTTCGCAACACTAAAGATTTAAATATAGATACACGTTCCGTACTGTATGCGATTGTATCTTTTTATTCTATAGACTGACTGGATGGCTGACTGATGGTTATGACGATCAATAGATGAGTGAGCAAAGTAAACTTGCGATATGTAAATATAAATAACGCTGGAACGGTGGATAACTCGAAAACATTCAATTTCAGATAGCATGAATGTCGATTGTATTAGGTAAATGAGATAATAAGTGCGCCAAGTTGTGATACGTATTGAATTTCCCAAGTGTAACGCGAGAATGTGTAGAATATGGATTTGAAATCATGAAAATATGAGAATTATTATGGAAATTTGGATTGCTGGGAAAAATCTATATTGCTTGAACTTATTTCGAAGATTATCAATTGAACTGCCCAGTTTTTTTGAAGAGTATTCATTGGAACAACTATTTATTATTTTAAAAGCCATGTTCGCTTTGGCTGTTTTTCAGCAATTACAAAAGAGATATCCTGGCAATCTGCTTGTAGAAAAGATGTAGGTACAGAGGCGAGGGGTGAAAAATTACTGTGGGTAAGCCGATGATTTTCTAGCATCAATTTTCACAGATGATTCGCAAGCCGGGAACGCTACCGGCTTTTTGATTTGTTTCCATATCCTATCGAGGAAAACCGAGCTGCCATTCCAACAAACGGGAGTTGAATGCCCACGGCACCTTAAATTATTGATAAAGAGAGACTCGGAAAGCTTTGCTGCAACTCTTACAGATGTTGATCACTTTGCTGGCTATTATGGAACTATGAGGATGTGTAGAATGAAGAGAGTATGATAGAATAAACACTGAGTTCAAGTGGAACGATTGTGCATGTTAACAGTGATGCATGCAAGTAAATAAACACTTAATTCCCATATAAAACTGAAGTGTTAGACATTTTTGAAACATATTTGGAAAGGGAAGCCGATGGGAATCGGCTTATATGAACGCCTCGCCACTGGTAGGTATCTACATTTCAGACGGACTACAACAAAGCTACATTTTACCTTTGCACATCGCGAGGCCATTACCGCTGTTTGCTTGTCTTAATCTTTAGCAAAGTTCAACATGATATTCTTCTGCTCAATAAGTTCAAAGTTACCATTTTTCACAAATGTCTTTTTATCTACCAAGCAAATAAGCAAAAAATTACCTATGACTTCGCTCCGAGTTTATGAGATCGCCCAGCACGCGCATAGGATTCACTCACAACGTCAATTCACAAAACGTGCTGAGCAATGCCGAAACTATTACCACATAGAAAATAGTGTGTTCAACCACAATCTTTTAAGTTAGTTCCGCCGCCGCCTGAAATGGCGCCCAGCGTGGGGGTCAAAGTTCCTCTAATTAAAATGTTAATAGGCTCTTAAAATGCGCAAAGTGTGAGTCGCCATCAAGACGTACAATCACGTCCTAGAAGCTTGAATTTGCAAATTATAACACGTGGATAAGGAATGTATCGGGACGAAGAGTCCTCCAGAAATAAATATGAAATATTTCGTGGGGTCATCGAGTCGTTTCCAAGATTTCCAATCAACTATCCGGGCATTTATCATTGCGGGTTCGTATCGCGATTCCGGCATAAATCAACCAAAATGAGTTAATCAACATTTCCCACATTTCGGCAATGTCATGTTTGGTTTGCGCAAAAAAAACATCTGAAACTGCCAAAGTTTGTGGGGTCGCAGACAGGGCGGCGATTCGATCGATCCACGCGTTTATAATCACCATTGCTACGTATTCGCTAAAATTGCGAATGCTAATTATATCTGTACATAAGCTGTTGATGAGGAGCATTCGCATTTAATTCCTGCTTCGACGCTGATGGTGATCGCGATCGTGATGATGAAGATACGTGGGTAATGCCTACATACATATGAGGTCCCACGGAACGTGTATCGGAAAAGCCGCAACAGACAGCAGACTTTGTGGAAATATCTTTTAGAGAAATCGCAATGAATGTTCGGCAATGGTTCTGTTGACTTGCCACGGCGGCGCTGAACTTGTTTTCATCCGCGGAATGCGTCCGCCTTGAGCGATCGCGATTGCAAATACGAATCCAAGTCAATGATCAATTCGCGAATGGGCTGCCCAAGAAGCATGTTTCGCTAGCCATTCGACTTATAAATAAATTTGCAGGTCGCCAACGAACTGAATAGCCAATCTTTTGCGAATTCCGCACACTTGACGCGATCCGTACGCTTCCCGGTTCGGCATTGACTTGCAAAAATGTGCAGGCAACGCTAATTTATTCAGGCAAACCTACATATATACGCACGCTCTTTTTCTTATTTGTAGTAAAGAATATAAAACAAATACATAACATATAAGAATATAATAATCAGTGACGGCACTAGCGCAATTTCTCTCGGGATGTAATTTAGTTATAGATATACACAGAAATAGGAAAAATTCGTTCATTTATCACAAAATTTCCATTATAAGGAATTTTTTTTTCATTACAGTTGCTTATTAACTAAACCCTGAAGCAAAAGGAACTCACAAGAAGTAAATTAAAAGCTTTTAATTCCAATGATTACCCAAAATATTTTATTTCACATGGTCAATGAAATAGGGTGTATTACACAAAAATATTAATATTTTAAATTTAATTTTTTCTTTCTTTCCGACGTCAGTGCCTGGAATATCCTCCTTTATTTTTCAAAACTTTTTCAATTCTCCGCGGCATGGCTTCAATTAACTGTTGACATGTTGCCAAAGGTATAGAATACCATTCCTTCTGGACTGCTTCTCACAATTGGTCCTTATTTGTGAAATATTGGTTCGCTAATTTTCGTTTTAGAGCATCTCACAAGTTCTCAATAGGATTGAGGTCTGGAAATTGACTGGGCCATGGGATTACAGGGACGTTTTGATCACGAAGCCAACTTTTTACCAGAATTGAAGAGTGCTTCGGATCGTTATCTTGTTGAACATACCATCTTAGAGGCAGCGTACGGGAGCTCTAAGATTGCCTTGTATTCAAATCTGGTCATGATATCGTTTATGCGAAAGAGAGAAGGGCCTACGCCATACCATGAAAACAACCCCAAATCATAACATTTCCGCATCCATGCTTAACGGTTTTTTTCGTGAATCGTACATGAAATTCCTTTCCCTTTGGCCTTCGAACGTTTCGCCCACAATCGGAGGAGAACAAATTTATTTTCGGCTCGTCATTCCAAAGGATGTTGTATCATTTCTTTACTCCCTCCAGTCCGTTCCAAAAACGGTGCTTCGCAGCGAATTTTTTCGTGGCCGTCAAATGTTTACCTCTTAAAAGCGGCACCATTTCTGGCGATTCTTTCAGGTAGTTTGGCATCCTGTAGCCTTCGACGAACTGTACGAGCACTAACTTGATTCCTAATATGCGCACAAATCGTTCTTGCAGACATGAACGGATCCGATTTCGCCAATAATAATATGCGGTAGTCAGTCGTTATCGAAGTTCTTTTGGCTTTTCCTCTATTTTCCGTATTTTTTAAAGATTGATTACAAATTTTTTAGACCCCTCCCAATGCTTTAGCGATGAATTTATAGGTTTTACCTTGTTTCCTTAATCGCCGAGCCAATCTTCTCTCTTTCGGGGTACAGTGAGCTTTTCGATCCATCTTGAAAGAACTAAACAACAATAAATTCTTTCTAAGTTAAAAAAATGATTAAAATTAACTCACTTCGAAGAAAATTTCCATTGAATCTATAATTTAACTGTAAATTTTCGTTTTATTACGTACACAACTATTTTGCTGACCAGCTAAAAAAAACCTAGACTACTTTCTGCAGCACGTGCTAGAATTGGATATGATTCACATGAAAATTGTGAGAGAGACGTAAATAAATCATTCTCCTGCAATTCGCTCGAAGTTGAGATAAGAGCGACTTCATTTAGAAGCAAAATTAATAAAGAAACGGCTTAAAACGGCTGTGGCTGTTTCAGTAGCTGCCTCACTAATTGGGCAATCAATTTATGGTTCTGAAACAATCTCGCGACCATGAGCGTAGAATAATGCCGCCCCCGAAAATTTATTTCCTGGGCAGCAGTGTTCCTAACCTATATTTTATTATTCATGCTTCTAGTTTAGATTAAGTGAAACCAACATAAAATTACTGCTTCGGTATTCCATCAGGACGTTTCACCCAAATCCATCCACGATGCTTCATTCATAGTGATTCTAGAAATTACATACAAATTTGAAGTAAGTTTTTCGTTACTAACAAGTTCTTCAGCCAACGAGCCTCAAGAAGAAGAATAAATCTTTACTATTATTGACTTGACATTAAGCGAAAGACATAAAGCGGATACACGAGACAAAATCTTAAATAGTTGACGCTTTTCCCATGTTGCCATCCAACTTCTTTTGCGACATTGGTCCATTTGATAACTCCGCTCTCCTTTTGAGAACTGTCCCAAACCAGTGTAAAGGAGGAGGGATTCTGACCGATTCTTAAAACAACATCCTTACAACAGGATGCTGAGGTAAAGGTGTGACGAATAATTAGCGTGGCATACTGCTAAATGATGATAAGCCCTAAAATACGGCGATCAATCCGGAGCTTTGCAATGGGGCTCAATTGAAGAGGTTGTGTCTGTGCTTCCTCGAAACCTTATCAGGGGCATATTAGGACCAAGGGATCTGCGGCCCCAGGGACTTTTCGGTGAGGAACCTGTGGAGGTTGAAACTTGGGGCTGTGGTTGTGCACCCATTAGCGGGTAATTTCATTTTTAATACAGTTTGGGACCGGATTAATTAGGCAACCCTTCGGTATTGTGGTGCAACGACGTGCTGTTGCGTTTACGACAGGGGTGTCGTTACCCAAAAAGCGGCAAGGATGCAGATAGGTCCAAATCCTAGGGTATTAAATAAAACCAATTGCTAATTTTAATAACAAATATTGGACACAGGTTCGTTTTTCATTAAGTTACTACGCGAAGAAGAAAAGTGCAGTGTCTTTAGGAACGTTTAATTGTAAATGTTACACTGATTGTGCAACAAAAAAGTGCGTGGATATTGTTAATTTTACGATTAAGCATATTTAATATTTGTTCGCATCGAAATGTTTCTTCAATTCGAACTCATTTTCCGAATGATCACACTGAACAATATCGCCCAACGGGACATGTAGCTCACAATATCGATGTTTACATGGAAGCTCGTTTGTTGTTTGCGGTAGCAAATGGGGGGTCTGACTTTCACGTAATTGAAACGGGTTTGATTCCTGGTCAACGCATTTTTCCGATAGAAAAATTAAAAATCATGTAGTCATGCCTCAATTTGTATTTTTCACTGATAATCTTTTTCGCGCGCTATATTCGTAACGATAGTGATGCAAAATGGACAATTAAGCCTCTGTAGAAAGTCTGCACTTCTCTGCTTTGCATATAAGCAACCTAGGAAAATAATCTAGTCTCGCAATATTTTTATTTTTAAACAAATTTTTATTTTAACAGCTTCAATACAACCGTTTTGAAATGTACAACATTTGAAATTACGAATGGGATAAAGTTCCTTCATTGGTTTCTTGACTATAATCTGTTTCATTTATCAAAGAATGAAGCAATAAACCAGTGAGCTCAATACGACAAAAATGATATTTTACAAGCTATCTGCCAGTTTTTCAAAAAAAAATCGTGCCATATAAAAGGTAGAGAAGTTATCACGTTAAGATTAATCGTATCTTCTCACTCGCTGTTTCAGAATAAGAACATTGCGAGTGATTAGCTTCTTCAGCACATTATCAGCATTGCATGCAATTCATGTAGATTATTTTTACAATAATGAATTCCATAATTTCCAGAGATTGTTCGTAAACCAATTCTGATCACGACAAGTCAATCTCATTGTTTGACTTCAATACAAATTGCAGACATTATAAATAAGATTCTATTTGTCATAGTACTAAATGATTAACATAAATTTGCCAGGACTTTCAGTGGAAAGATTTCATTTCAGATGCACGACTTATTACCGGAAAATCTGCAACAATTTCCAGAAAATCTCGTATAAAAGTGGGTGTGCTTATCGGCAATAGGTTATCAAGTAGTTTGTTAGTAAATCTGTTTGTTGTGACGTAAGTGGAGCAGATCGTTTGCCTAGAACTAGACACGCGGTCGTTTCAAAAGTAGCCCAAGTACCACCTCTCCCCCCGTAGGCTACACATTCTGATAAAACCATAAAAACGAATTGGGGGGTGCATTGCTACCATTCGACTCATTGAGTGCTCTCATCTCTCATGCTAGAAGTAGCGTGCACCGCGAATGATGAATAATAGCACTCCGTCGGGGTTTCTACATCCCCGGCGTCCTGCTGCAAAGGCAGCTCTAGAAACGTCTGATTAGACTCGAAATATGTGGAATATAAACAGAATAAAGTGCTTACCTTACATAGCGACACTGAACTGTTGTACAGTTGGATGTGTAGATAGTCGCAAATGCATATTGGCTCAACTCGACTGAGTGCATATTTGTCCGTTGTGGGGTGCGCCCGGGTAGCGACTGCAATTATCACTGAATCCAAATCATTTTCCTTGTCAGCAATTGGTCCTAAGATCAAGGGGCCTAAATTAGGGGTTCTATCGTCAAATCACAGTGTAACCAAGTAAATGCACTCAAATGATATTCACAGAACAGCGAAACCCCCAATCCACTTGCTCATGTCCATCCAATTCATTCGGATGGAACCCACATACCCAACTGTTGTTTATACTTTCGGCACGGGGGAGGGGCGACAGAAGAGCCAGCACAATAAAAAGCTCCAAAGAGGGTCGCGAGCGGTGCTAAATTAAGTCAATAAAAGTTTGCGCAGGACGTCACGCGAAGGGGTGGCCAGGCAAGCGGGGGTGTTGTGCGATCGCAAAACGCGGCTGGTCGACGAAAATGAATGGCGACTGCCTGGCGACTCAAGAAGCCAGTTTACGGCTTACGCCGCGCGGGGAACGGAATCGGGCGGAGACCACGGTTACGCGATCGCAGCAGTTGTTACGGTCTTACGGGACAGCAATCATATATGACGTTGTATGGGTTGCCAAAACCTTACCAACACGCGCGGCGACCAAACAACTTCGATTGCGCCTTTGATTTGGAACAATCAATGAAAGTGCCACTTGTGGAGTTTCCTTTATGTCTCGCCTCACTCGCGGTCAGCGGAACGTTTTCGCGATAAGCGCCATTTTTACGGACACTGCACTATTGCCCTGCGCGAGATGCGTTTCAAATGGGTCGGACGTTAGCACATAACAAGAGATCAGTTGTCCGTACGGTTGGCAAAGAACGCTTCCTTAAGGCAACGGAGGACAAATTTGCAGATTACAGAGACACCTTCCCGTTGGGGCGCGGGCAGACATCGGGCGGCTTCAAACGCGGACCAGCACCTCGTCCACCTATGGAGCAACTAGTGAATGCAGTCCAAACTCGCACCCGTGGTCGCCGCCGCACTAAGGCGCTCCTCGGCGGCGTACAAAGTACAGCGTTCGAAAACACTCAGCAAACACTCCACGCTCCGCACTCTAGGACTGTGCGTTGCTCCAAGACCCAAACACGTTGAAATCGCAACGTCTTGTCTTGCAAGACGACGGCCAGACCGACTCAGGCGCGACATAAGCCAGTTCTCGCGGCCCACCATACGGGTACCGCTCCTATCAGCGTCCATCGAAGCTCCCGAGCCAGCGCCAAAAGCCCCACCGACCACCCCTCACCCCCGCGGGATTCCAATCAGACCACTTACACGTTCGCGACTGCATATTTGTACACTTCGCGTTCGCGAGCATATGTGGTCTGGCCACATATGAGTTATCTCTGCGAATAGTGTGAGTCGCTGGTTATATACGTTTACCCGTTTTCTGTTTTGCTTTTACAATTCGCACGTTTTGCGATTTTTCTTATCTTGCTCGCGGGTACCCGAACGGGCCATGGCAAGCCCCAATGCCCACAATGACGCCAAGTACCCCCGCCTGCTCGCCGCTGTCCCGCCAGAGGCTTAACTTGGCTCGCTCCCCCGGAGCATTCCATTCTGAATTTTTAAATTACATGTGATAATCGCGGTTTATCGTTACCAGATAAAACTGTTTTGGCTCGTACGAGCACTTATCTGCTTTTGGTGCACGTATCAGCGGCCGAGCGACAACAGATACTTTGGATAGTGATGAAACAGACAAATAGATATTTCTGAGCCTTAACTTGGAGGATAGATAGTAAATACCAACTAATGCATAATTTGCTAGAATTTATCTATTTTGACTATTTTGTATAAATTTGTCCGCCTGAGACCATTATTGTATGGATTTCAATTTTAGAACATGCATTCGATTTTCTGAAAATGACATTAGTTTCTCTGCATTCACCATTTTGTCATTTTCCTTGCATTTCACAAACGCAATGGGTAAGTGTTACGTTCGCGACGCAGTGCGGCCGATCTACTACCGCACAAAAAAGATACCTTGAACAATCCTCACTGGAAGCGAGGAGTATTCAAAGCGAAATTCAGAGGTATCGTTCCCATGAAGGACCCCCAACAACTATCGGTACATCGTGTAGATAAACATCGTAGAATGAAAACTGAGTACCACATTCCATACAAGTCACTAGGAAGATTTTTGATTGTATTAGATTTGATTGGAATTTGAATTTTAAAGCGGAAGATTTTGAATTATTTACATTACTAAGTATTAGGCAAGGGCAAGGAGCTAACGAATCGCCACGGAAGCAGCGCAACAATCTCAACGAGCAGTTTCACCGCGCACCTGCAAAGTTCGTATTGGGTGAATCGATTAAAATTGTCACAGTAGTCACCGATAGTCGTATTCTATATACTAACAAAGAATAGGGTGACTCTTGATTCCGCCCAAGACGCCGTACGAACGTCTGCTCAACGCAAAGTGACGCAAACTAAATTAGGCGCATCGTCACCGAGGCGAGGCACTGAGGCTTCACCGGCTTGCGAATTCATCAATGTTATCTATCTACGTATTCAATGTTGAATCTCTACCAAAGATTGTTGACAAACAGACTGTGAGAACTGTCCGCAAAACTACGTGAATTTGAGAAACTTCAGATGGTGATGGTGCTCTGAAATTGTCACAACCTGCCAGGACGAAACGGGGTTAACTCAAATTTAACTCCACGACTTATTCACGGCTAGGTGTCGCAACGAAATATGGGAGGCTTTAAATAGGAGTGAAGCCAGCAGGAGGGAGGCTTTAAATAGGAGTGAAGCCAGCAGAACGGTCTTCTTTATCGATCGAGGTTTTTAGCAATTAGTCGCTGAAAGTCGTTCATTTTTGAGGTTCGTTTTCGCGATTTCTTTTTTTTTGAGATTTTTAGAATTTCGTGTCTTGAACATCCCGAGAAAGCAGTTGAGTGGATTGTAACATTTTTAATCCATCTATATTTGCATTGTTAAACAAATTAATTAAATTAGATAGCAATTTAAAGTAACGTAACTGTAACATGAACATAACACTTTTCTGTTTTGCGCTTCGTAAGTTACAGGTGGTTTTGAGATTCCCGGTCAGGGATTATATAATAAATATAATCTATTTTTCTTCCACACGCCCATCTTTGCGAGTAAAGAACAGGGGGATTTGCCTAACCATGACCATGACCGCCTGCGGGCACAAAGTGGACGGAACACAACATTTGCTAACGTTGAATTATTAAGTTTCTTGCTTTTTTTAGAAGCAACACAACACAAAATTTCGAAGAGCCGCAGCAGACATGCATCATGTTTGTGCGGTACGTCTGCACCACATCTACATTGTAAACAAACGCGTCCGCACGAAACCCACAGCAGGTCTGCACGCTTCCATTGCTCGTTGGAACGTTTGGTTACCAATATCAGGCTTCAGGTTGATATGCGTCAATTGGGGACTGATCGCTTCAACATAATCATCTATGGAGACAGTTGATAAACGAAAGGTCGAATGATAGACTTAAACTACGTGCAGAAATTCGCAACTTATAATCGATAAAGAATATCAACACAACGATAGTACTGTCATCGCGACAGAAATCATTGAGATTTTTTGCCGATTTGTCCACACTACGCCCGCAGCAGGTCTGTGGCATTTGGACAAAAATCGTATTCGTACAGACATGGTGCGGTTTTGTCCGTACCTGATCAAACGCTGGTCTGTGGCTGATTTTCCCCTTCTTTACATTTACGCTGGAATTTGACATGTCTCAGAGATTGGTGTTTGGAACTTAACCATCTACCTTTTAAAAATTCTTCATCAATGACAATTCGGCTCAAATTATCAATGAGCTTCTTCAGAAAGAAAATAGTTTCTGCGTTTTTGAGTGACTGATAATAAGGACGGTTGTTAACCTATCTTTAGGAAGCACTTTTTGTCATCTGCCTGAATTTTGACAAATTTTATCTGATATTTGAGGGTTTTGCTCGTTCAAAGCAAATGAATTACAATCCAAAGAAACTTGACGGTCCAGCTTCGAATCTTATTCTGGACAAAATTAGTTAACCTGTGATCTTAAGTTTGGCAATGCTCATTTACCAGCTACCTTTCTGGGCAAACTTCACTACACGCTGCCCATTAAAATGGATGAGGCACTCTAATCAGTAGCTTCCCATTGGGGGCGAATTGACTGTGCGCTGTTAAAACATCGAGCATGGTCAGCATGTATGTATAGCCAACGTTGAAGCATATGAATGAGTTGAAGAAAAGGTTAAAAAAACGGCAGTGTTTCGCATGATGTTCAGTGGAGGTTATACATGTTATAACCACACTCGCTTCGGATGCGCGGTTACTTGGTTCATTCAGTTCATCCGGATATGATGCACGCGGTATCGAGAAATCAATGACCAGTCCAAAGAAAGCAACGAAACGTTTATAATTTTAAATTGAGCGGCAAAAGAATGGCAGTGTGCGAAAATCTTTGTTAGTTTTTGTTTCTTCAATGCAATTCGGTTTTACGTTAGCTGACAAGCAACTACCTTCCAACCAAAGACGAGCCATCGTTCCACCGAATGCATAGTGAAAAAAGAGGGTATCAAAGTTAGCATGGACTGATAGATAAAAATGTATAGAAAGTGTTCATTAAACGCAATCATTTATATTCTTGGCTAGCGTGGAGAGTTGAGGGAGAGTGTACATAAGTAACACCGTATCGGAATGGTTCAGAAGAAAAATCGTGAATACATACAATTATAGATGGGACAACACAAACTCGTTCAGGAGCACTTGCTTCATCCGGAGAACATACGCAGCTCTTAATCAGTAGCAATAATAAAAATTGCAAATTACTCTGATTAGCATTTGTCTCATATGTGACATTGTGGTGAAGCTAATACATGATCGCGAATGCGATAAAACTAGTACTGGCACACTAACTTTAAGCTTGCGACACAGACTATGACGAATGTATCTATTTCTGGTTTTCCTGACATTTCGACGCGATTTAGCATTGTAGACTCGATGGAATGTCGCGGCATTTCAGGTTATAACGATTAGACGATCACACAACACATGTAGCTATATATGTACGTCCGAAATTGTTATTTGAATATGATTGTTTATCAGCATTATCAGGAGACAAATGTCGCCTCAACGGCTCAGAACAACCGTACATAAATAGCTACTTAACAATTAAAATTATTATCAGCGGTTATTGCTCGTGGAGTGGTGGAAGAGGGTCAACAACTAGTCAAATATGTGTCTTAATCGAAATATTCATTTCCATATTTCTAAGAAGTCTGACACTGATAAAATTCAGGTTTTTTATTAAAGGGTGCGTTGCTGCCTTTGTCATATTTAAAGTTTCGCTAGTAGCTGCTGATGATAAAGGATTCCTGAACAGTTCACATAAAAATCAAGGGTATTTGAATCTGGCTAACAATGATTAAGAAGCTAGTCAGCTAGTTTTACCGTGACTGATTCAACGAGCTGCTTGTCGCATAAACTAGCTAATTAGACCAATCGAAAATGATGCAGTAGAGTAGTTCGGAGATATTTCTTAGAAAATGCACGCCGGACAATCATCCGAGAACAGCCCAACAAATAGTTTACAAGCAAACCACGAATTAAGCAAAATTTAACGGACATTTAACACAAAACAACAAACCGCAGGAGATATGCATATATATGTACATACAGAAATATGTTTTCCACATCAAATCAAAACCAACCACAGTGAAGTAAACGATAAAGCCAAGGCAAGCTAATCATGGCGCGGCAACATCTTATCAATGAAGCTATAATTAGTATAACGCTAAAGACGTCAAACGTGTTATAGATTCATCAGCTAACAACTTTTCCAGACCGCAAAGACCGAAAGTTTTTACTTGGATGTGACTGTAATCGCAGCTGAGCAGCCTGAGCTTAGACGATATATGTACATACTTAGCTGTTATCAAAAGGAAAGAGAGATTAATTTCACAATTAATTCATCAACATGGCAGCATGTTATTTACATTCTCTGTGCTCGTTATCAATTTATTTGCTACCATGACTAACAATTGAGAAATCATAAATATTAATAAAACACTTGAGACACTGCTAAATATCACAAGCGTAGTTCCTGAGACGATTTTAAAGCATTTTTTAATTTATTTTCTTTTACATTTTGTTGTTATGGATGGCAAAACGTTATATATTAGATATGCATACATACATATACATACTCGTTAAGATATGATTTTTGACAATACAAATTTCCTCCAAAACTTTGATTATTTTGAGGATGATTTTGGCTCATAGACACTTGGATGCTCCAACCAACCAAGAAATAACCAAGAACTTTTGCAGGACTAAAACGATTAAGATGTGCTAACATAATTGGCATAGGCTAGTCGTCGGCAAAAATTGACGTGGCCCACATTTATCGTATTAATTTCAAAACGCTTCAGATTTTCGCATCAATTTCAAATCAAATGACAAGTGTCTACAATTTCATTTTTCAACTACAATTTGATTCGATTGAAAACTGCCAAAAAGTGATTTGACGAAGAAATCTAGTTTTTGAAAATTTTCCAAAGCTTTCCCCCACTTTACAGCAATTATCAAAAAAAAATTGACAAAATCTTTAGTTCAGAGGTTCATAAATTACCTATGATTTATTATTTTCATATTCTCAATTTAAAATCAATGATAACAATCGCTAGAGCGATAGCATCACCAAAACAACATTCCCCCTTGACACACTACCTTAAAAACATAGTCGAAGCCAACACGCCACCCCTTATCAACAACCACGTCCCACAGCGTCATTTTTGGATTGAACCACATCACCAAAAATCATTCCTTTTGTTGTTAGTACGCGAAATTCTATTCACGTCAGAGCCACATCAAAATACATCCACGCATGTTGGGTGACAATTTTGACAAAAATTTGTGTGAACTCATATTTTTGGACATCAAAACCATGCACTTTGCCGTTCTGATAACATTTTCGTTATCTTGGTAGGAATGATAAAGTTTTCGCGATAATTGTTATGTATCTTTACTGGAAACATTTTTAAAATGCGATCATCATCAAAACTCACGAATTCCCAATGCACAGTTGTAGAGGCATCGACAATTAAAACCACCCCCTCAGATTTTCCTTTTCTATGATTAAAGAATTTAAATTTAAAACGAAAGCAATCGCTTGGTTCCTGATAAAATGCTTTTTGCGATGTCTTGTCCGTTGTGGTTTGGTCCGTTTGGCATTGAAGATGATGGATTTTTGGTTCTCGATTTTTGCATTAGCTACCACCCAAAAATTTTCCATTGCGTATAATCGTCGATAAACTGAGCAAAAAATGGAATTGTTACAAAAAAAACCTCTCTTGAAAAACAAAAGTGATAATGGCGATTACTCTGCAATAACTTTAGCAGACGCTTGATTCATAGTTTGTGGAAGCCTCACTTTCTTATTGCTGAACAAAAGATTAGATAGTAATTTTGATAAAGTCCGATTTTTGGAAGTGAGACAGAGAAAGATAAGATAATTTTTTGGGTGCTTTGAATCCACTCTATTTATGTTCAAAGGTGAACCATTCGCAAATGCTTTGAGGTGTTGATCATGACATTGAACAAAATATTGATAATGCTTTTTGCCAAAATGAGGGAGAGAAATTTTTCAGCAGCTTTTTTTTGCTATATTTTTATCAAGAAAAATGCTATACTGCAGTTTGATTAATTCTCCTATTTTAAAATTAACGAAGTTGACAAAACCTAACATGCCCAAAGATAATTCATAACTCATTTTACTTAAATGGCTTCAAACAGACATACAGTCGCTCTCGGCCAAAGTTAGGCTAAAGTAATTTCGCAAAGTCATTCTTTAATTGTTAATCTCAGCCTTTTGTTTCCAAATTACTACGGAACATTTTGCGTATGAATATTTGAGGGTTATTTTTTATGAGATGAATTATCAAAATATCAGTAATATTTTACAAAAACATTTTGCGGCAAAATAATTGCATTTGTGTGATTTTCACATGTTTAGTATGGAATTTTCATTAGAAATATTTTGTCTGAATATTTCTCGGAGTGTTTTTCATGTCCAAAATCGATTTTCGCAATTATTTCCCCATAAACTATTTTCAACGCAGTTTCTTTAAATGCTTGCATGAAATATGGTTTTTTGGTATTCTAGAATTTTTTAGATAATTAACTAAAAACTTTCAAACGCATTTGATATGTTCGGCGCAGATTTTGTGTGTGTACAAACAGAAAAATAAATATCAAATAAATATCAAAAATAATACATAGAATATTATACAAAATCGAAAACGAAGATATTTATTTGATATTTACTTCAATATATAATATAAATAGGAAATTCAATAGATTTCATTTAAGAATGGCTTACCTTTAAGTCTTGTACTCGCTTTCAATGGCTCTGAGCTGTCCGTAATATGTTTACGAGCACCAGAATTTTCTGCAAAGAAATTTAAACAGATATTATTTTATTGATTTTTGCATAGCATATGAAAAATATAAATTAAATTTTTTTACTTAAATTTCATTAGGATATCCAAGCGATTTTTTGATAAACTGTGTACGTTTCAATGGTAACCAAATGTAAAGCAAATAAAGGTCATTTCAGTACACACTCACATTCATTTGCTCACCAAACAAATCATAACTGAATCAAAAAAAAACAGGGAAAGCCCTCAACAAAGTAGGACTTCAATGGTACCAAGTAATTCGAATCTCGTTGGATGCTCACAGTCATAAGAGATATAAGACCTTCTTCATGTGTGACACTTGCAACACGCGCTCGAATTGCAGGTACTTCCTTTGCAGCCATCCTTTATACATTTTTCGGTCATTTGGTCTTGGGTCGATTAAATAAAAGGACCATAAGGAGTGTGGGATCTTAAGAGTCAAGTGTTAGCCATAAAAACCTTTGGCTCACGGCGATAATATTCCAAGAAGGCAAACCCAAATTCCAAGAAGCTTGACCTGTTTCCATCTTGCTTATATAAGACACAGTGGAATACGTCACATGTTAAATGGATGGTCCCCTGGAGTGGTCGCGGAGGACCAGGTCTACCTGAACATGAACAAGAACATAGCAGTCATGTTTCGTCGTATATGAAAATATGTTCCTAGGAAGAGACGATCTGTTTATAGGAAATTCAAGACTTTTCAAAATTACCACTGAATATTGGTGGATGCTGGAATACCAACTCTAATTTGAAAAATAAAAATACACCAATGTGATCCACATGTAAATTCTTGTTTTGGCATCTGAAGCTCTCTTTCATTCAATCTAAAAATGATAAACAGAAACGATTTCATGTCAACGTTCACGTTGTATCCCACTGTAAATATCAACGTCCCCAACAAAGTTTTGATTTGCTTGTGAGCTTCTAATTTTCTACATTTTTCAGCCTTCTCTCTCAGACGACTTCATCTCTCGGATCATTAGTCTAAATGACAAAACTATGCATTTTTGGCATTATTACGAAGAAGCCAAAAACATTTTCGCAAATATTTACACGAAATGACTTTTTGGCAGACCGTTCTGTGATTTTCAACATCATCGGGATCATCAATCTTGGAATGGTTCGCAGCTGAATGCAAACTTCGCGACAACACGACGCCAAACTAGTTGGTTTCTACGTAAAACTTGTGGAATCCTGAGGGTCCTGTGTCGTTTTGCTCATCGGCATTTATTTTTGTAATGACGCTGTTCATTTCCAATGCATTAATAGATTGTCTTTCGACTAAATTAGAAACGATGGAATTTCTGCCAATTTATGTATGTTTTTAGCAGAATTTCTTTTGGAGAGAGGCGGAATTATGATAGCTTAGGTTGGTTTTTCTTCTTTTTTCTTTTCTCTGTGAAGTGAGAAAAAACCGCAGAAAATCAAATCGAAATCCTAATACGTTTTCTAGATTAATGACTACATACATATTTACTCAAGCGGATTCAAATCAATGTACGAGACTCTAAGATGCGAAATTTCAAACATGACCATCCAAAAATATACACACACACACATGTCTTTCGCTGTTCAGCATGGGATTTTCTGTCGCCAAGAACTTCTTCAAATATGAAAGAAAAAATAATAGCTCGTCCAATTTTCAGTCTTTGAAAAATAGAAAGATAAATCAGAAAGAATGTTGGGGTTTCCTGTGTCGCTCCTAGAACTTGTCAAACGTCAAGGTCACGGCAAAGAACGCGCCAACACCTCAATTATTTTCAGATGATCATTTATTATGAAATTTTTAGTTTGCCACCATTTGCTGTTTGGTTACATGCATACATACATACGTCAAAGAAATAGTTCTTTTTTTTGTTTGGAGGCCGAAATAGTTTAACATACTGGTTTTGAAAAGATGCTACATACACTGCAATTTATCTGATGATAATCGCTAGCACGATTATTGGATGATGAAGATTAGAATATTATGAGGAGAGCCAAGCTCGTCGTAGTTTTTCCCCAAGCTCATCGTAGTTTTGAGAATAAACTGGATATATGTATATACACATATTATAAAACGAAATCTAAGCTTTTATAACAGTTCAAGAGCAAATACAGACTACATAATATATATTTTGCAGTTTAAAATAGCAAACAAATGTAAAAACGGTTTAAATTTAATCACATATTTTTTCGAAAAAATTAGAAAAGGTTGCTTTTAATTTTTAAATTTTTTTTAAGAAATCCGTGAACGCAAACACTCTGAACAATTAACGAATATGTTGTGGAGATTTAAAAATCAACAATAATTTTAATATATGTACTAGAAAAAAAAACTTCGAACAAATTCTCAAGAAAGACTACATATGTTAAAATTTCAACAAGAACAAACCATAAAAAGTGGCTTAAACATAAATCTCTTATAGTGCCTGACGTACCACTTGCTATTCCCCATCTACGACTAACATGCATGCCATACTTTAATCCTAGATAGAAAAGTCACAGGTTGGAATCTCTCTCCATTCAGTACTTGGAGAAAGAAAGGCCTATCCGAAATATGTATGCTCAAGGCTGCAAGACAATCTATAATTATCCAAGAAGGCTATCGAAGCTGCCACATAACCCTTCCCAGTTTAGTGCCGTTCAATTCAGAATTCTTGGCTACGAGCAATCTTCAAATGCCTTGCCTTAGACTTTGGCCTAGCCTCACCTGGCTTTCGTCTCCACATACTCGTTAACTCTACGCCGATCGACGCAAAAAATAGGCTAAGAATGAGAGCGCTTTCGATTACTTCCTGGTTCATGCTACGATACCGTAAACAACTACCACAATGATGATTGCCATGGCAAGGCACTCGTGGTTGACCATTGTTGGACTGGTGAAAAAGGTTCGGCGAACAGGGAAGGGTCTTTCTAATGGCGCGAAGTTTGAAAGGTTCATCCAGAATTGTGAATAAATTCAAATATTCTACATATTAAATTTTGGAATGTTTCATGAGAAATTTCAGAAACACACGCTTCTGAATAATAAATAAGTCAAATTAAAACGAAATTGTTTATAAACTTTTGTGCCTTCTACAGCCTTAATTTTTTTCTTAATCGCTCAGAAACTTCCATAGCTTCTACCAGTCGAAGTTAAAACCCTACAAACGTTCAACGCCAATCAGAAAATAGAGCAAAAACACTGTCGGACCTTTGAACTCGCCGACAACCAGCTCGGATACATTGACGTCATATGACAATCAATCCAACAATCGGCCTAAAAAAAAGTTGACCTCAAGGAAAATTGTGCGGATTAGAGTAGCACAGGAGAACCGGTCGAAGCCCAAGAAGAGTACAGTCGAAGACAAATTGAACAAAACTGTTTTCCACAAGTGAGAAAATTGCAGCCCTACTGAATCCGTTCGAGTGTTGTGATAGTGTATCATACGAGTGTTTCAGCAGTTCCAGAAATTTTGCGATCGTCGCCTTCGGAGTTCCCTCGAGGGCTCGTTATCCCACGGAATCCCAAAAAAAGTTCATTTAAACCAAACATATGCCATCCACCCGTCCATTCCGCATATAATGGGTACAAAAGAGCGTGAAACGCGATACGGCAGGTTCATCGGTCCATTAGTAGAGGAGTAGCGGTCAAAAGTGTTGGGACACTGATACCGTAGGCCGGATTTACTTTTTCGAAATAACATTAGATAGTTCCCAAGAAGAAATCTCTCTGCTAGGGTCCACTATTTCAACAAACGGTGTACCAATAATTTGATAACACACTGTGCAGGCATCTTAAGTTTGAAGCGACACCAAAGCAAGTATCTGCACTGCCTTCGGACAATATCTGGAAGTAGAGTACCTAAATACAATCTTTCCACACTAGATACAATATTCCAAACATAGCCCGCTCCTTCTGCGCCTCGAGCGTCTACCAATGACCTTTTCAAACTTGCCGGCAAGGAACCCCTTGGCTCGGCCTGAACCGCAACGTCTACGTCGCCCGAGACGCGGGCCTGGGCCTCCTTGACGTTAAACGTTTCTTCGCCAGCGTCTTGGCTGCGCGCGGCTGTGTGTGAAGGAAATCGTTTGCTTGGCGCCAACTTGACGTCTTCGACTCACTTGGCAGCAGCACTCAAACTACGCAACCAACACATGAGTGCAAAAAATAGATAGGCCAGGAACTGGCTGCACCAGATAGACAAGGCGACGTAGGTTCCACGTAAGACGTTCAGCCAGCAGCACCGTCCAGTCCCGCCCCTTCCTTCGGGCCTTAGCAGCAGTGTTTCCAAATTAAAACGAACACAATTAGCATGCGATAAGCATTATCATTTTTATTCGGATTGCTAGCGACTAGTATGACGAGAATAGAGAATGAAAAACAGACAGAAAATCTAGTATCTCTCGATTGAGCCGCTGACGAGTGCACGGAAGATACTGGTCACCTTTCAACGGGAACAAATGAATGTTAATGATGCAAGGATGCATTGCCACGTAAATGAATCGAATTTCGAGAACAATGGGAGAACTATCTAATAATTGTTATGTAGAAAAGTTTTACATAAGATATGATTTGCTAATACAGTCAACTCCGGTTATAACGAACCTCAAGGGACCGGGAAGATTAGTTCGCTATAGCCGATGTTCGTTATAGACGGAGGCATAAAAATACGCATAAGAGTAGTTACACATATAATTTTTATTTATGCATCAATGTTCAAACAAAACAAAACAAAAGTAAAATAAACAATATTTTTCGAACTATTCATTGATTGAAAAATTTTATTCTTAAGTTATGCGCGTATATTATTTATACATTCTAAAAATAATTTGTTATTTTAGTTTGCATTTGGGTGTTCAGTGCTGTCTCGTCTGTATATGGTTCTAATTCAGCCAAACTATTTAGAATAGTTTGAGATGCATCGCGCGATTGAAGAAAGGTACGAAGTTCACTTAAATTTTGTTTTGCTGCACTAACAGTTATAAACTGTGCTCTATGTGGCATGTCATCTTCATCCTCAGTTTCCGAATTGTCACGATAAGTGCTGGCACAACCACTTACAGAAGAAAAGATGTCATCGTCGGTTAAAAAATCAGATGTGATGAGGTTATTATCTACGGTAATGTAGTCATGTGAAATGAAGATATTGGATCCTTCGGAACCTATGGTCCTCGATTCCTGTTGACCTTCTTCGATTGATATTTCATCGTTAGCATTTGGTACACCTTCAACATTAGTTAAATAAAAACCAGCATGCTTGAAACAGTTTTTTATTGTTTGAGAGGATACTCCTTGCCAAGATCTATGAATAAGATTGATCGCGTCCAGAATAGTAACAGTAGCTGTTGTCCCAGCATCAATGTTTTGAACAATATTTAACAAAAGAGCTTGCCGATAGCGACTTTTCAGGGCATGTATAACACCCTGGTCCATGGGTTGAAGTAACGAACTAGTATTTGGTGGCATAAAAACAAGCTTAATGGATCGTAACTGGTCAACTTTTGGGTGCGCTGGGCAATTATCCACTAACAAGACAATTCTCCGTTTGTTTCTAGTACATTCTACATCCCATTTCCGTAAATAGTCGGTGAAAATTTCAGATGTCATCCATGACTTGGTGTTTGCACGATAATCAACAGGTAAACTCTTCACGTTTTTAAAACATCGCGGATTTTCTGCTTTGCCTATTACTAGCAGCTTTCGTTTCTCTGATCCCGACATGTTGGCACATACTAAAATTGTTATTCTATCCTTAGCTTGCTTTCCCCCTTTACATTGCTCTCCTTTAAACTTTAAAGTTCTGTCGGGAGTTAATTTATAGAAAAGGCCAGTTTCGTCGGCATTGAATATGTCATCAACGTGGAATTCTTGTTTAATTAATGGCCAAACAGTGGTAATCCAATTGTGAACAATAGATGTTTCTACAGCTGCTGCTTCGCCCATAATTCTCCCGCTGCATACATTATGACGTGCCTTCCATCGCTCGATCCAACCTTCACTGCAAACAAATTCGTTCTGTATTTTCCTGGCGAAATCTTCTGCTTTTGTTTTTAAAACTGCAACACTGATACAAACATTATTTAATCGCTGTTGAGTGAACCATTTTAATAACATTTGATCGACATCATCGCGCACGGATTTCCGATTTTTTTTTCACTTTCACGTTAGTTTTTTCGAATGCACTAAGCAATTCCAGCTTATTTTTGTAAATTGTTCCTACTGTGGACTTGCACAAGCCTCTTTCTCGGCATACGACACTCATTTTCCCACTTTCAATTTCACATTTTTCCTCTAAGGAAAAAGCTTTTCGTTTTCGAGCATCACCCATTGTTCTTCACGTTCTTCACTGCAGAATATTATTTCGTTACTACATAGACGAACAATACAACCACATTCGGGGAAGTCCCCAATTATATCGAGGTGTTCTTTACGCACACTCATCACACTCACCGTACACATCGAAGCATCGTTCATAGATTAGTGTCACGAAGTTCGTTATAGGCATGTTTTAAGCCAATTCGGATGGAAAATTAGTTCGTTACATCCGATAGTTCGTTATATACGAGTTTGCTATAAACGTTTATTTTTAATACATTTCCTAATGGTCACGCGCCGGGACTTAAGAATAGGTTCGCTATAAACCATGGTTCGTTAAAACCCGGGCCGTTTTAACCGGAGTTGACTGTAAGTTAATTTAAGGCGGCTTGATCTTGATTCTTTCTGGAGTTTAACTTCTCGTAGACTCTGGGTGAAACATATTTTCTAACTTCCAAATATGCTTTAAATACTGCATGCATTAGATGTGCGATTATACATATTAACTAATTATTACAGAGCTTATATATTCCGGGCTTGAAAAGGATGTGGAATGAAGATTTTCTTTGTAAAAAAACAATTGATTGAATAACATATCTCAATAATTTTGTATAACTTTAATAAAAAGTAATAAATAGTATTATTGACTATCAAAAACTTATACTCTTGTGCCAAATTTGTTATTTAAATTAATACATTACTGAAGTTTACTGCTGATGTCTATTACAAAACAAAAGATATCCGCTCTCGGCATTTTTGTTTTATTTTTCTGAACAGAAACTGTTTGACTTACTTTTAATCTATTGGGAGATGATTGTGTACTATTCCATATTCTGATTGAAACCATTCTACCTATCAGGAAATTAATCGTTCCGACCATGCAAACGCTTTTTTCAGCAATCGAAACAATAATAATTCCGAATGAAAATATTGCATTTGCTTGACAAAATTATCTTCTAAAAAAATTGTATTTTAATCATGTCGCCTCCGACAGGAATATTTTCCTTCCCTTTAAACACGAACCATTTGCAAAGCTTTTATTAGTTTCAGAATGTAATGTAATGTAATGTAATTGACTAAATCAATTCGAAGCTTCATATGTTTTCCGGTAAAACAATACTATTTACTAGCGAAAAGGGCTTTGTATCCCCAAAAGGCAAACATTTACGAACTTTTCGTTGATTTGTCAACATTTTTTGATCACAAACTCACTGCCGAATAGAACACAGTGCGCTTGCAGGCACTTTTTAAAATGAGTGGCAAATCATCAGCAACGTTTTTCCAACAATTTGTTGAAAAACATAACAATGAGAAGCAATTTTTAGGCTCGGAAAATTATGAGTTAACTACACTTCAAGTAAATTTAATTTTCTTATCTTCTCTTTATAATAGACAATTACATAAACTTTTGAGTTCTGAAAATTGTATCCTCTTAAAATCGAATAGCCCCGGAAAAGTGAAAAGTTAATGAAATTAATATATTCGAATCATTTCCTTCTTAATTATTAATTTCGATTATTTTTTTATGTTAATACTTGTTTCTATTTTTGTAAGCGCCTTTTTTTGCAAAGTTATTCAATTCTGATACTGCTAGGTACCAATGCCTGGATTTTGGCGAGTATGGTTATGATTCTAAACTTACTCAAAGTCTTTATAAATGAGCCATGTTAACTCTTTGTTCATAAAATGCCACCAATTCTCAATGGTATCAGGAAGAAGGCAGTTTAAACGAATTTTTAAAAGGTTACCATGAATACTCGTGTTGGTCGAGCTTTATTTGATTGCATGGCTTTTTTTACAAACTTTGCTCATCAGCCTAAGGAATGTTGCATAATTTATTAACGGAACGATATTTGGGCCTCTCTGCGAAACCCATGTGTTTAAGCAAGGAAACGATTTTCGCAAAAGTATCCCTGGTATAGCTAGTTTGCTCATGTTTGTAGCATTTGAGCCGAATATGTTGTGATGAATCAAGTCTTATTCGTGAAGTCAACCATTTTTTTTATATTAATCCATCAACCTTGGCCTTTTTTAAGCTTATGTTTCTATACCCGTATACGCCGATATCCGTTAAAAATGCAACTGGCCACGCGTAAAAAATTGTCTAAAAAAGGATTAAGCTTCGCTTAAGTTATCTTGTTCCAATGACGACTTTTTCCAATTTACAAATCTTACTGTAATCTGCTATCTGCCTCTACTGATTTCTTGCAACATTTGGGTAGTTTATCCGGTGAATGGCTGTTATTTGCAAGGTAAATTTTGTGACACATTTAGTACCTTGAAGCTCATAATTTATGTACTAACCACTAAATTCTGAGCAGCTTCACCAGAATCGATCCAGCGGCTTCGTCAAAAAATGCATACAACGCATGGTTGTAACTGATATTATTTTTATGGTAACAGTTCGCCGTAGCTTTTCATATTTTTGGTTTCGCAGCTTTGATTGGTCGCTTGGCTTTATTTTTATATTGAAGAGCATCTTGGAATTTCTACAATGTTCGTTGAGTATTAAAGTGTCTTTGCACTGTCACGAAATTTCATAGTTTTGGCACCATTCGTGATTTTGACTGTTATCGGGTTCAAAATCATGTATTTTTCCATACATTTTCAAATTATCTCCGGAACGTAATTTCGGCAAAATTACGTATCAAAACAAGATAATAATCGATGCTCAAATATGCAATTGATGCTGCTAGTTGAATTTTTTTTACTTCACCACACCATTTGTCATAATATGTCAAGCAATTACAGTGTTCCGAACATAACTTTCTTCACTCACAAATCGAATTTAAACAGGCGTGAATGCAAAGAACTGCTTCAAATATATTTTCATGGATTTTTAACTTCCCAGTATATGGGAAGTTCTTGTAATCGCCTCGAAAATCGAAATTGAAATTTTCAACTTTTCTTTACGTTTTGAGGTCTATAGAGTATATATAAAGTGTTTTTAGAAAGGGAGATGTATATGTGTGTGTGTGTGTGTGTGTACGTACGTACGTACGTTCGTGGACACTTTTTTCTACGAGCATAACTCACGTAAACAAAGTCGTATCGACTTCGTTGAGGTGTCAATCAAAGCGTCTTTGCAATTTTAAGAGCTGATTAGTTTTTGAGATACTTCGGTCGGGGGGGGGGGGGGGGGTTCGCTGTTTTGCCCGTTTGAAGGTCATTTCTGTCATGCACTATATCTCGCGAACCAAACATACGATTTGCATGATCAAGGTGTCAATCGACGCGTATTAACGTTTGTGTTATTTTATCAAATTTTGGAAAAAATTGTTGGAGCGGTTTTCAAATTTTTTAAAAAAAAGTGCAAAAAATTAGGTTTTTTTCAAAAACAATAAATTTTTAACCTTATATGTTCATAAAATTTATGTACTCCAAACAATGCTCGCAAAAACGTCATCAAAACTTTTTCTCATGATTATGTAAAAAAATCAATTAAAAATAAAAAATCAATAAAAGTCATCATGATTTTCAAGGTCATTTTTATCATTCACTATATCTCACGAACCAGATATAATATTTGCATCATTAAGGTGTCAGTTGACGTGTATTAACATCTTTGTGAAGTTTTTAACATTATAAAAATTCGTTTTAGCCGTTTTTTTAATTTAATAGAAGAAAATGCGAAAAATTATGGTTTTTTTCATAGAAAATATTTTTTAGCTTGATTTGCACAGCACAGTGATCCAGTTTATAAAATTTATACATTCTTATCAGTTTTTGGAGAGAAACCGGCAAAATTTTATTCCATGATTATGAAAAAACTAAATTAAAAATAAAAAAAATCATTGAAAGTTACCATGTAAAGAGGGTTCATACGAGTGCTATTACTTTATATCTTTTATTCTAAAAAAATGTTGTAAATTCAATCAAAGTTTTAAGATATTTGCATAATTTGAGCAGATTTTTAATAGTTTTTACAGTCTTTTAATTAAAAAAAATTGCTTAAATTTTGAAAACCAACAAAAGTTTTCAACACCAAAAAGACCCCTACCGATTGATCCGCGTGAATATTCAATCTGTCCTCATCGACCAAAAACCTTACATAATCAATGGACCCTCCCGTAGACGATATGATTCATATTTACTCATTTCTGTTACTATTACCTCTCATTGTTGTAATGTTGTTGATGTTTATGTAGATATTACTGGGAAGTTGACCGTGTGGACCTCCAGGGTCGCACCTCGCAGCTTGTTCCTTTGATTTTCAAGCGGAAAAATGACATTTCTGAAATTATCTTCATTCATAAAATCTTTTACAAATGTTTAGGCATCCATATTTTCCGATCGGTACTGTTGAGCATGTGTATTTGACAAACGAAATCATCTCGACGAAATGTAAACGATTCGAGGCTTTTCGAAATGCGTCATCATAAATACTTATTTTCGGGGCAATGTTATCAGGCTCTTAGTAGTTATTTTCCTTTTACGGATATTATTTCAAGAGACAAATTCGGACATGTCTAAAGAGGCTTGCCTAGGTCATACGCTACCTTCGATTAACAGCTACCTTATTTGTATAACAATAATTTTCTATCAATCCAGGAAATTCAAATTTTTACGTATGATCACTGACAGTTGAGATTATTCACGATTGAAAATCAAACCAATCAAAAGTCAGCAGCAAAAACAAAATGACTGATTTTTGGAAACCACCATTTTGTCAACACGGTAGCCCTGGTGCGAAATCAAACGGCAATTATTGTCGGTCACTTGTGGGCATGTGTGCAACAGCGGGCAAAAATAAATAATGGAAATGTTTAGCGAACGCACACAATGGCGACGCCGAGAGGAGCACGACACCGTCACCCATTCAACAAGACGGAATCTCCGACGTAAGCCCGACCTCGCCATTTAAACACTCCGCGCTGTTCACTTTTTCCTTATTTACTTCTTCTCGTCGGCTGCGGTTCCCCGTCGCCGTCTCTACCATCCATCGACGCTGTCGTCAGTGCGATTCCCGCGGATTCGTCATTTTTCCGTGGCGCTCTTTTCTTTTTCGCCGTCCACTTTGTTTTGGATCCGTCGCGCAGCAGCGAAGTAACAGTGCGCCTACAAATGACAGAAGAATGGAGAAAAAATGGCGGGCCAACCGAACCGACATTAGCCGGGAACAAGAACGTCAATGGCGATAGCGAAACGACTAGTGGGCAACTATATACGCCGAGCAGATGTTGTCAACGTGTGTCGCGGGAACTTCAACATTTACAATTAAAAAAGTAGTCGGTGCATAGTTTGCAGACGACTTAAACAAAAATAAATGCAATTTCACTGATTAACAGATTTCACAGCACGACGAATGACTATTTACAACGTTATAATCACAAAGTGGTCCGTTGCATCGACAATCGATTTTCAAAGTAAATTTCGGATGAAGTTCGATGTAGCCAGTATTTTCAACAAAAACCCATCACAGATACAAACAGTCCCAACAATTCAGATATGTGGAAGGCTTTGCAACACTGCCCCTAACCGCGAATTTAATCGCCAAGACGCCTAAATGGCGGGCGAGTATTTTCCAAACAGAACTCGACTATTTCGTGCTTTTCTATGGCATTTCACATAGCGCAAAAAGATACTCTCATTCTGCAAGCGTGCGCGGCAGAGCGGTTTCCGATTTTAGCTAGGGGGAAGGGCGACAGTCCAACAGACCAGCAGCCTGACCTGCGGGTGAGCAACAGGCCAATCCGGAATTCGGTATAGCCTACACATGTCGCTGCAGACTGTATCTATTTTCTATCACAAATCGATCTTGAAGCATATGTTAGCTGCGAGCATTAAATTCAAGTAGCTGCGAGCTAAGCCAACTAGTCAGCCCAGCTAGCCGCCTAGCGTTCAGGCTTGCTAGCCAGTAGCTGTGACGACTATTTGCCGTTGACTATCTTTTTTTCTGTTGCTGCTCATGCGAATGTTTAATGTGTGGATTTCGTAGCTTCTTGATTGTTGGTGTTGCTACTTTTTTTCTGTGCTGGCCACTTGAACTATTTCTACAATTCGCTTGCCATGCATTGCGTCACGTAATTGTTTTCGGTTCATTTGGCCGCGAAGTGAACTACATAATGCAAATTGGATGAATAGCAACTATGAACAGACATGTAGTGGCGAATGAGGAAGGAACAATTGGAATGGTCGCGAGGACATTTGCATTAATTCTATTCAAGAATAAAGCACTAAGTGGACTGAGATGATAATTGAAGTGCGCTTGTAATCTATGACAGGGTAGATAAGATTATACGGCGAAAATATATAAGGGATCTTACCAAAGTGCATAGTGGAGGTGAATAAATCAATTGAATTGTTCGGTTGTATCTGAGGGTAATTAAGCATACAATTTAAGTGAACGCGAAAATAAAAACAATAGAATTGTCCATTTTTCCAACGCTTTTTTCTACAGGTCATGACTATTTTGCAAAGATTGATTTTTTGTTAGGGTTTTGAAATATATTCCCGAAAATTCAACAGAACATTTCGAAACAAAGTACAAGGTGTAATTTGAACGCGGCTTATTTCGATACAGGCGATAAAGTTTGAGATATGGAAGCAGGAGGTATTTGTAAACAACTGTAGAGCTTTTCGAAAGGGACGATAGTGTCTTGCATTTTAACCCTCCGTCTGCCTACGTTTTTTCGGCACTTTCGGTTTGCCTACATGGGTCGTTTTCGTCTTGTTTTTGCAAGCTGTTAAAGTGCTGCAAAAAATCTGAAAAAATGCATGGAGGTTCTTCAAACCTTTAACTTGAAATATCAACCAGAAAAATATCAACAATTAGATTTTTTGATATATTTTTTATCAAAAAAAATTAAAGAAAAAGGAGTAAATGCATATGTTCACTAAACAAATCATAACTTTAAGACGAATAAAGATATCAAAACGAAAAAAAAGAAAATCAAAGGAGAAGAGTGAAGCTTTCAAGAAAAAAATATACCGAATTCAATTATTGTTAAAAAAACCCTTAAGTTTGCAACCTCAAAAAGGCCAATAATTTGGTTCTAAATTTCGTAGTAAAAACGATAATAAAAATATAATAATTCAACAGTTAGTAATGAAATCCATAAAAAGTCAATATTTGACACGTGACGATGAGCTGCTTTCAAATCAGGGGCAGTGTTATTGGCCGAATATCTATCAATCTCGAAGTTTGTACACTTCAAAATTGTTTCCATCATATCAGTTGTAAATAACACGTTCCAGAAATCTAGCGGTGTGATCGAAGAGGCAGCTGCTCCAATAGATTTAGGTAATATTATTGTTATGTTCGATCTGCTTTTACAGCCACAATTAACACTTTGAAACGAATAAACGGAAAAAAATTACTTACCGTCATCTGCCTACGTGGGTCTTTTTCGTCCGGATCGATTTTGATAATGTCACCACGATGGCTAGAACGGGACTGGGACAGCGAAAGTTGATAGACAGGTACTAGAGGGGCGTAAATTTGTTTACAGAGGCACATCAGCGCCCTTCCTAGCGGTGTACAAGAGTTACAACAACTTTTAATTTTCGCTCGGACGAAAACGACCCAGGTAGGCAGTCGTAGGATTAAATATGCCAAACGCGGTCGACATTTCTACTCGTATTTGGTAGATTAAAGGATGATGCAACTGAATAAGCTTGTTCGACGCTTAAAAATTATGGTCGGAAAAAGAAATCGACGACAATATTCACAGTTGATTCATAGTGTTGTTGCAAGTTTGAATCGATATGCATTCTTTTGATTACAAAGCAAACTGTTGAGCAAAGAACCACACAAAGTGAAGAGGATAATGCTGCCATAAGTCAATGTGTTTTACAGGACACAAATTTGACAGATCCTAGATTTGCAAAGGAATTTAACACTCATACGACGTCGACCTGATGTACTTTTCGCAAAAAACTTAATCTACACATACTATCTAATCGACGCATAAGCTACAGGCTGGGGATCATGCATTCAGTTGAAATTTTGTCAATTGTGCATAGTAAAAGTAATATATTTTCTATTGATTTGAAAGTGTACCACAGATATTGAAAAAAAACTAAGAGTAGGTATATTCCCTTTGCCGTTCGGATCGACTTTTTTGGTATTTTTGAGATATATACGTTCAAAACTTTGAAACGTTAATCCTAATCATAGTCAAAAGCACTAAAATCAGGAGAACACTTGGAAGAGACTCATCCAATTCCTAGGTAGAATATGTTCCGCGAACAAAACATATTCCTGCCACCCAAGCAAGCAACCCACCGTTCTTTCCGTAATAGATGCAAATCTCAGAACAGTCACTGAGCTGATTCCAGCTCAGGGTTCATTGATACCACCTCTAAACAAGTTCCTTGCTTACGTGTCCATTCTATTCGCGACTCCGAAGCATATTTTCCTTTCACTCCCAATCCATCCATTCTGTATCCCTTGCACGAACAGTCAGTCAGGCAACGACCAAACCTACAAGTACACCCATATGCTTCCTTCGCAATTTCTTAGCGTTGACGTGGTTTCAAACTCTGTTGTCAGTGCACATTAGTTTGCAACAGTGAATCGAATGCACCCCAGAAATGAATCAAAGCGAGTAAGTACGTGTGCAGGTTTTTCTTGTGGCACACACATTTTGCGGACATTGACAGACCGAAAACCAGCTTTCTTCGTCTTACCTAACATTCTCAGCAAGAAAACCATAGGCACACATATCGTAAGCACATAATCAATAGCAGTAGAGTAGGCAATAAAGAAAGGGATTTCTCAATGTGCCTAGAAGCCAGAGAATCCCCGTTGCAAGTTTGTAGCTGAAACTGCCTCCAGAATGGCTACGACATAGCAAATACCTGGTGTTGCTCGCGCTTTTCTTTTGAATCCTTATTTGTCGTCACGGCATGCCTACTAATGTTTGGTCGCGAGCAATTTTTCTTTGCTTGATGTTAATCCAGTTTATGGACAGGCGGGTAGGTGTTGTTGGGTTACAAATGCCATATCGGAAGCTTTATGTGCATTCGGAATCAACAGTAAATCGTGGGAAGATAAATCTATCTCAATTCATTGTTATCTTACTTCTAAAAACGACTTACACAATGGTTATTAGATGATTTCTTCAAATGCAAACAGTTTTAAATTTCATTCAGTCAAGGTCACTATGAACTATTGTTAATTCTGCATTCATTTGATTTTTGCAAATATGCTCGGAATTGCCTGAAATTTTCCAAGCTGGTTCACTTTGGCAGTACCTTATTTAAAAATTACACTTCACTTAACCCTAGAAAGATAATCTGCGTAAAATTCACGCATCCGCGCTCGAAATATTGCTCTCTCTTTCTAAATAGCGGGATTTCAAGAACACGCGTCACGGACATTTCATTCGTCGGCCGGATTTCTGTTTTCTTTGCCATTCACTTTACATTTCATTATTAATGCAATACTAAACATTCGCGCAGTATAACTATGCAATACTTATTAATATAACGAACTTGGACTGAAGTTCACTAGTGAACTTCCTTTAAATCGTTTAACATTCTGCTGTATCCTGAATTGTTATATTTCCAGTGCCGATCGCCAGTGCTGGGGGTTGGCATTGGGCCAGCAGTCGAATGCAGTACTGGGCCAGTAGTCAGCCAGCACTCAGCCAGTACTGGGCCAGCACTGGCAGCTGACCGTTGGCAGTTCGTTGTACGCCAAGGCTTGACCAACGCTTGGCGTTGTTTCCACTGGTAGCAAACCCTGCTCGGGTAAACATAAATACACGATATTTTTGGTGTTTATTATTTCATCTGAGCCTAATTAATCCATTTATGAACCTTCTATGCAATTCTATTAGCTAAATTCGAAATAACAAGTACTTAAAACGCATGCGTGAAAATTACGCATGATTATCTTTAACGTAGTATCAAATATGATTATCTTTCTAGGGTTAATGCGCAAAAGATCAGTATGCAACAACAGAGTACGTACTTGTACTGTAAATGAGGTTCGAAACTGAATGAGTATTTCATTTCAATTAAAATCGGGTTTGACGTAAAAAGTACAGCCATTCAAACCGCTTTCGTGCTTAGCACTTTCCACGTATTCAGAAGATTCCTACTACAAGGGAACTCAATTATCTTTTGAAATCATTTTGCAAAGGATATTTATCCAATACTAGCTCTAGGGGATGAAATTAATGCTGGATGTTCTTTGTGAACATAGTCCCAGATATTTGCAGGTTCTCGGTTATATCATATAGGTTAACGACCGTTGAAAATGTTTACTTGCTTTGAATGGTAACAGGGCTAATTTGTTTTGAATTGAATAGTGTCATAGTTGATAGGATACTGTGCATAAGAGTGTTCTAGGAGGCATCATTGCATTCAGTTATCAAAGCAAGTAAATTAATAATTTTCACTAAATGACTGGATGAAAGGATATGTATTTGATGTCATTTGTTTTTGAATTGAGAGCCACTTTTCGTGTTCGGCGGACTTAGTTTAGAAACTGTAATTATCGCTTAACAAAAGACAGCATGAGTGAAGAGAAAATTGTAACAAAACGTGCTTAGTTTGCAGTTATAATAAATGAACGATACAATGTGGAATCGGTTTGAATTAATTTGTACTCTAGAAGTATTGGTGTTTCGAGAAAATAATGATTTGCTAAGAATCGAAACCTTACTCATGGCATCAGGTTCGTTTTTAGCTTATGGGTTTATTAATGCGAAATTGATACATTTAAAGTGAGACATGTCGAGAAAAGATACTTGAGAAGACTTTACAATCAGGAAAATGCAATTTTTCGGTGTGATGCTTCATCTCATTGAACATGAGGCCTCACTTTCATGAGCGAGCATTTCACTCAACATATCAAGGGATGCCATGTACCCCAAGAATGCTCGTTTTTCAGATATGCGTATATTTTTCCATCAGAATAATAACCCTCCAATAAATCCAGCCTTCAACCGCCCGTTCTTGGATCTTCCTTAGAATGCAGATCCTCAAAAATAAGAGACTAAAATGATCTGGAAAAAGCTGTTAAGATCCTTGCGCTTGCTTTTAATGAAACAGCTTAACCCAATGAATTCCATAAGTTAATACATAATGAATCAAAGGATAAGGATGTAATAGAGCTGCGGAGGAAGTGTTGGTAGTTTTTCAAAGAAGCTCAAGCATACAATGAACGGTTTTCTTATAAACTAAAGCTGAAGTTCTATGCTGATGTAGAAAATTCCAAGGATTTAAATTGTTTGCATGAAATTATGACAAATTTGTAAATTCAGATATATTCCGGTTAAAACAAAATCCTTTACGAAGTGTGTTAACAGTTTTCTGAATACCCACGAAAAGATCCGTCATTTTTATAGTGCACAATATTTTAAGTAGGCTGCAAACAAATCTAAACATATTTTCCAAAATGATTTTCCAAACACAAAAAATGACCGATGGCGCAACAGCCCGAATCGGGCTAAGACCGTGAGGTAATGCTACTTACACCTATGGAACATTGGGTGATAAAATGGCCAGCAACACACTCGTCCACGATTATTATCCTGGTTTGAGCTAATGAATAGTTCGGTACCAAATTTCATTTCTGAAAGCTACCTGTCGCCAAGTAGCCACGAACCTGTTACGCGGAGCATAGGAAGCAAACACTGTAACCACTAAGCGATCCAGAATAAACGACACACTGGTTGGTATTCTTTTATAAAAATGTTTCTACGTAATAAATTGAGAATTCATGCAAGGCAAAGCCAAAAATAAATCTGTGAAAGCTTTCATTCCTATGGCAATTTCATTTCTAAATCCATCCAATGTATCTTTTCGCCTGGTTACATATAAATTTAATAAACAATCCTACTATCTCTACAATTAATAGATAATCGTACTGCTGCGCCTGACATTTGTCAAAAGTTGCAAAGTATAATCGATGCGCATAATAAGTCTTCCATGTCCACGGTCACAGTTGCGGCATTCAATATTGTATTGATAATTACATATAGCGAAAAAGTCAACGAAATTGTCCCGCGACGCTATTCAAATTAATTTTCACCATCGTTTGACTAATCGGAGCTCTTTGACCAAGCAAACTCCAAAGTTGACCAACTTTAGATAGATTCTTATTTTTTTTATAATTTTATTTTACATGACTAGAAGAGTAATCTTTAATTTCAGCAAATCCTGATGCAAAAAAAAATCATTTTCAATTTTTTTATGATGATGGCACTAGAATATGATAATATTTAGCGTGGCTGTGCTGATGATGTCACAAGCCAAAATAGAATTTCAAGGTTTTTGGTAGCGCCTGCTACGCGGCCCCAAAAATCAAAGTGTGGACAGTGTGTGGCGAGGAGCGTGGCAAAAATGGCAGCAATGTGCGAAATGCATATGGATGATGGTGACCAATAGTGGTTAAACTGGTATTTTTGAAGCGTCAAATGTATTTCGTTCATTTGATTTGGTCTAGACTGGACAGTTTGACCATAACAACAAGATTTGGATAGATGCAAGTTCGGAAGAGTCATATAGGAACAAATGTCCCAGTGCGTATTTTTATTAATAATGGAAAATTAAAGTCGTTTTCCAGGAGAACTTGATATGGAAAACATAAATAATAAAAATATTAAGGTTGATTGACAAAGAAATACGAGTAGTTTTTGCAAAGATCTTTGAATGCGATTAATGAAGAACAGAAGTTTATTTAAAAATTTACACTTAGACCGATAGGACATCGACTTTCCTTTCTTTAACAATATCTTACTTACTTTTAAATTACAATCAATAAACTCCAATTTTCGCAGCTCAAAAGTGAATTTAATTTTACTTTTACCTCAGATAATTATTTTCCAATTAGAATGGAAGACACGAAATCGTCAAAAATGGCATATTATATCACACTCCCACTTTGTACATATTAACACGTCTATTGGCACGGCAAAATTAGAAGCCGACAAGAAATATTGTTAGTCGTCAAAAATCTTGGTTGTAGGAAATACGAATCGACTTATGATAGTGCGGTTGACGTCGAAAGGAAGGCCATAAAGACGACTTAAACTTAATACAGATTGGGGAGGGAAGTTATGATAATATACGGCAAGCTACAGAGCAGCAACAAGAGACGTTTGTCTGCCAACGTACTATCAAAACACCATGCAGACTGTCGCCATCAAACAAGAAACAAGCAACAAGTTGAAAAACGTGCCGCTGTTGATTTTAACACGTTCCGCGCCAGTTGTGGGTGAAAGATGCATGAGAAATGTCGGCATCGGAGGGCAGAAAGAATAGCTCATTTGATCACAAAACTCATACACTTTTGAAATCTTTTTAGTTTTGGAATTCATGCCTTTGCTGTAAACAATTTTTTGGACGAGAATGTTGGCAAACATATCAGTTGGTGCTTTTCATGTCTGATAGCTCAAAATGTCTTCAATAATTTTAGACGTTTTCCTTCCTTTCTTTTCTTTCTTTTTCAAAAAATGTGACAAAATTTTTGAGCAAACCAATCAAAAATCAATAAAATACTGCTATCCCTGACAATAAGCTTATTCACGGCGTTATTGGAAAAAATACGGAATGGACCAGAATTTATTCGTGAATATGGAGAAATATTGAACTTTTGTCCAGAACAAAACATGAATTTCGTATCTTTCATAGAAAGTTGACACACTATACTATATTTTAGTTTCCTAGATGATAGCTTTTGAGTTGATACCAACAAAAATTTCTATCCTCCTGAAAGAACAATGATCCAAAGCGCATGTTATACTAAATAACTTTTTTGTTAGTCTTGTCGTGGAGAATCTTACGAATATTCTTGAAACTCTATCATTATTCGCCAATCAACTATGTATTTGGCGCTTCGGGTGTTAAACTGCTTCTCACATTGCAATGTATCTCATAAACGACAACGTGACGCCTGAAAAACGATCCGCGATGGAGTCGTCACAGCGTGGAAGGAGCTAGGGAGGCTCAAATTAACGACTACACGGCGGTCTTAGGCCAGACACTACCATCGTTGGGGCATCATTCACGGCAACAGCCTATTCATTCGCATTTATAATAGTTGGGGAACTCGGCGTGAAACGGGTTGTTTATGTCTTGACCGTCCATCGACGTCGCCAGCATGGCAGGCAGCACAGCCATCCTTCCGCCACCCCGGATAACTCCTGCTCAAGGGTACTCACGAGTTCTCATGTGTCTTGTGCGCTATCTAAAGACGTTGCGTTCCCTTATCGGAATGGGATTAATGCGCTTCTTGTGCGGACAAACTGGCGGCACCAGGAACATTGTATAGTTGTTGTCATCATCGTTGCCGACATGTTGACGATGCGCGGTACTCTTACAAACCGGCCGGGTTGATGATGGACATTCATTTCTCGCAGGCCCAAGTCGAGAATTTTGCCCTCGAAATTGGTAAACACGACACACGAGATAGGCTTGGCGGGTACCCATCGAAGCACGGAGCAATCGAACTCCTGCTTGGCCTTTTCTCGCTTTGTTGTGCTTATCTTCGTAACAACGACTACAGGTTTGCATCGAAGCGGACGCAAGGGGCCCGCAACCAAGGTAGGACGCAAAGGTGCCAATGTCTTCTTCTTGGGCACGCAATTCAACGAACTGGAAAAGAAGCAGCCACGAAACCACAACAGGTTGAGGAATTACTCATCAGACCAACTCATCTTTACCGCCAACTTGATTCATCTTTTGCTGTGGCAAGCGGCATGTCTTGCAGATTTCGATTTCTTAGCCATTCTTTGCTTCGCCACCACGCCAAATTTTTCCGATGAAATCGTGCCTCACTTACTTACGATTTCGATAATTTTTGGGTGAAATAATTGTTTGTGGTGGAGGTTTGCTCACCCGCAAAATTTTTTGCAAATTTTGCAAAAATGAATTTCAACTAATTTCAAGAATTTCTCATTGTGGAGCATTTATTATTTAGCATTAGCCATTGTTAGGGTATCTGGCTCTTATTCCAGCTTTGCTTCCTAAGAAAAACCATAAGCTCTTGAACAAATATCAAACAATAAGTTTTTCTTTATGAAAATCAGAAGAATTCCTGCATCTTTAACTGCACCCCAAAAAGTACCAACCACATAACATCTCATGTCATGGATTGACTCTCTGCAACCGTCAACATGTCAGCATCTTCAACATTTTGCAGGTTTCGTTCAATTGGAGGCATCGTCCTAAGATGTGATATTTTTCATCAGACGTTGCAGGACTGGCAACGAAAAACAATTTGCATATTTGTTAGGTGTCCACTTCGAGGAGAAGATTGTTGTTACTTTGAATTTGCGGCGTAAGATACATGAGATTTTGGATGAATGTTTTAAGAGATTCTTCACAGGTGTTTGGTTTCAATGTAAAACGAAACCGACTGTTTTCCGCGAGTTATTATGCGCGGTTATTTCTTAAACGTGATAAATTTTCATTAAGTTAGCATTGGATTGGATTTTTTTTCAAGGAGGATAGTGAAATGAAGAATTAATGGACCCGTTTAGAATAGAGAATACAAATTTTGAATGGCTATCAATCATTTGAGAATACATTAACATGCATTTATGCCCGAAGGAGAACTGGATTGACGAATATAAGAATAACCAAGATAGGTGTGGCAAGTATCTGATAGTTGTCATTCAGAATAGATTGTAAAATAGCCCAGCCTTTAATGTAAATATCTTGGCACGACCAATTCCAAAAAAATACTATTGTTGGGATTGGATTCACCTACTACTTAAATGGAGCTTAATATCGAATTCAATTACTACTAACCATTGCATTTTGTTTAAAAAAATTGCTTATGTGAATCAGAAATGATTTTTAAGCGTCGAATCAATTTGTAGGCCAACATCTTTGAAGTCAAATACATGGAAAATATTTTTTTAATATATTTAATTTACAAATTTCGCTCGAATTTTTCAAAAAACTGATTGAAAATTCACAAAAATGTATGATGCTATAGTATTTTTTTTTATATATTTTTCAAAACTTTATAAATTTAAAAAAACTAATATCAACAAATCTTAAAAAGATACTGAGTTATCATCTCGAAATTCAAGTTTATTGCGAACTAAACAGTATTAGTCTCAATGAAAACGGTTCATATCATCTGAAAAATTCCAGCGAAAAAATTTTTGAAAAGAAAATCCAGAAACAATTTATTTTGTTAAATAATGAAAATCATGTCATAACTTCTTCTCCGTTTCTAATTTGAAGTAAATTCCAAATATATTTAAAAGATTGAACTGTTTCTTGAACTGAAACACTGCAATGTAAGTAGTTACATTTTTTTGGGGGAAATTTTTTTACAGAGAACAACAGTTGGATCTATTTAAGGGGGGAAATAGGGTTAGACGGTTTTTTACTTCATAAATTGTTAGTAAAACTATTGAAAAATATGTTCCAAAAATTTTAAATGAAAATTCCGACTCGTTCTATGGTTATAAGCCATAAAAGCGAGTAGCTCTCCTTCAGACTCCGAGCACTACTATTTTTCAAACGCGTTTCTCTCAAAACGACCTTTTTGAACTTGCGTACACGCTAGTTTGAAAAGTTTTCAACCAATCGTTTTGTAAATTGGCAGTGACTTTCTTCATAGTATTACGGTCTATATGAACCTAAAATCGGAATATTATCATTATTCAAAATATTTTTTTTTGGAAAAATATTGTAAAAAATAGCAAAAATCGTGCTTTTTTGTTTTGAACAATGTAAAAAATGCAATTTTCTATTTTTTTTTGAAAGCATTTAGGTTCATATAGAAGAGAGACATATAATAAAAGTAGATTCCAAACTCGTTTGATTTCAGATGAAAATTGCGGCTTCCAGAATGTACGCAAAATGCTGAGTCTGATTGTGACCTGCTAATACCTTCGGTGTATTCACAACAGCCTGGAAGTCCTTTATATAAAAGAAGAATTAGAACCGGCGATGCATAGACATTAATCTTTCAAAACCACTGGCGTTTTGTAAACATACGGCGACTCAAAAAGTAAACAATGTCGATATTAAACAACAACTTTAAAGTTAATACAGTTTTGAACAAGAGGACACCATGCGCAGGAAAAACCCCCGCACCCCATATTTTTCCAAATATCTGAAATTCCTCCTGATTGGCAAATTACCTCTAGAAGAGATATGAAAGGATGGGCATCACCGGAACTGGAGTTGATATTATTTTGACACTACGGAAAACTGTCCATGCCGAAAGGTACAAATCGATCATCACCGAAGGCCTACTTCCTACCTTGGACGATTTGTATGGAGCATATCGTAATCCGGTCTTCTAGGATGATTCGGCACCATGCCACCGTGCTTGTTCGGTATGTATGGAATACATTTTGCTTAGCTTGTTTTATGGCATTTGATTAACTGAAGTGAATTCTCTTCTCCAGGCACTATTTTTTTTAGGAAGAACTTGGCATCGAGTCACTTCTCTGGTCAGGAAATAGTCCCGACCTCAATCCAATAGAAAACATTTGGGGGATAATGTCGAAAGAATGGAAAGAAGCCGAAGAGAACCCAAGAGCTCGAAAGTGTAATACAAAGGGTTTAAGACAACAAAATAAACCTCGATCTCATCGATACAGTTTACCAGTCAATGCTCTCGAGGATAAAGCCGAGAGTAGGTGCTTTGAATTATTAATTATTATTTTAATAAAAAAATTAATTAGCTTACAGTGTCCTTTAAAAATTTGAGTTGTAACAGTTTTTTCTAAATATAGATGATTTTTATCAGCAGTTGTTATTCACGAGGAGAATGTTTCATTTCATTCGATTTGTCATATTTTGATTAGAAAGTTGGGATAGATTCTGCTTAAAATTTTGCATAAAATATAAAATAATCTATATAAAAAGATATTAAACTATATAGGGTTCAAAATAATAGCCACAGTTATTAATTTGATAATTTTATAGAGAAAATATAAACGAAAAGCTGAAAACTGACTGGCGCAAGAGTTTTTTCTGCGCTGGTTGAAGTTGCATTTTAGAATTTAAGTTTTTAATAAATGTGTTTATTTTTTGTACATGTAAGGAAATATTTAATAAAAAAACAGATGTATAACAAAATGTATAGAGTAAGAATTTTCCAAAGTGCTGAATATGATCGAATTTTACATACCCCGTTTTTTAAGGAGGTGAGATTTTTGAACCAGATGTGTTGATGCTTACATTTAGGGAACAAAATTTTGCCGTTTACAGAATAAAGGTATACAGCAAACGCACCGAATCTCAAAGGCAGCAAAGAAATGCTCTTGGGGAATTATGCAAACTTGGGGAAAAAATCACAATTCCTTTATTTGGACAGTTGAACAATTCTCTGATATCTTCACTGAAAAATGAGTGACTCACATTTCACACCAATTTGATAAGTCTTCTGCGTCGGCGACACATTCCGTCCAACACTTGCGTCCACTTCTGCATTGAACTTGATCTCTACTAGATTCGTTACGTTCACTAGTCACTCAGCCAGCGAACAAGTGTGGAACGTTTAGTCATTAGTCACACCTGAACGGTGAAATGACTCCATCCGCGGCCACCCATCACCACCTCGCGGTCGACTACGAACTCTCCTACGAGGAATTCCTTCGATATCACTAGCCAAGTTATTAAACCGTCTTATTTACGATTGTAGTGAGTCGATAAAAGCACCCCATAAACACGACTACAGTGACGCACCTTTAATTCCAGCACACCGTCTTCCATCCCTGGCGCGCTGATAACAAGCAGGAAAGTGAATTACAGCCACGATCATGCGTCGAGGAACAGCTGAATCAGATCTTTTTCAGATATCGCCAGCGCAAAATACGAATTGCAATAATAGATTGAATTCTAGTTCGGTTGCCTGCCATTCGATATTGATTACGTTTTTCAGCCGCAAGATAAAAGCGCTGAGTCAAGATAGAAAAACGAGGAAGGAATATGGCAGGCGCGTTTTAATGGCTGGTAAGTGGCGTTTTAATGAGCTGCAGAACATTTCGAGCTGGCTTGAATGGGACTAGTAACAGGTGATAAAATGATTGAGGTTTGTGGCTTTTATTGCTGGAAGCAGTTCTAGGTGTTTTTTTCATGCAAAAAAGCATTAGTTTTAAATACAATTTGCACAGTCGATGATGTGCGTTGACACGGCGGATAAGAGCTCAAATGCTCAGAATTATAGTGCGAAAGCGAACTTGATATCTGATCACAAGTTTCGGACATACCTATCTAAGATGGTGTCATCAAGGATTGGAATCACAGCTACGAAGTTTTCTGTGACATATTGTCTGAGGATATTACCCGCGATTCTCATTGAATATATCGAAAGTTCAAGAATAAGTGAAGTGTTCTCTTATCAATCATGATGGCAACTTCTTTATTCAATTTTAGACCTTTGTTTCAGATGCTACTGCCAACGAATATGCCTTTGTAACTCTTGAAGCAGATCTTTCGGGTACCGAAATGAAAATAAACGCAGCGCACATACATTGCATTTGAAAGGTGTAAATTAAGCGAAAACTCAACACACTCGACTTGTACGCCGTCTGCTCGTCTCTTGTATAGATCCATGCATTTTCCCCATTCTTTAAGCTGAATGACTAACATCTGCCTTTCCGGGTGATACCATCGACTCATGCATATGCAACATCACCAGCAGATTGCAACGAGATATCAATCAAATCGTCCGGTTCCCAGCAAAACGCTTTCGGAATGATACCTCTGCAAACCATGGTCATTCACTCAGTATATGTATGTATGTGCGAAAGTGATTACTATGTCTAAGAAGGGCACAGCAAGCAAGCCAGTCCCAAGAAATTGTTTATGTTGAAAATCTGAGAACATGTTTCGCGGCCAATTAAACCCTTTTTGAGGGGTTGCGATTTAGTATGTTGCAGAAAAACCTGCGTAAATGCCAGCCTACCACCTGCTCCTCCCGAAGAAGACGAAGGCGACGGCAACAAACACGGCGACATTTTTGCAGAGGATCATGATCTTCAACTCATTGAGCAGTTGGTTCTCAACTTCTTTTCGCGATTTTCCATCTGACGCTTGAATAAATCTTGTTTTCGTTGGTTGCACAAACCTGATCTCGTCGAAGCTCGTGAAGAACGAGTGCCGACGTAACAGCTACGTTATCCTCTTTGAACATTTATCTGGTACATATTCAGGTGGGTTTTTTGCAAAGTTGAGTCCAGTGCGTAAACGCGTAGTGTCTCAAAGAGGAGATCAAGTTTTGCTTTCAAACAGGGTGATCGTGAGATGTTCTTTTTGTGTTTCGGATTTAGAAAAGCTTAAGCTTCCGCTGAGATCCACGGCGACAATGCAGAAGTACTTGCAAGTTTATTAAGATTTTGGGCCAGACAACAATATTCAGGAGGCTTAAAAATATGAATTCATAGAGCAAGCCACTATGTGCTTCCATTGAATAAATGCACCCTACCATACCTTAGGCGTGTGCACCTTACACAACATAAAACCGGCCACATTATTATGAACGATCTTTTTGCTTCTTTCCACATTTGTTTACGAAATTTCTTCAGCAATCAAGCCAGTCCCAAGGTTCACGGCGAACGTAACCAACAAGCATAGTAAATCCCGTTTATGTGGAATCACCAAGTTTTTTCCATGAAAATCGAATGACGCGAGGACCACGATTAAAAGACTTTGAGAAGGTAGTTTGGTCAGTTTTTGCCTACCTTCCTCGTTCGAATCAGAAGACGAAGATCAAGCCGCCGCGACAATGCCGGCTACTATGGCTCAATGAATGTGTGAGTCCGCGGCGACGGTAGATTATATAGTATTGTTGATATTATGTGTTATTGATTCTTCGAATAGGCGGATTCCTTCTATTCACGTCGCATGTTGACGAGCAAAAAACAACGGAAACCATGAAATTCGAAATCGAGATTCATAAAACATTATTGTATGGTTTCCCATTCGCAATGTTCGATGGAAGAAGCTTCGCGAGGGATGGACAAGTTGTGTTTCGCTACATCGAACTCGAAAAAATCAGGTCGTTTGTTAGCTTTTTCTCGGTTCCAGGTAGTCATGAATATGAGGTGGTCATTGGGGACTAATTTAAACCAGTTTTGACATACTATTCTCATATACTTCACTCTACTACGCTTGGCGACTAATCTGTAAAATAGTCAACCGTGAAGATATTTTTAGCATAGCGCATTATGTTCTATCGTAAATTAAGGAATTAAATGCTAAGCTTATGTAAAAAGTTCACGAAATGAAAATTTGATAATAGAACTATAAAAAAATGGGCGCAACAAATAAACGCTTTACGATAAATCTGGCACCTTAAGAAATAGCCGAACCTATCTCGCAGTTTTGATTTCGGCAACATTTTGATGGTTAAATCAAGTATCAATACTTGCTTCGAAATCGATGAGTACATAGAGGACAAATTTTAGATAATTACAGCACTTTTAATATTACCTAACAGCAAGTGTTTGCTCTTTATTCAACATGTGGACCTCACCAACGCTGCAACGATTTATTTGATTGGACTCCTGAAAGAGCTGAGTTTCCAAAATGTAGATAAGTTTCGTTATTTAACGATAATAAGGGGGGTGGCAAGCGGAGATCCATAACCCTATTTTTCATTTTAGGTGTAAATTATACGGCATCATTTTATTCGCCAGGCCTTGTGAAGGAATCTTAATGTTCTAGAGTATCTACCAACTGAACATATGGTGCTGACACCCTGACGAAAGCGTTATTCCACCCCAAACACGAAAAATGTTCCAGAAAACTTGAACCGTTTCACGTCAGGCAAGACGCGATTTCGATTTGAGGGTGTTGAATATTTAAAATCACCCCGAAGCAACCCACATTTGTTTTTATATAATAATGTATTTGATATACGCAATCATTGGATTTTTTAGAGTCCTTTTTAAATTTGCTGTGAACAGTTTCAATATATTTTCAAGACTAATTATGTTTCAAGTCGTAAGAAAATATTAAAAATGTGTTAAACTTACACAAAAAATTGATTCAGACGCAAAACAAAACAGTCCAGCATATTCAATGGGTTTTTGTGGTGACATTTTTATTTTTGAATCGTAAATAGAATTTTTAAATATCAAAGTTCAGAGACGTAGTAAGCTTCCCATTTTTACTACTTATCATGCTACCTTTGCAAGAGGCTACCATTGTATGCGGTTAGGCTTGAATTTTGCTGCTTAAATCTGCCTGAAAATCTCGAAAAAATACTCACGCATTGGTCAAAAAAAACGTCGAATTAGAATATCGGTTTATGTTGTTTGAATTTTTTTTAGTTTGTTGATTTATTTCAATATTATGTGCATTATCTGAAATGAAATTATCATCAAGACGATTAAAGATATTTTTTGAGTGGTTTTCTGTGAGAATATTCTTCAATCTATTTCTGCTGGAAGAGCGGTAAAATTTTCGTTTGACTAACGAAATTTACATTTCAGAATTCGGGACACATTTAGATACTTTACTACTTTAATGTATTTAACGCCAAACCAACTACTTTCGATTTATTACACCCATTTTTGTCCGAAAGAGTGATAATAGTGATCGTCTTTGCAATTTTTTCTAAAAACAAATGGCAACTTGATTTTTAATTCATTTTTAAAACATGTATTTAGCATTTGATAGTTAAAGGAAAATATAATGTATATTGTCTTTATACTGTGAATGCTGGATACACTGGATACTATGTTAAAACCTGAGAAATGTTCGCTTAAATAAAATCAACAGCGTAGCAGTATTATTGGCTAATGCACTAGCAGCCATTTTTTTTTAAAAAATTGTTACTTACCCACGTGCACAACCCTACAGAAGAAAATATAATGCATGAAAGGAAGATTCTTTCATCAAATGATGTCAAGATAAGAACTTTACCCGGCAATTCAAAAATTATAGATTCAAATAATAAAAAAAAACTGAAAACTCAACTTTCAAATAAAACAGGTCTCTTATCATTTTATCGTAGAATCCACGATTTCCAAGATAAAAATTAAACCTTAATCCACGATGGCGGCTAACGTTAACCTATATTTTATCAAGGCGAGCGTGAGCTCGAGATGATAGCCCCATTGGAAACAGGCCCATCTCGTGGACTTCCGGTCGGAGGGCGCTCAAATTTGTGAGTCCTTCAGCTGGGGATTTGCGAGGTGGACACGCTTGCGAAGATTGCGACACAGTTCGAATAATTCCGAGGCGAAATATTTGAAGGGACAAGGTTCATAGAAGACGATGTTTTGTAAATTTTGATTATGATCCAGACTACCAAAAGATTCTCTTTTGCAAAACGTAGACCGGTGTCTATCAAAGCTGTGTATTTTTCAAATATATTCGGCAGGAATCGGCTAATGTAAATTTCAAGTAAATTTTCGGTCAAAATTTTGCTCATTGAATGTTTCACGTAGAATATAAAAGAATTGGCAATAAAATTTATGTGGGGGATATTCATTTGTACGTAAAAAATTTCTTGGTTCTTATAATATTTTGAAGGCGTCATAGCATGCGGAATTTTCGGATAAGGTGACTTTGAGCACGTTTTGGTGATAATTTTAGAAATCTCAAAAACCCCAGGTCAAAGGAATTCTATTTTTGAAAATTAAATTTAAAACTTTCCCCGCAAGACAGATTTAAAGAAATTTCTTGAACGTCTTTAAGAAATATAAAATTCCAAGCCCTACAGGACTTAGTGCTTAGCAAAACGATGCGTGGGAATTTCAATCAAAATTACAATTCTAATAGGAAATGCCGTAGTCGAGTCGTGCGAATATATAAATAAAACACTTTGCCAATTTTACGCAGTTGGATTTCCCCAAGCTTTTTCACAGAAAAAAAAAACAAAAAGAACGCCAAACAAATCATTTCGCCCACCTACAATTTCACCGCAGATAATTTTCTGTCGAAAATGTCTCATCGAAAGGAAGTCGCCACAAGCATCCTTTGTGTTGTTAATACATTTGGCATCGGTAAGACCTCCCCTAAAGTGCGACACGTTTCGAAGAAAATTTCGACTTTTTTTCAGAAATTTTTACAATCCACGCCAGTGTGAAAATATGTCAAAAATTTTGCATAGAATTTGCAAAAGTGGCGACAAGATAAATTGGGAGATGCCGAAATTATATTTTTAAGTATAGTTATTTATTTTTTTCAGAGAAAAGAAATACGTGTCGGCTATAATTAATTATGTTAATGCTCACCATGTCTGACTAAATGACTGACTGTGACTGGCTTGAATGAGCTCAGGTGGTTGCCGACTTGGTGACGATAGTGGTATCTATCTTAGTTTCTATTATATAAGAAATGATATGAAGGAAACACGACATTTGTCAGATTTTGACACAAAAGATACAAACGCAGTTAATTACGCAGAAGAAAAAACCCAATCGAAATTGATGGAAGTAAATTACAATATGAGAAATGATGTTATGAGAGAGATAAAATCTTTGAAGGCACATTTGCACGTTTTATTAATAAATTTTATTTTTAAAAATATGCGAAAGTTTTTATCGAACAAGTTGATTATCATTCAAAAATACAAAACGAACATTGTACACAATTAACTGTTTCTTGTTTGTTTAAATATCATTCACTGGAATTCTTTCCCTTCAATTTGTTTTTAATGCTCAGAAAGTGGTCGCTATTTTTCCCACATGGCGCTTAAAAATGTTAAGTGTCTGAAACTTTCAACAATATTTTAAAGTAAATTATCGCAAAAAGCTCGATGGGATGTTTTAAGAAAACGTCAATAATATTTGAAAGTATCTTTTTACTAGCAAGAAGATCATTTTTTCCTGTGACAATAAGTAAGGTACATTGCAGGAGAGAGGCGCACTGCGCCCCGGTGTGATATTTAAGTGCCTCGTCAAAAAAAAGGACAGCTTCTCATTATACAACTAGAAAAATTTCTTAAAAGTCGAAAACGAGGTAAAGTGTTCATTGTTCTAATACATATTTTGTATACTGACTTACTTGAAAAATGTGTCAAAAAATTAGGCGCCTTCCTTGAAGACGGATCGTTATAAAGATCGTTGAAAACGCACCCAAGATTTTGTCTAGAAAATTTTCATGGATTCATCTTGAGCACATCAAAATGTGTAAATTAGCTTAGCGAAAAGATAATTTGCAATCTGGATTAAAAAACTGCACCCCTTAGACTAAGCTTATCATTTTCAGGAATGGTAGATCGCGGCGCACTTACTTGCAGTCTTTGGTATGGTGAACGGCGGCTACAGATTCGGAGGAAAAGAATCGGCAGTGAAAAATAGTAGTAGCGGTCGCAGCGTGGAGTACTCAGGTGTTGGTGTTGAAATGCAATGTGACTTTCTTTCTGTTTGCGAGAATCGTGTGCCAGTCTCTTGGGGAGTGAATTTCTGGTTTCGGCCCATAACGCTTTTTCACTTCAGGTTTGGTGTCTGGAAAGTCTCGGCGCGTAACGTGAGCTGTATCCAGGACACAATGATCACGAAGCATACGAAAACTACACCAAAACAGGTATCAAGTGATTCTAATCAGAGCAATTAACACCTTTTCATATATTAACGAAAGAAGGTGTTGCCGACAGGAAGGTTGTACGCTAAATTAATGAACAAATTGATAGGACAGCGAGAGTTCCTTCTTCAAGACACTCCAGAAAGAGTTCGAAAGAATGTCGACTGTATTTTTTTCGGTGGTGCATAAAAGCAGTAGCGGACGATCAAAGGGTTTTTGTTTCATAATTTTACGCCCAATTAGTAGAAGGCACCTGACTTAGCATGGCATGTGATGATTTGCACTTTGAAAATAGAAAGTTATGAACCAAGCAAATTGACGTCTGATATTTTATAGTCTAGAAAACGACTCTAGTTGCATTTGCATTATTATTAATTGATTTTTTCACGTAGAGACGCTTTTTTAATCGGTTTGAACTTTTTTTGAAGCAAAATTTCATGAGGCGAACTATCCCATCATCACAAGTGGACATGTAGGCTTCACAAGTAATAATTGATCACTCTTTTTCAGAAATCTTGCGATTCTGTTTTTGTTTGTTCATCACATTGTCGACATGCGCAACTTCAAAGCTCATTGACGAAATGTGATACCATTGATTTTCTTGGTATTCCGCTTGATGAAAAAACATGGTAAGTTATCGCTACCTCCGTCCAATAATATTCCATTGAGTTTTTCGCATTACCAAGCATATTGAATGATTCTGCAATTCTCGGTTGATTCTAGGCAGTTTGCACTACCAAACGCCTACATGCATCGCCATTAGAAGTGCTAGCATAGATTGCTTCAGTACAAGAGAACCCAAATCTTTCCAAACCCTCGTTGTGCCATTACACATTCCTATTTCCTACACTCAGCAACGACACGACAGTCATATGGGAATCCGACGGCGAGTGTATGATACTTTCAAGGTGATCAGGCTGCTCGCTGCGATCGGCTAGTACAGCATGATCACTAGCAGAACCGTAATCTTATAGGAATCTTATGGGCAACAGCTACGTCAGGAAAACTTGCAAGCTGTTCAAAAATTATTGGCTAAAGCAGCTAGGCGCTCACTCAGTAGGCTTGGAGGTGGCTCACGTTACCGCCGACCGACACGATCGCTGATCTGTCTGCCGTCTGGCTGCACGCCCTGGTGCTTTGCTGCGCCCAATTCGGATCGCAGCCAGCCACCCCAGAGCCATTCAATTGCACAATGACGCAATGATTAATGCATTCCGCGTCTAACCACTTATGTAAAGAAGACAATTACGAAACGATCGTCGCAGCCGGTGCTGACTACGATGTGTGGCCGGGTTTCGATGGAACAGTGGTTACCGCAGACATTTCAGCATTCTTTCAAGGGCGCGAAAAAGACCATTTGATCCTATGCGATTAGTTGGATGTAAGGGCTCGTAATTCCTTAAACGACCAAACAGAAAATGAAGCAACAGGAAAGTGGAAAGAACAGGAAAGTTGCTGGTGAACACCGATTTTTTTGCCAAATTTCGGGATTTCGCTCAGATTCAAACCATTGAAAATGAGTTTCAAACGAAAGTTAAGATTTGTGTGCTTTGATTTCCTCTCGAATTTAAAGCGATTGTTTAATCATGAAGTAGAAAGTTGACGATGCAAATCAAACAAAGACCAAATACATACACTCATCCTTTTTGCTTCTAATTCAAACACCAACCAAACTAATTACCCTCGGGCCACTCCCATGGCTGTTGCGCTCTTCTCATCGTTGATATACATATGTATGTAGGTACATTATAAAAATAGAAAATTATTTTCGCGCAAACATCCACCACACGATGGTGATCTGCACTCGACTTTGAGGAAATTCTTTTGGAATTTCGCTCGAATTATAGACGTCGACGACGGGGATTAGCTAGCGGGAGCGATGACGAGCCGTTGCTGGGAATGTACACGGAAAGAAAAAAATTTCTAAATGGCAAGAAATGAATTTCTTATATTAAGTAAATCACATTTTAAGTAAACATTTCGCATTTCAATCCCTGAACGATTAACTTAATTCGAAAAATATCATATCAAGTATTCTATACTTAAAGCTAGAAAATCATCATTTTCTTATGATAAGAACTTATGTCGCATTTCAAGAATTTTGAATTCTTTAGAGAAAGCCAGAGTCCCATGATGGTGAAATAGTGATTTTCTAGTTATTTTCTAGTAGTCAGAAAATCATCGCTGGCATCAAGAAAATATTTTTTGTCATTTTCTGAGAACCAGAAAATATTTCTAATCATTTGTGAAAACTAGAAATAGCATCCATCTGTACAATAGAATAATTTTCTACAGTTCGTTCGGTCTAGTTCACTTTGTTGAGTCTTTGATGACAGTAGTGCTTGTGATAGTAAAATATATAGTGTACTCAAACGCAGCAATTTTTTACAACTGTTCGGATTTAAAGAGGTAAGTAAAATAACTTTTGTGCTGTAGCCTTTCCGAAAATTCAGTATTCAGTCTTTCAAGGCACCAGAAGTATCATTCCACGAAATTCTCCAAGAATGACCAACGTATACTAAGCAAAATGGGGTACAGGTAACTGGTAACTTTCTGTTTTATTTTAATTTACAAGTAAACTTATTGTTTTAAATTTAGATCGACATTGACTTCGAAGCCAATTTTCCAAATTGCAATAGCCTTCTAAAGGAGTGGCAGTCATTTGCGGAAAAAATTGTTCCATCCATCCATCGAAAAACAATTAAAAGAAACACACCGGGCCACACTATTTTCGCATAAAAAGGGTGTTTAATTTAAAAGTATTTTTTTTAAATGTTGCTAATCCACATTTTTTCAGTTGGCTACGAAATCAACAAGCACAACTTAGCCATATTTAACGGACTACAGTTTCTCGTGCCTACCGGGCAAACTATAGGCAAAGACAAAAAAATTGGAAATACAGCATTGCAGACAGCCAAGACGCCTTCATATTGAAGATCAATACTGTCTCAGACTTAGGAAGACCTATGAAATTGCGTAAAAAAATATTCAAAATTTCTCCAATTAAAATGTCAGCCATTTATTGTAGTCGTTAATTGTTCTGACACCGATATTTTGAATGCTTACTCGGTAGTTGATGATCATAAGTATGAATAAATTAAGAATATGTTTCTTACTATCAAGAAATAAATACTTATTCCATGCGCAATTTTCTTATTTTAATTTACTGGATATAAGAAGAATAAGGAATGAAATGATCTTTGATTTCTAGGACTAAGAAAATTAGCACTTAATATGAGAATCATACATCTAGCAAAGTATTTTCTCGATTCATGCTCCAACCACTTGAAATGATCTGTTTATCACGTGGACGAGAATCGTTCCCTATTTTCTTGAATTGATAGTCTATTCGATTGAGTTTTAGAACATTTTTCTTTCCGTGTACTTTATTTTTAATTCAATGATCAATAACGATTGCAATCGACTGTGACTCGTTGATTAGTTGGTGGACTGATCTGCGCCAATGCGAGTCACACCGTTTCATCGTCCAAGAGATCGTGTCAAGATGTTTGTGCCGCGAAGCTGGTGGTGGATCTCGATCTCGAGGGATGCTTCTTCCCGTCGCCTCCGATTGTTGACTTCTTCTCTTCGTTCTAAAATCAGAGTGTATTTGGCAGATGTATAATAATCAATGATGGTCGGCTGTTTGCGATGATCCGGAAGCAACACTATCAACTTGGAAAGCGATCATTTTGCTTTGAACGTTTCGATCGCGAGGCGTTGGTCGTTTTGCATCGAATAACGTTTCTACAGGCGAACCATGATGTCAGACTTTAGCACTGCGAGCCAGGCAATTTTTTTTAGTTAAGAAGTTCTGATTTGGTGTGTAATACAGTGACGGTGTCCAAAAATTTTGGTAAAGGTTAGCCCAACCACCCGCGCGGGAGGGTAAGGGGGCGGTGGGAGGTAGTGCAAAACGTGTCTCCAAAGCGTTACCCCTATTTATATTACATTTACGGTAAAAATGACATTCATCACTTTTTTTTATATTTTTCAATTGTTTTAAAATTTTTTTATTTAATTTTTAATTTTTTGTCCAAAAAAAATCTTTTATTTTTTTAATTTTGTCGACTTCCAAGCATGTCTAAAAATTACTTTTCAGATCAATTTTACGGTTTCATATGATCTCTAAAAATAGGCCAAATAACCATTTTTTAGTGGGGAGCCCCCATAACTTCTCGTGGGGGCGTGACCGCCACGAACTTTTTATGCCATAGTAGTAGGGGAACCCCCCTATTTCAATATCCCTTACTCCCACCCCATTCGGGGGTGGGGGCCATAATCTTAACCTTTACCAAAATTGCCATAATCTTCACCTTTACCAAAATTTTGTCCCAGTTCTTTAAACTCTTCACCGTTTTGCAAGCTAGCGCTAATGCATGCAAGGATTATTTTTTCCTTAAAGGGTTACACCGCTTTTAGGTTTTCGGGAATTTTTTTTGTGGTTTCTATTTATTCTTTACCCTGTGTTTCACAAAAACGTGTCACTAATTAAATCTCAGTTTTAACTCGTAAGCTTAGTTACTCCTGCACTATATAAGCGTTTCGCGTTTAGTCCTGATGTTTAGTATCTTTCGATACTTGGGATATAAAGCGTCAGGCAGTTTGAGGCAGTGTTCTTGATAAGTCATCCAGAAGGACCAATTGAATGAATTTCGAACATGCTGCAGAATATACTAAAACTTCTGCTACGTTCGTTAAGGAGTGGGTTGAGATTTTTAAAGAATTTGGTAATGTTGAGGATTACCCAGGTAGAGGTCCTAAGAGAGCAACGTGTAAAATGCAAGATAAGGTCATATGTAGCTTGTTTCAGAAGACTCCGGCACTAAGCCTACGAAATGCGAGGCAGAAACTGCTGAACAAAGGAGTCAGTGTATCAACTTGTGCGATAAGGCGGAGATTGCAAGAAGTTGGCATCAAAAATAGAAGTACACTTGCAAAGCCATTGTCGACCGAAAAGTATATCGAAAAGTTGGGCAAAGCGAAGTTTGGAGCAACGTGATGTTGAATCTTAATTTTTTTATGGAAGAGAGCCTGGACGAAAAATGGTGAAAGAATTTCGAGGCGTAAAAAACCCGGCAAAGATGCACGTTTACGGATGCTTCTCGGAAAGGGGATTCGGGGAGCTAATCGTTTTTACGAAAACCCCGAATGTTGAATTAATGATCAAACTTTACAAAAATGGTTGGCTTAAATTTGTTGAGATTTTATATGGATCTGACAATCGCGATTGGATTCTGCAAGGGGGCAACGATGCTAAATATCGCAGTCCTCTCTGTACCAGTTGGAAAAAAGAAAACGTAGTCACAGCTTTGAATTGACCATCACAAAGTCCACACGCGAACTCGATGGAAAACAATTGGTCACTAATAAATTAGAAACTAAAAGGCAAAAAGATAACCACCACATGGCGGCTCAAGTGGGCCCTTAAGAGGATATGGCAAGGTTTTACTACAGAATACGCACAGAAATTGAGTCAGAGTTGCACAAAAAGATGTCAGGCGATAATTGATAATAACGGCGATTGGATTCTATAGTGACATAATAGCGAAAAATGTATTCCTATGTGTTTGAAGAAATAAATTTAATCCAAACGATTCATAGTGTTTTCCATGCTTTTGTGAAACATACTGTATACTTTTGAGAATATATGAAGCGCGTGACAATTTCAAAATTCAAATTATTTCCGAAGGTGTAGAAATTTGAAGTGAGTGCGGCAGGTTCGGCTTGCATCGGCCGCAAAAAGCGAAAGACTCTGGAACCATGGATTCTTAGAAGCAAAAAAAATCTATTCTTGAAGTTGTCTTGAGAAATATTAAACCGATACACCACAGATTAACCAATGCCGATTAATGAGAACGCTGTTTCGAAGGATACACCCAGATTATCAAAATAATTTTTTTTTTAATTTCTAACACTAAAAATTTCGGTAATCCCTAGAAACTTTTAGAATGTTGAGGTCACCCCGGATAGGGTAAGTTTTCATTTGTCATGCCCCACGAAACATGCGATTCCGTAAACGCCGGGCCATGGTACGGCGAGCCCAGGCCGCAACATCAGTGTCTGGCGAGCTCCGCTGATGTTCGCCGTCCTGGCGGGAGTGGTATGACATTCTGAGAGTTAGTTTGTTTGCGCGATATCTCTTTTCTTCTTATTAGTCATTCGTTAATTATGGGAGGTAGTCCGTTTTCGTATGGGCAAAGCTAGTTAAATTTTGGGACTCGAGTAGGTTTTGATCGCGGTCTTTCTTTATCGCAATGCTCCCGAGAATGAGATCCTAGACCAAAAAATAGTCAGCAGCTGATTTGACGTGTGCAAGTTAAGTGGGACGTGGGATTTCTGCAAACTACCTAAAAAAAATTATGTGAAAATTTCAGAAAACGATTTTTAGAGTGTATAGAAAACGAAGGACATACTTCATACTAATTATTTATTATATTACCTAATGTGTGTAGTTTATAATAAAATTATAATATCAAATCAATCTCTTTCCTTTCAAATTTTATACAAGAAATACTATGGTCGGAAAGTTTTGCGCCACCCTGTATTTTTCCGACATTTATAGTTTATAGTTATTATAGTTCCCTGGAAGAGATGACAGTCCTCGCTTCTGGACTTTCAAACAAACGTTCAAAGCTCGCAGAATTGAAACAAAATGAACATTTTACTTTAATTTATTACTGCCTTTCGTTCGGCATTACTTGCGGTTCTTTTGATTTTGAATGACGAACATACATTGAATATCGCTTTATTAGCGATTTTTTAAAGGAAGGAGTTAAATGTGGCTCGAATATCAAAAGACAATCAATCCTTCTTTCAGCATAATCATCTCTTTTGCAAAGAATATTGGAAGCCACAACAAAAACCAGCGATTAACATCCCATCCTTTACACTTCTTGCCTTATCTTAAACTACAAATGTATCCAAGAGAAACAAACCACTCCTGATGTCGTCATACACATGGTAGCTGTAAAAGCACATACAAAACGCCACACCAGCACTCGTCGAAGAAAAAAGTGACACCATCTTAAAAAGAACATTTCCCTATTCAAATATCTCAGCAGCGCGTCTCACGACTCCTTGAAACCCGCCCGTCCCGCTACCCGCTTTGTGATGCTGCTATGCTACTTCCACAATACACTTGTTGCCTCCTCGGCGCGGGCAGCCAGGATTGCCGCCGAACAGCAAAACATATCGCATCACGTATTTGTTCCACACACAATGACCTGGAAACTCGACGCAATCCAAACTCTGCTTCGAGGTCAGTTCCACGGGCGGGAAGTGCTTGGCAACATGTCAGGACGAAACGAAATGAAAATGGAAGGACGTGGGTGGTTGTGTCTGATTTCTATCTCAGCTCGTCCCGAGCTGCCGCAGCAGAGATGAAGCGGATGAGTGGATTCGCATGGTCGTACATCATCGCGCGACAGAAAGGGATTCACATTCACGTATCAGGACGACAAAAACATACAAGAGAGCACGGCTAATAGCCACCCACTCTTTCCCCGGATCAAATCCGCCCCAGCGTTTGGACTAGAGCTCGCATTTCTGACGCCTGGCTTCGAGGAGCTTCTGCACTCACTCATCGAACAACGGGGGAATCCCTCGGTTTTCTAGAGTGCCGCTCCCTCACCGCCAGGCCCCTTCGTATTTGTTGCTGTCCTACGGATTCACTACCGTGCAGCGTGTAGTCACTGTGCACAGTTATGAGTTCATGTCCGTGCTCAGTCATCCTTAATGTTGTGGGTGTCCGCCCCCGCCCTTGCTCAGCGGTCGGACCGAGCTCCATTCAGAATGATGAACGGCATTGCTGGGATGGTAGGATGGGGGGTGGGGGGTGCAAGTGCGCAGCGAGAAAATAGCCAAGTCGAATAATGTCTTCGTGGCGGAAAGGACCTGCAAGGATGATGGGCTGTGGAGGTTGGTGGCATTTCGTGGCGCGTATGTCGCCTGTGCGAATTGGGGCGAAATCCTTTCGGAAACAAAACAATATTTCATCTCGGGGTGGGGGGCACACCGAAATCGGGAAGGTGTTAATCAAAAGGCGGAGGTGCCAAGCGAAAGAAGAAGCTTCCCTCCAACGGATGAGTTCCTGGGGGTGGGCGACACCCGGATTAGAGCCTACAACCACTCGATAATCATATCCCGTACGCTGGCATAGTACGCTGCAGTCGTACGCAAGCAAGGTCCTTCCGTTGAGGAGGATAATCGCGCAAAGGCCGCCAGGAACAGAAAGAAGTCAAAGTGGCAAGGACAAAGTGCCCAGGGGCAGGTGGATCTGCAGCGGGCGAGCGACGCCGATGGCGTAGGTCTGAATGAGGTGCGGAGTCCCGCGGCAACTGCGGCGAGCGTGCTGTGTGCACGGGAATTCCCTTACGTAACGCAGCGTGGATATGTGCAGATCTGATGTGTGATGCCAGGACGATTCAGTCTTTAGGTGAGAGCGATGGCACGAATCACGGAGATACTTGAGAGTGGTTAGGGGTGGGTGACAGGGCTCTGATCCATATGGTGGTGATATGGTTAAGGTTGTGATACTCACTCGACTTAGTAGCTCCCTTGCGCCTCGCCATCGCTGCTGCTCGCGCTTCCTAATCCGCTCCGGGGTATCCCAAGGAGCTTAGAGTCCTCCTCGCCTGCGAATACCGCTGTGGGGCGCGCCGTCTGCTCTTCTCATTGCCTCCGCAGAAACACGTAGAGCGCGAACCTGTCGTGTTCGTCAAAGCCTGGCCAGGGCCCAAGTTTCGGCCGTGGCTGAGGTCATTATTGCTGAAATTAGACTCGCAGCTGCTGCTCCATGCCCGAGGAAGCGCAAATTCGCAGAGTCCCTGAACCACTAGAATCGCAGCCCGGAAGTCAAATTAAGCACGTCCAGGCGCGAACAATCTCACTCAGTAGTCCTGGAGTTCGAGGGGGGCACTCACGGCACGGCTGCGAAGACTTCGCGGTAGCTGGCCTTGCGTCCTCCTTCCGCTCAGCCGCGCATCGTCATGCCAAACGAGGCGGAAGCGCTGCCTGATCAGTCCCACACCCACGCACCGCGCTTTTTTCATTCGCTGCTCCGAAATCGCGACTGGCACGCACGCACCCTCACTTTTGTTTACGAATTCACTTCATTGCGCTCGGCGGCAAGGACGGAACCGCCACAAACGCAGCCGAACGAATCTCCTTTTTCGAGCGCGACGTCAGGTCTGCGGAGGCCCACAAAAAATCACGCACCACAATCGCCGTAAATGCAACAGAAGCAAAACGGCGCAAAATCAAAATCACAAACACAAGGCGCCACCAACGAAAAGAATCTGAAAAAGGCTGCGGCTGCGACCGACACAAACAAGTCTCTGGGAAGTTGGCGAAAGCACCCGCGCGCCACTCCGGCAACGTTCCGATTCCGACTCGACAGAATCTCGTCTGCGACTCGGCCGCGATTCACTTGCCCCGTCTTCGACGACTTGACAGGTGACATCTGACATGTATTGTTTACTCGTTCGGTTGATTGTGCGCTGGCCGCTCGGCAGAAGGAGATGACTAGCGGATATTCTGCCTGTTTTTTCTTTCAATACTTTTATTCTGAATATTTGCCATTGGAATTGATTCGCTATTTCCTTAAGAAACTCGCTTTGATATATATCCTAATTGTTTGAGACGGACAAATATCCCGACAACAATAGAACATATTAATACTGCTGCCCAATCGGTTCTACGCAGCACTTCCCGAAGCTTCATTGTATGTCAGCCACCTCATCCGAACGTCAGAAATTCAGCGATCTTTCAAATCGCACCCGGTCGCCTACCTTGTCAAATTCTCGTTTGCGGCAATGAGGAAGGAACTAATGGAGAGGAAAATAAACAAATTTCCTGATATGAGTTTTTCGAAGCATCTACTGTCGGAATGCGTAATGACTATTTGAAAGGCGTACTTGGTCAAGAGTTGGGGGCATGCCTCTAGAAGGCGCTAAATTTGAAAATCAATTATGAATTCGGAGAGGTTTAGTTGAATAGGTCTCAAAAAAGCTGAAAATATGTAACAGTAACGCAACCTTTTATCATATTTATATAGTTATTTATTTGCACACACACACTTAGAATATATATATATATATATATATATACATATATATATATATCGGTTAGGTTACTGTTGAAAATTTTCAGCTTATACATATATATATACTTATATATATATATATATTTATATATATTTCACCTCCCTCATCCTTTTTGCAACCGGGCTTGGGACCGGCTTAGGCGGATTTAAGGTGCTGTTGCTGCTTGTCAAATTTTTTTTATAATTAAGTCGTTTCTCACAATTGCAGTTGTTTCGGATAAATACATCATATTCATTAGCACGTTTAATGATCATGTACGAATAAAGAAAATTGTATGAATTGAACTCACTCAAATTTATCTTCTGAACCGCTACTGAGTGGCACAATGTCTAAGAGGTGAAAAATGACATTCATAAACAAAACAATAAACAACATTTTTCTGCGCGATTTTCTTTGAAATTATTACATATATTCGTCGCGAGAACTATTAAGAGGACACTTTTCTCAAGAAATGTTTAATTACCGGTGAAATGAAATGCCGACAGGACGTGCATACGGCCGATTTCGACAAGACCTTACAATGCACTTCATTTTAGTGTTTTTTCGCTTTTGTCACTGATAACTGAAACTCACAACACGTCTATTGATAAAACATAACACTATACAAGTTTTTAGTCACTTCTCAAACTCGACACATTTGCAAATCACCGTAAATTATCAATCACGCACGAACTTTCAAACAATTTCGGCCCTTGTCATAAACGAATTTGACATTCATAAACAAAACATATGTTTTCACAAAAAGAAGAAGAGTAAAATAGTCGTCTCTCTCGTACATTAGCTGAGAAAGCCTTGTCACCGTTCCTATTAGTTCCCTGTTCAATGGTTTGCGGTGTGTTCCGAGGTGACGTGTCTGTTTGTTCGCAATTGACAGTGAATATTCCGAGGTTGCACAGTGCAAATTACAGCAAAATGCTTAAAACCGGTAAGTACAGCTCAGGCTGCAATGATTTCATCTTAGCCGCGCGGCTGAATTAGCATACGATGCCGAAAAATCGGATCAATGCCGGCAGCTGTCACGCCCGGCGTGGATCTAACCAAAGAAAACATTCGATAAAAGCAAATTTTTAATTGGACTCGAGCGTCCGAAGCGTATTGATGATTGGCGATAAAACAATCGCGTTCATTCATGCTTGGAACAATGGGGCCGCAATCGTCGGCCCGGCGTGCAAGGAGCGCACAATGGAGGTTGCGTACACACGAATTTACACGCTGGCTATCGCGAGCTGATAATCGCATTCCACAATGCGGAGGCGCACGGTTCGAATTTGTTTCCATTAAAGTGAAATGTAGGAGTGTTGCTGATAAGGCTGCATGTTCCGCTGAATCGCGAGCGGTGCGTTGTCGATATCAGGAAGACACCAGACATTGGCATGTGTCGAAGGGTCTCGACCGCTCGGGGGACATTATCCTACAAATTCTCTTCAATTTGATGTCCTTAGTCTCATTTTGAATACATCCACTTGATACTAGAATCCCTGATTTCCATCTTCACAACTCTGAAAGAATCATTTAACATTTCCAGTACTGCTTCTGGCGGCATGCTTCGTCCTGCAATCGGCCACGGATCGCACGGTGGACAGTCACCTGAGCGCGGCCGACCTCGAGCGCTTCCAGAACGTCTTTGGCGAATCGATGCTCTCGGACGACCTGCAGGCGTTGTACTACGCTGCCAGCAACATCCAGGACATTCCAGCGAGCACCAAGGAGCGTGCTTGCAAGAATCTGCTAAGCCTCTACGAGTCTTCAAAGCTCAATGTAAGTTGCATCTCGGAAGCACGCCTCCAACAAAATCACACAATTTTTCTTGGCAGGAGTTCGAAAAGAAATTCTACGCGACTGGAGTCCACACTTTCGTCAAGTGCTCGACGAAATTGCCTGAGGATTTCCGTGCCACGGTGTCGGCGTCACTTCAAAAAGACTCGACGACCGCGCAGGAAATCTACTTCAACTTCTTATCGGCCAAGACGCTGGGCGTAGCGATTGATAAGGCGACGAGCGACAAGCTCGCGAAGAATCTGCAAACCATCTTGAAGAAAGACGACTCGTTGAACAGGTGAGCGGGCCGCGGTGTGTTGTTGGCGACGTTGAACTATATTCGTTATCAAATTTCAGCCTGGGGTACGCGTTTCATGTGGCGGCCGAATTGGGCGCCCCCGCGGCGTTTGTGACCAATCGAATTGAGGACGCGATCGTCCAGGCCGACGAGGTCGACGGCAAAATGCTCCAGTTCGAAGGTGGCCTCTCCATCACAGGCCTCATCATAAACGGCATTTTCAAGTGAGTTGACGCACGCACGTACTCACTAGTTACGAAAGTAACAATTGTACTCCCCAGGGTTGCGAAAGCATACAACAAGCCAGCTCCGCTAAGTGCAGATCAGGCCGTCAAGTTTTCCGCGTACTTCCTGAGCCGGCGATCGGTCATCACTTCCAAAGGAGCGCACGTGCTGCTAAGCGCCCTGAAGACGATCGCGTCGGAGAACGCCGTGGCGCCGATCTGCATCCAGAACCTCGGCAACGGGCAGCTCCAGGCTGAATCTCCTACAATAAACATTAAAGTGGTCAACTTGCTTGGCAGTCCGCTGGCCACGCCACCGTCCACTATTTACGGCAAGGTGTTGCACAAGTCCGACAAATCCGTTCTAGCGGAAAAGGTCACGTTCGCGTCGCGTAGCTCCGACAAAACAGTTTTCAGCGCCGATCTGTCGACGTACAAGCCGGCCCGCGGGGCGTACACCGTCGACATCACCGCCGACAAATTCAAGCAAAATCTCGCGTTCAAAGTGCTCGGCAAAGTCAAGGTGCAGTCCTTGGAAGTGTCCGTGGGCGACTCTGATCTATCCTCGGCCGCGAAGAAGCGCACCGTCAACTATCCGACCAAGCTCGCGGAGCCGCTGAACGCCGACGGCACGCAAAGCATTTTCGTGAAGGCCGTGCTCTCGGACGAGGCGACCAACAAGGTGATCCAAGTGCAGCAGGCGTTCGTTCGCCTGTCCCTGAAGGAGACGGACGAGGAGATCATTTTCATCCCGGATCAGGACGCGGCGCGCGCATACAAGTTCTATATCGACCTTGGCCGCGGCAGCGACTTCAAATTCAGGACCGGAGCGTATTCGCTGGAGCTGATTGTCGGCGACAGCTCGCTGTCGAACTCCTTCAGGTGGCACCTGGCCGACGTCAATTTGACTTTCAAGAAGGACAAAGACGGGAAACCATGTAAGTAGTCGCAATCGGAATACCGTGAAATACCATATATTCTCGATTAATTTGTTCCATCACAGCTCAATCGCGACACCAGATGCTTCCTGAAATCAAGCATATTTTCCGCGAGCCGGAAAAACGGCCATCCACCCTGGTCTCGAACTCGTTCACGCTGATCGCGGCCGCACCGCTGCTTCTGCTCTTCATCATGTGGGGCAGAATCGGCATCAACGTCAGCACCTTCTCATTCCGGCCGAGCGTCCTGCTGTTCCATGTCGGGTTCGGCGCCATCCTGGGCATCTTTGGTCTCTTCTGGCTCGAGCTGAACATGTTCCAGACGCTGCGTCTGCTCGCACCCGCAGCAATCGTAACATTCCTCGCCGGCAATCGATTGCTTGCGCGGATCGCAGCCGAAAAGGCCAAATCGCACTGAACCCAACAAAACATCCGCTTGAATTCGTTAGGACGCTTTATGTTTCGGAGTTAATATTAAAAGGTACTGCAAAACGCTAAGGATTTTATGTTGTAATTACACCGTTTCGGAGCGTATCCTCACACTTATAATGATAATGCTTAATTTAAACGTAATATTAACATCGTTGCTGGACATTTTTAAGTCGTTTGTTGTAAGTTCTATTCCGTAAGGCACATTTTCGTGCTCTGCTTCGGCCGCGACATTCGATTCGTTGGGTCGCGCGCGTTTGAGTTAATTGCACATGATTGTTCTTCTATAAACTCTGTTTTTCTTAATGGTAAAGTGATTGTATTCCATCTGCACGTAACGAGCATGAAGTCTTAGTTGTCGCTGCGAGGACGATATCGAGAATCTGTAGGCAATCGGCGGGAAGGCAGTTTAATATGTTTGGTCGCGCAGTTGAATTAAAGCATTTCGTAAAGTATGATAAGGAGTAATAAATTTATATTTAAAAGGACGATCAAGTCTTTAACTTGAGATGTGTGTTTCAAAGTTTGAGAACCAACCAAGTGACATTGAGAACGTTGCTGCCTTATCCAAAATGTGGATTCTAGCAATCATTTATTTAGGATAATATTTACAGGAAGGCAAGGAAAGATTTGTGGACTTCTTCGCTAGATGTTTGCGTAATTCGTGGCCTATCGAATTTTTTATGCAGTCCTAATTTATCCTCAAGCTTTTCATTTATTTGAATCTTTGCTAACAAAATCTACAATCTTCGAGCAGCTCACTTGCACTGCCCTTTAGAAACGTATTTATGATAGACGCTCTCCGAAATGGCTCTGACCGTTTACATTGCGTGGAGATGATATTGTTTGTGAAATACACATGTGCAACAGTTCCTTTCGCAAAACAATGGATGCCTAAATATTTCAAAAAACTCTTAAAGAATGAAGATGATCTCAGGACTGTCATTGCTCCCTTTGAAAATCAGAGGAAGATTCGATGAAAATATATTTGAACCAGTTTTTTGCATTCACGCCTGTTTCAAATCGATTTATTTTTCTTGCAGTGAAGAATGTCTTGCTCCTAGAATTGCGTTTCCTTGACATGTGTCAAACAATGTGGTTAATAAGAAAATATCAACTACCGACATCTATTGCATATGGCAACAACGATTATTAGCTTGTTTTGATTCGTAATTTTGTTCAAATTACGTTCCGGGGGTAATGTGAAAACCTATGAAAAATACGTATTTTTGAAGAAAAAAAAATACGAATAGTGCCGAAAACGATGTAGTTTCGTGGCAGTTCAAAAAGGGCTTCACGATAATAATCGATGGTTATGCAACGTCTCGAGATGCGTTCGTCTTGAATCCTGTGTGTTCTGTAAACTGCAGTAATGATGATAAGTAATGACTTTGATCATTGTAGCTCATGGCAAAAAAATTCCATAATTCCTCCTTGATTTCTTCTGTTGAGAGTCTGCAATGGAGTTAAATCGAACTCGTAAGATAAGTGACGATGAAAACATGCCGTCCGTGAGCATATCTTAAGTTTTCCAATTCAGTCAGTCACTACAAACCAAAAAAACCTGCTGTCTTCCAGTTTATCAATGAAAAGAATGTTATACTTATACTGACAAAGTGCCCAGATTCGTCTTCTAAAATTCTGAAATTCCTAGGTTAAATACCTGTAAATATTGCGGTAGATTTCATGAGCAAATGATATCCACAATTTAAAGGCTTTAAAAAGTGAAGTTGAACTTCATCACCGTAGGACTGAAAAGAAATCTTTGAGAATTCGCTAGAGAAAATAACGATATATATACAGCGCTGTGAATAATTATAGACTCAACTTTATTTTTGAGTCTCTCATAAAGACAGGAAATTATTTCAAATAACTGTTAATTTTATTGGATAATATGCATTTAAGAAAACGTAGTAGAGATGAAAGGTTAATTTTATTCCCTTCCGAAATAAAAACATAAAAACTCGCTGTAAGATCTGTGAAAAAGTATAAACTCAGTGTAATGTCTGTTAAGTTTTTCATTTAATACTTAGTCTATTTGCCCTTATTTTTGATTACATCTAACAATCGACTCGAAACGTTATTAACAAGACTATTGAACACGCTATTTGATATCTCGTTCCAGGCTACAATGATTCTTTCCTTCAGTTCTGCTACATTTTCAATGGATGACTTTTTCCTGGTCGTAGACTTTCCTCGCTAACTTACCCATAAATTTTCTATAGGATTCAGGTCGGGACTTGACGTTGGCCATGGCATTGATTGGATTCCATAATCCTGAAACCACTTTTTTGTTGAGGCAGCTGTATGGATGGGTGCATTATCCTGCTGAAAAATAATGTTTTCGTCTTCCGCTAGCGTCACTAAAAGCAGTAGATGATTTTCTAGTAACTCCTGATATCCAACAGCATTAAGTCTACCATTGACGAAGGCTGTTTCGCTCTTAGCATGTTTTTTGAAAGCTGCCCAAATCATTACATCTTCTTTCCTTACGTAAATCGTGCCAGTAGTAGTTAAACCCATCTGATCCAGCAAGATTGAACTTCTTCTCGTTGCTGAAGATTTTGGATGAAATTTTCGGCGAATTTCTGTCTAGATTCGATGTGACGATTCGTCAATTTAGGTTTTTGGCAAACATTTGTGGTATTCAAAGGTTTCGGAGGATGCGGCCACAAAATTTTCTAACTAAGCTCGGATCACATTGCAAGTTTAACCAGCTAACAATTTTCGATGATGAAGCTCCTGTGTTCGATAGTTCTCTTAATGGGTATGGCCACTGTAGCAGATGCAAAATCATGTTTTTTAAATAACTTTTTTTATATGGAAATTTATTTATAATAATAATTAGAAGTACATAAAACTACAATATTGTAAAACCGGAAAAAAATTATAAACGCATTTTTCAAACAAAATGGCCGACTTTTCGTAGCTCCAATCCGACAGCTAGCAGCCTCAATTTTGAACCTAGATCAAAACAAAACAAAATCCGTTAAACTACATCACAATACTTAGAGAAGTACCTGAGGAAATTTTTTTTCCCGGAAAATGGGAAGCATTTGAAGTGAAAACTCTTTTTTTTTCGAAAAATAATCGTTAAAAAGGTCATAAAATGGAAAGTTTTTGATCTATAAAAAAATCTCGGGTACTTCTTCGCGAAATGCAATTATAAATATGTGATTAAAATTTTAAGTCGATCGGATGAAAATTGTTCGAGTTATTTGTCTGGCCGATTTGAAAAACACCTCGGAATGGAGCTACGAAATGTTGGCAATTTTGTTTGAAAAATGCGTTTAAAAATTTTTTTCCGATTCTCCGATATTGTAGTTTTATGTACTTATAATTATTTTTATAAATAAATAAAATTTCCATATAAAAAAAATTATTTAAAAAACACGACTTTGCATCTGCTACAGTGGCCATACCCCTTAAAACTGCGCGTTTCACACTAGACGAATATTTTGGAGGACGTCCAGATGATAATTCTCGATTTCAAGCTTCAACAAATGTTTAACTACACTCTCGCAATTTAAAAACTTCACTCGCGATTATTCTCCGAGTTTTTCAACTATTCCTTAAATCAATAATTCTGTTTTTCAACATCACTTAGTTTTTTTCCACGGGGCATTCTAGGGATCGACAAAATTTCAAAGCTCAAAAAATACACTTGCACGTCTTCACAGTAATAAAATGTTACATAAAAACTAAAAATCCACGTTAGAAACACTCTTGGCAAACTTAGAACAGCAACTGAGTTTATAATTATTCACAGCTGAAAAAGGACACTTTTGGGATTTTTACCTTGCTCTTAGCGTTGTTGGAAGAAAGGAAAAGGTAGATGATTGAAATGATTTCCTGGGAATCCCAAAACAACATGTTCAGGCAAAAAATTATTGCCTGGAAGTGCTTTGGAAATAATTCGAAAAATATGTTTGAGTTTATAATTAGTCACAGCATTGTATTGGTTATTATATTATAATGGTTATACATAATTATATTTACAACAAATTTAAGCGATTCAAATGTTTATTATCATGGACAGTATTCAAATAAGAATTCTTCAATTGAAAATATGAACCAGAAAAATTCTGAAATGTATTTTTGGCATGAAAGATGAAAGTATTGCCGAATGGGGATCAGTGAAAATTGTATCACGGATTTTCGCATGTACGCAAAGAAAAAAATTGCCAGTTTAAACGAAGGATAAATAAGAAAGCCAATGTCTGGCAGATGCGTCGTGTAAAATAACAACTGTACAATAATCGATTTGCTTGAGTATTTCCTTAAAAACAAATATTTTTCAGAATATCGCTCAAAAAATCATATTTTTTTACCATGCGACCGTTATTTTTTAAATACAGACAGTTATGAGAAAAATTGTTTATATTACGTCATATAGATAGCAGTACAAAGGATATCTTTTGAAGTATTTGAAAATGATAAAATAATTTTTATGATTTCGCTTAGTTGATTTTAAGGCCCAATAACAACAAAACTTTAAAACAACAGGGCATCGAATGATTTCTACATATTCTGAACGACTTTCGTAATCATTAAAGAGAAAAAACCGACAAAACGCTAAAATTCCAAATGTTTCATTTTATTTGCCACAACTCCGAGATCCTGTTAAAATAAAATCTGGAGTGTTCAAGGACTCCCTAGACCGATGCTTGACGAAAAATCACATAAGAGTTTGTTTAAACTCGATAAGTGAATAAACAAAAATCTCTTGAATAAGAATACTATAAGTTAGAGCCTATTTACACTGCCCCGAAAATATGTAATTATGATTGACCCATTTCGAAATGCCTCGGACCGTTTACATTGCATTTAGATAGTTTTGTTTGTCATATACATACACTTGTTCAACAGTTGCTATCTCAAAATACGGATGCCTAATTATTTATAAAAGCTCTTATGAATGAAAATAGTCTCAGGAGTGAAATTATTTCCCTTGAAAATCAAAGGAAAAGTCCATGAAAATACATTTAAAACAGTCGTTTTTCTTGCAGTGGGCACACTATTCTTAGGAGCACTGCATTTCCTTGGCATATTGCGTCGAACAGTGGTGCAAATGCAGATTTCAACGAGCGACATCTATTCAATAAGCTAGCATCGATTACTAGTTTGTTTTGATCCGTGGTTTCCTCCAAATTACGTTGTGGAGGTAATTTGGTAAATGTAGTTAGGTGTAACAGTACTTAATACAAACTCTGTTTTCCTTAGGAGAACTGTCCCAAGCCAGTGTAAAGGAGGGATTCTGACCGATCCTCAGAACAACATCCTTACAACAGGATGCTGAGATAAAGGTGTGACGAAAAATAGAGTGGCATACCACCTTGATCAAAAAGTTCCCGGAATTTATTCAGAAAATTAAAAATACAAGTTTATTCATCTAAATCTATATTGTCCCCTTCAAAGTAATCCCCATCGACTGCAACACACTTATGCCAGCGCTTGATCCAATCCGCGAAACATGTTTTATATTCGGTTTTCTGTATGTCCATCAGTGCTTCCTGCGATTTTTCCATTACTTCCTCTCGGCTGCTGAAACGCGTTCCCCGTAATGGTTTTTTAACTCGCTTGAACAGAAAGAAGTCACAGGGAGCCAAATCAGGTGAATTCGGAGTCTGTTGAATGGTATTTGTTGCATTTTTCGTAAAAAATTTACGAATAATGATGGCACTGTGCGACGGTGCGTTATCATGGTGCAAAATCCACGAGTTTTCTGCCCACAGTACTGGTCTCTTTCGGCGAATTTCTTCGCGCAAACGTCTCATAACGCCCAAATAATACTCTTAGTTTACTGTCTGGCCTTCTGGCAAAAATTCATGATGCACTACACCGTTGTAATCTATGAAAACCGTGAGCATTGCCTTCTTTTTTGACTGAAAACGACGTAGTTTTTTTGATCTCGGCTCATTTGGTGAACGCCATTCACTTGCCTGATGTCTGGATTGCGTGTCGTACTCATAAACTCACGTCCCGTCTCCAGTAATGATCCTTTTGATGAATATGGGATCGGAATCAGCCTCGCAAATCATGTCTTTTGCGACGTCAACACGGTTTCTTTTTTGCATGAAATTGAGGTGTTTTGGCACCAGCTTTGCTGCTACACGACGGAGACCCAAATCATTAACCCCAATGTCTCGGACGGATCCATAGGCAATGTTCAAGTCCTCCGCTTTCTCTCTGATGGTTAATTTGCGGTAATTTACCAACATTTCTTTTACTTTATCAATGTTTTCGTCGGTTTTCGATGTCGATGGTCTGACACTGCGTTCATTATCTTCGATTGACTCACGACCACCACGACCGCTCGTGCCACTGGTAAACGACCGTTTTCTTTAGAGACTCGCTGCCGAAACACTTTTCTAACATTTCCAACGTTCGCGAACCATTAAATCCGTTTTTTACGCAAAATTTAATACAAGTTCGTTGTTGCAAATTTAAATCCATTTCTAAAATTGTGAAAAATGGCCAACACACACAGAGATACATAACTTTTGCAAATGTCAAGCTATGATGCTAAGATTTAGAAAGAATATCAACAACAAATGTACCAACTTAACAACAAAAAACAGAAATCAAATCGGATGATGGGAGCGCCACACGGTGGTTATTCCGGGAACTTTTTGATCAAGGTGGTATGTATTAATGATGATAAGCCCTAAAATACGGCGATCAATCCGGAGCTTTGCAATGAAGTTCAATTGAAGAGGTCTGTGCCTCCTCGAAACCTCACCAGGGGTATACTGCTACCAAGGGGCCCCAGGAACTTGTCCCTGCCGGTGTCGGTGAGGAACCTGTGGAGGTTGAAACTTGGGGGCTGTGGTTGACACCCAAAAGCGGGTACCTTCATTTCTAACACAGTTTGGGACCGGATTTATTCGTCAACGCTTCTGTATCGTGGTGCATTGGCGTGCTGTTGCGTTTACGACAGGGGTGCCGTTACTCAAAAAGCGGCAAGGATGCTGATAGGTCCAAATCCTCACAAACAATTATGAAGAAGTCCAGGCAAGCTTTGGACGAGATATGGAACCCATACTCAGAAAAGCAGTACTCATAACATAAATTATGGGCTACTGACTGGTGCGTTTATGGTAGGGTTTTGGCGCGAGCTAATTCCGAAGCCCTGGCATAAGAGGCCCGTATTTTAATGATTAATTTCGAGGAAAGCATGTTAAATTCAGGGACTAATCTTTACTTGATACAGAAAATAGTTTTACTTTGACATGAAAATTTTCATAAGCTAGGCAGGCTAATATTTTCACATAGCGCACATAAAACCAATCTGAAGACTAAACAAATTTTAGGTAAACGTTGAGACCTTATAAAAATTGATAATTTGATTGTGGGGAATAACGTTAAATTATCCGCTAGTTACAAGGCGTTTTCATACATTTTTTAGAAGCTCAAATGCATTTATCTTTTTTTTAATTTTCGAAGAAAAATTTATTATCGACTGAATCAATCTAGTGTTTTTTTTTACATACTGAAAATTTACAACTTTGTCGGTTACAACGATACTCGCCTGCGCATATCCAATTAGCGCGTGGAAAAGGACATCTGGAAGAACACCACCACAAGCGTTTTCATTGCATTCAACACAAATTCCAATCGAAATTTATTAAAACATCAAAACACGATTGCATCAGATTTGGATTCGTTCACTTTATTTGACATCATTGTTTTCATTCCAATCACTAATTATACAAAACTTATTTGTTTCTCTCTCACAGGTAAATTGTCCACACTTTATAATTTTTCCTTACAGCAAAATTATAATCCAGCGGAGTTATGGTGTGTAATGTATGTGTGCACATTTCAATTGATAAGCATCTCTCGTCAAGTGTCACAAAGATATTATGAATTCAGCGTTTTTATATATATATATTTCATCATATATGTGTTTATATATATTTAGAGGTGTTTATGTGATAAATCTTAAAGTTATGTACTTTTAAAAAATTATTCAGGTCCTTCCAGCTCAGTGGAAATTCTTAAAATTTGTTGCGATTCTCGCGAACACTGAAATTAGATAGAGAAAAAATGACAAGAGAACAATTAGAATGGATTTCGTTTAATATTGTTTTTTGGGGTGTTAGGGTGTAATTAGTAGCGGAATGAAAAATGGAAGTAGACTAGTTCAAGAGTCGTCGCTTTTTATTAGTAGTATGAACGCACATTTCCGTAAGCATTAAATAAACTGTAAATGAAAAAAACCACATGAAGATGATAATGTAGAACTTCAGTACCCGTTATATAAGCTGCGTTCCAAATTATAGATAATGGAGGATACAATGAAGAAGAAAATGAAGTGTTCCCAAGGACTGATCGTTCAGCAGCTTTTCATTGTACAATATTTTGTATGTGTGTGTACTTTTCGGATGGCTTTGGTCAATTATTTTCACTTTTCTGCAGTCAATTTCCAATATGTGGCGGCACGCGTCGTCCAATCGACATACACAATGGACAAAGGCTGACCAAATATACCCACCAATTCGGCTGGCAAGCCACGCACAATGATAATTAACACAAATAAAACAGAATAGCCACAGCGAGGATTCATTACTGGGTTAGCAATCAAAACGACAAAAACCATCTCTTCCTCAGGCATTATTTTGTTGCGTCCGCTCCTGCTCCTCCTCGTCCTTATAGCCATTCTTCTTCGACACTTGCATTAGAGACACAGTGTTGCGGTACGCACTCATGTTGTCGCATTAATGTTAGGAAAGTAAATGTTATTATGTATGATTATTTTGTGCACCCACCACAAGCCGCAGAAAGCAACATACATTGTAGAAAGACAAGCGATTTTTTGTTCATTTCGTAAGCCAAACAACAAAATCACTAGTCTTCCATACAAAATATGTCATGTTTTAATAGATGAGAAACAGTAACAAAAAACGACCAACTCCACTGCAATATTAGACTAGGGAGATGGACAAGTACAAGTCGCATTCACACACCCACACATGACACACAGTTAATTATTACATATATGAATACATATGATTGGTTAGGCACGGATTAGAGTCCTCGCAAGCACAAACAACACAACACAACACAGCACAGTCGGAAAGTTAGATTATTTGAATAAAGTTGATATGTTTGTTTCGACTCTGATTAATTAAAATATTATCTAGTTGCGGTTGCTATGTCCTTTATTAGTAGAGTCACAGTCAATTATGAAATATGACTTTCGACGAATTAATTAGTAATATGTACATGTTACACCATTGCAATTGGTTGACTGGCGAATGTAGTTCCACACAGTCCACATGAATGTTATTAAGCTCGACTTGTTGTCTGTTTTGAAAGCGAAATGAAGGATAGGCGGAAGGGAGTCTTTACCTTTGCTGGAGGAGATACTGCGCCATTTGAATTTGCTTTGGGTTCCCGGAGATGGTAATGATGCGGTCGTTGGAGCCGGGCAGCGGCTCGTCTATGGTTATGTATGCACCGGACTCGTTGCGAATGCGTCGGATACGGTTGCCGGCCTTGCCGATGATAGCACCCGCGAGCTGAAAAGAAAATATTGAGTTTAGTTGTGAATTTATCGTATTCGGGCACATCGCCCATAGAAACAAGGATGTTACTTACATCTTTTGGAATTGAAACTTGTGTGCTGTTGTCTCCTCCGTTGCCGCCTGGGTTTCCGCCACCCCCACCGCCATTCATTCCACCACCACCCCGACCACTTCCGAATCCGCCGCCCCCGCCCATATTTCCGCCACCCATGTTTCCGCTGCCCAAGTTGTTGCCAAAGCCTGGACCGTTTCCGGCTCCACCACCGCCAAAGTTACTGCCGCCCCCGAAACTGCCGCCGGATCCGAATCCCGCGCCAGCTCCTCCGCCGCCCGATCCAAAACTGCCAGCACCTGCGCCGGAGCCCCCGAAGCCTCCGCCCGACCCGAAACTACCGGAGCCGCCGCCACCACCTCCGAAGCCACCGCCCCCTGATCCACCGAAGCTGCCGCCGGAACCGAAGTTACCGCCACCACCGCCGCCTCCAGATCCAAAGTTTCCGCCACCCCCGAAACCGCCGCCGCCACCACCATTATTGAATCCGCCACCACCACTTCCGCTGCCCCCAAAGTTGCCGCCGCCGCCGCCACTGTTCGAATTGTTCGCCCACGGGTTAATATATTCGCGATCGTTGTTGCGTCGGCCGCCGCTCAAACTGCGATCCTCACGGCGTCCGCCGCGATCGTTGTTGAATCGCTGATCGCCACGTCCGCCGCGATCAAATCGCGACTGCCGATCGACACCGCCCCGGAAGTTACCGCCGCCTCCACCACCTCCGCCCCCGCCGTTCTGACGTCCTTCGCCGAAACCGCCATACTCGTCGGCGTACACGTCGTCAAAGTTGACGGGATCATAGTTGTGGATCGCTCCTTTGATGGGCGTCTGCAAATACAATTCGATTCGTTGACTAGTCTGATCCTTGTTTCGGACTTATCTCACTTACCTCTCTCGTCAAATCTAACACCTCATTGATAGCTTCCACACATTGATCCGCTTTTCCAATCACTTGAACAATACGATCAGTACTTTGGGGTGCAACGTTCGAAAACACTTTGAGGATGCGACAACCGATTTTCTATTTAAAAAAAAAAGAGGAGAAACAGATGTTACTAGATAGTTAGTTAGGAGGGACATTTTAAATCAGACATAATCATAGGACTTCAATCCGATATATTAACAGAACTTTTTCTATAAAATAATGGTTTGTATTTTAGGCAAAAATTCAGTTCATCCGCTTTGCTTTGCTTATACATAAACCAGCTCCTTGGAAGCAAAGGCCAACGGCTCATCCTAATGCTTAATATATTTCGTTCGTATTTTAAAGTCCTGCAAACGATTTTAGATCGAACAAATTCGCTGAAATGTTAGGATCTTCTAAAAAAATTCTTCAATGAACGGTCGACGCCAATCATACTACTCCCGACAAGAAAGTGAATTAATGATAATTGAAGCGTTCCCTTTAAAATGGTTCCAACTATACTTTGAAAACTTATCAGGAATAAGATATAACGTCTATTGATTTATCCTGAATGGAATCGTTTTACACTGATAGCCAACTTCGTGACTACAGCGAGCATTTAATAACTAACCAAAAGAGAACGCTACTAAACAGCCTTGGTTGAAAAGAACAGTGCAATTTTCAATCATTTTTTTGTTAAGTCGTTTTTTGACGAGTTTTTAGCTAGCAATAATAAAACTTCCATCAAGTCCTTGCAAACATGATTCTCAATATTCAAAGTTTCGCTACGTAAAACTGGACAAACTCATTTATGTAAAACTCGAAACGCCGAGGAATTTTGTATTGCGACAAAAACATTTTTGGAATCTTTTGGATGCATTCCTGCGCTCCTTTTCGGTTTGAAAACAATAACTCTCATTGACTTTTAAACTAAAAAGTAAATCAAATCCAATTTTCTGTTCATGGTTTGCTGAAAATCTAAAAACCGAATGACTAGAAAATAAACCAAAAAATATCCACGGAAATGAATGAGGTGGAAACTGAAATTTTCGGGTAGAATTAGCGGCAAAAGTATTTGAACGGCTATATCAGCATCGTCAATCAAAACAAACATAGTTGAAGAGCACAAAATCAGATTAGATTCAAACAATATCAGGACTTCCTTCCGATTGCATGTGCCCGACACCACTTCGTACGTTTAGAGTGGCCCACACATGACTGCCCTGAACTATGCTGGCATCTGCCGCTCGACATTATTCCAATAAAATGCACGAGAAAAGGCGAGTTAAAACGGAATCTTTGACAAGACCTTCTTCAACACGATTCAAGTAGTGAACCCAACTCACCGGGCCCGAAGTACTCAACTATCCTCCTCCGACCATATGTCTTGTGCACCATTTAAAGATGCGCGAAAACGACCGTGAAGACGATGATGGCAACGAAGAGCCCAAGAACTACCTCAACGGAAGATGTATCCAGAAAAAAATAAGTGAGACAGGTTGTGCTGCCATTAAACAGCTGTCCTTTTGATTCCGCTGGTCCCATTGCGAGAATGGAATCGACATCATTGGTAGGTTCTTGGAAGGACAGTCAACGGGAGGCATCATGAAGATCTTTCTTTTAAATATTGGGTTGAGGAAAAAAACAAGGCATATGTATTTCTTGTGGCATTAAAATTAAATTACCTGCAAACTTGTTGCAGCCGTTGAAGCGGTAAAATATACTCAAAGTGATGGGAATATGTCGAAAATGTATTGGAAAATTGCAATTTTCCAAGGGATCTGTCGCATTCAAAAGGCAAAATTTATAGTTTACTGATAACGAATGCAAATTAATTATGCAGATCTAATGGTTTCTTGTGTTTAGAATCACTTGAAATTGTTTGTAGTACAAGGATATATGTAGAAGCGTGAAAATAAGTGAAGTAAACTTTTCTTCCGTCGAATCATTTTCTATGGCAATCTTTTTAATTCTTCTAGGAATCTCTGCAGGATATTTGTATAAAAAGCTAACGACAAAAGAGGACACACTCGTACACATTTTATGCAGTTTGTTTTTCCAACTCAGAAAACTTAATTAATTCACACATATCTGTTGCTCTTAAATCCACAAGTAGAGCAAGCGACGGGGGTGGGTGTGTTGGGAGGCATCGACTTCCCAAATGTAATTGGTCATATGAAATGTGCACTCATTCTCCGGCTACTAAAATTCCATACAGCGCGTAGCGTTCACAAATTGCTACAGCGTGTGGGCAATAAAGTGTTCAGGATTGCCAGTACCATTGTCCCGACCGAAAACAAAGAAATCTGGTGCCACTGTCCTGGTTTTGACGAGGGTTCATGCAAGGACACACACGAAAAATTTAATATAGTCAAGTGAATTCACACAGGGGCCGCGGATGGGAAATTAGATTGGAATCTCGTGATTCGATCTCGTTCAACAAATGGATATGAATGACAAAGACGGTTGGGCTGTTGGTGTAGGTTAAGGACGCATAAGTGTTATAGCGTCCGTTTTTATCGTTTTTCGTACCAATTCATTTACCTTTTATACTGGACGTCATGACTTGCAACACAGAACCACAATCACACATTAATTTAACGTTTTGTCTCAACAGTCTTTCGAGAAAACTATCTGAATAAGCCGCAACAAAGCCACACAACTGAGAAGAAAAGTCACACAACCCACAATTCCTACTAAACAAACTGCATAAATCGCGGATGTTCAACATATACACATTTTACTTTAGCTCAACTGCAAAATGGAAAGAACTCCATCGGGGCACGATAAGTAAAATTACACTGAAACTTCGTTTTCTAAATAATATGAAACATCCGGCACCGAGTACGCTTGCGTCTCTTCCCTCTCCGTTTTCCCATTTGATCAAAACGGAGCACGAGCAGGACAATGAGGACGATGACGGCAAAATGTGAATAGTGCTCGGAAATGGTTGTGTGTTTTATTTTATATTCGGCTCCTTTCATTCCATCTTATGCTGGGTGTTGGCGTTACTCTGCCAGTCCGTTTAGAACAAAAACTTATAATAGTCACAGTCAGCGATAACCATATCATAGAGAAAGGTCCTTAAATTTCTTTTTATGTCGACTCGTTTGTCAGACAACTCTCTATTTGTGGCATTAAAACCCCAGTAATGGTGATATGCGAAAACTATAACCGAGTTTTCAGTGATATACATATATGGTATAGCTTACTGAACACAGCAACGAACAAAATGAACATATGTTTGCTCATTCGACGACATCCTGTCTGTTTAACTGGCAAGAAATTTATAACACTCAACAGCATATGTATGATGCGTGCTACGTAAAATACTGGATTTCTCAGGATAGTTTCGTATTAATTACAAAATATATGGACTTTTACAAGCCGTCAAAATGAAGCGATTCCTATGCGACAAATAATAATCACGAAAACCACCTTGAAAAGTTATCGAATTTGTGTATATTCTCCATATCTTTTAAAAACAGAAGGAATTGTCTTAATGTTAATAGACTTCTTCATAATATTTACTTTGATTTAACAAAAAAAAAACGTAAATTTTTGCCCAACAAATCATTTTTAGTAAAAGCAAGCTAAAATCGATCTTCGATTCGTTCAGTTCGAACGTAGCACTTCAAATAGATTTACAAATTAAAAATGTCTTTAAAATCGATTGGTTCCATATTGAAGGGGAGAGCAGAAAACGTTTCATTCAATTCTTCTTAAGGATGCGATTGAAAATGATGAGCAGCATAGCACATTTTATGCAAACAAAGAATCTGTGGACAAATATTGTAAGCTATTTAACAGCATAAGTATCCACGACGAAATCCTCTTTTAGTTAAGTTTTAGGCATATTTTTTTGTTTTCATTGATTTAACTACGTCTTTGCTTTTAGCAAATAAATAAATTTCAAATATTTAGAGCTTATTTCCATTTGGTAAAGAATTTTCACTTGACATAAGATATATTTATGAATACAATATTAAGAGATATTTAGAGCCTCGGCAAAGTAAGTAGTCACAACGAAATCAATGCGTGTTCAGAAAACTATCAACGAGTGTATCCACAAGAATCGAATGATTGTATATGACATTAATATCGTATCTTTAGCATCAACAAGGATTTGCAGTAGTCCATTCACAAAACCTTCCTTGAACGACAACCTGCCGACGCTCTCATCATTCCGTCTTTGCTTTGCTGTCCATGAAACAGTAAAAACACTTGCCAGGAACAGCTTCCTCATCTCATTGTGGCAGCAACAGCCAAATACGTTTCAAATAGGTTCAAGTGATGTCATACCATTAATAAATTGGGATACATCGGAAGGAAAAACAGACCGAAACAAGTAAATCAACATATTTTTTTTATATTTCATCTTTCCTCCTCTTCCAGATTTTTTATTTATAATTATTTTATTCTTGTCGCTTCCTTCCTTCGAGGAGTTTTTACTTTGCCAGGTGGATGAATCGAGATGAGACGCCGGAAAAAGGGGTGTGCATATTTTGGTATGAAAGAAATTAATGGAAGCATTTTAAGCATGAGATTATCTTCCTTTCTTTCATGTACACCTTGTTCAACAGGAGCGTGCAAGTTGCTTCCTATGAAAGTGTGCAAGGACTACTGAACTACTACCGAATAAACAAATATCTTCTACCAAATATTAGTGGCGCATTCTAATTTCATTTGTCAGATATTAGGAAATAGTTTCAGTATTAAATTCTCTTGTAAATAGCCGTTTGAGGTGGTCTTTTGAATTCGCACTCTAATTAGCCGAAAACGAAACTAAAGGCTTTTGCCAATTATACGAAGATTTCTGTATCTTTCGTGAAAAAGTGTATAGCTAGTTTCAACAATCTACCAGAGAGAATAAAATGAATACGAGTTTCGGAAACCAAGAACAAGGTCAGCGTTCAAATGGTAAAGCAAAGATTTGAACATCCGAGACAAGTCTAGGAAAAACAGCAGAATGCTAGTATACATAGCGATCTATACGGTTCGGCAACAAGTAATCAAGTTACCATGGTCAATCCCTCCTTGAACGAAAAGCAATATGAAAAGCGTTATCACGGTCTCGAAAGGGATTGGACAAGCATCATATTCACGTATGAGGTAATATTCGTGTTGAACTCCGTCATTAAGCGAGCTTGGTCGACAAAAAGGTGAACTCATGTCGCAACGTTCGGTGTAAGCTTCGCAAAAGGATGCATGTCACAAATGGATTTTCCTAAATTGTTAATTTCCTGATAACCTGGGACGCAAAGGGACTGATGATATTTAAAAAAAAATGTTTGAAGCCAGTTGAGAAACGAAACAGGTAAAAAGATCTTCAGTTCGCCACTTGTTCCGGTCGGTCATGGAAGAAAAATAAGAAGCTTTGAATGATTCTCATCCGAGGCAAACTCATCCGCCACGCGAAGTTAGCTTGAATCATAATCGAACCACTATTCTAAACCTCATAGAGACGATTGAAGATATCCTGTTGCCACAAATGTTGGTCGATGATAGTCTTAAGGACTAAAATAATAGTGATGACGATTGTTTCAACTCTTCCGTTAAAACACCGCTAGAAAATTTTTGTGTTTCAAAAAAAATGGATGCGCTATAATTTCGAAAATGTAAGTGTACAGCAAATTTTCAATCCAGCAAGACAGTTTTCTAGCAAATATTCCAGATACTTAGACTGCATTTTTTTAATCCCTGACGAATTATGGAAGTTAGCATAGCTGAAAAATTTCCATCAACCTTAGCTGTATTTAAATAATATCACCAGAAGTTTTTTTTTTCATCCTTCAAACATGTCTAAAGCTGTAACGGGTCGCGTTAATCATGCATATTTAAGGGGTCTACCCTCTTTTAGCAGAAACGAGTTGTTTTAATAATTTTTTAGACAGGTTTAAATTGTAAATATTGATAAAGGAGGCGTTACGATCAATAAATCCCCTTTTGAAATACACAAAAAAAAAATTTTGTATTCATTTATGTGAGTTTTTATCAATCATTATGCTGGTTGAAAACATATCGAAAAAAACGAGAGGGGCGTGCGCCGGTGATGAAATTTTCGAAATGGTTGGTCTAAAACAAAAAAATCAAATAATTTTAGGTTTAGTATGTTAATAGCTATAGCGCGAATAGGGCAATTTTTGACTTTTGCAAAATTGACAAAATAGCGGACATTTTTCGAAAAACTACGAAAAAACATGCTTTTTTGGCCAAAAAAAATTATTTCAAATCAAAATTTTAAAAAACTTCTATTTTCGCTATAGCTGTAGTCATAAAGAATGTCTGGTAGATATTTCGTGAGAGTCGGTTCGGTAGTTTCCGAAATTTCATCAATGCGTCCTCGAAAAACACGGTTAAAGTTGTTTTTAATGAAAAATCGCACTCGGGTGACAAAGTGAAAGTTGCCCAAAAATACAGTTCGACTGCTCCGATCTTTATAAAATTTTAATATGATATTTTTGTACGTATATACTTTCGATTCGATTTTTTGAAAATTATAAAGAGAGTAGCGCTACTCTTTCCATGGCGTGTTGCGCGAGTTTCGGCACAATGAGAAGATGGCATAAAACTGGTAGATGACAACGCAGTGTCACTCGAGGATAGAAAATTGGTTAAATTTCGGAACGACGATTTTGCAAAAGCTACAAAATGGATGCAGACACAATGTAAGAACTAGCGAAGTACTCATTGATGAACAGACCCTTTAAGGTATACTTTTCGACTGTCATATTTATGAAGAGGAAGGTAGGACTACTCCACAAAAACTAAACATTGGTGTCTCTTGAATTTGAGGAAAGGAACATAAAACAAGGCAGTAGCCACGAAAAGTGTACAAATTAGCAAAGTCTTTTGAACAGCAAATAAAGATGCATGCAATCGTGATACCCATGACTAATGCACGAGGTTGATGATTACAATTCCAAATAGCTACGCCTGGCGCACACTCCCAAACAGAACGATTTTGTAAGGTTCTCCCTTTTTAACTTCCCAGTTCCCTATGGGAAGTTATTGTAATGGGGTCGATTTTGCGAATCCCAAATTTTGACATATCTCCACGTTTAAAGGTCTCTAGAATCCAAATCCATCGTTTTTATAGAGATGTCTGTGAGTGTGTATGTACGTATGTGTGTATGTGCGTTCGGAATTATTTTTCGTCTCGATTATCTCGAGAGCCAAAGATCGGATTGACGTGGGACGCGTAATTACGTGACTTAGAACTGAATGACTTTTCAGCAAAATCTGTTTGGCCGTTTTTTATTTAGGATGAAAAAACTGAAAAAACGACTAAAAATTGCTTATTTTTAAACTGTTGATACGCACTATTAATTCGTGCAGATACCAAATACCTTCATAGTTATGTTGTTATTCTTGTGCGTTTTAGCAAAATTGTGATCAAATTTGTAAAAAAAAATATAGATTAATTTATAAAATTGCAAACTTATATTATCAGGTTTGGGTGAATGGGAGTAGAGACGCTAATGCAAGTAAGTTTATCATGGGTTAGAACCTCCTGGTCTAGTCGACAACTTTCGTCTTCTAGTGCGCTTTTGGTTAGCGACTTGCTAACACTATTGTTGCACATTAAATTTAATAATAATGTTTAATAATAATAATTATCAATCATAGTAAATACTAATAAAAACAAATTATAGCTTTTTTATTCACCCCACTGGGAAGTTAGTCGTGTGGGCCTCAAGGGTCGCACTGAGACCACATTTTTCCATAAAAAACTACCCATTTTCTTAGACATCTCATTCACATTACACACAAAAACTTTATCGCCATTAGTGAAAATTTAGAGCGAACGAGCATTTTCATGGTCCACTCTTATCACCTGTCGTTGTCGAGTCCACTTTAAAAAGAGAAGAACACTGTCCAATTTATGTCAGGATTTCCCTTCTCTCCATTTTCCCCTTCTCATTTTCCCATACTACGATTCGTTTTTATAGTGTTTATAACGAACATCATATATACTCGCGGTCGTAGGTAGCAATGCTATTGTCCTCGGGCACAAAAAAACCTCTCTGCTTTTACACTTTCCTTATCGACAAGCAACGACTGGAGACAAATTGAGTGAGTGGTGGCCAGTCATGCACAGGTATAATACGTATAACAAAGCCTTCCCAACGTACATTCTTCAATTGACATGGCAAAAGTTGTCATTGGTAACAAATTACAGGCAAGCAGCGATCAATAAAATATCAATAAAGTGGGAAAAAATAGCTAGAACAAACCAAGAGAAAATTGTATACGAAAATCTTGCATGGTCACAGCGAACAAAACGTTCAAGATAGCGTGGAAGAATGGGCTGTCGTAGCCCGAAAAGCTTCGTAAAGTGCTAAAATTGGAGGTAAGGTTGAATGGAAATTGTTCCATCAGCAATCTTGATTTAAACTTACGAGCAGCTTCCTGAAAGTTGCGCCAAATGATTTCAAAAACAAAACAGCAAGTCACAGTCATAAGTTATTCAATAACCAGGAGACATTCCATATTTTTTATGATCCTTTATTTGACACAAATTCAATGTCATTTTTTAAATTCCAAACTATACTCTCAACATACAGCGGTAATACTATTCTATTTCAATAAGGAATAATTCATCCATTGTCCGTCCGTCTTTTCAAATGCGTGCTTAGGACATTAAATAAACTCCCAGTATAATTGCCTTCTATTTTTTATTAGACGAACATGAAGCTAACATGCATTAGTGGTTATGCTCGACACATTTCTGACTGACACAAAACGACATTTGCTTTCATTTATTTTTTAAAAAAAAAAACGTCCATAACGTACAGCCATCAGATGGGAAATTTTTTTTGGACATTTGCAGTAACACGAACGTTTGTCCTCTCTAAAGACTGACAATTAGATGTGACTTTGGACAATGGAATATTTGAAAGTACACGCAGGTTTCAAGCAAATTTCTATATATTTGAAATAAAACTAAATTCCAAGGGAATATATTTGATAAAAATGCTTTGAGTATCTTCATAAATCAATTTTTTTTAAATATTGTATGTTTTGCTATTTTATAATATTTTAAAAAACTTATATGCCATTGCTTTTTGATGTTTGTAATATTTTTAATTAGTACTTTTTGAGGTGTACTTACATCTCGGATCTCCTTGATTTTAGCACCACCCTTTCCAATTACACATCCAGCCAAGCTTTGGTGAATTAGCAAACGAACATCGATTTCATCGTCTCTCTGTCGCAGAGGAAAACATCAACAACATATTAATAACACAGATAATAAATATTTTGCATTTGATACAATAATATGTATGTACTGAAAAAGTCAACAATCTGGCATGGAAACAGGGACCTTATACACAATTCTAGTTCACGTAATCATATAGAACACTAGCAATGTTCCTCTGCTTAATAGAGGCATGCGGCATACCTTCGACGATTGTAAAATTTTCCAAACAGATAATTGCATGAATATTAGAAGCACGCAACTAATGTCGAAATCGTCCTATCCTTCATTTTCTCTCTCTACCGTCCTTACTTTAAAATATAAAATGTACAGAAACGTAGTGATACTGCGGGGCGTGGGACGAATATTCAATAAACATACATTTCGAAATGATCGTTCGCCAATCACATCACAAAATAGTACTTAATTGTACAAAAGTCCAATGAAAATTGAAGTTGGTAATTTGATATCATAAAATATTCCACATTGAATTTGCCTGTAATTATTTTTTAATGGTGGCAAATTTTATTGATTTTCATGAAAAACGATAACGTTTAGGACAGAATGAATGTTTACAGCATTTTTAGGGGACGATAAATACAAGTTGCGATTGGCTGCTACGCATTTTTTTTATTGAAATCTGTCAGTGAATGTGCATTGCGTCCTACTTTTGGGATATTTTATATTTTAAAACCAAATAAAAAGGACATGAACAATTTTTTTCGCTTTCAAAATAAAGCAGATCAGAAAGATAAGTTTTCTGGCCATTCAAACCAGCTCTTTGCATTGATCGTTTTGTTACGATGGCTGCCGTGGTAACTGCAGTAAATTTTAAATTGAAAACAAATTTAGTGAAAACATTTTCACTATTTAAGATCTCTTCATTATTTTTAAAATACGACAGAATCTAATTCAATGGATAATTTTGCAGTTGATTGGCTTATTGTTGTTAATTCAATTTTAAACAACAGAAGGAACAGAATAAAAATTTACTATACTACAGAAGCTTCAATTATTTTACATTCAAAAAATATTTTGGACATTAACGCAAATTACTTTTTCAAAGACTTGGAACAAAATAGCATATACTTCGTTTGACAAGAAAAACATAACAAAAATATGCGAAAGAAAATTCAAACATTGTTATAAATTATAATTTACTCACCTCTTCAAAATACTTCAACATATCGCCTACAATGCTTATTACCGATTTTGGATCGGAAGATATAAGGATTGTGCTGTAATAAAGGTAATCTGTTAGCATATTATCTTAAATGTTTTATCAAATTCGTGTATTCGCCAAGCAGAAATTGTTTCCTATCAATATCTTTTCGGATAGTTATATTTGTTTTAACAATGGAAATTTTTACTCGAATCCACAGATATTATAGGAAACAGTTCTAACGATACATATTTGTTTTGCATTTACGTTTCGTGTGTACATAATTTATTTTGAATGAATTTTAATTCCCTTTTCCGCCTTTATTTTAGTGCAAAAAGAAACCAAGTCGCTTACTATGCATTATTTGTCACCGATTTGTTTCTTTGGGTTATTATGTAATAATCTTCATTGATTTATTTTTTTTTAAATACAAATGAAGTAACGTAGCAAGTCGTTAATATGAAAATGATGAGAGAAAAGCTTAGCTGGATGCTGGGGTCCTTGAGAAATACATTTTATATACGACTGAAGGATACATGGCTAACTTCAGTGGACAGGAGGTTTGTGAAGACTGTTGGATTCAAGTCGAAGAGTGATTTGTTATAGACTTGTCGAGGAAATGCTGTATCAAATGCGACACGGCTAGTCTCTTGCGGAGATACTTGAGTGGCGGCATAGGTAAGATAATTCACATAAGCATGGAAGAATGATCTCGCAGGACGTGTGACAAACAGGGAGATATCACCAAGGGCTGAACAGTTCAGCAGGCAGATGCAGAAGTTCGTCTGTTGGGTGATATAGATGAGATGATTGAAATGATAGCACGGTGAGATGGAGCAAACTGAGCACTTCTTCCATCATAGACACATCAACGACTTGCACTTGTTATACTTGAATTTAGTTTGTTACTTTAACCGTTCCCTGCGTTCTACTTGCAAATAAGAAAACATGGACAGTATGGACGTAATACCAAAGTGGTAAGCTGCATATTTTTCGTTCCGACAATTCATCGTTTGAATTCATTATAGCATCTATCCAAGATGTCCACGTTTTCATTTATTAGTTGTTGATAGCCTTTGCATCGTTACATCTAAGTACGCATTTTAGTATTTGTTGAAAAGCGAGTTTTATTCATTGTTTATTATTACCAAACCCAAAGGAATAATCGAGTCTCAACAAAACATGACGACAATGCCACGTTTCTTTCTTGATTTATAAATTTTGCCGGGGTCGCTAAGACATAAAAACAACTTGCAAAAGTTACGGTAACAAATAACTCCTGCACGAACGACGTACTGGTCAAATTCTTTTTCTAGTTATACACTTTCTATACAGAAATTAATATCAAGGCATAATTGATTTGATTGATTGTTAAACAATGATGATAAATATAATATCGTAAATGATAATTACGCAGACAACAAACGATTAAATTGGTACTTATCGTGAAAAGGAATCTACATTTTGTAAATCGTTACATGTAACAAATCTAATTTGTAGTACATACTTCTAAGGCAAATGAAATGTGATTTTTAATTGTTTTTTCTTCGCATTTTATTTGAAAAATATTAAAGTCAAAAATTCTAAATCATACGAATTCCAAAAAAAAGACAATAAAAATAAATTTAAATATTGTGTTTACCGTTCGGGACCTTGGCAATCGTCGACAGATACAGTGGCTTTATACTGCAGATTTTGGAGACCAGTTGTTTTTTTTATATGTTTTTGGTCACGTAGAATTTGGTGGTGGATTGGTTGTGGTCGATTTCACATACATGGTTGGTGGTCATATGGTGGTTTTGATGGTGATTTTCACATGGACGTCAATCAGTTGGTATTTCATTTTGTATTCGGGAAAAGTTTACACAGTCGTCATGTATAGCAAATATTTACATTTTTCGTTGGTCATTTAGAAATTAACAGAACAATCGTGGGAAACACAATAATATCGTAAAATACAACAAATTACGGCAACGAGTCACAAGTTAAGATTTCGGTTTTATGCAAATTTAATTTAATTTTTTTACAATACAGACAAACATGGAGGCGGATTGAAAATTCATCGCCGTAATGAGTTTGTATTCATTTCATGTTTATCGTCAGTTACAATTGGTTACGTTAATTAGGATCGATATCAAGCGCAAATTTACAAAATTTCGAGTTACACGTTACATGTTTTACATTGTCCGAATTAAGAATGTTCCGATCAGTATTTCCCCAGATTACAAAGGCATTTGATTTACAAGCCGGTGTTTGGTGGTTCCAGTTTTTGAAGGTTCATTTTTCATGTTTCAATGGCAGGTGTACATGGTTAGTCAATTCAGGCGCAAGTGAGCACAACACAAGCACGTATTCAGGTTTTCAGGCCCACAGGATTCATTCAGGATCGTCACAGTTTTTTAAAGTATATTGTACAGAGTTGAGAGCGCGGCACGATTCGAGATTTCGACCAGTCAGTTTGCATCGTAGAAATGGCAAAGATAGGCAGGCAGGCACCACATACATGACAACCATTTTATTTGTACCCCAAAAGGCGGTGGTGGTAGTTGGTAGTAGTATTCAGTCGATTCATAATCAGAGCAGGCACAGTTTGTATATATAAAAAGGGTGTAAGAGAGAAAAATGCATTGATTTAGTTAATTTGAATTTCATAACTTCCTAAATTATTTCATATAAAAAAGCCTTAAAATAGACGAGAGAGAGAGACATGTGATTAATTCTATAAAAGAAAATAAGGTTTTGCATGATGAATTACAAATAAACTCTGTGAATTATGTAATTTTTTTGTTGTTGCTTTTTGAACAGGTTCGAATCTATGGTGAAAACAGAGTGGGAAAGATTATTTGTGGTCAGTCCATTTATAAATTTAATTATTATTAATAGAAGCAAATTTAGCAATAGGCAATTTATTCTTTACAATGTGTGTATTATTTGAAAAGTATAATCCCATTCGAAGTCTAATTATTGCACAAATATATATATATATATGTAGGAAAAAGAAAAGAAAATTGAAATTAAATGAAAAGTTGTGTGTCCAAACCTTTTATTGGAACTATGCAGCTCTCTTTGTCTATGTTGAATTGAAATTTCAATTGGAATAACATATATTAACATACCTGAGATCTCATCTTTTGTATATGTTGACCACCCTTGCCGATAACCGCCCCGGCAATCTGTAAAGAAAAAACAAGTTTAGATTTAAGCGTTACAGAAATTTGCATTCGCACGCAATTTGCTAATTTAAGTTACTTTTCCTCAGTTTACAGACGCAAGCACCTCATTCTTAAATTGATTGTGTTACTGATTAACTGACGGTGTTTTAGATTAGGTCAAGTAAGGACTATATCTGAAAAAATGACCTTTAGTTTTTCCTGCATAGCTTCTGTTTGGGATAAGTTTAAGTCATCAAATCAAGAAAAAAGTGCATAGTTTAATTGTGTGCAAATACCTGGAAAATCCCCTTCGTTAATATTCGATACCAGCAAAGGAGACCAATTCGTCGATTGCAACAGTGAAACAAACGAATATAAAGTACAAAAAGGGCTTACCTGTTGCTAGAAAGTCTGGATCAGGTAGAAAAAAATATCCATCCGATACAAATTTGAGCCGAAATATAAAGAGGAAATTTTTGCAGAGTCCTAACATATCCATTCGAGATATGGCTCAAAAAGTGAAAACATCGAACGCAATGATTCAGAGGATTAAGAGATCATTTAAGGTCCAAAAAGTACTCGATCGATCCGAAGAAAAGGAGAAAGAAGCGAAAAATCGGGCTCGAAAGCTATATAAGGATTATTTGCTCAAATTCGATTGTGTTGTGTTGGAGGATGAAACATACGTGAAGGCCGATTTCGCACAGTTGCCTGGTATACAGCAGGATCAAAGGGTGGTGTTAGCCGAAAACATAAAACCAAAAAAAGCACCAAATTTCCCAAGCGGTATATGATTTGGCAGGCAATATTTCGATGTGGTTTCAAATCAGAGGATTTTTAGCGAAGGGTACCATCAACTCAGCAGTATACATTGAAAAGTGTTTAGAGAAGCGATTAAAACCATTTATCGGAAAACACGACGCATCTGTAGCATTTTGACCAGATTTAGGGACAAGTCATTATGCTCGATCAACAATGAAGTGGTATGCGGACATCTCCGTGGTACCGGAAGCAGCTAACGCTATAAACTTCGACCAATCGAAAGATATTGGACTGAAATGAAGAAAACATTAAAGAAAACAATCAAAATCGCTAAAACCAAAAAGAATTTTCAAAATAAGTGGAGAAACACATCTAAGGTGGTCAATGACACCGTCCTTGAAATGAAAATTCATTGAATTTTTATGTAAATGTTAGATAATATAATAATAAAAGAAAAAATAGTTCGATAGAGCAATTCATACCACTATTAGAGACATATTAAAGGTCAATTTTTGTCGATACACTCCTTAGTTGAATCTGTTCATGAAATGCCTTTCAACACGAATCTATCAGTTCAGCGGCGTTGGTAAGCTTTTCTCTAGAAATTGCTAAGATCCTGATACCAAAACGGTTTTTATTATAAATTTGTGTCATCTGTCGGCTAAGAAATATTTTCAAAATCGAAGCTATGTCTGTTTATTTGGTTCATCATCCCAAATTACTCGTTTTTCTCCATATCGGGATACTCACACTATCGTTTGCTATCACTTTTTCATTTTCCTGTTTCAGTTTGTGTCGATGTAATAAACCTATCAACATCTAACTTAGTACTAACTCATTTGATTCACAATTACACAGAATCCTACCTTCGAATTCTACCTTTTTGTTCTTTTTATTTCCGATATTGGGGAGACTGCTACGCTATATTATACGGATCAATGTTCTTTTCATCTGCCTCTTCTGAGCTCTGCTTTAAAATTTGATGAATTATGGACTTCGTGTTTTAGTTGAAGCCTTAAAATATTTTTATATTTAACTACATTTGCACACCATCACCAAAAATCACGAATATTTCCGCGTTATTGACAAAAACATCTAAATTTCGTGGTTAACGCAGTTGTAGACTCATTATTTTTACAAAAATTAATAAGGATTTTAATATTTTAATGGGAAATTATTGGTCCGGATTAAAGAGGCTACTGAATTCCGGACTAGAGTCTGTCTGTTCAAATGAAAAAAATTTGCTGCTTCGGATACTGGCAATCCGAAGTACTGAAGGTTCGGATAGCCGAGAATACTGTACATCGTAACCTTTTCGTTGAAACCATATTTTATTGCAAGTTTAGCTTCCTTTACGGGGGTTCTAAAGTGAACGAGTGGAGTGAGCCCAGAAAAAGCGTACAGAACGAAAAAGAGAACGGAAGTTTGTCTTAAAATTCAAACTGCCCACAACACATAGCAATGATGTGCAAATATAAGAGAAGAGCGGCAGGTTCAGTGAGTAGAGCGCCCCACTCTTGCTCTCGAGGTAGTGGGTTCAAATTCCCGCTCCCTTTGTTTTTTTACGTTGTTACTTTGTGTGAATAAAATCAACAAAAACATTTCATATCTTGTCATATTATACAGTCATGAACATAAGTCTACGTACCCCCTATATTTGAGCATTTTTCTCAATTCCTATAATCATAATTCCTAGCATTCACAGCAAAAATATGTATTCACTTAATTTAAGCTTAAATATACGTAAAAATTGGAACTCTTTCTATCGAAGCAACTATAAAAGGGAAATAAAAGAAATCTTGGCACCAAAAATGAAACAAAAGTCTACAGACAGCTTAATGTCTGTTCAAGTAATTTTCTTTGTGCATGTTTTCATTGAATTGTGAAATTCGTAATAGTGTTAACAGCTGACGACGCGTTGACAAGTAATTTTCAAATTGTTTAAAGTGATCATGGCTCCGATTAGGAAAGAAATTTCTGAAGATGTTAGAAAAATAATTGTGAGCCTTAGAAAAGGGCGATCTTATCGTGAAATCAGCAAAATAGTGAACAAACCGCGGTCGAGTGTTCAAACTGTAATTTCAAATTACCAGTTTTCGAAATCATTTGAAAATAAACCTAGAAGTGGAAGACCGCGAAAGCTGACCGATCGTGAAGAGAGAAGTGTACTCGCAGAAATACAAAATAATCCTCGTACGTCATCAAAGTTGTTAGCTGACGGCATCAAGGAGGTTAAGGACAAACACATACATCCTATAACTGTGCGTAGAGTTCTCCACCGCAATGGCTATTTTAGCAGGACACCGCGGAAAAAACCATACATTAGTAAGGCAAATGTAAAAAAAACGACTCGAATTCGCAAAACTACATGAAGGCAAGCAAAAATTTTTTTGGAATAGCGTCTTGTTTAGCGACGAGAGCAAGTTCAATATTTTCGGACATGACGGAAGGCAACGAGTATGGAGGAAATCAAACGAAGGCCTCAAAAATCAAAATTTAATTGGTACAGTAAAACATGGGGGTGGAAGTGTTCTTGTATGGGGGTGTATGTCGGCGGCGGGGGTGGGAAATTTAGTTATTATCGACTGTATTATGGACCGTATGGTATATTTGGATATAATTAAAGCTAATTTGAAGCAATCTGCGCAAAAATTGGGGCTAGGACCATCTTGGGTGTTCCAACAAGACAATGACCCCAAACATACCGCGCAGATTGTGAAAGAGTGGTTGATATTCAATATTCCAAAACAACTCCATTCTCCACCCCAATCTCCAGACTTGAACCCAATCGAACATTTGTGGGAACATTTGAAGCGCCAAGTTCAAAACCAAAAAGTTTCGAACAGATCCGAGCTCATTTCCGTTCTTCATGAGGAATGGGATAAAATTACCCCAGAAATCACAAAAAATATAGTCGACTCTATGCCAAGCCGCCTGAAAGCTGTAATTTCTTCCAAAGGAAGCCCTACCAAATATTAGTTTTTAAGATAACTGATGTTAAAAATGACTGTACGTAGACTTTTGTTCTTTTTTATTGTATGGAATTCAGTTATTTTTGTTTTGTATTAAGTTGCACTGAATGAATACATATTTTTTGGACTTAAGATAAAAAACGTTCATTGTTTTCATTATTTTTTATACTTTTTGTTGAAATCAGACCTTTAGCTCGATATTTTTCATGAAAATTGCAGGGGTACGTAGACTTATGTTCATGACTGTATGCATCCTAGATTTTCGAATTTGTCACATTAATTTATTAATTTTTTCTGCATTTAATTTTTTAACTTTTATATAATCATTTGCAAAACATAGCTAAAATTTCCATCAGACACTCCCAGAATATAGATTTTTTTCGCGAGATGTACATAGTTGGTAGCCTTATTTTATATGTGAAAAACATAATGTATATATGCAGGGACACGACATGTAATTTAAATCTTTATTGTTCGTCTTGTAGTAATCATAGCTATGTGTGGTTTTTGCTGAAGCTGTGTCATTGTATTAATTTCGAAAGTGGTAATTAATACATACTAGTTCCAAACAAGAATGAGTCAAAAATATATTTAGAACTTTAAGCGCAGCAACTATTTCTGGCTATAGCAATTTACTACAAAACTTCCGATGTATGGTGGTGGTGGACAAGTGCGAACAGCTGCCCTTTGCTTTGAGTCGGATAGAATGCAACATTACACCAGTTTTAGTGATATGGAAACTTCTTTTTGGAATTTTGTCAAAACTTTCGCCCAATTTGACACCACTTTGCGAAGATATAAAAATACACAAATTAATTGTTTTAGAATTGTTTACCTGCAGATTTTTACCAATTTTACAACCGAAAAGAAACTAATAATATTATCAAATTAATTACTTTACTAGCGATTCGTGCAATTGATTGATTTTCTAGTCGTTATGTTCGACGTTTGTTGCTCTGTAGCGATTAAACTCAAATTTTCTTAGGTTCAAAACAAAATGAAGACAATATCTCGATGGACAACAATAATTTCATTTCTTTTTTGTTCATTTGATGACATACAGCGATAAACGTAACATTAAGGAGCGAGAATATTTCGCGAAAATAAAATAGAACACTTCCGCATTGCACATACAAAAAATTTCCAATGAATAATTGATTCGACTTACCCTACTAGGAATAAGAATCCTGACGACATCGTCGTCTTGACGCTTCCTCTTGTTGTCGTGGCCATCACCATTTCCTTGATTTTCACGCTTCATTCTTGACTTTCTGGAAAATAATAATACAAACAATAATATCTCATTAATAGGATGAATGTGTCACATCTTGTTATTTTTCAAAATTCATTCTTAGCGTACTTAACTATTCTTAGATAATATTCGACTGTAACGAATTGCCTTCAAACACGGATTAAACATGAAGTCTTCCAATCTCGAGAGAATACAAGATTGCTCGCAAGATATTTTAATGTGGGCAAAATGGAAAAAAATCAATTCAATTGAGATTTCATTACAACTTCCTACATATTTATCCCAAGATGATTGTCGATCGCTCGCAATTAAAATATGAGCGTATATCTTTTATGTACGTTACATACTTTTGAGTCACCTACATAGTATCGCCATACATGATTAATATGGGAGTATAGCCATACTTCGAACGATTGCGCGTGCGAGATCTACAACAAACGCCTACGATAGTTATTATTCAGCAATTTTGCGTACATGTCTAATTGGCCGCTTAACATTTATTCTTACGAAAATATTGAAGGACGCTTTTAAGCAATTGAACTTCCCAATAAAAGGAATTCATTACGAACAAGAAATAATGGTATATCATGGAGTCACATCTGATGGTGGGCGTTAACTCTTCAATGACAAAACATTGGAATTGATTTGCAAGAACAGTGTTTAGAAAAACTTGCTTAACTTTTTGCTCGTCCATCAAATGCAATTTATCACTCTAAAATGCATATTAATGCAGTATCCAAGTAATTGAATTATACACTTCAGGGCAATTGTTTCGCCAATTAGTGATGATTAAATGTGTTTTTATGGCAAGATAATTAGTCAGTCGAATGCTAATTACGTGTGGTTTTTAGACATGTTGCAAACGGTAGAATATTTTGTTGAGATAGGCTCTTTATTTCTTAACGCAGATACGAAAATATCACTTTTGAATGGTCCCAAAAAATTACGAATAAATTAATAGATTTTTCATTTAGACTATTTTTAAAATGAAGGTACTAGTACACGTAAGACCAAAAAATAGCAAATTTTTATGAATTTTTTTCTCAGCTCCTTCATTGAATATGAACATGCAACTTTTTTCGACAATACATCTAACTTTTGACAGTAAATTTTTTTTTAAAAAATTTTCATTATAAACCTATTTTCTAGAGGGCGCCAAAGTTGACACCGCGAAAAGTAGCCCATCGCATGGCCGACAGTTAAAATTAGAGTCTGAAACATAAAACTCAAATAGGGTTTTGAAGGTCTAGGGTCCCTTACATGACAATTCACCACCGTTTTTGAAAAATTGATTGAAAAAAAATTTGCGGAGCTTTGATTTTTTTTTGAAAAATCAACCCTCTTTTCAGTCGTTTTCTGCACGCCAAATTTTTGATTTCCAAGTTTTTGGTCTAATTGAGGTGAAGCACTAAGATTTATTATAATCGGTTGAGTAGGTCCGGAGATTAATTAGCTAATTAGCGGCCAGTTGAGAACACGTTGTTTCGAGAAAATCGGGTTTAAAGTTGGGTTTCGTTTTTAAGTACCTTTTCTATACATTTTTTTAGTTCGTTTTTTTATACGTCAGAATAAATACTTAAACGTGTAAGTAGACGAAAATTTCGTCTTCTATTGTGAATGAATATAATACACAATCGATGCCATGCGGTCGGCGGCTGCAAAAGCAGCCAAAAACGCGCACGCACTTAAAACCGTTTTATATTATTCAAACGTTCGATTTTTTTTTCAAAATATTTTAAGAGGTCATTTTTAAAGGTGCAAGGAGTTGAAAAATGACCAAAAAAATAAATAGATATTTTTAATGTATACCCGATAATCCGGACTTGATGGGACAGGATCATCGGAGCTCCGGATTAAACGAAATTTACCTTAAAAAGCACATAACACAAGTTTTAGATGGATAACACTAAAAAATCGATGTTTTTTCTTTCCTTACAGCTTCATTTTAGTTGTATTATTATTGTATATATAGACCTCGATTTTTTATCTACGAACTGATGAAGGATTGTCAAAATAAAATATCGCTGTGATTAAAATTGAAAATTTACTCGGTCGGATTAACCGGATATTCTGACTAGCGAGACTCTACTTTATATGGATCTCTAATAATATTTATTACGTCAAATGGTCTTCCTTGGAAAAATCGCATTCGTTCTGAATAAATTCTCAGGGACATAATAGTAAAAAATATCGAAGAAATATCATCCGAAGATCATGCTTTGCAAGGTCGAAAATTTTACAGTTTGATTAACACAATTAAGCAGTCTTGCACAAATATCTGCCGCAAAATGACTGATATTTATTACCAATGAAAAGTTTCATAGCTTCAACTCAATACTAATTTTGCAATAAATTTTAAATTAAAAAGATCTCACCATCCCAAACTAAGGAATGTATAATACTTATTCTTTTGGAAATATTTTCAATTTTCCATTTGATACAAAAAAAATGCGAACGTTCTCTTCAACTGATCGAAGCACTAAAAATAAGGTTTCTAAATTCTATAGGAAAAATTGATCAGGTCTATTTGATATATAAATCAGTTATTTTTAAAGGGTGGGGAGAATTTATTTTGATTTAATTAAAACCTTCACGACAGTTCAAGTTTAAAGACTGTTTTTCTCCGTTATTAAATTTTTGACTTGATCAGTTTGCGAAGTTAACCGACGATATCATAAAAAGGGATTATTATAATTATTACATTAGCCTAGAGTGTCTAAGTGAAATCACCGAGATTATGTCTTTTTACTTGACTTATATTTGGGCGTTTTTTATTTGATTTTCTTGATAAGTTTGGCGATATTTCGCCAGCAGTTAAGAAACGGAATTGGTGTGGGAATTATTTTTATTGCGGTTAAATAGTATGATTATTAAGAAATAGAAAATAGTACGCTTATTAATATTTTACGACCATTATAAACTGTGCAAACAGGCTAAATTTTTCTAATACAATAAATAGGTTGCTTTCACCAGTTTTCAAGTTAGATGAATTCAAATTTGTATCTCTAATTTTTACCTTCATAAAAAATGATTTTGCTACTTGATTTTTCAAGAAAGAATTCTAAAGTCGAAAACCGCAAATATCTTCGTGAAAACTATCAAATGAGAAGGCTAATTTTGATATTATCACTAAAAAAACAATACACACCTTTCGTTATCAATCAGTATCACTCAAAGACTACAAAAAAGCCTACTTTTCTTCCAGAAAACACTATCATTTCACTTAGTCACAAAACTGAACCTGCATGATTCCAAAAGATACGAAGAACTAATGGAAATTAGATTGGGCGCTTCACTTTATCTGATCGTAGTCTACAAAACCTATTGCTATTAGAAAGCTGAAAATTTCCCAATAGTGGTGGGGATAGTGGTAGAATATCCAACGAAACCCTTTCGAACACGACATGGCAATGCAGACAGATAGTCGTTACCCCATGTGCAATGCACATTTCAAAAATGGTATCAATAGCTTCCTGTTTGCTTTCATTCTGGCTTGCATGTATGTATATATAAAGGACGACATATAGTCCGATGCCCAATAGTATCTGACCAGCTTGAAAGCCAGTATTGGATGGTCAGTTTGTCACTTGTTTCTATAACTCTCTTTTTCGTACGCCTGTGTAAGGCTACCTCTATGTTGCCGTTTTGGATCTGCCTTCCCCTTTTGAATATTGAACTACCACTATGACTCGGGAATACCAATATGCGAAAATTGAAAAGTTGGCACCCAATAGGAAAGCGCCAAATATGGAAGACTAAAGGAGAAGCTGTAATTATACCGCATAGTTTGCTTCTGAAAGAGGTTACCAAGATGTCTACTAGCTTTTTTTAATGGAGGCTGGTATTGACAATCACGAAATGTGGTAGATATGCCACGTTGTTTTACATTATGCAAAACCTTCGAAGCGATCCTTGTAATATCGCGTCTATGTCCTGCGATGAAAGATTCAACAGTAGGCGATAACCAATTTTCGTGCGATACTTACTTATTTTACTGACGTGGTATCACCGCAACCTAGTTTTTGCAAGGCAGTAACAATCATCCCTAAACCTATGGTTTGTTAAACGCACCTACTGCAAGTGTTCACATACTTTATAATTTATCACAGTTTGATTTCTACTCCTGACACTCACTATCGGACCGTTTCTGCCCTATTGATGACAACCTGTATTTGTTAATAATCTATTAGTGGCCCTAATGCCACCAAACTGATGGTATATGGTGTACACTTCATCAAACATGGTTTCATTAAAAATAGAGCATGAGAAGATCAACTTTTAGTGGACACACTATCATTAAAATAATGCATCCGCGTCATAGTGAGAAGGAGTGTAATCAAGCGGAATAGTCCAAATAAAAAAATCGACTACTGACAATTATGACAGTAGATACGACCGTATTTTCAACAATTGCCAGATTAATACATAAAGGAACATACATAACATAGCCTTCATATGTTGGATAAGTGACATTGCAGGGAGAACCATCCTACATACCAAGAAATTCAGTATATATACAGCGGCAATGCTTATAACGTGCCAAACCATATTCTATGATTATTTTATTCGACCGGTCTGACCAAAACAATTCATCACTATGACGACTTACAGTCCGTGCCGATTAAATGACGATTAATATTTTACGTGGCTCTTTGGAACGAAGCGAGCAAACGTTGGAAATTTTTACCTTTTTTGGAATTTCCAAGCAAGTTAATGATGGAAGCTCCCAGGCTATTAGGAATTTAACGGCCAATGTCCTTTGCTGGAAATTACGGGCTTTTCAAGCTGATGAAGGTTGCCGGAATCTGCACGAGACATTTCTTTAGGCGTAGTTGTGAATAGCATCTTAAAATTAATTATCAGAAGCTATACATTAACCGTGTCCTGATCACGGGAGTGTATTCAAAAAAAAAACGCTAAAGAAATATATATTCATCGATAGGTTTTTCAATTGAATTTACGTTACGGGTTCTCAAAGAAAACTTATCAGGCCCATCAGTGAAAACTTCATTTCCTTTGGATGGAAACAGTTTTTGATGCACTGACCTGAATATTGTATGAAGATTCAGCTTACCTAAACAATCAAGATTCATTTCAAGTCATGATCAACCTTCAGTAGTACTATTCACATGGTCAAGTTATCAAAAGCACTTAGTTCTAGTTTTCAATCTTTGTGTGCAAAGGTAAGCGTGCAAGAATTGTTTTTCTTTGTTTTCGTCAGACAAAATTCCTCGTCAATAGCTCTCGCTTATAAATGTTTTCTTTGAAATATTTATAGAATCCTCTTCCGATTCGGTACCCAACCTGCTAGAAGAATTCGTATAAAAAAACTCTAGAAATACATTCGTATTGCTCGTGCATTTTTGCTTGTTTTTATCGTCAGACTCTTAAGTTTTCCACATCAACCCAATGCCGAGCTGGCCGTAACTACTGGTCAAACTAATACCTGAAAGCCTCTATAAACAACTACATACAAGCAAGGGAATAAGTTAATAACTAATGTGGAAATCGCGTGCTATATTGTCCATGAATTATTAAGAGATTTCGATTTTCTTCATTTTTTCCGCTCGCATTTCTTTCAAAACAGGCCCTTTACGAGCCACATGCGTTGCTGACGGACACAGCCTGGCATACACGCAGAGTTACAGACAATAAGTAACTTTGTTCCCAATAGAATTTCGATTTTACATAATTTCTATTGTGGTCAAGTCAACGCAGGACACATACACATATCCGTATTATCATTTCAGCTTCGTGGTGGCCAACAAATTTTGTTCATACCACCTTCATTTCATAATATATGTATGCATCAGAACGCCAAAAGCTGAATGGAAGAGGCTTTTAAAAAATGTAACGGTTATTTTAGAGCTCATTTCATGTCTATTGTCCTTTACCATTAACTGGATACGAATACTGTTTATACAACAAAATTAGTTATGGTTATATAGCAAGTTAAATTTTCAATCGATATGTTTTTGATGTACCAAAGGAGTGGCGCACGTATCTTCAATTGTATTCAATCTGATCTTATCGTAAACGTTCCGTTTGAAGGCATACAATTTTAATTAGTCAACAAGGAATACTGAATAAACATTGGATATTGACATTTGCTTTGTTGTAATACTTAAGTGTTATCTTGGCTTGTATCCGATGTTCATGAACATCAAAAAATCTATGTTCAAGGATATTCTCGTGATCTTTAGTTATTTTTGATACAAGCATCGTCTTCAAAATATGAAAATAGTTAAATAATTAGTAATATTTTCGTAAGCTTGCTATGAGAAGTGCTTCTTAGAAAAGATTAATTTGTAATTATTATGTGTAGATGCAAACATGCTGCGATTTGCCTGAAACTTTACGATTAAAATCTTTAGAGCTTCGCAACTTTGTTAAATTGACGTGTGGTATCCCATTTTGAAGATGAAATATTGATAAAAATCATATACATATATAATGTATTTCCTTGCTACGCTCAGAAAATATCAGACAAAATAGGGACTACCAAATATTTGAGGGAACCTGCTCTACACGTTTATGGTTAGCATGATTCAGATGAAACCAAGTTTGAAATTTTAAGAGATAGGCTTTTAAATCTCCAAACAGAATCTAGAAAGTGTGCTCATTTCATCTCACCAGATTAGATTTTTAACTTCCCAGTATATGGGAAGTTCTTGTAATCGCCTCGAAAATCGAAATTGAAATTTTCAACTTTTCTTTACGTTTTGAGGTCTATAGAGTATATATAAAGTGTTTTTAGAAAGGGAGATGTATGTATGTGTGCGTGTGTGTGTGTACGTACGTACGTTCGTGGACACTTTTTTCTACGAGCATAACTCACGTAAACAAAGTCGTATCGACTTCGTTGAGGTGTCAATCGAAGCGTCTTTACAATCTTAAGAGCTGATTAGTTTTTTGGATACTTCGGTCGAGGGGGTTCGCTGTTTTGCCCGTTTGAAGGTTATTTCTGTCAGGCGCTATATCTCGCGAACCAAACATACGATTTTTTTAAACAAGGTGTCAATCGACGCGTATTGACGTTTGTGTTATTCTATCAAATTTTTAAAAAAAAGCCTTGGAACGGTTTTCAAATTTTTTAAAAAAAAGTGCAAAAAATTAGGGTTTTTTTCAAAAACAATAAATTTTTAACCTTATTGTCAAGTCTAAGTAATCAATGTTTATAAAATTTATGTACTCCGAACAATGTGTGCAAAAACTACATCAAAACTTTTTCTCATGATTACGTAAAAAAATAAATAAAAAATAAAAAATTATTAAAAGTCATCATGATTTTCAAGGTCATTTTCATCATTCACTATATCTCACGAACCAGATATAATATTTGCATCATTAAGGTGTCAGTTGACGTGTATTAACATCTTTGTGAAGTTTTTAACATTATAAAATTCGGTTTAGCCGTTTTTTTAATTTAATAGAAGAAAATGCGAAAAATTAAGGTTTTTTTTATAGAAAATATTTTTTGACTTGATTTGCACAGCACAGTGATCCAGTTTATAAAATTTATACATTATTATCAGTTTTTGGAGAGAAACCGGCAAAATTTTATTCCATAATTATGAAAAAACTAAATTAAAAATAAAAAAATCATTCAAAGTTACCATGTAAAGAGGGTTCATACGAGTGCTATTACTTTATATCTTTTATTCTAAAAAAAATTGTTGTAAATTCAATCAAAGTTTTAAGATATTTGCATAAATTGAGCAGATTTTTAATAGTTTTTAGTCTTTTAATTAAAAAAAATTGCTTAAATTTTGAAAACCAACAAAAATTTTCAACACCAAAAACCGATTGATCCGCGTGAATATTCAATCTGTCCTCATCGACCAAAATGTAATCAATGGACCCTTCCGTAGACGATATGATTCATATTAACTCATTCCTGTTACTATAACCTCTTATTATTGTAACGTTGATGATGTTTATGTAGATATTACTGGGAAGTTGACCGTGTGGACCTCAAGGGTCGCACCTCGCGGCTTGTTTATTTAGCAATAAAGCAATATAATAACGCCTTGAAAATCCCAGAACCATGTCACCGAATCAACTATTCGATTGTTCCCCGTTCAATCAAATAAAAAGATAGAGCTTTTATCTAAATGGATCCAAATCAACAATTTTTTTCTTCAAAAATAAGCATAGCATATAGGATAGAAAATTCCATCATACGTAACACATCGTTGGAAGTCTGCATACTTCATCGATGACATCTTCGCGAATAAATTTGTGTGTTCTATGCTTTTCGAATTCCAAGAGTTGTTGAAAACCTTGAATTTCTAATGCCACAATTGTGCATTGTACGCAAGCATGGCAAGGTGGATTGCATTTTATGCATTAATGGACACGAATGTCAACTCTTAGCGACTTGGTTCAATGGGCGAGGAGAAATATTATATAATAAATCAGTAAGTTGCCAGCTCCGCTGAAAATTTCGACAGCACGATTGAAATTAATCAACGATTTTCTTGTAAAACAAGTTTCGCTGCAAATTTTAGTAACTTCGTTAACAAAACACAAAGCCAAGCAAGAATTGCTGCGTAAGCTATAAAACATTTTGCATGAGACAATATTGGAGATAATTTATACATAGGATTTATGCTGGTTTGAGAAACTGAATGACCAATGACCGCCAAGTTTTTTTCTAAATATAGAAAGCCAAACAAATTTTCAATACAATGTATAGTAGTCCTATCCATCACCTAATCAAAAATTGTACGTCAATAATAATTTCAGAAGACCGATTATCCTTTACGGGAGCTTCTTGATTGTAAAATTCAATGTTGACCTTAGAGGATGTAAAAGCCTGCTATTGGAAAATGTCCTTCGTAAGTGTCGTGTCTACGCTGTTGTCTTCAGGCAGAAAATCAACCGATGTTGTCCTAAGATGAATAGTTTGAGATTGGTAGAAGTGGCAGCCTTTTTTATTAAAAGACCACAATAGGCCCATTGTGAAAGAGTTTGAGCAAAAAGCTTTGAGACATAGCAACTCAAAAAAGATGAATTGTACAAAAAGGCATTATGACTAATATACATGTTTCAGATTTGCATGGATAGGACACATCGGGCCACACCGCTCCTACGGCGTAAGCGTGAGAAGGCGGCATTAATAAAACAAATATAAAAGATTTTTTCATAATATAATGCAATCAGGCCGTCGAGGATGCAAGCATATTTTCTGCCGTGCCGGTTCACAGATGTCTGTCTTTTAATTACATTTGGCACTGGGAAATATAACTGAAACTTGATGAATGCATAGTTCTGCAGTTTTCAAGGAACTATCAAAGGTATCACAGTGAAATGTGCAACGTTTGCAAAAAGTCGTGGTTTTGAAATCGAAGAATTTGATGATTTTTTTCACTAGGCATTATCTGACTTACTAGTCTTCCATGGTGGATAAGCAACGCATAGTACATCATTAATAAACTCGCTTTTTGCATTTATTCGCTTCCAAAAACAATCTGAACTCGCGACACTATCTGTCCGCTTACATATCTGCCGCCACTTAAGTCTAGAATATTTTATTGTATGCTATTTGACGATCGATATCGTCACAAATACATTCCTCGTATTATGTTCAACCTTGCATGCAAAATTCAAACAGTTTTTTGACCCTTTTAGGAATCCTTTCATTTTCCGAGATTAAAAGTGCTCAGTAGTTTTCACTTGATACGTGCACAGACAGACATACCGACAAGAATTTCAGGAATGCGAATTTTCTCATGTTATTAGTTAGGAGTAATTCATCAAATATATATATTTTTAACAGTTTCGCCTAAGTACGAGGCTGATTTCGTTTCAGATGATTGGAAGTGTGGCTAACATTAACAGCCAATTCGACCCCAAAAAACCTTTTTTTAGCGACAATATTGTCGCCAATGCCCTGATTGGCTGTCGTATTTTCTTTAAAAAAAATGGCCTAGTCAACGGTTATAACAAAAATGTATAGCTACACAAATTCTTTAGTCATGCCATAAATATTGATTCAACTGTAAATGCGGCCCTTGCGGATGATAGCTTGCCAGTAGCTTATTGCTATGTTGGTAGTCCTGATTGTTGACATATGCTCTAAAAACGCGGGAAATCTTGTCAGTGTACCTTGAGCCGTTAAGATGAAGTGGTCTAGCAAAGAAAACTGCATCGCTGTGATTGCTTTACACAAATCGCTCACTCCTTTCAAAAACGGCATAACTCAAAATTTGACGTTGTTGAGAGGAGAGAGAGCGAAATGTGGAGTGCGAAGCACTAAAGTCATTAAAAATTACGCGTGTTTTCGTATATCGAACTATGGCGTTATTAATTGATACTGGATGTAATAGACCGTAAAAGACCTCGCTAGGCGCGTAAGCCACAAACCATCAAAGCCGTAAGGTCCAGAATCGCAAGAAATCCTGTCCGCAATCAGAAAATCATGTCTCGTGAAATGAATATTGCCCCGAGAACCATGAGTCGTATCATGAAAGAAGACTAGAGGCTTGCAGCTTTCAGAAGACAAACAAGACATAGACTCAATGCCGCTTTAAAACGAAATAGGGTGGAAAATTCAAAACAGCTGTTATCGTGATACGGTATAGGGCAGTACAGAAGGATATTTTTTACCGACGAGAAAATCTTTACCGTGGAGGAATCCTTCAACAAATAAAATGATAGGTTATATGCACGAAAAGATCCCGAGGGTTGAACGAAGACATTATCCAGCATCAGTGATGGTTTGGTGTGGAGTGTCACTTCTATACATTTCTTTGAAAAGGGTCTCAAAGGGCATTTCTATGCTCGCGAAAGGTTTAATATAAATATATTAACCCAGAAATTTACTAGACACATCATTGATGAGCAGCAAAGTCATGCCAAACTGATAATGATGATCAAACATAAAACCACACTTAAAAATGATGTCCAGCCATTCAATAGCGTTCGGTATTAGATCATCCATATAAAATCTGGGATTCACTAAATTTCAAGGTAAACAGATAGCAAAATTGCTACAGTTGAATCAAGAAAGAAAGGGACAATACGATTTCATTGATTACGATATCAAGTCATTCCGATACCGAGTATTTGTGAATAAGTCAAACGACTCACAACAATTCCAGAGCAAATGTTGACTTTAGCATAGCGGCCAAAATTCTAGATAAACAACACTCGAAAAAACATATTTAAGCTACCAAAATTCATCTAACTATTCATCAAACAGAAAAAGGATTTATAGACCAATTTTCTTTAATGCTCAATTGAAAAGAATATGCAAAATAGGCACCACATAATTGACTCTCACTAAAAACTATCAAATGAGACAATCATCTAAAAGTGGATATTACAAAATTGATTAACAGGCGTTAGATATCAAACTGCAAATGCCATTGAGTTTATTGTTACGATACTCTTCTATCGAATTGAGCTATTCCAACCATGTGTGCGGAGCGCTCACATAATTTTTATAGCCACTTGATATTTGAAGCCTCTGTCGTTGAATTACCACCTTCGAGGTCTATCAACAATTCATGTACAGAAATTCCGATTGAAAGTTATTTCAATAAAGATTTGTACACACTCGCTTTAATACTTCGAGGGTCGGCGGCACGAAAATGTTTACTGCAATATGCCATTGGACTATTGATAAACGTGTGTTGGCTGCTTTGTGCTGAAGATGCTTCTAGATTTTTGAACGGTTGCATAAAAACTAAAAGCTGGGAAGTAGAATTTCGGCAATTCGATCTCTCCGCAAATTGCAGGCAATTTGCAATTTTCAGCGGGTTTTTTTTCATAAAAGTAGCCGCTTAATCAGCATTCTACTGTTAAAAACGCGCATGGTCTTTAAGAATATGAAGCTGTTGCGAGCAGATGTGGAAACAAGTCAACAAATACCAAATGTAGCTATTCAAATTGTAGTTTTTCCAGAAATGAAATACTGAATACCCATGCAAATTATCACAAGCAGGTATTTACGAGTATGAGTTTTACAACTGTCGAGTTATTTTGGTAATGTCAATAGAAAGCAAGTATGTATCATAAAATGCTGTATCTCGTTGAGTTCCATTTAGTGTAAGAGATACACCGTTAATTGGGAGTTCCCAAGCAATAAATTGATGCCAAAAGCGGTTTTCATGGGCATTATATTTTACTATATGTCCGAAACAAGAATGTTTACTACATATATTAGTTTTGTCTGAATAGTGCATTTATTTCTACTGTAAAAAAAATTGTACAACAATTTATTGGTGTCACAAAAGATTAGAAATCTGCGAATGTAATAAAATTTGCAAGAGATTTGGCGCGTTCGTTGGAATCAGATTTTCGTTATAAGCAAATCGTGAAAGTTTTTAACTCCATCAGGATATCATTCACATTTAAAAAGAGCTTCGACGAAATGTTCTTGACATAAATCATGCTTCTTTCTCGAAATAATTCTGTATATTTCGTGACTTACAGTGGTGGCCACGTAAATAGAACACTATCCTCGCAGGCTGTTCAATTTAAATTTCCTGTAAACATGCAGCCAGGAATCGAATGTTTACATTTCTTATCGCATGCGCACATATGTTAGAACTAGTTTTGAGCATCGTCATAAAAACCCAATGCATCTTCCCATTGCATTGCGTCTTTCAGTGTAAAAGGAAGTGTTTTTATCTGGTCACGCTTAGTTTTAGTGAGTCGAAGTGAATTTTCTTGACTAATAACAAATTTATTTGAAATTAAGTACAGTTAACATTAGTTTTCAAGAAAGTAAAATATAAACAAATATTTTTGAAGATAGGAAGAGGGTCACACTGCTCCGCAACATGAAAGACAGAGGTTCAACAATTACGGAAATATCCAAGCATCTGCAGTGTTCGCGGATGGTAGTTTACAATGCTTTATGTCATAAGGACCTCTATGGCAGTGCCAAAAACGTTCCGAGAGCTAAAAGCCCAACAAAAACAACGGAAATAGAGGACAATATTATTTACAGAGCCAGTGTCGCCGACCCCTTTTCGAGCTCTTAAGCAATAAAATGCAGTATTCTGAAAGAAAACAATATTTCTGTGTCAGAGAACAATTAGAAGGCGTCTGCAAGAAAAAACATCTGAGAGGATGCATCGCTCAAAAAAACACTTGTGACAAACAAGAACTTAAAAATGAGGAAGTCGTTCGCAAAGGAATATCTAAACAAACCGATAAGCTTCTGGAAAAATGTGCTTTGGACCGATGAATCCAGGTTTTGTAGGTTCGGATCAGATGGGATGGCGAAAATGTGATGGTGTGGGCCGCCTTTTTCCTGGTATGGGGTAGGACCAATAATCAAGTTAGACACGAAAATGGATCAACACGTCTACAAACGAATTCTTGAGGACCACATGATCCTTCTCGTCTTGTGAAGGGTTACCTTAGTGATCAAAATGTCACAGTTTTACAATCCCAGTCTCCTGATCTAAATCCGATCGAAAACCTGTGGAATGATGTCGAAACTCACATTAACAGGGTGAAACCTAGAAATGCCGCTGAATTTTGGGACCAAATTCCGATCGCCTGGAGATCTATTCCCAATGAACGCTGTCAAACTTTAGTGGAGAGTCTACCAAGGCGATGTTCAGCTGTGCTTAAGAACAAAGGATTTCCAACAAAATCTTAATTTATACGGAATATTTTTAACTTCCCAGTATATGGGAAGTTCTTGTAATCGCCTCGAAAATCGAAATTGAAATTTTCAACATTTCTTTACGTTTTGAGGTCTTTAGAGTATATATAAAGTGTTTTTAGAAAGGGAGATGTATGTGTGTGTGTGTGTGTATGTACGTACGTACGTATGTACGTTCGGGGACACTTTTTTCTACGAGCATAACTCACGTAAACAAAGTCGTACCGACTTCGTTAAGGTGTCAATCGAAGCGTCTTTGCAATCTAAAGAGCTGATTAGTTTTTGGAAAACTTCGGTCGGGGGGGGGTTTGCTGTTTTGGCCGTTTGAAGGTCATTTCTGTCATGCGTTATATCTCGCGAACCAAACGTACGATTTTCTTTAACAAGGTGTCAATCGACGCGTATTAACATTTACGTGATTCTATCAAATTTTTAAAAAAATTCTTGGAGCGGTTTTTTATTTTTTTAAAAAAAGTGCAAAAAATTGGTTTTTTTTTCAAAAACAACAAATTTTTAACCTTATTTTCAAGTCCAAGCAATCAATGTTTATAAAATTAATATACTCCAAAGAATGTTTATAAAAACAACATCAACTTTTTCTCATGATTACGTAAAAAACTATATCTCACGAACCAGATATAATATTTGCATCATTATGGTGTCAGTAGACTTGTATCAACATTTTTATGAAGTTTTTAATATTATAAAAATTCGTTTCAGCCATTTTTTTAGTTTAATAGAAGAAAATGCGAAAAATTATGGTTTTTCCATAAAAAAATATTTTTTTAACTTGATTTGCACTGCACAGTGTTACCAGTTTATAAAATTTATACATTTTTATCAGTTTTTGAAGAGAAAGCAGCAAAATTTTCTTCCATGATTATGAAAAAAAACTAAATAAAAAATAAAAAATCATTCAAAGTTACCATGTAAAGAGGGTTCATACGAATGATATTAGTTTATATCTTTTATTCTTACAAAATTGTTGTAAATTCAATCAAAGTGTTATAATATTCGCATAATTTGAGCAGATTTTGAATAGTTTTTATAGTCTTTTAATTAAAAAAACAGCTTAAATTTTGAAAACCAACAAAATTTCAATCAAATTTGCATTTGCGGTATCAACCCTTTGAATGGTAAAATGTTTTGTAGTTAATACTTTGCAAGATCACATGCTTTAAAAAGCTTTCATCGAGTGAAAAATTGTAGTTTTTAGTAGATTCATTCTTTAGTAATCGTAAGATTTCAATAACCATCATCATCTGTAATACATTTTACTTTTTACATGCAATTGAACCTTTTTTTGACTGCATGTACAAAATTTTTCAAGACCAAAAAAGCCCCCAACAATTGATCCGCGTGAATATTCAATCTGTCCTCATCGACCAAAAATCTTACGTAATCAATGGACCCTCTCGTAGACGATATGATTCATATTAACTCATTCCTGTTACTGCTATGAATACCTCTCATTGTTATTATTATTTAAAGTAGTATGATTTTCAAAATTATTATTGTGTTTAATGTTGTTGATGTTTATGTAGATATTACTGGAAAGTTGACCGTGTGGACCTCAAGGGTCGCACCTCGCGGCTTGTTTTTATAACTTTACTGCAATGCAAATTAATGTACTATTTATGTGGCCACGCATATTTTAATTAGTGTGTTTTTTTTACTTAAAAACAAATACAGTCATCATTTCACATATTAAATAAGCTTTTATAGTTTCACTAAATAATACAAAAGTATCAAAATCAGTTGTTTCATTAAAAACTGAAAAAATGCCCTTTTATTGATAGAACTGCAAGTGTTCTATTTAGATGTCCACCACTGTATTTCTTACTAAACAGTAATGTTAATGTGACGAAATTAAAGTTCTGAAACAGCGGCAGTGCCACTACAAATAACATTTGAATAATACTACGCCTAGTCAAAGCACTTATAAGGCTTCCTACCCTATTTCGAGGATATCAAAGTAATTAAAATCAACCCCCGATCTGTACAATAAAGTTCCATTCGATAACTCGTTGTTTCTTCAACCTAATTATAGACGTTGTTCGACAAAACCAATAGCAATTATGGCAATTAGAATAAATCAGTGTGAAAGCCTTCATTTCGTCTCTTATCAAATCAGTCCTCGAAGTTTCGAAACACTGCTGTCCATTTTCAATCGTGACACACTATCCATCATCTGATGCGTATACTTATGCTACTTATTACTTAACAATTCCTCTTTTTTCTTATAGTCCGAACAACCGACCATGACATTGAGCCAAGGACATTTAAAACCAACACTGTTTTTTTTCATATGAACGGCTAGATTCAAATTTCGCTTCAATTACGCATTCATCAATTTTTGACATGTTCGGGGAGGAGCTATACACGCATCGTCACAGCCTATAACATTTAAATTAGATCAATTTTCAGCAATAATGGACGGACCTCTAAAATTTGATTAAGATTAAAAACTTTGGCTGGACAAGACACCATCATATATATGCCAGATGCTAGGTTTGTGCATGAGAAACCTTTGCGTCGAATGCTTTTATGGAGGCATTAATGAAATCTGGCGCGATTCGGTACATGGATAGACTGAATAATTGTCGTGGGTCTCGGATTTATGCTTTGATTTATGTGGGACTATGTTTTTAAATGTAACAACAATATACAATACACCTTCTTGTTTGCGTTTACATATTTAAATGTGATACAATGCGTTGTTTGTTGTTAGATGTGGTAAGTGGAAATACGACGGGAGGATCCAGTGAAATTTAATGCAAAATGATCTTCGATTAACATGCAGAGTGTTGCTAATATATTTGAAAGATCCGAATTTTTGACATGTTTCACTCATTGCACAGACGCGTAGTTCTACTCTGGAAATCCTATAGAAAACAAAAAAACCGTGAGTACCTGAAGAGCTCTGATTGGTTTTGAAAGACAGCCTAGTGAACTTTATAAGAAAAGTTGCTTAGATTGACAACAGTATAATGAAAACGACTTGTTAACAAAGTAAATGGTACGTTCTACTAAATAAGAGGAGCAATCCAAAGAAGGTGCATCCATGTCATAACAGACGCGACAAACTCATTGAAGCACCATCAACTCCTTATGCATAAATTTATGAGGATCAAACACTAGGCTTGGTCAATGTTACGTAACGCTTAACACGCTCTTGTGCAAGCGCACAGCTGGATTGAAGCAAGTCGACCCCCCAACCTGAATGATGCCGACTCCAAAGTCCAGGCGATTTGAAATTCTTACAAACCAGGCGCGTACACAACAGCACAACTGCTTGTACGGCAACAGCCTCTTTACAAAACAAAATATTCTTTACCACACTTATTGCCGAGACCTGATTTCGTTTAAAATATGCGAATAAAATGAAAAGCAGATATCCACCACACGATTTACAAGTGAGCTGGTTTGCCTTGAAACTACTTATTCGACCGCATAAGGTGGTCGGTCGTGTAAACCAGCAATCGACTTTGATCTTGCGCATCCAATTGCATCAATAAGTCAAGTGCCAGTAAAAGTTAAACATACATTATGTATGTTATTAAATAGCGTGACAGATATGCTGCCATGCAATTTTGAAAGAAAAATTTCGATATGAGCAACTTTCAATTCGATCAACAACATACGTCGAAACCTTCAGTATCTTGGGACTATCCAAATTAAATCGGGACGGAGTGCTAGTATCATTAGCAACAGCAAACGAGCAAATGTCTGCGGAATTATGTTGTGAAAAAGAAAATTCGGCGTTTACTTGCCAATTTTAATTCAAATTCACAAAAATAATTTAAATATTGCATTGAAATATTTTACAACATGGTTAGACTTAAGGGGTCTTAACGTCTTGAAGGGGGTGGAAACAACTTTTTTAAAAAAATTGTATTTCCAAAACCAAAAATCTATTCTATTTTAAATTTACACACATAAAAGTTAGCATTCCAAGAAGTTTCAGCTAAAAACATTGAAAATTGTCAAGTTTCCTGCAGTTTTCCACGTTCAACTTTTTTTTGTGATAGTCAGAATATTTCGGTGCAGGTTCATCTCAAATCAAAAATTTTCTTATAGTTAATGCCCTTGGCTCGTGCTTGAACGAAGGAATTGAAAAAAAAAATGAAATTTAAAGTTTTGAAATTAATTCGAAGGAATTTTCGTCTTATATTTTTTTTTAACATTTTTTCGATTCTCATCGTTTTTCAAATATTTTTTTCCGTATAAAACAAAAACGAGTCCACCGAATGAAAATCCCTTCATTCAAGCACGTGTCAATACTATGAAAAGGAAATGTGCAAAGTTTCAGCAAAATCGGTCGATTCGTTCTCGAGAAATTGTGCCTATCGCACGGAAAAACGCGTTTAAATTTTTTTTACCGCGATTTAATGAATTAAAGTTATTTTTTAGCGACTTACATCGAGTCGTCGATTCCAGGTCCATAAAGTCATTAGTTCGCCTCATTCGCGATGTTCAGAGAATCCTTTTGATGTTTGATGAAATATAAAGGAGCTGTTTTTACACGGTAGAACCGCGCTGCATGTGTATAATACGCTAGGTACGGCAGAGCGCACGCACCGACCACGCGGTATTCAAATCTCTATAACTCCGGTAATATTGCTTGAATTTACTTCAAATTTGGTGTGAATACTCTTGATATGTGCTTTACTTTCATATGAAATAAAAAAAATTCGTTCGATGTTTTGAAAATACAAGAAATATGTAACCCCTTAATTTGCATCGATGTAAGCTTGCCAAACTTCATGCAGGGTTTATTAAGACATAACAATTTCAACGGCAATCAGATGGAATGTGGCAATGATGCTCTGCCCCCTACTCAATACGCTCGCTTCACTCGCATTCAAAACAGTGACTCGAATGTCGTGGCCGTCATATAGTTTAGCGTACGTCGCCAAACTTTTTTTACACTAGAGATATCGACACATTCGCATACCTCTTACCGTTCACCTCGTCACATTCGGTATTGAAAAGGAGTCATATGGGCGTAATAATTAATATGGCCAACAAGAAGAAGTAACTGATGTTTTAAGATCAAACTGGCGGAACCGTTATTTGAATAGACTTTTTGACGAACCAGCGATATCGTTCTTGACGAAATTGCACAGACTTCAACGGACAGGACGTGTGAGACGCATGGTTGCAGGCAAAACTCTCAGATGCCTTATAAAAGGTCGAAAAACTGCAAACCACTCAGCAGATATGCTAGAAAAACGCTTAAAGGACTCAGTGGACGCAACTTTTGACGGTTCACAAAACTGAAGGAAACAGTCGTTAGACCGAGAGCTGAAGACAGTCTTTAGGCGGACGAAATTTGATTTAAATCATAAATTCATCAAAGGTGAATAAAATATAATACAAAACAGTGTTTCAAAATAGTTTCCTGCTAATCTAAAAATCGCAATTAAGTTTCAGTGGTCGGGAAAAATTGATTCTTGTTTAAATTAAAAAGCTTGTCTAAACTACGAATGGCTTCTCCCATTTTTTTGGTAAAATTGTTGAAATCAATGTTTCATTGACACACAGAGGAATATGTAAATTGATCGGAGCCTTAAAAAATAGCGTTTTTAATTTAATTTCTTGACGAAAATCAATCATTCGTTATGGATTGAGTCTTGTCGTGAAATATGAGAAAAAATTGAAGAATGGGATCGATTATCGTCGCGTTAAACACGTAATGACGTATCTCAAAAATGTTCAGCCAAGTGAACGATAATTAGTTGCTCTACGCTTCCAAAGACTTTTGATTCTGATCTTCTTAGAGCTTATGAGTTAAGTAAATCAATTACTTCAATAATACTTACTGGAAACGTGTCAATTTTCTAAAAAAAAAACTTCAAACGCGTCTCTCAAACAAGTTAAAAAAATAGGGAACATTACTTTAGGGTTCAGCCAACGATCTGAGCAAATCAATCTTTTTCAGGTTCGTTTGTTTGGCTAGCGAACATGGCAAACGATTGAAAACTTCTGAATTGTTGCAAAAACTAAATGATATATCCATAGAAAGTTCTGATATGGAGAAGTCAGCTAATGTGAACCAGCCAAAAATGAACTATACATTTCAGACAAATCATATCATCGTAATGATAGAGAGAGAAGCTTGATGACGACGAAAATGTTCATGTATCATCAGCAAATGATTGTGGGTTTGAAATTTGTTTGAGCCCATCTAAAAAAAAATAGCGAGTCATGCCCTCTCCTTGTTATACCAACGATATGTATATAAACATTATTTTTTCGCATACTTTTTAACCACAATCTATTTTGACAAGCGTTGAGCACCATTTCGAAACATACTTGTCTTCAGTACAATTGAAGCGCTTGCAGCTCGGAAGCAGCTCCATTTTTCACATTTGGGTACCAATAATTTTCTATAATACTTATTCTGAGAGGGTGAGGTTTTCTGTCACGAAAATAAGCTTAACTCAAAAATATCAAAAGTGAAACTGTCTTGTTAGTCTGGCGAGCGCTTAAATTTATATAATATTTTGAATTTTCCTTAACTTTTAACCCTATCCGTGAGCCATCTTTTGATAAAGAGGACTGCCACAACAACCAACCAACCCCTTCCTTGGAAATCACATATGAGGTATTCGTTTCGTAACATGCAGGAATAACTTGTTCATTATTTTCTCTTACTATTGCTGTTTTGTCATGAAATAACTCCTGGCTTGCTATCACTTCTGGAAATTAATTTTAGTTATTCGTTTTGTTCAATATTGACCAATGCTGGCGCGTCCTCACGAATTCAACTTTCTATACCTAAATATAACAACAATCTGATTACGACTACCAAAGAAACAATTTGAGCAAAGTAAAAATATCCAGCCCGAGATAGAATCTCAAAACAATGGCATATCAAGTGAAAGCCAGAATTCCATCAACATAAACCGATCAAATACTAAGAGACATGTAAAAGAGATGATGAAAAAGTAGCATGGATTCCGGAACGATTAATTCTAGGCAAGAAAATCATGCTTAAAAGCGTCAACAAAGAATCGCGAAAATTTCGCATTCCATCATCAAGTTTGATGGCAAACATCAACACATTTGTGATAAACTTGTAAATTCTGATGCTTTTAATATATTCTACCAAAGATACGACTTTTTTCCCTCCAACTCAATTTGAATGTAAACGAAGCGAGTAAAGTCCTCGAATTAGCGGAAAGCTTGCAAGCGTACAAATTTAAGCGTTTCGCGGCGGAATGTCGAAGAAGTTTCAAGATAAACAAGCGACCAATAACGACGGGTCCGCGAGGTTTTCGACGCAGTATGTAAATGAGACAGTGCTTATTGCCGTCCGGAAAAAGTGAGTTCTTCCCGGAATAAAAGCAACTGCGAGCTATTGAGGGAATGTCTATGACTAAATAGTTACTAAGAACGGAGAACCTCAAGTCGGCAATTCATTTCATAGTAACGTTTCTGGAGAATGGATGCACAATTTGTGTTATTCCGGATTGGATTCTGTTTAAAATTGTTGTATAGCAGAAACTCTTCTTTATTCGGAGATTCTAGACTTTGAAGTAATTTCTTGATAATACGGAAATTCAATGCATTCAAGAAACTTTTTGATGAAAAATACTTTTTAAGTATGTACGATCGAAAAAATATATTAATTTCTTCAAAAATGATAATTCCTGCAGAAAAAATCATTTGTTTAGTGCGGTGGAGAAATTGTCAAAAAAAATTTATGAAAAATATATTTTTCTTGATTATTTCCTTGTAAACAATTTCTTCTCATCATAAATAATGTGCATCGATATTTTTTTATTACTGTAATTAACATTAAGCTAGATGATCCACAGTTGTTTCAATGTGGAAAGCTTAAGGAAGTATAGCAAACTCCTCTGACGATACAACGATACTTTCTTGTCACGCCGAGTCGGTTCAAAATATGCTAGCAATTTTTTATTTCTTGTTTTATGACTGAAATTTCGTAATTTTGTTAGAATCTACAGGGTGGCGCAAAAGTTTCTGACCTTTGACATAAAAAATCAGCCCGATTAAATTATCTTCATAAATTTTGACACCCACTTGACCTTTAACGACCTTTTGTACAAACCCTAAAAACTTCGTGAACCTTCAACGAATTGAAGTGAAATTTTTTTGCGACCATAATGGTAAGTGGTCAAATTCCAAAACGTATTGCAATTCAACGCATGCATCGATTTGGGTACAGCTGCAGCGACATATGCAGAATACTTAGGATCAGCAAGAACACCAGGAAAAAATAATGCAATGCCGAAGAAGGAAACGTGAAGGATACGCAAAGAAGTGGTCGAACGTCGGTACTTTCAGCAGAAGCAAAAGGAAAAATTCGAACATTGGCTGAAAATAGACCAGGAGTGGCGTCGCGAACAGTGACGAAATGGCTTAACAGCTCTCCGGCGGCCATTAAAAACGTGTCAAGGCGAACCGTTTAGCGATACATTCGATCCACCAACGAGGGCCGACACGCCTTTAGACAACGCAAGAAACCACTCCTTTCCAAGAAGAACATTCGAGATCGGGTGAATTTCTGCCAAAATCTCAAAAACCTCGGATTTGCTGATGACAATGCCTGTGGTGAAAGGCTGCGTGCAAACATCCTTTTTACGGACGCGTCGCGGATCCATCTGCATCCAATACCCAATCGACAGATTAGGACAGTGAGAACCAGCAATGACAAATATTCCCGTAATACAGACTCTGAAATTCAGCTTTTTGTTCAATGCCTTACCAATCGCCAACAATTCAGGGCCGAAAAAAATGACACCAAGCCGCATACTGCTTTGAATATGCCTAATAACTCCCTTGATTTAAATCCCATCGAAAATGTGTGACCCAAATTAAAGGATAGTGTCTTTAGAGATCCTAGACCAAAAAAATAGGCAGCAGCTGATTCGACGTGTACAAGTTGAGTTGGATGCAATTTCTACAAACTACCTTAAAAAAATTATGCGAAAGTTTCAGAAAACAGCTTTTAGAGTGTATAGAAAACGAAGCAGAACATAATTCATACTAATTATTTATTATATTACCTAATGTGTGTAGTTTATAATAAAATTATGGTCAGAAACTTTTGCGCCACCCTGTATGTATGTCTTCTAAAATTTGTAATTGTGTTGCACTTTAACTTGGCCTTCCGAAGTTTTCCCTACATTTTTCTCAAGCGTGACGGCGCCTCCACCTCATTTCTCAAACGTTCAAGAATATTTTCTGGGTATGTTTTTGCAAATGCTTACAAGGGGAGGGGGGCACGATTTGGTCTACTTAGATCAGGATGAAACCTAGTAGATGCTAACTGTATTCAATCCCTAAAATATCTAACCACAACCTTTAGTCGATTCTAAAAAAACCGATTTACTATCGAATGTGAATCACACATATTAGAAACGGCTCGGAACGCACGAACGACGAATTGTATTTTTCGCCTCACAAGCATTCCAAGCGAGGTAATGTGTGGGCGGAGAAAGGAAACCATCAAGCATGGCACTCACAATCAGCGAAATGTATTACGCGCTGAGGTGTGTGAAACACGGCTTAACTAGTCTCGTGCGAGACCGATAAACCGATCGATTCATCAGTGACCAACAAAATATTTTAGGGTATTTAACACGTTCATTGCCAGACCATGCGATATCGCGTTGCCAAACATTTTCTTTCAGTTGCCCAACAGCGCAATATACACACCCGGACAAACGAATAGGTGTGAACCTCCAAAATTCGTAAAATGTAGCGAAAAAATTAGACAAAAAACCACTACGCCAAGAGAGTATCTTTTTAATGGAATGGGCGAATCCCCGCAATAAAACTACTTCTTGGAAAACATTACGGGTTGTTTCTTTGTTCGATTCTTAAAATCGAGCTGGACAATAATAATGGATGTGCCCTGGTAAAAATTTAAAGTGAATAAATTTAAATAGTTATATGAATTTGAGGTCATTTTCTCTTTCCCTTCCACTCTCAATTAGGCATGAAGGCAATGTTTTCTAGTAGCTGTTTGTTTTTACCTGCTCTATATAATCTCCCTCTCAATTTACCCATTGCCCTTCACCCGTTCCAGTTATACAACATTTGATCTCACAGGCTCATTGCATATTTACATATTTTCTTGTGTTTCTTCTTGTATTTAATTGTTTGTCATATAGTTTTTAACATTTTTTTTAAACAAATTTCATACCAAATACATTTTTTTAAAACAACTTTCGGTATGTCTAGTTCTTTGAACCCAGAAAATTTTGCTTACTGTATGTCTGTTATTTTAATTATAATGGTTATCAATTTTCAACCTGTGCCGGATAGACGCACTAAATGAAGGTACAATTATAATATTGTAATATTAGATGGGCCGTGGACTTCACTGCAGTGTAGAGGAGAGAAAACTTGTTCGTCAGCTTTGAGATGAGGGGAAAACCTACAAATTCATTGCTACATTAATTGGACGGTCGGAAAATTTTGTTACGAATGCTCTGAAACAGGAAAAATTCATTGAAACCCGTGAAGCATCTAAAAATAAACTCCACCAGTGATCGACAATCGTATAGTTATGTTACATTTGCTAAACGCGACCCGTTCAAATCATTCAGGACAATTGCCAGCGAAATTGGGAATTTGGTATCATCACGAACCGTTCGGCGGCGATCAGTAAGTGCAAAACTACCCGGTAGGATAGCCCGGAAAGTTCCGAGTCTTAGAACTGCAAATTTGAAGATGAGGAAAAACTTTGCGTTGATTCATAAAACCGGGTGCGAATTGCAGGGTGAAAAAAATGGCGCAATATCCTCTGGAGGGATGAAACAAAGATAAATTTGTTTGGCAATGATGCGGCAAGAAACGTTCGTCGACCGGAAGGCAAACAATTTCATGTTAGGTTTACCAAAAAAAAACAATGCACGGAGGTGGCAGCATAATGGTTTGGAGCTGTTTTTCGTGGCAAGGTATAGCATCGAATTTATAACATGATGAATAGGATCGTGTACAAGGATTTGTTGGATACGGTAATGCTGCCATATGCCGACGATAATATGCCGCTGTTGTGAACATTTCAGCAGGACAATGATCCTAAACACTCATCTCGATTGGTCAAAGGATAGTTCCAAGAGCATATTGTAGACGTCCTTGAGTGGCCAATCCTCAGACCCTATTGAGAATCATTCAGTCGTAGGAGTCATGCTTCCATCAACAGAATCCGCAGCCGCCCAGCACCGTTTTAGAGTTTATTAACAAGTTTAACATAAAATCCTGAGGCTGCCCTAATAATCCGATTTTAATTTTGTAAAGTGCATTTGATAAGTGAAGTGCTCTTTTATCTGTGGAAAAATCTAAATTCTATAAGCTTAAATTTCTGACTTGCAAGCTTTCAAAAATTTTGAATTTTTTAAATAAATTTAGATTGCACAATTTTTTTGGGCAATCTACTGAATTGATTTTGATGAAAATTTGTTTGCTATTTCATGATATTGTAAAAAAAGTTAGACGAAATATCCTGTCCGGTCCTGAGTAAATTTTAAGTGGTAAAAATTGGCTTTTTTCTCCGTTTTTTTATATATATTTATTGCAATTTTGCCCTGAAGGTTAAATGTTTTAAGATTTTTAACATATCCTATCTTATAGAAAATTTTATTACGCAACTTTTATTGCTACGTAACTTTTATTGCTACACAACTTTGCCCTTAAATGAACTGTTTTAAAGTAAGGAGTGAGAAAAGAAAAGAAAAACGATTTTTTTTTAAATTGTTGATGTTTTTTTAATGTTCTCGACTTTTTTGAAAGGGAGCATAAATAAATTATTTTTATACGAGTTATTCCACAACTTTTCAATCAGTGTGCCCCCCTCAACGACCAACTGAAAACAGATCCGACCTGTCTGTTACTTATTTCCGGACGAAAATCTGTAAATTTCAATAGGTGAGCGACGTGGAGGGTATGCAAGAGGGCAAACTACCAGACGCAGCGTGTTGTCTAGAATAAGCCATTGAAAATTTGAGAGAATTCAGACGCGACGTAGACTTACAACTTGCTATCGAGATTTTCAAATTGAAGGCTGAGGTCCTTGACAGGAGATGCTTGCAAACGAAAAGTTTGTGAACAAGAAAGAGAGTTGGCATTACAGCGATTCGAAAAGAGGGTGGTGTCAGAGACGGAAGCTTTTTTTTACTAGATAACGCAGGCAACACGTGTTTCATTGCCTAAACAACATGAGAAGGAAGATCGATTGATGCTTAAACACCAAGGACAGTTCCTGAAGAGATTTTGGGATGTTCAATGCGGACTCGTAAAAATTCTAGAAAAGAAGCATTAGAAACTCTTTCCACAGTGAAGACGTTTTAATAGTCTAAATGATATGTGAGTCCTTCCCATTTAGAAGCTGGAATTCGTGGTGTTCTTGCTTTCGAGGGGGACGAACGGCAATCCGTTCGGTGACTAGCGAACTTCTGTGGAGCCACTCATCACGTGATGGGGACACCAGGCGCTCGTGCGGACGCGGTATCTGATAACGCCGCACCGCCAAAACAGGTATTCCAGTGAATAAGCGGACGTTTGCGGAGCCTTGAGACGATTCGTCTGCCGCGGAACGCCGGACAGACAGCGAACTTGAACCTCCACCACGGCCAGAGGCGGCAACAAGAAGTCAAACCTGGGCAGCGAAGCGCGGCAACGAATCCACCGAGGGAAGCGTCGTGAAGATCGCGATGGCCAGAAACGAAAATCCGCACCGGCGAAGGGCAGGTGCGCGTCCACCGTGACTCGGCCATGTGCAATGCCAAAGGAGCGAAAGCGCTTCGATAAGAACCTGCCCCTGGCATCTCCTAGCAATCTTCAGTGCATCCATCCGGTCTATTATCAATCCAGACCGCTAATCGAGTTCAAGCACCTCGCAGCGGGAGATGCTAGCCGAAATAACACACGGAGAACCTTTTTCGCAAAGCCGGGCGGAAGCCATACCGAGCGCAGACACGCTGCCCCCGGGAAACATGGACGACATGGTCGAACGGCATGCATTTCCCGAGGGCAAGCATTATTTATCGCCGCGAATTATTCCACAACTGCAGCGACGTTTTACATCATGCGTCGGAAAAACCAAACCTGCACGGAACGGAACGCAAAATCTACGCGCACACTCATCCCTTTCACGATTTCGGCGCGAGACTCACCCTCGCAGCGCCATTGAGGCGATTTTCAAAATTCGAAAAACTACCCTTAAATAGTGCGTACTCACCTCTTGATATCAACTCCGGGATGAAACTTAATGCACTTTGATCGGCGGATTAGCTGCGAACGCTTAACTCAACAAACGAAGACGTTAGCAGAACGAGAAAACACCGTGACACCAGCGAGTCAAACTAATCACAAATTGCAAATGGCGACACGGCGGTCGAAAGAGCTGAAGAAAACATGCGGGATGTCAGGAGGGGGTGTGAACGGAATGCAAGAAATCGTTCAAGTGTAGTACCAGATCGTTTAAATTTTGAACAAATGGCGCGCGACTTAAGGCAATGCTGAGTGACATGCTAAATTAAATGTCAAACTTATGACCGTGTGTAATTTACCGCAATAACACAACCGACAAGTCAAAAGAGAAATGGTGTTGCTTTGCCGTGACTAAATACAGTGGAGCATTATATATAAATATATATTGATAAGTAAACTTGAGAACTTGGGAATTGTTGGCAAGCCTAGAGAGCGTACGTCCTTGACTGAAAATCTTTACAGGACTGATATTGGAAACGTTAGCAGCAAAATATCGCAGAATACTATTCGCGTACCGCAGAAATCGCTATTAAAACCTATTCTACTCCTGTTATACACAAATAACTTGGTTGCTGCAATAACTAATAATAAATAACCTCATAAGCATGTCACGGCTACTAATCAAAGCATATAAGACCATATACAAATTGCAAAGAATTACCGCTACATCTGAAGTATACAAAATAAACACATAACATAAGAACTGAATGTGCATGGAAAAAGGAAATTCATCTATAAAAATTTACACCATGAAGAAATGAAAACACAATAAAGCTAGATAATAATAGGGAGAAAACAACTCTAATATGAGAAACTCGAATGATATTCTAATACAATTTGCAAGGATAGAGCGCCTGTGGAGGGATCCGATTAACGCCACAGCTAATTTTTACAATGGGCTACCTCCCACAATAAGAGAAGCAGGCAACATGGTTTCTTTTAAAATCATGCTCCGCAAACATTTACTGGAAACTCATTTTAATAATTAAAAACGATAAGGTATATTCTACAAAGACGAAACAAAGTTGGAAATATTGAACTCAACTGAATAAAAATTATTGAGATATTGGTACTATCCGTTATACCGATATACATCGTCTGGGAAGTACCAATCAAGTAGATAAGCATTCACTAAATACATTACACACGGACAGTGCAAGCAGTGCGAGATGTAGTGAGAGGTTTTTCGGAGCCGGAGGCGTAGGTGGTTTTAATCGGTATTTTATTTTATTGGTATCTTTTGAAAATTTCCACCTCCTAACGACGAACGAAAATAATTAGTTCGTGGAAAATGTGTGCAAGCGAGTTGATCACAATACGTTCTCGCAGGCTACATTGAACGTACTCGTTATGCATGTACTACATCGCAGATGAATCTACTCCGTCATCTGTAAATTGGCACTAGTTTTTTGTCGTGCGCGTGCGCTTTGTTTTGTGGAGTAACGGTTTACCGCTTTGGAATAATTTCATTACAACTGTCTCGCAGGTGCCGTTTCCATTTGATTTGCCGAAATTCACGTCGAACACGGGAATGGCGGAAGCCTGCAACAATTCCTCATCAGCTGCCGAGTACGCTGACCGCGTGAAAGACGAGTTTGTTGGCGTCTACAAAGATATCCGCGACAAGTTGAGGTTAGTTGATGGAATTCTCGTTACAGCCAGACGCGGCGATTTGTTCAACAGGTCGCCTTTTGGTTGAGCGCCGCATGGCAAAGGCGTATTTCAGACGGTTTCCAGGCCGTGGCTTGGGCAATATCTGTTGTAATTGATATTCCATATTGCACAATCCCCGGCCTGGAAAACATCAGCGACAACAGAAGCAGTCAATGAATTTGTTTTTTTGTCTTTGAATTTTGATGGTATTCGCTACGGGTTTTATTTGCTAGCGAGGATGCGTTCTCGGACTACCTGGAGCTGCTCGAGAGCGACGACGTGCACGTGAAGACGGACACCGCCGTGGTCCTGTTCAAGACATTCCTCCTGGAGTACCTGACCGACTCCTTCGACAGGATGTGGAGATTGACAGGCATTTCGCAGAGCCTGGAGTGCATGCAGCTGTTGAAGAAGAGGTTCGAGGATCGCACGGAGGCGCAATGGTAACATCCTGAACTCGCAGAAGCCGTAGCTGCTACTATTGTTGTTCCAGGAGACCTTACGGCCGTTCGGCGCTCGAACAGACTGTGCCGCTTCGGCTGAAGGTGCTGGAGAAGCGCAAACAGTTTCTGCAGGAGTTGCTCGAGCAGCAGAGAGTGAAGCTGGAAATGCTGGTTGCCGAAGTGGAGGACAACAGGAGATTGTCCGAGGAGCACAACATCAGACGTAACATGCTGTCGAACCAAATCGACCTCCGCATGAAGAAGTTGGAAGTGGCAAAAGAGGCGGTGGCGCAGCAGATCGTTGCGGCGGTGGATAAGCTGTGATGCAGGCTCCGAATAGAGGATTTCAACTTAGATTTTATATGTAAATTTATCTATTCCATTCTACATGTAAACGCTCTCCATTTTCGTGGGAACTCGTGCCCTTCTTCGACTACAAAACAGCTCTTATTGTACATAATTTCGTAGAATCATAAATTCGTAATAAATATACAATTGAAAAAACTACGATTGAAGATTCTCAACATTAGAGGTCCGCGACATAATATTTTGCTGGGAATATTTCCCGGGAATTTTCAGGAACTATCAACTTTTCATTTGTTTATGATGTTTAGGCCCGACAAAGGATATCACTTTGTTCAATCTCATTTTTGAATTGCCCGAAGATTTTACGAACAGCGGAAATTAAAGTTAATTTTACATCTCCATCGAAGTAAAAGGAAATCCGCCATTGTGAGAAGTTATGGCAGAAGCAAAGGCACTGTAGAATCCGGAAATCTTGCAATTATTAACAAAAAAAATGTGGAACACCACAACCAAACAATCTGAAGGATGCTCGAGCTTTTAAATTTACTTGCTGCCTATTAAAAAAGTTTCAGCGGAAGCAAAATTTGTCCTAATTCCTTGCAAATTGTTGACAATGTCTTCAGTGTTATTCCAAGAATAACGCTTCACCCATCTTGGTGTGTTGACCTCAACAATTGTTCAAGTTAGTTGTTTTGAGACTTAGTTATCTAATTTAAATACAGTAAAAGCTCCTTGTTCACGCTTCCTTTATTCGCGTTTTTACTATTCACAGATGAAAAAATTGCAACCCAATTCCTATATTCGTGGCTAAAGATTTCTTTATTCGCGGATCTAATCGGTACATCATAAGAAGGATTCGGTGTCCTTTGTAAACGCGTCAGCAAATGGACTAATAAAAAGGTAAAACAGACCTTATTACAACTACGCGTAAAGTACATATGTTGTCAAATGCTTTCGCCGCTGTATAAGTGGTTTGGCTTTTCCTTTGATATAAGCCGCCTTCGCTGCGGTCGGTGTTTTTGAATATGTGAACAAACAGAATGTTTAAGTAAAACAATCTTACTACTCAATGCATAAAGATGCTGCCACCTATTAGCCGTTCCGTCCTTTGGTAAGAGCCGGTTTGCGCGCTTTATTGTCTCTTTTTATTCGTTACAAAAATTGTGATCGAGTTACACGTCTTTTCCGCTGTCTTCCTTATTTATAATGTCGAGAACCGCACCCAAAAAAAGGGTGCCCCTGAGTAGTCCTATAATCCGGGAGGAAGCAAAGCGTCTTTACGCACATTTTAAAGAACCTGGTAATGGTGAATGTACAGATGGAGGATTTCGAACATCGGAAGGTTGGTTCAATAAATTTAAGGTACAACAATCATTGCATAGCATTAAAATCGTCGGAGAAGCTGTATCTGCAGACACTGCTGCAGCAGAAAGATATCCAGAAAAATTTGCAAACCTAGTAGCTGAACCTAGTATTTAATGCAGACGAAACCGCACTGTTTTGGATGAAATTGCCAAACAAAACATTCATTTCTGAAAGCGAAAAGTCCGCCCCTGGATTTAAGGCAGAAAAGGATAGTTACATTGCTGCTATGTTCTAATGCAGGGTTCCCAAACTTTTTTGTACCACGCCCCCTTTTGTTGAAATGAAAGCATCTCGCGCCCCCCCTTAACAATATATTGTATGGGCCTAGGAACAAAACAAAAACAATTAAGTATTACATTGAAAACAAAACATTTATTTATACTGCCATAAGATACAACAATATCAGTTTTCATAAAGTACAAAAATTATTAATAAAAGAAAAATAGATTAGGTTGGTTTGTGAGATAGATGGGCTTGCATTTTCTTTTCTAGTATGCCTATTTGTGGCTGAGTTTTAGTAAGTGCACAACGCAAATCACTAGCAACATCAAGTTTATTCCGATATTTTGTTTTAATTGCCACAAGTGTTGAAAATGCTTTTTCGCACAAATAGGTGCTTGAAAAAGGCAAATATAAATGAAGAGCTTCCCGTGATACACTAGGATACACTTTGAAATATTTTAACCAAAATGAAGGTTTGTCCATTATATAAAATTTGTATTTGGTAGAGGAATCATGTTTTATTTCCAAAGCATCTTCTTGAAGTGATTCAGGCAGGGTGTCTATTGTAGTGGACCTACACGTAGCTACACAATCAATCAGCATTTTACTATAAACTAAACCCACAAATCAATAATCAATGAGCAATCGTAGAATATACAAATGCATAATTTACGATCACCTTGTAATGCTCACTTTGCATACTCGTTTTGCATTACACATAATCTACTCACACGAAAGTCCAATTCATGTTGTCACTAAAAATAGACACATGAACGAATGTTTATAATAACCCATCGCGATCGCACTAGACTAAGCGGCGCCTAGCATTGGCAGGTGTAATGTACACACAAAGTACGAAACCTGAGTAGTCATTACTCATGGACTATTATGAGTGTTGCATATTACTCATGGACTATTATGAGTGTTGCATTTCACTCATGGACTATTATGAGTGTTGCATTTTAAATTGGGTCATATGGAAAAATGCTGATCGATATTTTGATTGGTAGAATGAATTTACCATATTCAATTCTTCCAGTTTTAGAGTAGGGATTATGTATTAAGTAGAATAAAATATTAGAGTAGGGATTATATGTTAAGTTGTAAAAAGTGTATAAAAGTAAATTGTAGAAAAGAAAATATAGTCATAGTCATAGTAAAGCGTACTTTTGACTCGTTTTTATCAACGCATTATTGCCGTAGTTTGGCAAAACGCTCGAGCCGTAACTTGGCTTTAGAAGCGCCTCAATTGTAGCGTAACCAGTCGCTAATAGTAAAACTTAATAAAAATATCGGCTAGCTTGGATCTTGAATCCTGCGCCAGACATGTGGCAATTAACTTGCCGGTAGGTACCCTAATTTAACCCTGTTCCCTCACTAAAAGTGCGCTTTTCTTATACAGCGCTAAAACCCGGATCTCCCTTGAAGAATACAAGATCCGGCGTTCGGCGTCCAACACCGAGAAGGCATCTCCTGCGACGAGCTATCGTTTACAGGCCTATCCTTTTTACATGACATGGAATGGGTCAGTTGACATTCTGTAATTAATATCGTCACAAGTTTTTGGGAAGTATTTCTGGAACTCTTCAGTTAGGTTCTCCAAATGGTTTGATATTTGGATTTTCAAACTTGATCCTTCATACATGTCCTTGAAGCGTGTTTCTTCTGAGATTGACTGTACTTTAGGGAAATTTGAATAATTGCAGGGGTTTGCTGACATTTTACGCCTCCAAAGTTGCAATTTCTCAATATACATCTTGATCGCATCACGATGAGTAACTATATTTGAGTCTCCACCCTGTAGTTTTAGGTTAAGGCTGTTCAACGAGTCAAAGATGTCTGACAAATAAGCCAATATTACTTGGGTACAAGGTTTTTTGAAGTCCACGCTTAGTTCATTTTGCTTTTGATGTTCCAAGACGGTGATTACTTCATCTCGAAGGTCAAATAATTTTGCCAACATGTTTCCATTTGAGAGCCATCGTACTTCTGTATGAAATAGCAGTGTTTTGTGATCACTTCCTAAATCTTCACAAAGAGTTTTAAACAGTCGAGTATTCAATGCACTGTTTTTTATGTAATTCACTACTTTAATACATAACTTGAAGACAGCATTGAGTTCTCGAACTGATAGAACTATTTCAGGACTAAGGTTTTTATATTCTTTCGTCTCGATTTAGTTGGAAATTTGCAGTTGTGGATGTTCTTTTCTAAGTAAAACCTTAGGGTCATAAACGATACTCTAGTTTTTTCTAAGAATCTTTGCTTGTTATTTACTATTTTTTATTGTGTGGGGAATTTTGTGAAAAATTCAAGAATTTAAAGTTTTTCGTGAGGAAAACGTGGAGAGAACCTTGGAAACACTGCCACAATGCCACGATATTTGTCACTTACTGTACTCGGTGGTAATCGGCTCTATTTGGGAATGCTCGTCTCTTAGTTCAACATCATGGTTAATTTAGAATTTTAGAAAGACTACCTAAATTTAATTTAATGTTCAACTTGACTCGCGCCTCCCCTGACATGTCCTCACGCCCCCCAGGGGGGGGGGCGCCCCACAGTTTGGGAACCGATGTTCTAATGCATCTGGAGATTGTGTCATTGAACCACTGATGCTTTACAGATCGTCAAGTCTTCGTGCTTTAAAAAATCAAAACAAGGACGACCGGCTAGTGTTTTGGCGTGTTAATAAGAAAGCGTGGGTTACAAGCGTTATTTTTTGTGGCTGGTTCCGGAATTGTTTTGTTTCTGAAGAAAAAAAACAGAATTTATGTTTTTAAGCAGTTCTAGTTTTGGACAATGCACCAGGTCATCCTCGCGAACTTGGAACTATGCATCCAAATATAAAAGTGACATTTTTATCTTCCAACACGATAGCTTTACTTCAACCTATGGACCAAGGAATAATCCAGGCCTTTAAGCTCTATTACATTAGACGAACCTTCAAAATCATACTGGATAATATAGAATGTGATCCTGATATGAATGCTATGCAATGCAGGAAGAAATTGGACATAGCAAAATGCATCGTAAACATAAAAGAATCCTTGGAAGAACTAAAATCATGCTGGAAAAAATTGTCGCCTGTTCTGACTGCGGAAAATGACAAAGAATCTGTTCAAATTCAAACTTTAATTGAAAACATTGCCGAAATTGCGAATGCAATAGGACGAGATGGGTCCAAACAGATAGAATAAAGTGACATTCAGGAGTTGCTTGAATCGCAAGATCAAGATTTGACTGAAACCGACTTGGAGGAAATGTTAAATCCGCAGCCCATTGAAGAAAAGGCTTCAACAAGCACTGGAAACGCGACATTTAATTTGAAATTTTTTAGTGAAGGTTTAAGAATGGCAAATGAGCTTTGTGATTTCCTTTTTAAAATTGATCCGTCTATGGAACGAAGTCTTATTTTTAAGAGGCGAATTGTTAATGCCACTGCTGAATATCAGTCTGAATTGAAGGAGCTTTTAAAAACTACCAAGCAAGAAAAAAATACAAAGTTCTTAAAACCATTTCCTAAGCCTGACGATTAATCAATTATTGCATCATGGTCAACGGCCAGCCGAGTTAGGTGAACCCGTCTCGCATTTCATTATCTTCGACTCGTCAGCTGACGATTTTTATTCTCTGCGATCGGTCTTCCTGGTTTGCCACAGCGTTGTGCCTCGGCGAATATTGCGGCTGCTTTGTAAGGGCGTGTTTTTAGGCGGACCCATTGCATCACTCGCGCTGGAGTGCCGATGTGAAGATGAATCATCAAAATCATACTGGAAAATAAAATCAATAAAATTGTTTGTTTTTTTATATTTTTGTTTTTTATTTTGCCACCTAGGAACGTATCCCCTATAATCCTATATAAATAACTGTTCCATATTCACGGTTTCTGTATTCACGGCATATTTACGGAACATATACCCTGTAAATATAGAACTTCTACTGTACTCCAAAGCGGTATTACTTTTATTCTTATTAATCAAAAATGAGTAGAACTCATAGTCGTGACCCCATAACAAGAAAAATTATCCATTCACTAGTTTTTGCAAAAATGGACTGATCAACATTGAAAATGCTTTAAAACAAAAGTATTTAATGCTATACATCATTAAGACCTTCAAAACCTTCAGCAATATTATAAAACGAACAGAGGTCGGAAATCTACACCCAGAACAGATCTAAAAATTCTTCGTATGGCAAAGATAAATCCTAAATTAATACCTAGCGACATCAAACGTTGTCGAAAATCTAACAGAATTTTCGGATTCGTAAACGAATGTCGAGAGACTTCCCAGTTCGGCGAAGCTCGCCAGACGTACATAGATGTCGTTGGGTGAATCCACCATGCCCTATCATGGGTGTAAACGTTTGCGTTACCGCATGATTATTGCGCGCTAGGCCCCTTCAATACTTACCGCAGTCGAAGTCGCTCTTCAATCAGCTGAAAATTATCAAGAAGGAAAGACCATCAAGGGAACTAGCAAGGATTTCTTTGACGCATTTTTGATATACCACTGCGACACGCCTGGAACGTAACGTGAACGGCTGTCGCTTGAACGTTTGTGGATAGTTTTAAAAAGAAATATAAATATAAAAATAAGGCAAAAATAAAAGATGCAATTTTTTAAAGCCAAATAAAGTAAATGCCAAGAAAAGTAACTTCACCATTCCGCGCGACCTTACACTATCCCCAAAACGCTGGTACCGTCTAATTAAAAGAACGCTCCCGTAAGAAAGTTGGAATCATCTCGCATAGCTTTTAGTGCGAATATCATTATGTCTCTTACAAAAGAAAAAGTCATTCAAGTTAAATCGAATGAAGGGGTAATATCTGTTTGAATTTTTTCTCGGGATCACAAGCTTGGGGTCCATCTATTTTTTCATGGATAAAATGAACGGATCATGATATTTATAATCAATTTTTTGCAGAATGTTAATTGACTGAATTGATTGATTGATGAAGAATTTGAATTTGGGTACATAAATAATGTCTTGAAGCCAGGATGTTCGTTTAAAATCTACATTTTTGCGATTTTTTCCCGGATTTTCTGTTTCATATCCAACTGAATTTTCAAATTTTTTTGCTTATACGTACAGTGCTGTGCAAAACTTAAGCAACTCACTACATGTCGGAATGAAAGGGAAAATTGCAATCAAAATATAAAGATTTTTTTTTTCCTTTTTGTTTTTAAGTTACACGTTAGCGTGTTGCCAAAAGTTCTGCAATAAAAAAAGTATATCAGTATTTTAACTGTTCTGTAAAAAAAAACCAAAACAAATTCCACCAACAAAAAGGCTGTGCAAAATTTAAGCAACTTTCAAAACGCAGCTACGATTTCCAGTCAGAATAAAAGATAACGGGGATTTCCCGATGTTTTTGTTTTTCTGATGCTCGTATCAATTAGATCAGTAAAGATTGTCTTGCCTTTGGGTTTAGTTGTGTCTAAAAAAATAAAATTTAAAATGCAGCGTAATCAATACGATAATAGATTTAAATCAAACGTAATTTCGCTATATTATTCCGGAAAAACGCAAATAAAGATTGCCAAATCGTTAAATATAAACAAATTTTTAATTTCAAAATGGATTACGAAATATAAAAACACGGGTAGTGTGAAAAGTGTAAATTTTGGTGGAAGGCCGCGTAAAACTACCATTAGAGATGACTTGCAAATTAAAAAATTGATAAAAAAACGTTTATCTCGTTAAAAGAAGTTGTGAAAGAGCTAGTATTAGATGTCAACTCAAGCACTGTTCGCAGACGGGCAATTGAATTCAATCTAAAAAGCTATACAGCTTTAAAAAAACCATTGCTCACAAAAAGACATGCAAGGAAAAAGTAAACTGCTCGAACAACACTTTTAAACGTTATTATTTTACTATTTATATCGTTTTATATATCATTTTGGCTTGAATTTGCTAAAAGCTATCTTGACTGGTCAGTTGCTAAATGGAAGAGCGTTTTATTTAGCGACGAATCCAAGTTCAACCTCTTCAATTCTAATGGCTTATCCCCTGTGAGGCGTGAGAAGGGACAGCAACTAAATTCACGCTTCTGTAGGAAAACGGTGAAACATGGAGGAGGAAGCGTCATGGTCAGGACATGTTTCTCAGCATTAGGTCTTGGTCCCTTTCATAGAATAACAGAAATTATGGACGGATTCATGTATAAGGACATCTTAGAATCTAGAATGTTACCTTATGTAGAGTGTAATATGCCACTTCAATGGGTGTTTCAACATGATAATGACCCAAAACACACATCGTAGTTGGTTAAAGAATAGCTTAGCTCTAAAAGTATTCAAGTTCTTGATTGGCCGGCACAATCGCCCGACTTGAATCCTATAGAAAACTTGTTCGGTATATTGAAACGGCGTATGGGAACAGTACAGTTTGCAAACAAGGACCAATTGCTTAGAAACCTAAAAACCGAAAGGGAAAAAATTGACCGCTGTTACAAAAAATAACGGCTATTACACGCAATATTAATAAAAGTTGCTTAGACTTTGTACAGCCTTTTTGTTGGTGTATTTTGTTTTGGTTTTTTTAAAGAACAGTTAAAATATTAATGTACTTTTTTTATTGCAGAGCTTTTGGCAACATGTTAAAGTGTAACTTAAAAACAAAAAAGGAAAAAAATTCTTTATATTTTGATTGCAATTTTCCCTTTCATTCCGACATGTAGTGAGTTGCTTAGGTTTTGCACAGCACTGTATGTATGTACGAAAGACGATAATGTGAGGAAATCTTGATTGCAACCAAGGATATGAATTTTTGAAGATTTTAAGTAATATTTACTTTATGTAAGACAGATTTTTTATTGTTTTAGCAAAGTCTTTTAATGGTGCATGTGTGATAACTGAGTAAGAAAGTAAGAAAATGTTCTAGAAAAGACTTAGATTTAAGATTAATAATGGCGAAGCTAATAGCCTTGTGCCTTCTGATCGGAGCTGAACCTAAATTTATTGTCGAACGTTTATTGACTCCCATACTTTTCATACGCCAGATTTGCTAGAAAAAATGAAATTTTCCTCACACAAAAGTAACTGTATACCTGAAATCCTCCAAAAATCAATACCATAAAAAAAGTTTAGTTTTAAGATTTCCTCAGATTTTTGTGGTAGTGTTTTAAGACTTCTACTCAGGATAAATGAGTTTAAAATAATATGACAGCATGTTAGCCAAAAATTTCAACAAATTCTGAAATAATATGATCACAAAAATTCATTCAATTGTTATTAAAATATTTATTAATTATTTTCAATAAGACATCGCTTTATGACAAATTATTTCCTTCAAACTCAATTATTGCAACATATTCGTCGGTTATCACTTATCGTTTTGTTACTATGTACAACACAGTGAGCAATTTTCATGTGAATAACGGACACATATGCTTAAACATTTTTTTTTCTTCGTTTCACGCGATATTTATAAAACATTTCAGCTGGTACAGGGGTGATTAGTCTGTATAAATTAACATAGATATATTTTTAGCGGTTCTTTTATGTAGTTTAAATGTAAATTTGTAAGATATTTAATATCGGCCACTTCAAATATCATTTAAAGTCTTAGTATCCTAGTTTCGTGTGTTCCCTACAGCACCAATGTTGTCTACTTATCTAAATTTTTTTTTTATTTCTGCTTAATTTTGTTGTAAAACAAACAGTACGCTGTGCATTATCGATTGTGTAAAGTGCATATCAAGTGCACTCTGGTTAATTGACTCTAAAAAGTCGAATAGTTCAAATAACAACAATTGCAAACAGACTATTTATCTGGGTTGTGTTAACTATTTTAGTTATAAGCTTTTAATCGGGTTTATTTTTTTTTTAAAAAATCTGTTGATTCTCCATTTTGAGACAAATTTTTAAATATCATTGTTAAGAAACATGACATTTGTAATTTGATTGTTTTCTGTGAAAATTGTTACTCAAATTTTTAATTGCGTTTTTCTTCCGTCGTTTTGCTTTAATTTCGCTTCGACGAATTTATTAAATATTTACAACAATGCGTCAATAAATGTTTTTCATTCAAACTATTATTATTGTGATTCATGGTTCCGACTTCACGGGTATAAATGTCCAATCCATATTGTCCTTCTTCCGGGAAACTGTAAAAAATTAGAAGAAATACATCTTAATTACAGGTTACAAAATTGTTTCCAAAAGTATTTCAATCAAAATTATAATCTAGGAAATAAGCAGGAAATTTTAGATTTTTTTGTTGAATTTTATATTTTTTTTATGGATTAATGGATATGCATTAATGATCGTTATAATTTATTTCAACGCATTTTTTGAAAGTTCAATAAGCGAGAGCCATTTTTGATCGTTTAAGCTTAGTACACAGTTCGGTTCGGCGCAGAAATTTGTATGAAAATTCTGCAGTTGCAGAAATTCCGCACAGAATTTCAGACTCAATTCTGCAGAAGCAGTACACAGTTTTCTGCGCAGAATCGGTGAACTCGGTAGATGACAGCACCGCAGCACCAATTACTTTCCACACTTTTCAGACTTGAAGTTTAATTATTTCGACATTTCTTTTGATGCAGAAAGTTGATGTTTGGATATAGCTGTCATTTAAACTGTCATTGAAGTTGTGGCCATCATCAACAGCAGCCGGCAATTTGAAAGTCGAAAGTCTAAATGACTTTGACTTTCTTAATCTCCACTTGTATCCACTAGTCTTCATTGTCAAATTTCCAGCAGCAAATTATTTACCAAATGTGGATACATGCAGAATTTTCTGTTCTAAATCGAACTGTGTACTAGGCTTTAGTGTGACAGTTTCACTGTCGCATGTTTGTTAATCCGTTCAGAACGTCGTGGAGTCCGACTGCTAAGTATTGTAATAATTCTGACTCTAAATTTTACACAACATATAGTCCATTCCTGGAATCGAAGAGTTTTTCTAAAATTTCAACAATTTCATTTTCGTCTGACATTTAGTTTCCATAATTTCGAAAAGATTCTCGACGAAAAGAAACTATTACTACTAAGCAAAAGACTGAAAGCCAGAGTAAAAATGGGAATGTGCTGGGATTTAATTTTCGTTTTCTTTTCAAGATGGCGACTACCACATCACAAGTCTGACGATTGACGTTTGTTTTACGTATCATTAATATCTAATCTATTAAACAAAGTGGAAGTGTGCACTGGGTTCATTATTAAAATGCGTTTCAGTTAATAATGTAAACATTTCTCTTAGACAAAGCGGAAGTATGGAGTTGGAGTTGAAATTGAAGCCGCAGTTTTTGAAGCTGAAGTCATGAAGATTTCATTTCGACTCCGCAGCTCTTGATGCTTCAAAACGTGAAAGAAGTATACATTACTGTTGTAAGAAATTATCAAACAACAAGAGCAAATTAAACTCAAATTTTAGAAATTTAAAGACTATAAACTTGGGCCGCCCAAACTACTTAATTTGTATGGTTAATCTGGCAAGGATCAATCTTAATTTCACACCCCACATAAGTGTTAGATGCTCATTGTGTGCCATAATAAATTCTTTTCTGTCCGAAAAATACCAGAACTGCATCATGGGATGCTACACGAGATTTTTAACGAATAAGTTTAGTAATTTTTTTTTAAAATTCAAATAAATATTGTGGAAACCTCAACGTACTTATTACCAGACATTGGGACTATTTTTTAATACACTTACCTTATAGTAAATGTAACAGCGTCATCATTCACGCTGTGCGTAACATATTTTGATAGCTTTTTCTCTTCCAGACCGTTTTTATGTAGAGTAGCCATGAAATCAGTCAGAGGTCTTGACATTCTAAACTGGATTTCCATTCCTCGACCAGCGAAAATTAGAGGTTCCTTCAATACAGAAATTGAATGATACAATCAGCAATCAAGCTTATAAGCATATGGTATACGCAATCCTATTACCTGATGAGTGATTGGTATCAATCCAAATAGTCTAGTAGCCTTGGTTGGACCCCATTCGCCGCTCGCACAGTCCGGCAGAGGAACCATCACCGTTTGTAGCTCCTCGCAACATATCTAAAACATGAATGGTCGCATTATCGAGCTACCAACCCAAACGTTTGATCCACCTACCTTAAATTTACAAACAGACTTGAACTTCATTGGTTCGCCGGTCAAATACTCTTGAGGTGTTACAGCGTTTGCGAATATATCGAGAAGGAATGCACCCGAGGATGGTGCATGCACTCTAAACGCTACAATATTCCCAATCACCGATTGCATTACGAAGCGTTTCAAGGAAACCGCATCGAATGAATCCTCTTCGCTGTCGTAGAACTTCAGGTTGTAGTGGAATATGAGACATCCTTGCATATCTGTGGGCATTGCTATTCGTACTGTTGCTGCACCTGTAAATAATACACACGATAAGCACTCGTATTCATAGCACTGAAAGACGGTTTCGTACCTGTATCGTCTGTATATACCACGGCGCCGTATCCTTCATCCGCGAAGTGCAGTCCGTACCTGAAGAATAACGATCTTACGAACGGTAAGTTTTCGAACTCACGCAAAGTGATTGGACGCTTCAGAAGTTGCCACTCCTCTTGCAGCGGATAGAACTCGTAAATGAACTCTCGCGGATCAGTTAGGAAGTAGTGGTCATCATATTCGTACCTAAGGATTCATGATGTAACAAGTGTAATGCTATGGAAGCTCCTTTCTTACCTTAAGCTATCATTCTTCCCGCGACCCGTCTTGGGAACTTCCTTTGCATTGACCAAGTGCCTTGCACCCCAGTTGCATTGCACAAAACGCCAAGCCCCGGCCACATATACAGCGTTCCAAGAATTCCTAAATCGTGAGTCCTGGAACTTCACGCCTGGTTGATAGCCAGCACTTTTCGAGTACCCTTTGATGACAACACAATGCAATCCGGCGTAGCTGCAAAGTCGTTTGAAAAGGACGTGGTAGCTTTCGGTTCCGTATTTGATTCCACGAAGAAGTCCCATGGGGGTGTCGCCCCGCAGATCGTCATCGAAGTGCATCGCATTTAGATTTTTCACAGTGATCCATCGGAAGATAGTTCGAGCCTTTTCGATGTCCGAGGTACAACGTCCCACTAGTTGCCTGACCAGGTCGGTGAACGTTTTCTGATCCTCTTGGGCAACCTAAACCAATGACGAGCTCAATATAACTACGGAACTCAAACAACCAGGATCTTACCGAAATAGCGATTCGATCGACATCTTCAAACTCGATCGGATCCGTGTATATTTGGAATTTGCTAACAGCTGGAGGGGATGGTGGCGGTGGCCGATTCGGATATTCCACTGGTAACGCTTCCTCGGGGAAATCATCATCCAAAAAGATACTTTCGTTTTGCATGTATTCACTACGTCGGGCACTGATTAATTCCAACATTTCACTAGATTGTCTATCGACTAGAGCTGCAGTTTCGGATCGTTCGTGTTCCAGCATTTTCCGCGACCAGCTTTCCTTTTTCTTCGTTCGACGCAACGTCATGTTTTTCTCTAAATCTTCCTTTTGCTGCTCGTGACGTAGCGTGAGTAGATTCTGTTCATCGCGGCTTCGTCGCATGGTGGCCAACTCCTTTTCGAATTTGTGCGTGAGTCGTTGAAGTTCGCGCTCCCATTCGTCCTGCATTTCAGTTTGTATTCGACGATCCTCCTCCTCTCTTTTGCGCGCGAATTTACGATAGAGGTCATCTTCCTCCTTGCGATGTTTCATCTCGAGACGGGCTTGTTCTTCGCGAGCCTGGAAGGAAGATGAGAATATTTGAAGATAATGTTGCAAAATATGAAATCGTACATAGGTAAGGAATATCTTATCTGACAGTCAAGCTGCTATCCAATCATTATCCAACATGTACACCTCATCCAAAATTGTAATAGAATGCCGTACATATCTGAATGAGATGTCGCTTTACTGTAAAGTGATCTTATACTTGGTACCGGGGCATAGTGATATCTTGGGCAATTTTGAAGTACATGCCCTAGCGAACGCTAGCACTGAGCACCAGGATTTATTTATTTATTGGCCATTCTCTAGTTTCCATAAAGCTAGGATTCAAGCAGCACAGATGCCCCAAATAGCGTCTGACTACGGAAAGAAACTTGTAGAATAAATGGGTAAATTTGGCTCGAACTGAGCTCCAATCCCACCAAGCAACTCCTCAATACGAGCCATGAAACATAAAGTTTCATCATATCCGTACTGACGGGACATTGTCTGATTGTCAGACATGCAGAACGATTGGGCGTACTCTTCAAAGATTTCTGCCGGACCTGCAGATCGAAAGAATAGAAAGAGACGGTCCAGCATGTTCTGTGCGAATTCCCAGCACTATCCAAAGGACGCATGCACACCCTAGGCTCACTCTTCCTGGATAACCTCACGGAGGTAGTTAATTTAAATATTAGCTGCATAGCTCGTACGGGAATCCGAAGGGTGCTCATCATTCCGTAGCTAGATTCTAGTGCCGTCCTAATCTTGTGATATCATAACGGCCCTGTCGTAGCCTAAGTGAGCCATCTCTTGAGAAAAAAGAGCTGCCACTACAACTAACCAAGGGAGAGCGATAGTCTAAATTTTATGAACCCTTGAAGGGAGAGGGAGGGCTCAAAAATTCGAAAAAGATCATGCCTGGGTGCGGACCAGCTTGTAAGAGAGGACCAATTTTGCCGTATTGGAAGACACAGGGATACAGGGCAGGACTTATAGTATGGCAGCATTTTCGGAAACGGGTTCTAGCCTTATGTCCATTTTTAGCTCTCTTTTAATTTTTTTTAAATATGGTGCGATGCCATCATAGCTTCCCCTCTTTACCATGCCAGGGAAACATTTGAAACATTTTGTGATCTTTGAAGAAAAAATAGCTCACCAATCAATTTCTGATTTCTGAGACTATGAACAATGTATCTAAGAATACATAAGTGAATGTTTTTCCCTTCTTTTTATGGACCTGATTTGTATGCCGCAAGGCAAACAAAGCATTCTCTGTTTGCCAATTGTTGCTGACTCGCTTGCAACTTATGCTGCTGCAGGGTATAGCATAAATAATATATAGCATGGACATTCTGTGCCGACGAGATAAACATGAAACAAAGGATGCAAAAATTACCCCTCCATCAGATAGGGAGAGAGAGAGAGCGCTCTTGTTTTTTTGCGAAAGTTCTCCATGTGGAAGTGGGCAAATGTATTGTAGCGAGGCCGCAGTTGTGTGGTAGCAGATCGTGTACGTATACACGCCGCGACCGAACTAGTGTGCGGATGATATGTGTGCCGATGTAAATTATAAAACTAATATGCGTGCACAATTCCACACTACGTGTTGTATATCATATGTGCGGCAATTTGGCGCTAGTGACCAGACCATGCTATTTATTATCTATCCTATGCTGTAGGAATGGAAGATGTTGAATTGAATTTTCAGTCCTATTTGAAGCATTTTGATGTGTTCTTGATTTTGTTTTTTGATTGGAATTTTTTATTTTCTGTAATCAAAAATCAATGCGACTTGTAACTTGATTATTTGGGCTATGATTAAATTTATATGACAATTAAGTGGGCAGTTTCCCCTTCACATTATGTCCGAATATTGGTGCAGATTTTTTTAGTACTAAAATCGGGATTTTCAAATCTTTCCTTTGCAAAGAAAAGAATAGTATTGATTCTATATACAAAAGAGGGGTCGACAATCGAGCTGATAAATTTGCATAGAAGTAATGTTTTTATTTGAACATTTCGTAATTTTTTTAGACATAGTGTAAGATTATGGTGTTCCATATCAACAAACATCATAGAAAAGTTCTTAAAAATTCTTTAAAATTGTTTATATTTTCACGCTTCTGACTACCCCTAACCCTTTAATACTTTATAATAAGGAGGCATCCATATATTACGTAACACTCCAAGGAGGAGGTGGGGTATTTGAAAATGTTACAAAGTGTTACATAGAGGGAGGGACGGGGGATTTCAAATTATTACGTAACAAAATTTAAAATTAGTTAAAACAGTTTTTTTGTAACATCAAATCATAAAGTCCAATTTTAAATTTATTTGCCGCGCCACGGGGTTGCAGCATACGCTAGACGCGGTAAACAAAATTTAAATGCATTTTTAATAGTTTGTGATTAAAATATTTAAAAGTCTGAGGAGGGTACAATGAATTTGTTACGTAACATAGGGCGGGGAAAGTGTTACTAAGTGTTATATGGGGAAAGGGGGAGTTAAAATACTCTAAAAATTGCGCTACGTAATATATGGATGGTCATTAACAGCTTTTAAGTGTTTTCATCATAAAAACAAACTTCAAATTCGTCATTTTGGTAGTTTTCAGTCTATAACGACAGAAATAGTTCGGAAAAATTTAATTCTTCTTTTCTATTTCTATTCATCAAAATTAATTTTACTTACTCTAAAATCAACGAACAAATATGACAAATATTAAAAGAATTTTTTCCAGTTTACATTCAATTTAAAATCAAATCAAATCTTGACAGTGACCTTGCTATATATATTTTTTTCATTCAAAAACAAAATCCAAGTCCACGCAATTCTGGTAGCATGTATTCGTGAATCAATGCTACAGAAATCGAAAGTTCATCAATGATCACTTGGTGATTTTCTTCCCACAGTTTATGGCTACCACTTGAATTATAAAATAAAAAAAAACGTATGGTCGACCTCTCAATGAATGGCGATGGCGAGAGACACCATTATTGTAATTATCAAAGGTGATGTAGTGTTTAATGTTGCTAATTATGCATTGGCATGCATAGAGTAGAGTAAACACTTTGTGGTCACACTAATCGTCAACAGCTTACGCAAAATAAATCGAATTAAATTTACATCGAAAAACATGAAAACTTCTAGGAGTTCCTTTAATTTCTAGCCATGAGGTCCAAAATATCTCTAAATTTTACCTTATAATTGGATTCATTTAGAAGAATTAGTTCAGTTTCCAAACTATCCTCAGCTTCAACCAACTCATAGTAGACGTTATCACATATCTCTCCCCTATTTAACTATCGATTGCTGACTACAAGTATTCGTATGCACTGAAAACATGCATGCATATTTACAAGACGATTTTTCTAGTTTGACTAAACCTAATTGGTAATAATTGGATTGAATGGAGGTAGTCGAATTATCACATCATGGCCAGTAGTTATTTGCTCTTTATATCATTTCGTATAGATAGATTTTATAATGGACAACCACTAATGATTTCATTCATGAGTGAAAATAAATAATAGTTGGAATTTATGAAGCAGAGCTTTGTGAAAGTTCGTTTTTTTCCCGAATACAGGTATAATTTAGCTAATCAATAATAGCTACCCTTGTCTGAAATGTTGTTTTTTTTTCAAAAAGAGTAAGCGTTTCAATTCAAATCTGGTTATTATTTTTCTTCTCGACATGGGTTTTACATCAGCACATAAAAAGAAGAAGCTGATATCAATATCACTTCACTGATAGACAGTGCTTTCAAACAACTTGGTGACTTCAGGAATCAACGGGAAAGTTGCGATGTACGCTGACGATACGATACTGATTTACTCAGGTAAAAATGAAACTGACTTAGAACAAAAGATAAACAATAACTTAGACAAATATTCCCAATGGCTCATACGAACAAAACCAAATACATTATCTTTAAACAAAAAAATAAAACTGATATTGAGCCACTGATAAAAATAGAAAATAAAACTCTTCAGAGAGTTAAACATATGAAGTACCTTGGACTTACAATCGATGAAAAACTAACGTGGACACCGCATATAAATGATATGAGGAAAAAAATAGCAGCTATCGTTGGTTTGCTCCATCGTTTCAGCTATTTCTCAATTAAAAATAAAATACAAATTAAAAATGCATACATAATTTCAAGAATTACATACGGGATTATAATTTGGAGCCAAACTACCAAAAATAACCTCATGAGCATGTCACGACTACTGACTAAAGCATACAAAATCATATATAACTTGTAAAGGATGACCGCTACATCTGAAGTATATAAAACAGCACAAGAACTTAACGTGGACGGACTGATTCACATGGAAAAAGGAAAATTCATTTTTAAAAATTTACACATTGAACAAATGAAAACAACGAAACTAGACATAAATGGGAGAAAAAACGACTACAATATGAGAAACGCAAATGAAATTTTAATAAAATTTGCTAGGACAGAGCGCCTGAGGATAGATCCGATTAACGCCGCATCAAATTTTTACAATAAGCTACCTCAAACAATAAAAGAAGCGCGTAACATAATGACATTTAAAATCAAATAAACAGTCAAAAACAAATTTGGAGCAATAAACACAAATTAAGCATGTACACATATGTATGTTTATTTTAAAAATAAACATTGAAAACTATAAGCGAACACAAAAACTTACTTTTTCAAAATTAAATTGAAATTAATCATTTCATTGCTAACAAAATGAAGAAAGAAATTCAAATCGCAGCCTGCATATCTATTTTTAAATAATTTTTAAATGTTCTTCATTTGGTCTGGGAAGTACTATTTAAATGAACAAGCTTTCAGGAAATAAATTGCACACGGGCAGTGCAAGCAATGAGTTATGGAGTAAAGATTTTTTGGAGGAAACGGAGGTGGTTTTAGTCGGTAGAAATCCGACATGCCGAGAAACAGGAGCAACTCGGTATCTTTTGAAGATTTACTGAAAATTCAATTTGAATAATTAAGAACGGTAATTTTTTTTTATTATCATTTATTTTTAAATTTTAATTTAATTTTTTTTTAATTTTAATTTTTAATTTAATTTTCTTTTTTTTTCTTTTTCCTTTTTTCTTTTTCTATATATATATATATATATATATATATATATATATATATATATATATATATATATATATATATATATATATATATATATATCTTTTTTAAGAACGCTAATATTTTTTTCCTGCTACAAATGTGAAACAAAATTAGATATATTGAACTCTGAATAAAACTTTTGAGATACTGGTACTATCCCTTATACCGATATACATCGTCTGGGAAGTACTATTTAAATGAACAAGCTTTCAGGAAATAAATTGCACACGGACAGTGCAAGCAATGAGTTATGGAGTAAAGATTTTTTGGAGGAAACGGAGGTGGTTTTAGTCGGTAGAAATCCGACATGCCGAGAAGCAGGAGCAACTCGGTATCTTTTGAAGATTTCCATCTCCCAACGACGAAAAAAAAAATCAGTAGTTTTTATACAGATCTTTCAGTAAACTTCCAATGGTTATTTATTTATATTTAAGAAATTTCAAACAAACAGTCAAAAACAAATTTGGAGCAATAAACACAAATTAAGCATGTACACATATGTATGTTTATTTTAAAAATAAACATTGAAAACTATAAGCGAACACAAAAACTTACTTTTTCAAAATTAAATTGAAATTAATCATTTCATTGCTAACAAAATGAAGAAAGAAATTCAAATCGCAGCCTGCATATCTATTTTTAAATAATTTTTAAATGTTCTTCATTTGGTTTGAAACATAAACAGGTTGCATCCTATCATTGAAGTGAAAGCGTATGATTCTAATTGCGTTTAACGTTTTATTGCACATTTGATAACGTTTTTTGCGCCTTAACGTCGCTGATTTTGTGGTCTGATACTAAAGCCAAAGGATGTTTTTCAGAGGTATAAAACTCGATAGGAATATCTGTCATTGTATCTGTTGAATCTCGCTTTCATTTTGACGTTATGTTTAATTTGCTTTGGCAAATTACCATGCAAAGACTTACACCCGAACAACATCTTAAAATAGTGGAAATTTATTTGCGAAATTCGCGTTCTGTGCTCCAAACTTATGGAGCTATTCGACCAATTCATGATGCTCATAATCGTTCATCTGAGCAGCTGATAAAAACTAAAATAGAAAGACTTATGTCCACGTATTCTCTATTGAGCAATGTTCACCCAACACGAGCTCGTACCGTGCGTACTGAGGCAACTATCGCTGCTGTGGAGGGTAGTATGACTGAGGATACAAATTTATCGATTTGACGCCGTTCGAAACAACTTGGCCTCTATGCCTCCACTGCATGAAACATTTTAAGGAAAGATCTAGGACTAAAGCCCTATGAAATCTGACTGAGAATGAGTTGGAAATTGAACCGCATTGTTACCGTCAAATAATTTTCAGCGATGTGGCTCATTTCTGACTTAATGGGTTTGTCAATAAGCAAAATTGCGGTTTTTAGTGTGAAGATAATCGACTTTGGAAGCCACATTACATCCTGAAAAAGTCACTATATGGTGCGTTTTGCATGCCGGTGGCATAGTTGGTCTTTTATTTTTCAAAACTGATCGCTACCCACAAATGATTTAAATTTTTTTGACTCCCAACAGGGAGGGAGGGATAAATGGTTCCAAAAGATGGCGCAACATGCCGTACAGCTCGTGAAACCATTACTTTATTGGCCCAAATTTTTGGTGAACGAATCATCTCAAGAAAAGGACCTGTGAACTGGCCTCGCAGATCATGTGATTTGACTCAATTGGATTACTTTTTGTGGGGGTAAAACAAATCTCTTGTCTATGCTGATAATCCAACAACTATTGATGACTTGGCAGCCAATATTCGACGCTTATTGACGACTATGCTGGAAATATTGATGCAAAATTGGACTGACAAGATGACCTTTATAAAATGCAGTCGCGGTGGTCATTAGTCAAAAATAATTTTGAAACACTAAATGCCATGAAATTTGCAAGCTTTTAAAGCCCAAAAATTTGCCATTTTAATAATTTATCGGTTCTTTTATTTGTTTGAAAAGTTATATGCCTCTACAAAAACAGCCGCGACTCAATGATTGAAAATATTTGAAAAAATCGTTGTTGAAAGAAAGTTTCTTTTGATTCTCTTTACAGCCTTCTACGTAAAATTTTATAGCATTTACCCTTATTTCAACTATATTAAAATCATCCAGGCTTGAATTTATGAAATTCTTGCACTCACTTCCAAGAAAACAATTCAAATTTTTATAATTTTCATCTAAAAAACTCAATATTTAGGGATAATTTATCAAATTTCACAGAATTGTTAGATACTTTGAGCACATTCTAATGAGATTTATTCATTCAATTCATAGATTTCTTGTGGTGATTGAAATAACGCATTTAAGTCATAGAAAAATTTAGCGAGCTATTCATGGAAAAGATTCACAAAAATCGATCATGTACAGAACTCTCTCTCAAGGGCGGATTCAGCATTTGACTCAGGGGGGGGGGGGTCACTGCCTCGAAAATCACAATAAAAGAAGACAATATTGCAAAAAAATCGTAAACATCGCTAGTTTACCTAGGCTCAGGGGGGGGGGGGGTCATGACCGCTTGACCCCCCCCTCTTTGTATCCGCCCTTGCTCTCTCTAAGCTACGCAACTATTGTACTGCTATTATTTTTATAAATGATTGCAAGGTGTATTTTTCTGAACAAACTATTTTCATTTAAAATTTCTTCAACGGTGTACTTTTAATAGCAGCTTCTGAGAAACGCTAACAGGTGAACTACCTTAAACAACGACGAAACGTGATCAGATCTGAATCAATTTGACTCCTTTGTGGAAATTTGAATTGAATTTCACTATTAGCATTAAAACTAACAGATAACAATTTCAGCTGATTAGAGTAGAGGCTATTTCTTCCATTTGCATTCAACTTCTATCTTATTTAAAAACGTTCTCGATATTATCTCAAATCGGTAGCCACTCAACAAAGATCAATAAACTCGTAATCTTTTTTAGAAAATCAAAGAGACGAAGATATTTCCTAAACTATTCTTGTAGGAACATAAGTTATGGAGGAACAATCGGGTTGTATTGAAAAATATTCGAAGATACATTATTTAAACGTGCCAAGTGAGAGCTAATGAAGGTATGGGTTAGTGTGTTGCAAAATATTCTGAGGAATTTTGAAGAACTAGACCGCTACTCAATTTGTCAACATATTGCTTTAGAAGAATTAAATCATTTTATTAGTATTATAAAAAATAAACCACGTTACTTTAATGTAGCCTTCCGTGAAGAATACTAAAAAGACATATCATCAAAACTATCTTTCTCGCTTGTAGGTATGTTTAATACCTCCAGCTATAAAGGTCAATAGCATTGTACCCTGAATCAATTCAAAATAAATTACCTATTAAAATGCAGTAAGTGTGCAATGTGTATGGAGAGTGAGTGCAACTTTCCAGGCAACTTGGATAAATTGAAATTCAACAGAAAGATATAGTCCACATATCGCTTGACACTATACCGACATATGCGTTAGATTAGTGAAAATTTACATGAGAACAAAATAGTGCTTTTGTGCAGCAACAACGGCAAAATAACGATGCGCATTGTGAAAATTGCATGGGGGCCCAACACGAAATGTAAAATGATGAAGTCTGTACAACCCATAATGACTCTATTTTGCATTTGAATAATAGAGCGGGACATGTTTTGTGGGGTTCGTTTGGAAGCTGTTGTTCTCGTAATGTTTATTTATTGTTTACACGAACGAATGGTGGAAAATACATGTATCTGCTGTGAAAAATCATTTTTAATTGTGTTATTTTGTTTTTACGGAAATGATTTCTAAATTAGATAGTTTTACTCCACACACTGTGTAGGTTTGGATGGTGAATATATAATAAAAGTCCTTATTATTTTTTAATGTAACTTTCGGAAGTTCACGATAGGCCACAATAAATCTGTCCCTGACAGGATAGTTTTCAAGATCGTTACTCATCAATGAATATTTAGATTTAAATTCCTTTGTTTTCGAATTAGTTAAAATACAGCATTATTCGCCCCGTTCGAAATTCCAGGGTTTCAAGTGTAGGCATGCTTTTCATTCCAATCGGATAGCTTATAAACAATAATTAAATTCTAACCATCAAGTCGATCTTGCTCATGGTACACATGCCAACCTTAAAATATCTTAAGATACCAATGCAACAATTTAAATTAAGTGTAGTATTGTTCTACTCTCTGTGCAAATGAGAATTACATATTACTTGCATTGAATAGCATCTGGTTTTGCAACAAAAGATGCATTGTTGCACACGCTGAACTACATACCTAATTAAATAAATAAATATCGTATTCATTGTAAATACGCTAAATCAAACACCTCCTCACTTTGAAAGGAAGCAAGAAAATCGAATAAAAAATCTATTCGAGATCATGCGTAGGATAAAAGCATTTGCATATGTGCAAATGGGTTGATGTGATGGAAACCGTCTTACGAAATCCTAAGATTTATTCAAATGGGTTACAATTAGAATTGCCCACAACGAATTTTATGCGCCAACAGCTTCTGGACGATGTTTTATGAGGTGATGTAATGATTAAGTTAATATGTATAAAAATGGCAAACTATTAAGAGCTGGAATCTTTGTAGGGTCTATCTTTACGTAAGTCACTATGATTTGATTGATGCATCATTTTGCTAACCGTGAAATGAAAATGAAATTTTTTTAGGTGAATTAATAAACTATCAAACTCCACCTGCATTATTATATTTATTTGATATCAATCCTTAGCATTTGTTTTCCTTTAAAACACACCCTCGTCAATTTCCACCAAACCCTGAAATTCTGTCATATAAATTCTCGCATGCAATTTATTTTCAGAGAAAGTGTAAACTGATTTGAAAGCATGTAGTGCATAAGTTATTGCCGCGAAAATCGGACATAATAAATTATTTCGTATTCCGTTGGAATTCACTCATAGCTGCGATAATTTCACTTTACTTTCTTTTCAAAAATCACGTGAAAAACAACTACAACAAGAACCACGAACCGGCAACTGTATCGTAGGTACGCACCCGTTGGAAACATGTGATAATGAGTTTTCACCTTTTTCAATTTTTTTCTCGATTGATTTCTATCTCATTAAATATTCGTTTCAAGTGCGCTCATTTCGATTTTCAGATACTAATTAGAATATGGAAAAATGGGCTACTACACCTAATACGAAATGCTTAGCACGTTTGAAGTATTTTTTGATGGGTTTCTTGGCTAATGTGTGCGTAGGATGGAGATAAAGGTCGTTATTGTATCTGATTGCTAAACGAAATTTATTTAAATAGGATTGTTTGTAGCTTCACTCGTTTAGGCGTAAAAATGGAAAGTACATAAAGCTTTTTAACTATATACAAACACAATTGATATTGTACTATTAATTTTGCCAACTTCAGATAATTGCATCAGTTATGTCAATTGAAATGTCAAAATGTGACATGTCAATTAAATGATTTAGTTGTCAGTTCATGCAAGTGATGAAGCTGCCTGGATAGATTTTTGACTTACTAAATCAAATCTATGTTCTAATACGGGAAAATTAGGAAAGAAATGTTGAAATTGAATCGTTGATATGCCCAACAGAAACAAAAGGGCATTTGTTCATAAAATATAAATGATTTGTGATTGAACTGTTGAGTGGTCGCTATATCTGCTAATTCAAATACTATTCTTCGACAGCTCAGAAGATTTTGTCCCATAAAACAATTAGTTGCAAGGTTTCGATTCATTTTACAAAAAGATGCCATCAACACGTTCTACTACTCCGGATACCTACATTGCTCTTGAGCATTCAAATCAGTGTATTACAAAATGCACGCACGTTTGCATGGAAGTTGCGAATATGCGAATAAAAGGTTGCGCGCTCTCATATCGTTTTAAATTTGCTTTATTGCATGCACGTTCTAGCCTGGCTAACATCATAACATTTTCCACTAGTTTTCATACACATCGATCAATGCGCACAATGGCATAATTTTCCGCTGCATTTCCATCGAGCATTAACCCTAATTTAAACTTTGTTTCACACAAAGATGCACTTAGCCGTCGTTCAAGACGATTGTTTAACTGTTATGCCCTGAATAATTCCACGGCAATTAATCGAAGCAATAAGACTTGGAAACGAGATCAGAAAGGAGGAAAAGTCAGCACTGAGACGAACAAATACAAACGATGGCATGCATTAGTAACTGCGAGGGAAATTAGCAAAGAGTTACTTTAGTAACTGCCGAGGAAATTAGCTGAAGAGGTACTTACCAGGTAGAAGTCGATGGGCTTTTCGCGTCTTTTGTTGTATGCTTTTTGAATTTCTGTTTGTTTGAGGGCATGGGCAATGTGCAGGGCGGAGGCATCGAAGCGGCCGTATTTGTAATCCGTGTCATTTTGGGAGGGCGAGTTAACATCCCGGCTGCCATAGTATCCGTTGGGTGTTGACTGTCGTGTTTGATCTAAATTAAATTAATTTTTTTAGTAAAATCCACGACCTATAATTATTAAAAACCGAATGGAATAAATCACAAATTTCTTTTTTTGAAGCAAGAAAATACTTTTGAAATTCACATGCAGCTACGTCAACAAAATCAAGTATGAATTCACGACTAGCATTCTTTGCATGCAAACCGAAAAAAATAATCAAATTGCTACCAAACAAAAAAAAATTGATGTGATTTTGTGGTAGCTTTTTGAAATTGCAGACTTGCTAGTAACATTTCTAACACACTTTCTTGCGATAAACATGGAATAAGTAAACAGTAGGTAATACATACTTTCGGCATCTGTACGAGCTCCGCGTATTTGTTCATTAACATATTTATTTGATTTCGGTACGTTGAGTGCTTGTCGAATGCCGACTGATGTTTGATCAAGATGACCCGGACCACTCTTTGGTACATGTGAGTTGCAATAGACCTGAAAAGTAGATGAATTCGAAGATAAAATCGTCCAAAATTGAAGTGTATTTAAGATGAATGGTTTTTTTAACGAGTCATCATCTTCGAAAGTAGATTAATTAATCGTTTCGATGTTCAACATACTAACATCTATGCACAGTTTGGAATTTGTAGGAATTAACTTGGAATTCGGTTGTTAAGTTGGTGAGCTTACATTCTGATTTTCAGTTTTCTAAATAAATCTGTGAAAGATGTGTGATAAGCTTGGAAACTGTTAGAACAACATTGTGTATTTAAACTATACTTTGAATTTTTGAAGATGTTCTAAAGAACTTCCTATTGCTTAAATTCCCGGGAAAATTTAACTTGAAACGAATGTTTAGGGCTGAAAATTTAGATTTGAATGATTTCAAAAAAAAATCTTCGCAATAAAAAAATAACATGCCGGTATTAACCAGAAATGTGTTTCATATTGCACCAATCGATGCTTCCTGGAAATATGTGTAACATTTAGGCCACGAAGAAAATAAATTGACTGTGAATCAAGAAGTCTGGGTTCCAAGTTTCAGCTAATAGTCTGTTGAATTGATTTTATAAAATTAGTTCACCTGTTATTTAAAGTTCTTTCAATGAAAAACATTGAGCTTTCATTATTTTTGAAGAGTTTTGCAAAATAGATAAGCTGGTCCATCCACCATATCTAGTTTATCCTGTAAAATGTCTTGTAATTTCCATGCCATACTAACATCCAAGCAATATATTTAAATAAATAAAATTTGTCTTCAAATTACATCAAATTCAAAAAATTAAATCTAATTAGCACCTCAAAAACTTTGAAGACGTCATATATTAAGAAGATATCATTTCTAAATAGATTGAATAGTTAGCTTAGTTTTTGTGTAATATTATGGCGTTCGAGTCCGTCAAGTTATTCAATCGTGTAAGCATATTAAGCTAATCATAATTGATTAGAAGTGTAGTTATTAAATTGTTTTGTCCGCAAAAAAAATGATGATGGAAAAGCTGGCAATACAATACAGAATTCATAAATGCAAGATTTACAGGAAGCTTGGGTTGAAACCTGGATTTCGAAATATCAACAACAATCAGACGGTTTGAGGATAGGCTAAATTTTTGGTTGTGAAAATGAGTGAAAAATGATAGAGCCACTTACAGTTTCGGCAAAATTGTAAATTTTTTAAATTTTTCTGTTTTTTTTTTAATTGGCTACCAAAAACGGAAGAACAAACGACGACGAGATGTAAAAAGAGTGGAGCAACCACAAACATGCGTGTGGAAGGTTGATTTTATTCAAATTTACATGTAATCCGTCAATCAATATTTAAGTAAATAGTTTCTACTACGCTTACAGACAGATGAAAAATTAGGCAGCGTGATCAACATCGTTAAGAGGTCCTTTTACCATGGTTGGTTGGTTGGTTGTAGTGGCAGCCTCCTTTATCTAAAGATGGCTCACTTAGGCCACTATAGGCCCATTGTGATACCACAAAAAGATTAGGACGGAACTAGAACCTGCAGGATAACGAGAACCATTTAGATTCTCGTATGAATTTGGCTATGCAGCTAATATTTAAATCAGCTACTTCCGTGAGGCTATCCAGGAAAGGTTAGCCTAAGGTTTGCATGCGTTTCCTGAACAGTGCTGGGCATTCACACAGAAAGTGTTGGACCGTCTCTTCCTCTTCTTCCGATCTGCAACTCCGGCAGAAATCGTTGAAGGGAACGCCCAATCTTTCTGCGTGACAGTGCTCCGTCAGTATGGGTACGATAGAACGCAAGGTTTCGCGGCTCGTGTTAAGAAGCCGCGTTTGGAGCACAGTGCGTGCCAAGTTTGCCTGGTTGTCCTTCAGGTTTGCTTAAGTAGCCAGGCCCTATTTGCAGCCTCCATGTAGTATTGATTGAATCCTAGCTTTATGGAAGCTAGAGGTTGGCCGACTTGGGGTGTAAGTGTATACTCTTGGAGCTCACTGCCAGCTCGTGCTAGGGCATCTGCTTTGTAATTTCCCGGTATATCATTATGTCCGGTACCCAGCAAAGAATCACTTCACAATGAAGCGATATCATGCTCAGTTGTGAGCGGTATTGCATTGTAATTTTGGATGAGGTATGCACGCTGGATTGTGATTGGATAGCAGCTTGACTGTCAGAGAAAATGTTTAAATTTCTTATGGACGTTTTCTGGTTTCTCAGCCAGTCTACTGCCTTGTAAATTGAAATGACCTCTGCCTGAAAAACACTGCAGTGGTCTGGTAACCGGAAAGATAATTTCAGGCCTAGCTGTTCTGCGAAAACGCCACAGCCAACTCTTCCATCCATTTTTGATCCATCAGTGTAGATGTCGATCGATTCCTGTATCTCACTTCTTTCTATGGTCTAGTCATCCCTACTCGGGGTGATTGACCTGAAATCATGGTGAAAACAGGGAATCGGAGAAGCAAGGTCTACTATACCTGGCGTTGGTCCATCCCTCCGTAGTATTGTGGAGTGGCCATCCTTCCCCTCATGGAAGAAGCGTAGAGCTTTCAACCGAACCGCAGAGCACTTGGCCTGCTGTCTCGTGAGTAGCTCAGTCAGGAACCAATTTAATAACATGGACAATGCCTTTGTCGCGATGGTGCATAGAGCCTGCAACCCTTCTGACCTTGTTTAGCAGGTTTACATTTGATGACTTCGCCATAGCTGGCCACCAAATAACTGCGCCATAAATAAGGATTGGTTCCACTATCGCCGTGTAGAGCCATGATACAATTTTGGGTTTCAATCCCCACCTTTTTCCAATGGCTTCTTTGCAGTAGTAGATTGCGCATGTTACTTTGCGCGCTCGTTATTCTATGTTCGCTTTCCACGCGAGCTTGCAGTCCAGAATTAGACCCAAATATTTAACATGGTGAGACGGTATGAGGCTTATCTTATCAAGTTTGGGTGGGAGAAATCGTGGAATTTTGTACCTTCTTGTGAAGAGCACAAAATCCGTTTTCTGCGGATTAATCTTCAGACCGCACTCTTTGCCCTATTGGGTAAGAATACCCAAGGCAAAATTTAGTCTTCCAGATAGGATGTTAACGAATTTGCCCAATATTGCTTTTGCAACATCATCGGCATAGGCTATGACTTTGCAGCCAGGCGTTTCTATTTTTGCCAGGAGTTGTGGGGGCCCCCGGAAATCCTCCTTCTTAAGGTGATGTTTCCTAATGTGGAGTTTATGTTCCTGCTGCTTAGCAGTTGTCCGATGAACCTTATCAGGAAGTCATCGACATTGCTTTCTCAATAGCCTTATGGCTGAAATTATTGAAAGCTCCTTTGATGTCGAGAAAAACCGCTTGCGTATATTAACCTTGTAATCCACATACTAAATATTAAAGTGTAAAACCTCAAATAATTGTTTTACTTTCATAAATTTTCAATTGTTGTAGCTGTCTGCCACTTAATAACTGATCCTACGCTGATAAAGACTGAACAATTAAGACTCACTACAGCTCACGATTCTGATCTCAAAGTTCAACAATGAACTGAGTTATTTTTTGATGTCTTTGCTGCTTCGTAAATCAAATTCAGTTTGAAATGTATCACTCCTCGGCTGCTCAGTGATAACAAAAATACTGCATTCCTTTCTTAAATTGTTGCTCAAAGTTCAAAAATCAACTAGAGAGAACAGATTGTTCATCAAAAAATAACATTCCATTATGAAGTGCCTTTTTACAATTTGAAATAATATAATTTTTATTTTACTATCATACGTAATATTATGGTGAGGGGGATCCAAACGATTTTTTAAATTAATGCCTACTTTAGAGTAAGTTGCTAAAAAATATGCATATGTAATTTATGCATAGCCCCGAAGATAGGATCATATTAAAATTAATTGGAAATTAAGCCTATAAAACATATGGAGTCAACCCTGCATAAACTAACGAGGACTTTTGCATATCGTAGTCAAAATACTTGTTTGTGAAGAAAACTCTACTATTTTGACTAAAATAAAAAAGAGTATCATCTCAATTGATAAAAATATCCAGTTTAGTCATTTTGCTCATGTGAAACTCATCATTTTTTAGTCTCGCTTCATCATCTTAACTCACTTCCCCAAGATGAGTGGTAAAACGAATAATGATTATTAAAATGTTTCATTGGTTATAACTATCTTACACACACACATCTACAACCAACAATGGATGGTATTGTTCAATAAACACTTCCGCAATTATTAATTTTTTTTATGATGGCCGATAATGACTACCTTTATACCCGCATAAAGCGACACTTTCTCTTTCACACTATGTGAGTATCTTCTATTATTCTATAATTTATTGCAGTTGTTATAGATATTACAACAGTAAAATTACTAGTAAATTGGAATTGAAAAGAACAAGAGCTTAAGTACTTTGGGTATTTGTAAATGATTAAATTTTTGGCTAAAGGGCTGAGATAAGTAGAAATTTATTAATGATGTGATTGCGTGTCCAGGGAAATATGTGGTGAAATTGCGTAAGTACTAATTAAAGCTTAAGGAAATCTCTAGCCTGTTATGTTAGCGTCAAATCACTGACAAAAAAACCATAGATAACACATATGAAATACGTAGACTCGCATGTGTAAAAACAAAAAAACTTAAGCCAGTAACCCGAAAAAGTTGATGATTGAAATTATTGTCTCAGCATGTAACTTAATTTGCTTAGGTAATAACTTTCTTCATATTTGATTTATGAATGACAGAAATATTTTTTTCTGTAATCATGCAAACTGTACATTGCTATTAGAGATTACAATATCTAAATTAACGACAGAAAAATTACGCAACTGAAAATAATCAAAATTTCTTTTTGGTTTTTCAAAAGCACTCAATTTCATATGAAAGTGAATTGTGTTAATTTTAGATATTCAATTTAATATCCTGATATTGTTGATTCAATACGGATCTTTCTATTAAAAACTACTAGACGATTTTATCGTGAAATAATATAGGCTTTAATTCATCTAGTTGCTACAAGCCTTATGGGGTTCAGATGAGGCACATTTATGCCTCCACTGGTCACCTCAATAAAAGTTTTGTTAACAGTTCTGGGAGAAGTACGGTTTTTCGTGAGCTTAAAATATAAATATAAGAATAACAAGCCGCGAGGTGCGGTTCTTGAGGTCCACACGGTTAACTTCTCAGTAATATCTACATAAATATTAAAACTATTAAACAGAAAAATATTTATGAAAATAATACTACTCTCAATAATAATAATGAGAGGTACTCATAACAGTAATCGAAATGAGTTAATATCCATCATATCATCTACTGGAGCGTCCAAGTGGATTCGTTTGATTGAACATTTACGCGGATCAATCGGAAGGGGGCAGGCTGCAAAGCTTCTTTTACGTTATTTGTTATTTTTATATCGATGCTATAAGGACAAAAGAGCGCTAGTAAAAATGAATGCAGTTTTTGTTATTACGTCCGCTGAAGAGATTTTATCGCGAGGTGGCCATTTTAAAAAAAATTTGTTCAAAATTGCCATCACTTCGGCATAATCACTGAATTTATTTTATTTCAATATTTTACATCAAAGCGATTAATAATTACTTAATATTTTCTATTGGTCTTGAAAAATATTGAATATGCAGTCATAAATAGGTTCAATTGCATTCAAAAAATAAAATGTATTACAAACGATGATGGAGGAAGTAATTGAAATCTTACGAACACTAAAGAATAAATCTACTAAAAACTACAATTTTTTATTTGATGAAAGCTTTTTAAAGCATATGATCTTGCAAAGTATTGACTACAAAACATTTTACCATTCAAAGCCTTGATTACCACAAATGCAAAATTGATTGAAATTTTGTTGGTTTTCAAAATTTAAGAAGTTTTTTTATTAAAATTAAAACACTGTGAAAACTATTAAAAATCTGTTTAAATTATACAAATACTATTAAACTTTGATTTTCTTTACAAAAAAGTAACTTTGAATGATTTTTTATTTTTAATTTAGTTTTTTTCATAATCATGGAAAAAAGTTTTGCTGATTTCTCTTCAAAAACTGATAAGAATATATAAATTTTATAAACATTTATTACTGTGTTATGCAAATCAGATTAAAAGTTTATTTCTTGTGAAAAAACCCCTAATTTATCGCATTTTTTGCATTTTTTTATTAAATTAAAAAAAACGGTTGGCATTTTTTTATAAAGTTGAAAACTTCATCAAAATGTGAATACGCGTCGATCGACACCTTAATGATGCAAATATCATATTTGGTTCGTGAGATATAGTGAATGATAAAAATGATCCTGAAAATCATGACTTTTAATGATTTTTTATTTGGAATTTAATTTTTTCATGAGAAACGTTTTCCTGTTTTTTCTTCAAAAACTGTTTGTAGTATACAAATTTTTTAAACATTGATTACTGTGTTTTGCAAATCAGGTTAAAAATTTATTGTTTATGAAAAAAACCTAATTTTTTGCACTTTTTTTTTAATAAATGAAAAAACGGCTCAAACGATTTTTGAAAAAAATTGAATAGAATCACACAAATGTAAAACGCGTCGATTGACACATTAATCATGCAAATCATATGTTTGATTTGAGAGATATAGTGCATGACAGAAATGATCTTCAAAGGGTCAAAACAACAAACCCGAACCGAAGTTTCCCAAAAACTAAAGTGCTCTTAAGATTGCAAAGACGCTTCAATTGACACTTCAACGATTTCGATACGAATTGATTTACGTAAGCTATGCTCGTAGAAAAAACTGTCTACGAACGTACACACACACACATGCAGACTTCTTTTCAAAACATTTTTAATATACTCTAAAGGCCTTAAAACGTTAAGAAATGTTGAAAATTTCGATTTTCGAGGCGATTACAAGAACTTCCCATATACTGGGAAGTTAATAGACACGTTCAGAAGAATAACCAGAATGCCTCTGTTTGAAATTGCTTCCCTAATTAAAAGTCGTCTCTCCCTCAAATTTTAAATTAAGAAAATTACAAAGTTTTTCCTATAATTTACTATAAATTAACAAAGTCAACAACCGAATTTCGCACACTTCAAATCCGAGCATAAATTAAACAATACAATTTCACATAATCCAATTACCTCTTTGTCTTCCTGTCGATGTTGATTGTTGTAGTATGTCTTCAGTGTCAATTTCGTGCCACAATGGACACATTTAAAGCATCCGGAATGGAAAAATGTAAAATCTTTCAGAGGTCCAACGCGATCCACTTGATAGACAACTTCACTACATCGTAGACATGTTGATTCATAGAAATTTGGTCGGTACATCGTTTCGTGTAGGCTTTGTAGCCTAATTAATGAGTCCTCGTGCAGATTTCCGTATAAATATGTGCAGTTCAGGGAAGCCAACTAGTATTATTACTGTTTTGCTTGGTTGTACTATGTTTTCGAATTCATTTCACTCGACCTCCAGCTGTTTTGTGCTCTCTAGCCTGAAACAAATAAAAGACAATAAGTTTCGGTTGTTGTGCGCTAGAACGGATATAGTTTATAGGAAGCAGTTTGAAAAGCTACATTATTGTAGGAATATACGTTTGTTTCTCTGGTTCTACACTTAATAGTATATAATTTTAGATAAAGTATAATTAATGATAATTTCTAGAAGTATCAAAGATTGATGGTCAGTTTTCGATTATCTTCTCATCATCAAAACCATCCGCTGGCAAAATTCGTATTCCTATCTCAATTATCTACTCCAATCAATGTTTATATTCAACAATCCTCGACTATCCACTAATCGTCCAAATCCAATTATGTGCTTCTTAAATCCTCCTGAAGTAGTTCGACTTATGGATATCATGCTCTCCAACAAAACACCATAAGAAATGCTATCAAAGCGTCGTGGAAACAGTAAAAGTCAATCTGCCTCCACAATTTGCCGTAATCACGTTAAGGTCAAAAGAAACTGAAATCGAAATCAACTGTCTTTTTCGTAAATTCCATTAAGACGCCCCCGATTATTGTAACACTACACAAACTTATATGTACATACCTCAAAAATGGAGAGAAAAAACTCTCAAGAAATTTGAGGGTCCCACGCGTTCGCGGCAAGACAACTGTGATTTTCGCGGTTGCGCCAAGAAATCAACAGTCGAAAAGACGGATCTGTACAGATACCTGCTAAAGATACAGATACTGGATGCGGGTCGGTTGATCAATTATGGTGAGACGTCGCGACGACGCTGTTGATATGAAGAATGCGTGCAAGCGGATTAATTTCATACCTGTTCAGATTTTTTTCGCTTAATATGCTCAGAAAGAGAGGCAACATTTCACGATTATTCGCATATGGAGTTGATTTTGTCAGGCGGACTCTGCGCTACCGTATGCTCGATTATAGGGACATTGAGGTACGACATTGCGATTAGGCGAGTAATCCCCCAAAGGAATGCTAATATAGATAGATTCTATTTCTAGACCAGGAACTCGAGGCTGTTTATGCGTAATCAATTCGTGTGGGATGATCCCTTGGCCGAAAAGGTAATACGAGTTTTAAGTCATATATCTTGTTGTGCAGTTCTGATAAAATATCGGTGGGACTATATTCTACACACAAGCCAAAATTAAAAAAAAATATTTTATTTTTCATATTTAAAAATCATCTGCAGATGGTGAATATATAACCAAAATTAGTTCAAAAAAAGTTTTCTTGAATTTCCCTTCTATATTTTGTCATCGGGATGTAACAACTTGATACGTAATTTAAGGAGTTACATAGGTCTTGAAGGAAAAATTAACAACTTTATCAAAAAATTGTATTGTAAAAACCAAAAATCGATTTTATTTAAAATTTACACACATAGAAGTTTAGCATTTCAAGAAATTATAAAAAACAAGCCGTGAGGTGCGACCCATGAGGTCCACACGGTCAACCTTCCCAGTAATATCTACATAGATATTAAAAATATTAAACACAATAATAATTATGGAAATATTATTACTTCAAATAATAAAAATGTACTTCTCATAAAAGTTATTGGAATGACTTAATAATAATCGTAACAACTACGCGAGCGTCAATTGATTACGTAAGGATTTTGGTGCATTGGTTTGATTGATTATTCACGCAGATCAATCGGAGGCGGGACAGGTTACAAAGCAGTTTTTTCATTAAAGTTAAAACATGGTGCTGTGAAGACTATTGAAAATCTGCTCAAATGTTGCAAATATTAATAAACTTTGATTGACTTTACAACAATGTCTTTAGAATCAGAGATTTAAGGTATAATGATTCGAATGAACCCTTTTTACATGGTGACTTTGAATGATTTTTTATTTTTTATTTAATTAATTTAATTTATTTTGTAATCCGAAGAAAAGTTTTAGCTGCTTTCACCACAAAGATTTATAAAAATTTATAAATACTATAAACATTTATTATTACGATGTGCAAATCAGGTTAAAAATTATTTTTTTTATAAAAAACACCACTTTTCCAAAAAAAAAAATTATTAAATTATAGAAAAAACTCTAACGATTCTTTTCAAATATAAAAACATCATAAAAATGTTGATACGCATCGATAGACACCTTAATGATGCAAAGGTTATATTTGGTTCTCGAGATATAATGAATGACGTAAATGACCTTGAACGTTTAATGAATTTTTATTTTTAATTTAATTTTTTTCGTATTCATGAAAAAAACTTTTGCTGTTTTTTTCACAAAAACTATTTGAAGTATACAAATTATATAAATATTGATTACTTCGATTCGAAAATCAAGTTAAAAATTTATTGTTTTGAAAAAAACCCTAATTTTTTGCACTTTTTTTCTAAAAATTAAAAAAACGGCTCCAAAGATGTTTTTCAAAATTTGAAAAAATCACGTAATGTTAATACGCGTCGATTGACACCTTGATCAAGCAAATCGTATGTTTGGTTCGCGAGATATAGCGCACGACAGAAATGACCTTCAAAGGGTCAAAACAACAAATCCCCCCGACGGAAGTGTACCAAAAACTAATCAGCTCTTAAGATTGCAAAGACGCTTCGTTTAACACCTCAACCAAGTTGATACGATTTTGTTTACGTGAGTTATGCTCGTAGAAAAAAATGTCCACGAACGTACGTACGTACGTACGTACACACAAACACATACATCTCCCTTTCTAAAAACACTTTATATATACTCTTTAGACCCCAAACGTAAAGAAATGTTGAAAATTTCGATTTCGATTTTCGAGGCGATTACAAGAACTTCCCATATACTGGGAAGTTAAAAATTCAGCTAAAAACATTGAAATTTGTCAATTTTCCTGCAGTTTTCCTGGTCCAACCTTTTTTTGCGGTAGACAGAATATTTCGGTGCAGGTTCATCTAAAATCAAAAATTCAAAAAAAATTCTTATAGTTTATGCCCTTGGCTCGTGCTTGAACGAAGGAATTGAAAAAAATGGAATTTAAAGATTTGAAATGGATTAGAATTAATTTTCATCTCATATTTTTTGGCATTTTTCCGATTCTCATCGTTTTTATAATATTTTTTTCGTATAAAAGAAAAACGAGTCTACCGAATGAAAATCCCTTCGTTCAAGCACGAGTCAATACTATAAAGAGGAGCTGTGAAAACTTTCAGCAAAATCGGTTGATTCGTTCACGAGAAATCGTGCCTACCGCACGGAAAAACAAAGTTTCGAGAAAAACGCGTTTAAAGTTTTTTTTACCGCGATTTAATGAATTAAAGTTATTTTTTAGCGCCTTACATCGAGTTGTCGATTCGTTCGCCTCATTCGCGATGTTCAAAGCATCCTTTTGATGTTGTGATGTTTGATGAAAAAGAGAGGAGCTGATTTTACGCGGTAGAACCGCGCTGCATGTGTATAATACGCTAGGTAAGGCAGAGCGCACGTACCGACCACGTGGTATTCAAATCTCTATAACTCCGGTGATATTTTCCGAATTTACTTCAAATTCACATGGAATAAAAAAAATTCGATAGATTTTTTGAAAATACATGACCTATGTAGCCCCTTAAGTTTCTTGATTTTGAAATATTAGCTCAAATAGTTTTTTTTGAGCTTGTCTGCTTTAGCATGCGAAAAATGACAAATGATGGATAAATGCTTTCAGTTTAATCCGGAAAGTTATCTTAATTTTGCGTTATACCGTAGAAACTCTTCTGTACAATATTAGATACATACATCTCAAAATACCCAAAACATTTAGGCACATAGTGAAATACCTATGTGTCTATATGGCGAAGATTTGAAGGTATGTTCGTTAAATTTTTTAAGGTATGTATAAGGTATAAAAATCTTACAGTCTATGAAATGAAGAAAAAAACATTCGTTTTTTCAACTAATGCTGAAAATGTTGCTTTAGAAATTATTTAAATTGATTCATTTTTGTTCTTCTTTTCTTTCTGTTCTATATATTAATTATGAGATTTCTTAGGGCAATCGAATTAAAACTTTGCTTTAACGTTTCCTTTGATTTTTTTCCTTCTAAATATGCTTGCTATCATCACCATAAATCACGTGTCTGGATGACATGGAGAGGGGAGGGGTTTTGCGTAAATCAATGGTAGGTTATATGCAGAGAAGGAGCGGGAGTGGTTCATACTTGTGCTACGTAGCTTTGCTTAAAAACCCAATGAAAAGGAAAATTACTTCGAAAATACTCAAAAATAAACTAGTAAAAAAATAGTATATGCAGCTTTTCGGCGAAGCTTAGTTTTCGAGACTGATCAGATAAAATCTACCACGGCTTAGCCAAAAACAAACCGATTTTAAAAGAAAGGGTGGCAAATCGTTTTTTTTTTCAAAAACATCAAATTTTTAACCTGATTTTCAAGACGCAGTAATCAATGTTTATATAATTTATAAACTCCAAACAGTTTTTGTAAAAAAAAAACACCAAAACTTTTTTCATTATCACAAAAAAAATTAAATTAAAAATAAAAAATTATTAAAAGTCATCATGACTTTCATGGTCATTTATGTCATTCATTATATCTCGAGAACCAAATCTAATCTTTTCATCATTAAGAAGTCAATCGACGCGTATTAACATTTTAATGCTGTTTTTAAATTTAAAAAAAAAATCTTTAAAGCCATTTTTTTAATTTGATGAAAAAATATTGAAAATTAGTGTTTTTTTTCATAAAAAAATAATAATTAATAAAATTAACATCGTAATAACAAATGTTTATAAAATTTATCAACTTTTATCAATTTCTGTAGAGAGACTAGCAATATATTTTACTTACTTTTACGATTAATATTAAGTCATTCCAATAACTTTTATGAGAAGTATATTTTTATTATTAAAAGTACAGGCAAAGCTCGATTTACGCAATGCGCGATTCGTGCAAATGCTCGAAACCTGCACAAGAAAAAAAAGTTGTTCCATTTGCTCGATTTGCACACAAATTGTGCGGAATTAGAGCCTTGCGGTTCGAGTGCGATATTTTTCGTGTGACTTATATGCAATATGTGTTTATTTTGAAGAGGTTCCTTTAGTTCCTAGAAACAAAAAAATAGCATATAACTAACCTTTGCTTTTTACATTACGGCTCACACAATTATTGATTAAACTAACTGGAATCTTGACACAATTGAAGAAGAATCAATATCTGATGATGAAAGCAGTTCCTTGTCCAATATCTTTGATGAAGAAAATAAGCTGGTATCCCATCAAGATGCGGTTATGCTTTTTAATAAAGCTTTTGTGTGGGCGGAACAGAATGGCAGAAGTTTCCCAGAAATTCATCTATTACAAAATTTGCGTGAAGTAGTAGTAAAAAAAACTTGAATTCTAAATTTGCACAAACACGAATAAACGACTCAGTAAAACAAACGAACGTTATAATGAATAGTATTGTTTTGAATTAAATAAGATTTTAAAAAACATGCATTTTGGATATGATTTTATAAATTTTTTGTAGACATTCGAATTGAACAATTTTTCGATTTCCGCAAATCGACCAAATTTCACCTTGTGCACAAATCGAGCTTCGCCTGTAGTATTATTTTCATAATTATTATTGTGTTTAATATTTTTAATATTTCTGTAAATATTACTGGGAAGTTGTCCGTGTGGACCTCAAGGGTCGCACCTCGCGGCTTGTTCTTTTTCTTTTCGCTGAGAATCAAATTTCAATTTTTTTAAATAATGATAAGAGTATAAAAATGATATAGAGACTTTGGAATATAAAACGTAGCCTAACATTTTACTTGATTTATTTCCTTTTTTAAACATCACCTGTTTTTGATGATTTTCCAAAAATACTAGCAATGAGGCTTATCTCACAAATCAATTGTACTGTAAGATACATAAATTGTAGCCAGCAAGAATTTTATCACTTTCGATTTTTTAAGGTTACTAAACAAATTGAATTCAACTTAAATGAAATACCAAACATTCATCATCGAAAAGACAATGATATCTCTTTCATCGACAAAAGTCTCTTAATACTTAACACTCCAAAATGTTTATATTCGAGAATATATCTCCAAAATTTGATAATGACGATGCCAACATAACCCATGCCATAACTTAGATTTCGGTTTTATGCAAGATTTTAATGATGTCATGGAAATGTTCGATTCTGAATCCGGCAATGATCTTATTTGGAGTCTAAAAATCTGGCTATGGCCAAATCTGAGTTCGGTGAATGGAGTAGGTCGACACAGTATCTATTTGGTATTTTTTAGAGTTGAAAAAAAAGCAAAATTTAATCAAGCCTGTCCGTGGAATTTGGTTGATGACAGATTCGAATTTTATATATATATTTTTTAATTCACCATGAATGAATTTGAGGTTTTCTAAGTTTATAGTTATATAACTTGATTTGAGATTTGATTTTTTTCTTTAAATGCAAACTCTTTGAAACAAATATTTTTAAAAGTGTTTCATTCCGAATTATTTTACGTTCGTTTGATTACAAGATTTCAAATTTGAAAGGCGCTTGCTTAATGATTTCAAATAGTTTTTTTTTCAAAAAAATGGTGAGCTATCCAGAAAAACACGTTTTCGTCTATAAATCGTCTATAATGAATGACGCCTACTAAAAGGGTCGATTCGAAATATGAAGCTTAATAAAAGATTTTTTTTTGAGGAGATATTTGGAAATAATATGTAAAAGTATACCACCACCACAACTCTGCTCTAAAATGAATCGTTTTAAAGTTAGAAGTGAGAAAAATAGAAAAAAATCCAGTTTTTTCATAATTTTTAAATTAAATTTATTTATTAATGTTTTCGACTTTTTTGAAAGAGTGGATAACTATTGTTATACAAGTTATTTTACAACTTTTACTGCAAAAATCAGTGTGCCCCCCTTTCAACAGGAAAATGCAGTGGTGGTGTAAAGGGGGGAGTCCGCCCCGGGTGCCAAGCACCAAGGGGTGACAACTACAACTCACTCGTACATTCGAAGAAGGCGAACAAAATCTTCCTCTTTAAAGACATATCAATAAATAACTATCTACTCTCTATATCCAAACATCTGGGAAATCATTGGAAAAGTGTGTAATAAGAATTAAAGCTCTTGAAAATTTTCTTCAAAGTCAACGCAACCAAAATCTGGAAAAGGCTATTTGCTACGCAACAGAAAAATATAAGGACTTAGACATTCCGATTCAAGGGAAAAAAGAAGGAGGAGATTTCGAAAACGAATGCCCGGAGAAATCGCCCGATATGCTGGACTTTCATTATCAGAGGAGTTGCAGTTAGCAATGTTAGAATGGCACGATAGATTTTACGAAGAACTAGACCATCGGTACAGGGCAATGGATTTAATTCTGGTTACATTTAGTGTTATTCAGCCTAAAACTCTGCAGCCAGCCAAACTCTGGTAACATCCCCAGAAGAATATCTTCATGGAATGATTCCAAATCTGCTAAAAATTTACGATGAGTTTTCAGCAGAGGATATCGTGTTGGAGATTTTACGATTGAGGAGCCATTTGGAAGCCACCAACATTTCTGCCCAAGAAGAGGTTGAATGGGCTACAGGGGGCTTCTCAGATTCATTGTAAAATGGGGCTATTCTGAGTCTGTTCCAAATTTAGCGCTATGTCTTCGACTTTTTTTTTAACAATTTGTGTTTCGGTGGCTTCATGTGGAAGAAGCTTATCAAAGTTAAAATTAATAAAATCTTACTTAGGCCCACAATGAGCCAAGCGCGACAAACCAATCTTTCGATTTTATCAAATGAAACAGGAAATCAAAGAAGACAGGAAAGTCAATTTTGATAATGCGATCGACTATTTTGGTAATATAATGTTGCGTAAGCATGTTTAGTATTTGGTGTTTTATTTTAAGCAGGGATGCTCAATACAAAACCGCCCGGCGTGCCAATCTACCATACCCCGCCACTGGCCAAATGTAGTCGTTTTTTACAGATCCGCCCTGGTCTATATATAGAATACAAAGGAATACCACCTAATAACACTTTATTGAATTTGTTTGCTTGTATTTATTACTGTTTTGAAATCCTATAATGCGTTTTATCAATAACAAAAATCACTTTATCTTACCTCCCTAAGCATATTTTCTTCAACTATACAGAGAACCATAAAATACTTCAAACAGTCACTGTTAATATTTTTCTTGGTTTGCAGAAAGTCATCAACGATTGATTGGACTGACGGTACTCCTTAAACAATCCTACAGTTGAAAAGTTACAAACACGGCATTTTCGCTATATCTACTAATGACAATTTATTATCTCACCCCAAAAACCTTGCGTAAACAGCAACCATTGTTGTAATCAATGCCATACAGTGCCAAGGAAAATATCCTCCTGTAACAATGATTTCCGCATCAATTACTATCTAAAGATATAAACCAGAGCTAATTTACAAGACGCATCATGCCATCGGACCCAACTATGTAATTTCGTTGGCATGTCCAATTCTCGTTAACTATTTATCTGAGAAACGAAAGCGAAAACAACAGTAACTAATTTCCAATTTCACATGCACGTCAACTAGAAAAAGTCATTTCCGAAATCCAAGGAAAAAAAGCACGAACAGATAAAAGATTGTGTGACGACAAAACCTCTTGGAAGTTCGGCCGAAAGCAAGAAAAAAAAATTATCGGGAGACGTAACAAAAGGAAATTTCTTTTTTTTCGATCACCGATGAAAAGCAATTTCACTTTTTCCATATCGACGAATGGAAATGAAAATAGAGGTTTTTCATTTCGTGATGATTGTACGCAATCAAAATAAATCTGTTTTTGTCATTCATCGCCAATTTCCTACACAAATTGCATATTGGTGAGATGGTGGTGAGTGGATGATGGTGAGGCTTTGACCTGAGTTCAGGTGTTGTTGAAACTATGATTCGGCACAGGTGAAATTGCGTTTGCAATCTCATTTGCTTGATGAAGAAAAAAATCATTTTGCAAGATTCATAATCAAAGATTGACCGAACTTGTTTTTGGTTTATTGTGATAGCAGGAAATGTTTGCTGGGGATTTTTACGAATGCAAGTTTGTTTGCAACACAAAATGAAAGAATGTTATTCAACTCCTGAAACGAGATGAAATTCGAAAAACGATTGTTGCCTGTTCTCATTGAATTGCAATTTCACACCTGTTTTGCATCACTGGATGGCAATAACAGGTTTGTAAATAAGAATACTTAAATATGCAATGAAAAATTTCGATTTTTCCACATATGTAATAGGAATTCATTAAACCTAAAAGGAGCATTATGCATGATGTAAAATAAGATCGAAACAGGGTGAAGAGTGAAACCATACATAGATGAGTATTGAATATGACCTCAATTGGAATATATGATGAAAATTGTGAATGTTTCAGTGTTTATTTACGGAATACAACCGCGAAACACATTCAAAATTGAATCAGGAACTGTAGAATAAATCAACAAGAATATGAATTTTTCTAGATGATTCAACTTCGAAAAAAAAATCTAAAAGGAAAACATACCATTTAGATTTTTTTTTCACCTTATATGGATCGCAATATCTTGATGAGTATGGTCACATTGATTCACAGATCCTTCCTTTAAATAAACAAATGCATTCACAAGTTGCATTAAATCCCATTCCCTCTTTAAACGTTGATCAATGATTATAGCAAAATTCCAAGTGTTTAGTAAAAGTAAAATAGGTAGCAATAAATTATATTCGCAATACACATACCATTTGTATTATGCTACCCGAACGAGAAAAAAAACTTGCATTTTCGCAGTAAAAACAGCTTTTACCACTGAGATTTGTTGCTCGCAGCTTGTTTCACATCTCATTGTAAAACTACAATTATTTGCGCGACTGTAATGCGGACAGAAAGTAAAAATATCTTTTAATGGGATTTTCCGCCATAAACTAGTGAAAATTGAATGGAGTTGAATAGACGAATCGTTATCGCTGCATCGACGAAGATATACATACATACATTGGATTTGCAGAGTGAAAAAAACTATAATCCGAATAGAAATTTCCAAATATGGTGGAAAAAGAGAAACTAATCCCGACTGTGATGTAATAATGAGTGCATGGCGTGGTATCGAACTTTGTCAATTGCATGGAAAGAAAAACACTTAAGTGGGTGCTTGTATGCATGCAAGTGCACACTGCATGGAGGAATCACTATAGGGTTGTATCAAGCCATGGATACTTTGTTCGAATTTGAGTCTAGTTGTCTGATATGGGCTTAAAAATCATCCCAAAGATTCTTATTTTGAAAGAACCGATTCATAGATTGATGACTTGGGCCAAACAAAAATTCAACGGACCACGGCCTAAATTTGACCGCATCACCTTTTCAATAGATCAACATGATTCTTGAGTAGCATTGCGCTGTTAGCACATCTTAAGACCTTGACTCGACTTGTGCTGCTGCACCATTAGTGCGTGCGCATGTGAAAATACTTGAGCAAATATGAACTTTTTTCGGTATTAATTACAAAACGTTCCAACGGCACATTGAACATGATCCATGATCTTTTTGGTGAGAAAGAAGGTGAATCAGCCGTAACTTTCAAAGACTATCTAATTTGAAGCGTACGTAGTTTCATCTGAGTTTTAATTAGCGAAAAGATCACTTTTGGACGTTAGATTGACCGATAAATTTATAGATATGAGCAAGTCATCATTACGTGAGCATTCTGGCGATTATTTTCGATAGTTTAGCTTCATTCAGACTCTGAAGATGAGTTTGACAATGTTGATATTGCGCTAGTGTATTTTTACTTACTTTTGGTTAATTTTTGATTTGACTTGGAAAAATTTCGAGCTGATAGCGATGAAGATGGGATAGTTGAAGTCCTCTTAAATTTGGAAAAACTCATTATAATGAAACAGGGAACACGTGGCACAAACCCGCTTACAATTTGAAACATGTTTTCTCAATTCGTGTAACTCTAGATGTTTACCACGTTTTTCAAATTGTTCTTTGCACTTTATTCAAACCGAAGTGAATTTTCATGTCTCTTTCAATTGGAATTTGAAAATTATTTCAACACGCCCTAATCGAAACCAAATTGCATATAAACAAAAGTTTGTGTTTGCGACACGAAGAAATCAAAATCCAACAAAACTTCTTCAAGCATTTTTAAATTGCTGGAAAGCAAACAATGCCTTCATTTTTAGTCGTAGGTACGTCACGTGATCATATAATTTTATGTGTTAGCTGTATCTTGAAGTGAATTTAGATATTTTAATAATACATAAGTGGAAATGTTTAAGATATTTCAATAATCAGTGAAAATATAATTGCAAAAAAAGTTCAAAACATTTTTAAAGAATTTCATTCTGAATAATTTCCAATTGGCATCTTCTCATTAGGCAAAATAGGTGAAGTAATAATGCCCGAAAAAAGGATGCCACATTTATTGATACCGACAAACATTATCGACATTTATAAATCCCAACAACATGTAGCATTAAGGGGATTATAGGTTTCATACATACAAAAAACTGATCTATTTTTAAGAATTTATTACAAGTCCCTTGGAGTAGACATCAATGTAATTCTATTTGGGTTCAATTAATAGACTATAAAAGCGTACTAAAAAAATTTATTATTATTTTATTGAATTATTCTTATTATTTTACACAAAATGGCGACATTCTCCTAGCCATATAAAAAATGTATATTAAACGATGACAATGATCCTGAAGCGACAAATGGTCTGAAATAAAAAATTCAAAAAAAAAGAGATTTAATTTGAATTGCTAGTGGCTATCGTTTGAAGCAAAACTGTCAAGTTAAATACAATAATAACAAAATGGTGGACAATTTTTCGAAATTCAAATTTGTTTTTGTGAAAATGTAAAAACTTCAGAAGGATTGGTTTCGTAGTTTCAGAGAAATCATTGTCACGGCATGATAAAAGTGATTTTGAGAAAAATGCGTTTCAACTTTTGAGAGAGATGATTCAAAATTCAAAATGTTACTAATATTCAAAATATCGGTTAGGCAATGTTATGCGGCAACCATTCCGATTTAAATTCAATATTATCGTCAATATACTTGTTTTCGTGTTTCACTCGAACATTTATTGTATATATAGAGTTATACATTATACAGAGCGGCGGAGCCTTACAGAGCGGCGGAGCCTTACAGAGCCGCGTGTGTCTACGTGTATGCACAGGGCACGCGTGTTAAATCGATCATAACTATAATAATAACGCCTAGATCTTTTTAAAATTTTAACACAATATATTTGAGAATATTTACCATCGAATTAAGTTTAAAAAATGAAATCGATTTTTAAAAATGTATAAAGCTTATAGAGCCCTTGCATTGAATAGGAGATGTTAGATGCGAAAATACATTATAATATTATTACTCGTATGTAAATTTAGTAATTTAGCGTGTATATAAAGTCTAACCTTAGCTACCATACTATGCCGACCTTTTAATCTGGGAATAAAAATTTTCCTGCTGCTGTTTCGATAGGGAAACTGCTGGAGTTCGAGCGGTTCACACAGAATAAGGAAGATTACAATAGAAAATTCTCCACATATCTGAGAAGACGCGAAAGGTGTTTCTTTCATTCAGTAAATTTCTTTTTGCAAGAAAATAAACATTTTTGATTACAGAGAAAAAAATTCAGTAAAATTTGAGATTATAAGTTCTGCTCGTTCTTGAAGCGAGAAATAGTAAAACATTTTTCATACATTTAATAATATTTATTGTTCCATGTAATTTTCACCGTTACTTATGATCTTCTGCCCGCGTTGTGGTAGTATATAAGTATCATATTTTAAAAACGCTTTGTCTTCTGGAGTGAAGAATTAATTAGTACTTAGCAGATATCATCTGCAGTTTTAAACCTTTTCGTCCATAATTTTTTGTAAGGATTCTTTCAAGTGATATTCGGTGGGTGCTAGATTTAGAAATTATGGTGAATGTGACAGGATTTCCCAGTCTAGCTCTACGATTTTCTAGCGAGACGCCAAAGCAGCATGTGTTCTGGTATTATCATGATCCAGTACTAAGCCGAAAGGTGACCGCAAAATTAGTTGGCTTATGTCTAAAAGGATGAAATTCTTAGGAAATAAAAGCAAAACAAAATTTTTATCATGTGATACGCTATCTAGAAATTTTTGTCATGTTACGTAGCCACACTTACTCGATTTCGGTTAAATGCAAAAACAATCGTTCCAAAAAAAAATTTCATGTGTTTTTGTTATTAAAAGTTAATAAATTGACTTGAAATAAGAACTTCATTTAACACAATTTTTTCGAGACAGTCTGGCTGCTGCGAAAGTTAGGTTTTAGATTCACACTGTTTCCTAAATTTGCTTTCAAAAAATTTGAACATTATTGATTGTGTTTTTCTTCATTGATTTTAGGCTCAATTTTCAACAAATTGAACGCATTAAAATGATGTATTTGCAATTTCAATCATACTAGTTTTTTCAATAAGTTTTGTCGTTCAATAAAAGATGATGGTTCTTCGTTTTATTTTTCTAAAAGTGGTACCAAAATTACATGAACGCGTGTTTGCAGCGGTTCAAAGTTAACGCGTCAAAATATTTTTGTACAATGGAAAAACTGCAATATCGTGCAGTAATAAAATTCTTATTTTTGGAAGGTGTAGCACCATAACAAACTCAAAAAGGATTGTTAAAAGTGTATATTGACTCTTCACCTTCAATTTAAACATTAGAAAGATGGGTTGCCGTATTTAAAAGTGGTCATACAAGTCTTAAAGATGTCCACGCGAAGGACGTCCAAAAAGTGCATCAACATCAGAAAAATACACGATATAATTATGAAAGATCTTCGATTAACCGAGAGAGGTTTAGAAGAAGCCCTAGGCATCTCATTAGGCAGTGTGAACAATATTTTGGTTCAAGTTTTGGATAACAGAAAGATGTGTTTAAAACGGGTGCAGCATTTGTTAAGAATGGAACGGAAAACATGCTTATGCAACTTTCTCAACAATATTTGGAGCGTTTTAGAAAGGATACAAAGGATTTTGTTCGTCATTTTATCACTGTAAGTGAGACTTGAGTCTACCATCATGATCCCGGTACTTCGGCTCTAAAGCGAATAAGGGTTCAGAAATCGGCCAAGAAAGTGTTAACATTAGTTTTTTTGGTTTGAATTTTGTTTGTGGATTATCTTCAAGCTGGTAAAGCAATAAATGCAGATTATTATTGCAACCTTTTGGAGCAGCTGGATGTAAAAATTCGTGGGAAAATACCTGCTTTTCAAAATAAATTCAGTGAATTAAAGGACGAATTGTTGCAACATCCACTCTCTTCGCCAAACTTGGCTCCCTTTGGGTTCTGGCTGTTTTGACATCTCAAAAAATACATGCGTAGAAAACGATTTTCATCAAACAGAGATAATAGCAACCGTTGAAGCGTATTTCGACAGTCTTCCGAACTCTCACTTCAGGGGTGGAATACATAAATTTGAAGATCACTGGAACAAGTGTATTGAAGTTCAGGGAGACTATATTGAATAATAAAATGTATTTCAAACCATAAAACCGTGTTTTTCTTATCGAAAGACCAAGCTTATTGAACAACCTAGTATTTTCCAACAATACGATTTTACCAAAAAAAAATGTTTTAAGATACCTAATGATTGGCAATCCATTAAGAAATCTAAGAAGGTTGTTCATCTTCTCATAAAAACAGCAACTCCGGATGTTGCACCACAACATACTATTTTTTGGTAGCGGTGGCCGCACAAAAAGATGCAATACATCTATTCCCACACGTCTTCATTGAAGATGAGAATTCTATCCAGATAACATGATGATCATCATCTTTTTTTCACCTCAAACTAAACACAATGATGTTGTATCCAGTAGTTGTGTAAATAATTTCCATAAAGCTGTTTACTGTTTGATTGCAGAACTGTAGTTTTCCCTTCCCTGTATCTATTCATCTTAGAATTGAGCAACAATTAAAAACAAGTGACTGTCCGTCATGAAAAAAATTAAGATTCAGTGTATCTAGTGCCTACAACCAATATCATTTCATTACATCTCCAGGCACAGCTAACATCTTTCATCTGGCGAAGATATAAGAGCATCAAAATGCCATAAAGATGTACCACATTCTTGTCAAGATAAGATTTCCCATCAGAAAGCAGTTAACATGGCAAAACAATGCATTTACGCAAAAGCAGGTTGGGGAAAACGTGCCGAATGGTGATTTGGTGGGCCGCGTGTTTGTCCAGAAGCTGCAGAGGAATTTCGGTCAAAAGTCAACCGACCGGAGTTTAAATTGGCGACTACCGATCTGACGGTGGAATTCGAAAAGCGAGGTTTAAGATTGATGCTTCCACTGTTGGCGATAAAATGTTTTAGCAGTAAAGATTCTCGACGAAGAGGTTCTTCGTTGGCTGAGATCATGAGATGAAATATGCTTAGGTTGGCTGGAGTTCAATCGAACGGATGTGAGTCTGGTTTTCATGGAAAATGTTTATCCTTTTTCCCGAAAATGGGCAATAAATTCATGTACACCAATGCGTTAATATATTCTTCAAAAGAAGAAACAAGAAGCGAGCCATAAATCAGATTCAAATTGAACTCATGCGAATTGTGTTACTGTGCCACGTTCATTCATCCACTCGTCCGTCCGTACGTTCGTTCCTCTGCCCATCCAGCAATGATCCATCCGACCAATCCACAACAGTTGCGGGGCATGGAATGCACAAAGGTGACTCCAGGTGAGATCAGGTGAGGCTCATTCATAATGCATTTGTCGAGGCGCGAATATGGAGCCAAGATTGAAGCAGACCAGGTGAAATGGCTTCCATTGGCTCGGCGATGTCGTGGCCAGGTCACCTCCGTGTTGGCGTCACTCGTGCTGCAACCACAATTGCCTGCTCGGTGACATTGAACGCTGCAATCAAAGTCAAAGTGAAGGATACCTTTTTTGGGTGTAGAAATTAAAACCCAAGTCATTTGCTACCGGAGCCGGTGATCAGAACTGGATACAAGACATGTTGACTGCTCAGTAGACCAGCAGAACTTTGTATTGGTTCCGGGCCATAAACGATGATCACACATGGAACGATAACTTGACAAAAGATAGCACAGGTATCTACATATGTATGTGGGGAATAAGTACAAAATGTTACACAATCACACAATCGGTTTGGTGATATTCTATGTGATTTTCAAATGCGTACTAGCAGTTAGAAGTCGGAGTTCTAGCTGTCGAACGGAATTACGTGAACGCTTGCACTATTGAGATACGATGCTTCAATGCTTCAACAAGCATAGAGCTAGAGATATATTGCTTCAAAAAAGAGGGTAATTCTATCATTTTGCTTACATACAAAGATAAAAATTTCAGGCCGTTTTAAGAGGTGACATAGGTCTTGTATTTTCAAAAAATCGATCGAAACTTTTTTATTCCATATGAAAGTAGAGTATTCACACCAAATTTGAAGTAAATTCGAGCCATATTTCCGGAGTTATAGAGATTTGAATACCGCGTGGTCGGTACGTGCGCTCTGCCTTATCTAGCTCATTATACACATGCAGCGCGGTTCTACCGCTTAAAATCAGCTCCTCTCTTTTTCATCAAACATCACAACATCAAAAGGATGCTTTGAACATCGCGAATGAGGCGAACGAATCGACAACTCGATGTAAGTCGCTAAAAAATAACTTTAATTCATTAAATCGCGGTAAAAAAAAACTTCAAACGCGTTTTTCTCGAAACTTTGTTTTGCCGTGCGGTAGGCACGATTTCTCGAAAACAAATCTACCGATTTTGCTGAAACTTTGCACAGTTCCTCCTTATAGTGTTGGCTCGTGCATGAACGAAGGGATTTTTATTCGGTCGACTCGTTTTTCTTTTATACGAAAAAAATATTTTAAAAACGATGAGAATCGGAAAACTGCTAAAAAATATGGGACGAAAATTCATTCAAATCCATTTCAAAACTTTAAATTTTCTTTTTTTCAATTCCTTCGTTCAGGCACGAGCCAAGGGCATAAACTATAGGAAAATTTTTGAGTTTTTGATTTGAGATGAACCTGCACCGAAATTCTTTCTTCCGTTTATCACATTTTCTACTTTTTCTTGAAATTTTCGTTTTGTACTAGGTGTTTTTTGCGAAAGAAAACCACTTTTGCTGGTTTTCCGTAGTGAATTATTCGGCAGTTTCAAAGTGTTGAAGCTCTATAGCAATATAGTTATTTCTGGCTGGATACAAAACGATGTGTTTCTATATGGTGGATATTGCACTGTATAATGCCAATGTCTCACATTCGAAAAACAAAACAAAAAAAAACACCTCTTACGAATATTTGTTTTGATCTTTCAGAATAATTAATTTCAAAAATAGTTTTACCCGATTATAGCACTCAAGGACGTTTCTCAAAAGGTCAAATGCCAGTAAGGCTGCAAGCCAGAAAGTGGAGTCATTTTTCGGTGCGCTTTTCACCGATAATTACAAAACAGAATCCTTTGAAAAGGTGCCAAGCACAACAGCCAAGGCAATGTAAGCGCTGTCAAGAAGAAAAATACCACACCCACACACTTTAGGAATATTAGCTTTAGATAATAATCATAAAAGAATCAATCATTTTGAAAAGATATTTAGATATTTCAATGATTTCATTCATGTTAATTTGGGGCCATCCATATATTACGTAACGAAATTTTTAGATTATTTTAACTTACCCCTCTCCCATGTAGCACTTAGTAACATTTTCAAAGACATCCCCCTTTTATTACGTAAAAAAAATCATCATACCCTCTCAGACTTTCGAATATTCTAATCACCAAATATTAGAAATGCATCTAAATTTTGTTTATCGCAGCTAGCGTCTACTGACACCTGGTTGCGTAGCAAATAAATTTAAATTTTGACTTTATGATTCTGTTTTATAAATAAAATAAATAAATATTAATAAATAATAATTTTATATTTTGTTACATAATAATATGCTAGATCCCCCTTCCCTTCCTTCATGTAACACTTAGTAATATTTTCAAATTCCTTAGCCCCTTAGCGTTCTATAATAAAATACGCATTTTTTGAAAAAAATATGTTATTTATAACAATCAAATTAAGAATAAGCCGCGAGGTGCGACCCTTGAGGTCCACACAGTCAACTTCCTAGTAATATCTACATAAACATCAACAACATTAAACACAATAATAATTTTGAAAATAATACTACTTTAAGTAATAACAATGAGAGGTATGCATAGCAGTAACAGGAATGTGTTAATATGAATCATATCGTCTACGGGAGGGTCCATTGATTACGTAAGGTTTTTGGTCGATGAGGACAGATTGAATGTTCACGCGGATCAATCGGTGGGGGCCTTTTTGGTCTTGAAAAATTTTGTATATGCAGTCAAAAATAGGTTCAATTGCATGTAAAAAGTAAAATGTATTACAATGATGATGATGATTATTGAAACCTTACGATTACTAAAGAATGAATCTACTAAAAACTACATTTTTTTATTCGATGAAAGCTTTTTAAAGCATATGATCTTGCACAGTATTGACTACAAAACATTTTACCATTCAAAGCGTTGATACCGCAAATGCAAATTTGATTGAAATTTTGTTGGTTTTCAAAAATTTAAGCAGGTTTTTTAATTAAAAGACTATAAAAACTATTAAAAATCTGCTCAAATTATGCAAATATTTTAAAACTTTGATTGAATTTACAACAATATTGTTAGAATAAAAGATATAAACTAATATCATTCGTATGAACCCTCTTTACATGGAAATTTTGATTGAGTTTTTGTTTTTAAATAAGTTTTTTTTTTCATAATCATGGAAGAAAATTTTGCTGCTTTCTCTTCAACAACTGATAAGAATGTATTAATTTTATAAACTGATATCACTATGCTGTGTAAATCAAGTTAAAAAAATATGTTTTATGAAAAAAACCATAATTTTTCGCATTTTCTTCTATTGAATTAAAAAAACCACTGAAACGAATTTTTATAATGTTAAAAATTTCACAGAGATGTTAATATACGCCAACTGACACCATAATGATGCAAATATTATACCTGGTTCGTGAGATATAGTGAATGATAAAAATGACCTTGAAAATCATGATGACTTTTAATGATTTAATTTTTTACGTAATCATGAGAAAGAGTTTTGATGATGTTTCTACAAAAATTATTTTAAGTATGTAAATTTTATAAATGCCAATACGCGTCGATTGACACCTTGCTCGAGAAAATCGTACGTTGTGTTCGCGAGATATAACGCATGACAGAAATGACTTTCAAACGGGCAAAAGAGCAAACACCCCCCCCCCCAAGCCACCCCCCCGACCTAAGTTTCCCTTAAACTAATCGACTCTTAAAATTGCAAAGATGCACCGATTGACACCTCAACAAAGTCGGTAGGACTTTGTTTACGTGAGTTATGCTCGTAGAAAAAACTGTCCACGAACGTACAGACGTACGTACGCACGTATGTACACACACACATACATCTCCTTTTCTAAAAACACTTTATATATACTCTATAGACCTCAAAACGTAAAGAAATGTTGAAAATTTCAATTTCGATTTTCGAGGCGATTACAAGAACTTCCCATATACTGGAAAGTTAATAAATACAATTCGAGGTCAAAAAATTTTGCAGTGGATAATCTTCCTATTTAAATACTCTTTTTTGCTAAGATATGCAAATCCTTATGATTATGGAGGACTCAAGCTGTACTTATAATCGTTAACAGCTTTTAGTGTGGACATATGATCAGAATGTGTACCATAAATAAAAAAAAGACTATTTTAGGGTTGGTTCTATACATTCAAGGCTACCTGGCGTTACTTGTAGGATAGCTGTTCATACAGATTTTAAGTTTTCCCCAAAAAAACTCATTTGCATTCTGCTTTAAAGTTCATTGCAGCCCCATTGTCCACTACGAAACATTAACGTTTTTAAATATCAGAAAAACCACTCCATCTTCATTGAAATTTGCAGTTGGATTATTTCGAACAACCGGAGGGCGAGGTATCTGAAGATTGATCGTCTGCAAGGTATTAACTCTTGGACTATCGATTTGCAATGACTGGATTGGCAATTTGTCATGGCGATAGCGAAATTCGTAGTCACAACATTAATTGCAAACTTTCGCTGAGTCGCCGAAATGGTATCAAGCCTCTGGCAATTAATCGGATTTTACTTACACACTCCTCAACGGATCAATGGTCCAGGTGATGGTAGTAGGGCGTGCAAGTGTCAACATACTTGAGCGAGCATATGTAAATTGTCTCTCCACGTAAATGCGCGATAAATCTTATGTACGTTTTCAATTTGTATCTGGGAGTGTTTTTCCAAATGGCTTTTATTGGCTTTCGAAACAACGTGTAGTTGCAAAGTGTGGGAAAATGATATTCTTGATGGGGTTAATAGAGAATTGGAAGATAAATTAGTTCCGTAATGTTTGTTGCCAAGAGGAATTGTTTGCAAGACACTTTCGTGGTTGGTGTTTCGCGATGGAAACTTACACTGTTTTGTTGGCAGGCAAACTGTTCAGATCAATATCAGAATCTTGTTAACTTCCCAGTTCCCTATGGGAAGTTATTGTAATGGGGTCGATTTTGCGAATCCCAAATTTTGACATATCTCCACGTTTTAAGGTCTCTAGAATCCAAATCCATCGTTTTTAGAGAGATGTCTGTGAGTGTGTATGTACGTATGTGCGTATGTACGTATGTACGTATGTGCGTTCGGAATAATTTTTCGTCTCGATTATCTCAAGAACCAAAGATCGGATCGACGTGGGACTGATTTTAAACGACGCGTAATTACGTAACTTAGAACTGAATGACTTTTCAGCAAAATCGGTTAAGCCGTTTTTTATTTAGGATGAAAAAACTGAAAAAACACTAAAAATTGCTTATTTTTAAACTGTTGATACGCACTATTAATTCGTGCAGATACCAAATACCTTCATAGTAATGTTGTTATTATTGTGCGTTTTAGCAAAATTGTGATCACATTTGTAAAAAATGATATTTAAAAAAAAGATTAATTTATAAAATTGCAAACTTATATTATCAGGTTTGGGTGAATGGGAGTAGAGACGCTAATGCAGTTAATAATTGGATATTGTTATAAATAATTTAATATTGTTAATAACAATCAAATAATATTAGTTATAATTTGATATTGCATATATAAATTCAATTATAATTATTCAGTAACGGTCAAACATTCTTAATAACGAATGATTATTTTAAACAATAATTTAATACCCTCAATAATAGTTGTGGATTCCGAGGCCGAGATGGAGGACAAGAAGGGTGATGAGGACGAAGAGGACAAGGTTGCCAAGGCTTTGGTAGAGGATGACCAGGTGGTGGAGACGTCTTCCTCTACCAAAGCTTTTATGGTTAGATAAAAAATTGATAAAAATAATAAAAGTAATTATATTAATTTAGAATAATAATGTTTAATAATAATTATTATTAATAATAGTAATTAATAATAAAAGCAAATTATAGCTTTTTATTCACTCCACTGGGAAGTTAGTCGTGTGGGCCTCAAGGGTTGCACTTAGACCACATTTTTCTTAAGAATTAAAATTAAGTGCCATGCACTACATTAGCTCAGTCCCATTTTTTTTGATACATTGTTAATTTTTACATTAACTTTGCTTTGATTTGAATAGTGTGAAGATAATATAGAATCATATTTCACGAAATTCAACATCGATAAAGCTCAAAGTCAAATTGGACACTAAGAGACTAACAGAATTTAAATAATAAATCAATTAAAATTAAGAAAGAATCCAGATCCCAACCCAAAGAAGATACAAATTATGGTAAAATACAAATAACGGTGAGAAATAAACTGAAATTTCTTATTTCTGCCTTCCAGGCATGGCTCGCTATGCTAGACGAGCTAATCGAAAAAAAAATTGCTGTGATAAGCTGATCTGTATCCACCATACACACTGTGCTCAGGCAGCCATTGTACACTTTTTCAATGACTACCAGTGCGAAAAATTAATACAAATCATTAAGAACGGTTCGAAGAAAAAGATGTTATCTTTGATAGAAGCACGGTTTCTTCTGTTCTTTGCTATTATTACGGATGGAATGACAAAAGACTTTTTAATTTGTTTGAATTTTTATCAATTTGTTGACGTTATTTAGTATGTAATTGTGTATTTTGGAACGTTTTATAAATGGTTTCGGTGATTTAGTTGTGGATTGTAGCGGTGTTTTTTCTTTAATGTGCATAGGATGTAGAATGTTTTGCAAGCATTTTCAATTATCCGGGTTTTCATCCAATATAAAAAGTAATATAATAACAATGATAGATGATAGATGCATTTGCTAAATTTTTTGTCGAGTCTTATATGAATAAAAAAACAAACTTGCAAACTTGGCACACACTAAGCTCAAAGCGCACCAAGCAGCTCCTCAACACGAGCCGTAAAACATTAAGTTTCATCGTATCCGTATTGACGGGGCATTGTCTCATTGGCAGACACGCAGAAAGACTGGGTGTCCCTTTCCACGATTTCTGCCGCAGCTGCAGATTGGAGGAGGAGGAGGAAACGATCCAACATTTTCTTTGTGAATGCCCAGCACTGTCCAGGAAACGCATGAAAACCTTAGGCTCACCCTTCCTGGACAGCCTCACGGAAGTAGCTGATTTGAACATTAGCTGCGTTGCCGGATTCATACGAGAATCGAAATGGTTCTCGTCACCCAACAGGTTTTAGTGCCGCTCCCTATTAAAATGTGGTATCACAATGGGCCTATCTTGGCCTAAGTGAGCCGCCTTTTGACAAAGGGGGCTGCCACTACAACCAACCAACCTTATATGAATAAAAGGAAATAATTTTATCGTGGTTAGTCGTAAATGGAATGAATTAATAAATAGTACACGCAGATATAGAAAAGACATCAAAATTTTGGATCCTAATCAACATTACACACTTACAGTACATCTAACGTACGTTACAACAATAAAGAATAAGTGGATTATTTCGCGAAAATTACAAAAAAATGCTTTGGGAAATAGTTTGTCACAATTGAGAAAATTTTTAAGCATAAAACATAAACATTAAAATTTTTTTAATAAGTTTTTGATAAAAAATGTGTTATAATCTGCATAAAGTGATCAAAAACATGGCTATCAAAAAAATTGGGAAAGTTTTCTCGACAATAATGTGTGATCACTCATTGATCAGTGAGATAATGACGTGACGGTATGTTCTCATTTGTAAATAGATTTTTACAAGATTCGACAAGCTAGTAGATACTGTTCTGTAAAATAAGCTCCTGATAACCTTCTTTCCAAGTAGCACAACCGCTGAATGTCTAAGCTAATCATGTCAATACTAAAGGCGTTATTCATTTGATTTTTGCGCCCCTTTCAAAGCAAGCTTCAGTAGAATTATATCCCTTATTTTGAAAATTTGAACCTTGATCCTTCTAAACTTGAGACCACTTGCCCGATAGAATGATTTGTTCTTAATAGATAGATTTAAGTCTCTTCTAAATAGAAGTCACGTGCTGTTTATGTAATGTAAAGGCGAGTATTCGATCTTTAATTCCTTTTCAATGATGCAACATTTCCCACTCTACTTAAACTTTTTTCCAAGTAATTTAAACCCTTTCCCCTAATCTGCGTCAACTTAGAAATATGGTGATGAAAGCTTCTGTTGAGATTGATCGGCTGAACTCAATACATAGTATTGAGAAACCGAAGCAATTTGCTGTGGAGTTCAACTCATGAGAATGAGAATCGGGAGAAAACTATCTTCATCGTTGAATTGGTTCAATCTTCATTTCTGCTGCAGTCAAGTACGTGTCAAACATGGGTCAGTGTCTGTTGTAACAGTAGCAACAGTTTATGGGAAGACTGTATAACTTGTATTAGCGTCAAGTAGCCAAGCAGTGATACATTTCAAAGTAATTTTAATCGAAACATGCAACAGCTTAAAATTTGCAGCTATATCTGAAAATTAGGTCAAAAACTATCCTTTTGCTAGGGAATACAGTCTTCATAACGTATATTGTTCGTATACATATACAAGACGCAAGCAGTGAAAAGCGAGATCTCATGCACATCCCTTATATTGAAGTTTTGCCACCTTGTTCCCCATGCTTATCAAATAGCAATGGTGACTTGGTTGCAACTGAACTTGTTTTTAAGTACTATCAACTGAACATTACTATGCAAATAACACACACTAGGTGACACTAGTGTTATCTAAAAGACATTAATTTTGTTAACAATTCCATATCTATAATAAACAATTATTTATCGATAATTAACAATGGAAGTGCTACTGAAAATTTTTATTGCAGCAGCTGAATAGCATGGCATCATTAATGAATGAAATATATTTGTAATTTTATTTGTATTCCGCATCGTAAATAGGATAACTTATAAAATAATGATGAAATTAAAACGATTTCAGAGACTTTCTAAAAAGGTTTAAATGTTTTGAGAAAAACTTTCATTGACTTAGAAAAAATGTTTAAGTTACTTGGAAAAATGTTGAAGTGGGCTGGGAAATAATAGAATAGACGAAAGTTGGCTCCAATTTTCGCTTTGAACATCGAAATTTACATAATTTTCATCAGTTCTGAAGCGGTTTTTTTCCGATGGTTTAATCTATATTCTAAACTTCTTAAGATCATTTTAGCTTTGGAAACATTTGCATATATTTCATTAAGAATCCACAAGTCAATAAATTCAAACAAATTGTGGTATGGTAATTTTTCTTTAGACCTAACTTTCGGTTGCGAAGAATATCGCATATTTCTCATATCGTCATCCCATTTTCATGAATTTCTTCTGAACTAACCCATGCTATCTAACTCTTTTCAAATCACGCTTTATTTTTGGAGTTTCCCATCTAATCAATTCGCATTATCAACATTTTTATGAGACTGCAGCAATCGGCACCGCGAAAACATTTAAAAGAAAAAAACAGGTCACAGATCATCAATTGATCGGCATTCAGTTCATTCATTATTTTAATTATATCCACTTTCACCTGAACCAAGTCTGCTTCATCGAATGAATTCTATTTGAATTGGAAATTATTAGATTTTCTGATTAATGTGTTCAAAGACCAGACGAAGACCTCTCGAAGTCATGATTTGCGATGTGAGTGTTTTGAGCTGCTCCTATTATTTAGTCAGACGTGTAAACATTAACAGAACCGTGGAGAAAATTAAAATTGATTACATGTAACGAGATTGCTTGGATAAATGGCAGCATTAAGTCGAATAATGGATAGACTGATTTGCGAAGAGTTAAGATAATCGTGAAGGTTTTTGAGCGTAACAATTTACGCTAGCAAATATTTGGATGGGTTCAACCTTCCTTGCTTCAGTGAAAAAGTCAAAATTCTAGAAAGAAGAGACTAATTTAAATTGACCTTATTTAAACTTTCAACATATATGAATGTTCAAACTAAGCCATGAAAATCTATCATACAAGCTCTTCGACAAAAGAAGAAGCAATAAAAATATTGATTGAAAAGTCGACTTTTTCGTGGATACCACAACATTTTGAATTTCCAAGGCATTATTGCTTTAGAAAAGCAGTCAAACTTAAATCCCATTTTCTGCTTATAGCTCTGAGTTTCTAAATTCTCTAAAAATACAATCAATTCCGAAATAAGTCTCATTTTCCAATGAAAATTGACCATACGGAAACCACAATTCGAGTCGCAACAAATCAAAATTCAGCCCAGAAACTCATTCGATCCAATACTGGTAGTGACCAGTCCACTTTCAGAAATATTTTCAAATCAGAGAAAGTTTGGAGAATTCACTGCGGCCGCCTTGGAAATTTGTTGAAAAACTTGTTGACTTGAATAAATGACCAAATGTTATGCACACCACTTGTTTCAAGCATATAATATGGTCTCGTGTGTGAGCGCACGTATTCGCACTGTGCCCAACTTTGACGATAGTGCGTTTAATTATATTTGCCCATGGACAAAAGACAGGAACACATATAAAGTTGCAATTTTGTAATTAAAATGGCTTAGCAGAGTTTGTTAAAAGTTGTGAAGCAACAATGTTTACTGCTCATTTATAGTTAAAGAAAGTGTTGGTCCCACACATGTTGATGGAATTTTTTCAATATTATGGTTACAGATATAAAATGTGATACATAGTGTGAACGTGTTATGACAGTGGCTTCGAAACTTTGTTGCTATATAAATTTCTTAAGTCTGAGTTAAGTTAGATTTTATTGATTTGTTTGTCCCAAAAAATGTTAGCAATGATGAAAAGAAAGAATTGTATCTGTTATTTGACTATTTTGAAATTCTCATCTCATAAGGGCCTATAATTCTCTTGGCGAAACAACTTGAATGTTTTTTTTTATTGTTTAAGCTATGTAAGAATGTAGAACCAAGACATTTCACTTAATTTGTTGTGATTTTAGTCTGCATACACCCAAATAAAACCAGCTTCAATGAAGTCCATCCACGAAATCGAGTTTTTCAACTGGGAATTTATCTCTCACCTAAAATTTGCTTACCAGCCTCTTGGAATGCACTTCTCAAGGTATGGAAAATCAGGTGAATATTCGTAGTAGCAGACTGCAAGACTTGAGCTACGTTCGAACCGACAAGTTGTTCGTTCAAGTCTAACGAAAAACGCGAAACCAAGTTCCGCTCTCACCAATCCACGATTATTAACGGCATGTTGATGGACACGCGACTTTATAAGGTAGTCGTACCAGCGTTCCGTGGTTGGTTCGCCGAGATAGAGCAGAGCCAGCAACAAATGCTGCAATTTCTTGCATTGTAGCCTCAAATGTGGCAGACATGTGCATTACTCTTGCATTGTCATGCAATAGTCGCTGGTATCGCCGTACTGCAAGAAATCACCCATAAGCACATGGCAAAAATGGAAGACTATAAAAATATTTTTTTTCATAATTTGCGTTAGAAATGTTTTCTTCATTCCCACATAAATTCAGAATGAATGTTGCATTCATTATTAGTGAGGCTATTGTTGTATCTTTTCGCGGAACATGTGTGGTATGCAACATGAATACGCTCTGATGGCCATTTAGGTGAAGTTTCTGGGAAATCGTGATTTCTTCTGAACGATATTCTAAAATGTGAAACAAAAGACTTAAGCGGGTAACTTGCGATTATGATTACGCGCTTTTGAATGGTTTCGGTGGATACTTTGAAGTTTATTTTAATCGGTAATGAATTCAATATCTACGAAAAATAAGAAACATACACTAACAAGCCAAATAAACTAATTAAAATGGGGCTGCTCTTTTCTGTAGGTACATGTCGTATTGAATTCCTTCAAATCACGGGTTTGCAAGAAAATTTTGACTTCAAAAATACTTCAATTTTTACGAATATTTATCATTTTATCATTGGTATAACTTTAAACCAGTTTCTATGGCTTTTGTTCGTGAAGTATATCGCAATCGGGATCAATTTTAAAATTTGAATGGTCCAATAAAAGCTTGAATTTCAAATTTGAGAATGTTAAGTGAAGAATGTTTATATCAGTATTTGGATGAATTTTATGCTCCATTCAGGCAAAACACGGACGACCGTTTTCTAAGTTAAAATCTTGCTATTTCCATTTACTTTCTTTCTGTGACATCTTTAAGGCGTGAGAAACAATCAGGGGTCAAATTTGACAATTTTTTTTGCCTTAAATAAAATCTATTCAAACATTATTTGCAATCTGTTTTGAGTAGATAGATAGACAATTTTAAGTTTGTTTTTATCAAAACATGTTACCAAAAATCACATGTAAATGTAGCTCCCTGAAAGAGATTCGGTGAAGCAACCGTCTACGGTAACCATTGTAACTCTTCTATTTTTTCATGCAAATTCAAATCAGTAATTTTTCCCAGTAGCCGATTTTTAAAATTTCAATTCTGCGAAAAATTGTGATTATTTGAATGTCGAAGTTTGATATTCCCCTATAAAAATCGGCCTTTATTTATTAAAAAAAGATTTTTAATTTCATAAAAATCCTATAAAAAATAGTAATCAATCGGCGCATTACATCTGGACATATTTTGGCTACCATATTACAATATGTACATAGTTTTGATTTTCTGGAAATGTAAACAGAATAGTTTAAAAACTTATTTTGGAAACTCACATCAAAGCATCGATTCTTGGATGAAATAAATGGTCTTCTGCAAGAGAAGTCACTAAAAATATTTTATGGGCATAAATATCTCAATAAATGCACGCACGTTTCCCGTTGTAGTTCAAATTTTCGGAAAATATGATTTGGTTGCGAAACCCAAAGACCAACGATTTCAAGGACAAATCCAGAAGTTTTTGTCTCCTTAAGAGGTTATACCAACATGACGCTCGAAAAAAATGGTTATCAAGTTGGAAAAAAATAGACGCAGCTGTTGAACATATAAGATAATTTGTATTTGCACGTTGTAGTTTTATAAACAATATAAAAAATGGATCAAAATTGAGAAATGTGATATGTAAAGTGAGACTTTTTTTTAAAAATCTTAGTGACGAATTTTTTTCTCTGTATTGATAATAACTAATATATAGTGAAAAGAAAGTTTAAAAAAACCCATATTTTTACCAAAATTTTCCAAGAATCTATTAAAAATCAACGCAGTTTCAAATCAAAATAATTATATTCTAGCTTCTAACTTTTTAAATCCCCAAAATTTTTTTTTATTTTTAGGCAATGTCTGACTCATTTTTTTAAATGTAGGTCATCATTCACAGTTAATATCCCCACCATTTTTTTTAAATTTATAGTCTTTTTGAAATTATCTAAAAATCAACAATGGATATTTAACGGCTGCGTTGATTTGTTTTTCATTTGGATACTCATTTTTCCGAGCGTCAATATAATTTAGGCCCTTAATTTTTAATCAATGTCATTGTATTAGTTACTGGAGAATTCTTTACATTCCATAATGTTTAATTTCACGCACACAGACTTGTTTTTGAGTCGAAGAAAAAGTTATTTAGGAAAAATATGGTCCAAATATTATAAATAATGAGTATGAAAAACATGGGATTTCCAGCAAAATAAATATTTTCGTATGCTGTTTTTTGTGTGGTCTAAAACTTGTCTCGTTTCTCTTTTCTATTAAAACAAATTTTAAAAGACGCCTAAGCCTTTATGATGAGTCCATTAAAAAAACTATAAAACACTATGTATAGACAGGATCTTTGTTAAATATATTCTGTCCGGCAAAAAATTGCATATATGTCAAGAACATGAGGTCATAAGACTATCAAGCTTTTATATAACCAAATACATGAAATATATTTTGGTATAGGAGCTAACAGACCACGAAATTGACACTTATATTACATATATTGCTATTATTGCTGACAGAAATCCTTGAGAATGACTTGGCTGAATTATGGAGTATGTGAGCCTTTCAATCAAGTTCGTTAATTTCCAGAATAATGTCCAAATCAAATAAAGCAATTTTCAAGTCTAGTCAAAAAAATAATTTCTGAATTAAATAAATTTCCAAGTTGAATAATTATATTTTTTTATAAAAGAAATAAATGTTGCAGTAAAGTAAAGGAGTTTTCGGATCAGTTTGTAATATTAATACTAATAAAGCTTTGTTGTGCCGAAAAAAAGTGCAGCTTTACAGTTTGAACTTCACTTTAGTACTAAAACATTGTGTTTACAACTATGTCTGAAATTATACATATCAGTAATGTAGGTGATTTAAGTTTGAAACTGTGTTTTTTTTTAAGAATTAAAAAAGACTAACCTTTTGGTGATTACTCTAACTTCTGTTAAGGTCTAACTCTAGATTAATTAGATCAATCTTTTGTATAAGCCTACAAGCTATATGTTTTTCTGTTTTAGAGATAGGGACAATTTAAAGGTTGAGAGGTGTCCACAAATGATGTTTGCAAAGGACATCTACATTCCAGTCTTTTAAATGCTCGAAAAATAATATTTTATATTAGAATCAATTGGGGAAAAAACTCATTTGTGTTACATAGACTGAGTACATGAGTTTTTATGAATGAACTGGCTAAGCTTTTTTCTACTAACTTTTCAATTTTAATGCCTTTTTTGTCATTCCATGTATTAAAGATACTCTTTTGGTAATCTAAATTTGTGTTTTCTTCACAAAATCTATTGAAATTTATCAATATTTGCAAAAACCATGTGTGATTAAATTTCTAAATAAGTTTGCACTATATTTTAAAGTTCTCACCTCTTGAAAAGTATTGAAAGAATATTTCTATGCGTCTAAAGTTGAAATATTCACTAAAGTCAAAATTATTTGAATGATTGATTTATTTCAGTTTTTTCCTGGGTTAGAACCTCCTAGTCTAGTCAATAACGTAGTCTACTAGTTGTGCTTTGGTTAGCGACTTACTAACACTATAATTGCACATTGATGGGGGTTCTTAGCTTCCAAATTGTATGAATGGTTCATCGTTTAAATGGAAAGTGTGGTTTCGGGATAGTGAATGGCTTCCTCTTTGATTTATTTCATTGATCTGAACACGATGAGTTTTAGTAGTGACTGATTCAATTTTGTTTAGTACAAGTTTTAAGTGACGAAACTTCCTTATTTTCTAATAATACGATCGGGGGTTTTCCCCGCATCGGTCTATCCATCGAGAAATATTTTGTAATATCAGTTTAAAATGCAATTATTTTAAGTCCTGCCAAACCGTGAAGAGTACGGAAAATATAAAGGTTTGTTTATTATGATTTTAAAACATTTGTTTTGAACGATCTGTAGGTTTTGTTTCTGGCTGTTCGCGCATTGAGTCCACACTCGACAACCAAATAGAATCTTAGACACGAGGATAATGAGTTTACGGTCACCAAAAACAATCATCTTTATTGACAATAAAAATATGCAGATCTCAACAGCATTTGAGAAAATGACAAATGAAATTCGAACCGAACAATCTGAAGATCTGAACTTGAATTCAACTACAGTACTTACTTAGAATAGGTAAGTAAAATATTTTTTTAAGTTAATAAAAACGCTTTATTTGAATTAAGGGGTTACATGGGTCTTGGCGGAAAAGAAAAAAGCTTCTTTTTCAAATAATTGTATTTCAAAAACCACAAATCTATTTTATTTAAAATTTACACACATAAAAGTTAGGCATTTCAAGAAGTCAATTTCAGCTGAAAACATTGAAAATTGTCAATTTTCCTGCAGTTTTCTTCGTCCAACCTTTTTTTGCGGTAGGCAGAATATTTCGGTGCAGGTTCATCTCAAATCAATAATTCCAAAAAATTCTTATAACTTATGCCCTTGAATCGTGCTTGAACGAAGGAATTGAAAAAAAAATTTAAAGTTTTGGAATTGATTGTATTTTCGTCACACATTATTTAGGATTTATCCGATTTTCATCATTTTTATAATATTTTTTTCGTATCAAACAGAAACGAGTCTACGGAATGAAAATTCCTTCGTTCAAGCACGAGTTAATACTATAAAGAAGAACTGTGCAAAGTTTCAGAAAAATCGGTCGATTCGTTCTCGAGAAATCGTGCCTACCGCACAGAAAAACAAAGTTTTAAGAAAAACGCGTTTAAAGTTTTTGTATCGTGATTTAATGAATTAAAGTTATTTTTTAGCGACTTACGTCGAGTCGTAGATTCCAGGTTCATACGGGAATTCGTTCGCCTCATTCGCGATGCTCAGAGCATCCTTTTGATGTTGTGATGTTTGATGAAAAAGAAAGGAGCTGATTTTTGCATGCGTATAAAACGCTAGGTAAGGCAGAGCGCACGTACCGACCACGCGGTATTCAAATCTCTATAACTCCTGTAATATTGCTCGAATTTACTTCAAATTTGGTGTGAATACTTTTGAAGTACTATACTTTCATATGAAAATACAAGATGTACATATGTAACCCCTTAATCCTGGTGCGCGTTAGAGATTTCAAGCCAACTTTCTTGACACTAAAACACCAAATAAATTTAAACAAGCGGATAATTGGTATTGTAGTTTGTATTCTCTTCTCCTTTATTACAAACTCCTGGATTTTTTATAATCCTAACACACATTTGCATTTCTACTGGCACCGAGTGACACCCATTGAAAAAAATTGGCTGAGCAGCAGTTGAATGAATTTGCCTGGATTTCAACTGTGCGACATCTTGACTCACCGAAAGTGTATGTTTCTGAAACGAATTAAGGTCTTTTCCATTTAAGGTCGCAGTGTTTCTCTACGCCAAAAGCGGGAACTGTCATTGATACATCGTTTTGAAAACAAATCTCTTTATTTGGTATGGTATCAATGGGCGAACACTTTCACCCATCGCCGCCTGATTAATTACCGATAACTCCGTGTTTTGCCAAATCTTCTAAAATAAAGTAATATTTGGACAAGCAAACCAAACCGCCCACACAATGTCGCGCCAGAGACGTGGAACGAACATCTTTTGGGCACTCGAAGCGGCTCGGATGCACATATCACACTTGCCTGGCAAGTGCCAGGAAAACGAAAGACTTAGGCCAGCAACTTGCTGAAATGTGTCTTGGGTACTTGCAAAATCTATTTGTTTATTTGCTGGCTGACTGATTTGAATACATTCTATCTTCCATAAATACATACGTTCGACCTCCAACATGTACTTAATCCATAATCGACGACACACCGACCACCGATGTATGTAGTGAGTGTACGTATATGTTATTTTGCGTGGAAACTTGAAGACAACACAATCACAAGAACACTTTTGTGCACTTCAAGAAGAAAAAAATCATTCTGTACGCAATTCGCTGCGCTGCTTTTCAGGCGAAGTTTTTCGCGTAGGAAGGTCGACAAATCGCGACTTTGGGGGAAATTCGGATGGAATTGGATTTCACGGAGACGTCGGCATGCGGAAAATCTCACTATTTACAAGTATTTACACACACTCACAGCACGGCGCAGCGCGGACGAAAAGAACTTTCCGAAGCACGGCAGCACAAATATGGGCAAAAAGACTACTATGCTAGGCTGGAACTAGTTTTCGGGCTCGGCAGGCTCCAGCAGATGGATCCAATGGCGATTCACGTCAGTTCGGATTGATCTAAAGCTCGCGACTGAATCGGCATCTCTGGTCGCGCTGCTCACCTGGCTGCGGGGATGACGATTCCCTGGACGAGGAATGTGGCAATCTTCCCAGCGTTCAGGTGAATGGTGCTTTAGTGTGTGTGCTGTTGCGACGGAGGTGCTGCAAACAAGAGTTTGGCGCGTTAAGCGCTCGCAGCTGAATTGTTTTATCCGAATGACGTAGAAAGTATCTTTTGTATCGCTCCGGATGAAATTGACGCCTGTGCGCTGGACTGTGTGGCCGAACCGAAAAATTGGAAATATGCAGTTGATGAACAAGTGATCAGATCAGCCTGGGGAAGAATCAGAGAGCTGGTTTTGTCTGCCCTATAATAAGATATGAACCCTTGGTCTATCACATCCGGATGATAATTTCACTACCGCTTGAACAATTTGTTCCAGTTCATGCAAGTCCAACGTATCACTGTAAAAACCACCACCACTTTGGGTCCTTATCTTGTCGCAAGCTACAAGATGTGACAAAGTATTTACTATTGGTAGCTCTGCCAGATGCATCGCCGGAAGGTATGCAATTTTTCGTGAAACGGAAATGCGGAAAACGATGAAAATTTCTCGAAGTAAAGACATCAACCATATGTTTCACACTGCTGCGTTTACTAAATCGTCCACGAAGTAACTGCTCGGGTGCAATTAATGGCAAATATCGTCTTAGTTCTTGCCAAAGGGAGTGACACTAATCATTAAATTTACAGATAAGTATTTAAATTAGCGTAGCTAGCAGGTGTGACACGCAGTGCGGATGCAAATAGTTCCATTACTGTAATACAATCAATTATTATTATTAATCATGTGCTCAGACAATCAGACGTGGACTTCTTCCATAGTTGGAGGATCGGGAGATTCGGGGGATCGAAGGATCTGGGGGATTTGAGAATCGGGGGATTGGGGGATCGGAGGATTTGAGGGATTCAGGATTTGGAGGATCGGGGGATCGGGGGATCCGGGAGTGCAGGATTCGGGGATCGGAGGATTCGGGGATCGGAGGATTCGGGGGATCGAAGGATTTGGGGGGTCGAATGATTTGGGGGATTGGGAGATTTGGGTATTGTTTTGAAGCCATTTCCCCGCAGATTGAGAATTAGTGTGAACGCATAAACACATTGGATAGCGTTGAGGTGGTCGCACAAAAATCGATTTTTGTTGCAACCGATTTAAATGTTAGCAGTTACCAAATATTGTATCCTTTCTTTCGAGATCCACTTTGAAAGGATTTCATCGCAAGTTGTCCAGAAAAAAAAAAACACTTTTTCCCAGGAGATTCTTGACTTGCTGCCGAGGGATTTCTCATTTACATTTCATTTCTCGTTTACATTTAGACGATATTATTTTTAAGAAAGAAATTTCCAAACACTGTAGTTTATTAATTAATAAACATTTTTTTTGAAAACCATTTTTATTTTTATTTTATCGAATCACACAATATAAACTTTGATTGAATTATGTCTTATCTGCAATCTTTCCTATAGACCACCGCGGCTTCTAATTGACAGTAATTAAAAAAAATCAAATCTGTGTGTGTTAAAATATTCTCAACTATTCAGCTCATAAAACTGAAGCAGAAAAGAGCTTTTCAACCTTGAAACGTATTACGACATTTTTCAGAAATACTAGGTTTAAAGAACGATTAACTTCATTAGCAATAATTTCCATTGAAAATCACTTAATTGCTGAAATTGGAGACTTCAATGAAAAAGTAATCGATTAATTTTCCACTACTAAGGATCGTAGACTCATTTTCGAGCAATTTTGACCTTCACCTTTATTTCATTTTAACTTAATGTATACCTACTTGTATAAAATACTACGAAAATATCAAATAGAAGACTTAAACATTCGTGCCATAATACGTAATTTCAACTTCTAACTAGTGATGGGCAAAAAAATGCAAAACTGTTGCAAAAAACAGTTTCGGAAAATGTAGCAGAAGCAACTGTTACGCGAAATGAAAAGAAGCAGTTGCTACTGAAACAGTTTTTATGCAAACCTGCTTCTCAAAAACGACTAATCAATACGAAACGATATCGTTTTTTCGTTTGCAAACGAAACGATTGAAACGAAGCAGTCTATCCGCTACGAGCGAGAAATGTTGTCTTTGAGTTATGTTTAAGTTTAGTAGCGATTCGTTTTTCTAATTCCAAGAAAATGTGTGTAAAATAGAATGAGGGCTGCAGAAAACTCTTAGAATTTTTTCTGTAGTTATCAGTAGCATAGGATTTTTTGAGTTCCGTCTGTGTGAAAGTTCGGACTGGAAAATTAGTTAATATTCATATTGAATAAAAAAAATTCTAGTTTCAATTACTGTTTGACTGTTGTTTGCCAAGAATTTACTTTGTTTTTGGTGAGTTGATCTAATTAGAATTATGTTAGGTTTTTGATAAAATTTCAATAAACGCAATAATTTTCAACATCAGATTATAAGAAACAACATCAAATGACGATTGATGTTAATGTTTCTTGAATTTGTGGCTATAGTTTTAGTTTTAATTGATAATATCTACTTAGTTTCAGCAGTTTCTTAAAAATTTAATAAGATTATGGCGAATAAAGAACTATAAGTACATACTGCGGTATTCGAAATCATCTTGAATGATATTCAACATAAATTGGTTTTTAAGGATAGAATAGATAGATATAAATCTACAGAATAATACATAATAATAAACGAACTATGTTTTATTTTTGCATTGATTATTTCTTAATTGTTTTCATTCAGTTTCATAGGAAAAAAGTTAATTTATGCGCCTTTCATTATAATTTCTTACTTCTTACTACAGTTTACTTTCAATTAAGTAAATTTCAGGTTTGTGTGAACGCATCTTTTTCCAAACACCTGCTCTTTTGAAACTGTTTTTTGAAACAGTTTCTTTTTCAGAAGAAACAGTTCGTTTTCGTTTTTGCAAAGTAGCAGAAACGCCCACCACTACTTCTAACCCTACCTATGGGCTATGGATTCATTTATGAAACGTAAGTACATTCCATATTTTTTATGAATATATGTACCTTGGATGTAGTTTTATAAATGATGCGAATTATGCACGAAGTATAAAGAACCCATCAAATATATTTTTACCTTTTGCTTCTGTTAAGCATTACTCTTAAAAAATGGCAATGCAAGCAAACATTAGAGATCAGGTGCAGAAATCGCAACCAAAATTTACACGGGCCGCCACTGATGGCAGCGATAGTCAATCGCTTAACGTTTAAACGTTCCAGCGAACTGCTATATCAGCATGGTCCCAGGGTGTCTAAACAGTAAATTGCCTCCCATGTAAAGCTTCCACTGCTTTCGACACTTTTGACCACCTCATATTTTTGCGCAAACTGGAGTAACTTAAGGTGCTCAGGCTCCCTACTTTTGTGGTCAATTGCCTCCTTTTGTCCTCAAAGTTTTGGCCTGTTTCCGTTTTTGGAAATTATTCCACTTCATTCTATTTTCAATCGGATCTGGCTAAAGGGTCCATTCTGATCGTTATCTATCAATTATTTCCATTAAGAACCTTTCTCATATGTTTGAGCCTGCCTGTCTCCTTTACGTTGAAGATCTCAAGCTATTTCAAGTTATTTGAACTCTACCACCTTCAAACTTTTTTGTCAATAGGTTTTCCATTTATGCACTTCTTACATTGAAGAGTTAACGCGGCTATACATTTGCAACATATCCGCCTTGATTGATGCGATATTCTCAAATTCCCCGAAAATCCCCCTGAGGAGCTGTCTATCCAATTTTTTGGCTACAGTTTAATCATTTCAGTGATTCACACATTTAACAAATTCACTGGCGGCCATCTCGGAAAACGTCCTATTCGACTGGAAAATTATGCAAATCTGAATCCCTTCACTGGCCTGTGCTACGCCACGTCGATGATGAAACGGTGAATACTACACTGGAATATTAAGGTCATGCTTCAGGGTTCATTTGCTCGTCAAATTACTACGCTTTTTCAATTCGTGTTGATCAAGTGGAATGTAAATTCAAAATACTTGTAATAGTAAACCCTCTGCTAAGTTCGAAAACTCAGATGCGTCGATGTAATGGACACAGCTCCAACAAAACCCGATCCAATCAATGACGACCAATGAGCGCTTACCTTGAAGCGAAAATAATTAAGGGACCATTTCAGTGTGACAAATCAATTGCAAGGAAAATTGCTGATTTTCATGCTGTTTTTTTCTAGGAATAAAATTCGATGAGTCATTTTTTTTCATTTATTCACAACAGTTTTTTTAATGTTCCACTTTTATCATTTACATATTGCTTTGCACACACTAAAATTAAGTCCGAATTATAGTGCTTACTGCTTTAAAAAAAAGAAAAATTTAACGACTTTTATGTGAAAAAAATGTCCATCATTTCTTACTTCTGCCTCGATTTCCACAAAAACTGGACTAAGATTTTGCACAGTGATGGAAATGTGAGGCTTGAAATTCTTCAGTCATGAGTACATCATTGAGTTTCAAATGAAGCTAACACATTTCGATATCAATAGTTCCAATGGGAAAACTATTATCTAAAATTATGTTTTCGTAAGACATTTGCTGAACAATTAACTAAATTAATAAATAATGGTTAATAATGGCGTAATTGAACTCTGAAAAATATGATAACATAATAATTCATTATCAGGTTGATTATATGTTCGGTTGAACTACAGCATCCGTTTTAAATCCTGCAAATGATCTTTAGTTGACTATCAAACGACATCTATTTCGTTGAACATTTACAGTAAAATACCCTTCTCTTCGTTAGTACAAACCTTGAACATTTTGTTTATTTTATCCTTGAAATGAAAAAAAATCTTAATTGTTGTGATTTCTATTTCGGTTTATTTACGACTACCATAAAATAAAACGATGAAAGGTCTAGCCTTAGCTGGGGGTCTAAAATGAATAGTTACCCCTTGAAATCACCTGACAACGATCACATTAATATGTTTCAGGATTGCAGCAAAAACATACTCAGTTTATTGAAATGTTTCCAGTTGAATACCTTTCAACTTTTGCTAATTTCGCTAATTTTAAGTTACATGCTACACATTTTCAAAATGTTTCAGATGTTTTCATTAATATTAAAATTAAATTCTCGCAGCACGACAAATTTATTTTTTCTATAGTTTTTTAAGATTTAATGAGAAAAATTTATTTTTATTACATTCAATGCACTTGTAAAGCAGTTAAGCTGTTTTTGTCGATCGAGCTTAACCTTTTAAACACTTTTTTTCGAACGTTGAAATTGATTTTCGGTTACGACATTTTATCTTCGTTTTACAAAATATTCTCCAATTTGTTCTGTATTAAGTTTGAAAGTTTAACGTTACAAAAAAATCCCTCATTCATCAAATATTTTGATTTCATTTTCTATAATATCATATTTCAATTTTTTCTAATATTTTTTTGATTTCTTACAATCAGAACAAAATGCATTGACATTTATTTTATAGTTCAGCTGAACATACCCTTTTCCGAATTGGTCAATAGTTTAATTCGTATTCTATACAACCTACACGAAATACTGTTGCATTAATATCTAGATTTTAAGGAGAATGATTGAAAGCTTTTTAAGTATCTTTCCATAAATCTAAAATACAAAGTGTTTATTGTCAAAACCATGTCGTTTATCGACCTATAATGCGATTTTTTTCATTTACAGTTAATAAAATTTACTGCATGATACCTGATAAATAGTTAGTAGTCAAAAATCATCTAACCTGGCAGCGTTTCACCAAGGAATGATTCCATTACAAATTTTTTTTGTGTAGCAACACATTTAATTGAATTGTTTATAGTGCTCAGCACAAATAGTTGCATTGGCAACTTTATCTTTAGTAACTTTTATAAAGTTGAACAGTTCATTTTTTACGCATTACAGGGTTAATATAAAAATTCATAACAAAAATACGTTACAGTAGAAAACCCGTTTTACAACTATTGTATCAACAGTAAAGTATAGTTTTTTTTTAAAGAAAATCTTAAATGACTTTCAATTACAGCCCCAAGCAAACTGTGAAAGTCATTTTCTACGGAATTATCGCGAAATAATAAATGAGAATTGCAAACAAAAAAACTTTTAAGTGCTAACAGTACGTTTGAAATAAATATTGAGTACATAAAATATATTACGAGTTGTAGCTTCTTGTTTTTAATACACTATAATTATACTTAAAACTGTAATTTAAGCCGTATTTTCAAGTTGATGTGAAATATCCGAGGAAGTGTCTTAGACATGTCCGTTTGTGGGTGCATTCGACAATTCAGTTGATTGCTTTCGGTAGATTTGCTTGGATCGTTTGCCGAAGAGGTCCGAAATGAAAACAGCCTGGAAATGTTAAAAGATGGTATGTTTAGTAAATTTTAATTTTTTTTAAATTTTTTTTTAATTGAGTCGACCGGTGCGGTTTTTTCGTAATTTAATTAATTCCTTGGAACATTTATAAGATTTATGGCGTGGTAGAACTATGATCTATAATTAAATGGAGAAGCATGGTTTCGGGGTGACGGACGGCACCCTCTTCAGGTGCTGTCATTTACCATCCGCCACCAGACAGCACGACCACCGTTAGGCTTATTGATGGATTAAGCTCATTATACTTCAACTATTTTATAAATTATTTGTATCCGCGCAGTATAACGACTGTCAATTTTACGTTATTGTATATTATGCATACGTAGCAATTCTATATAATCATTTATTTTGGGTTTCTAGTCGACAACACCGCCCACTAGTGTGCTTTTGGTTCGCAACTTTGCTAACACTATTTTTGCACATTAATGGAGGTTCTTTTTTGTTTCCAGATTTCTGGCCGGTACCATCATAATTAAATGGGGAAGCGTGGTCGTGTTCTCTGGTGGCGGATGGTAAATGACAGCACCTGAAGACAATGCCGTCCGTCACCCCGAAACCACGCTTCCCCATTTAATTATGATGGTACCAGCCAGAAATCTGGAAACAAAAACGAACGTCCATTAATGTGCAAAAATAGTGTTAGCAACGTTGCGAATCAATAAAATTACTCCCAAACTTTTGTGGGGCGACCTTTATACAATTTTTTCAAAAATTTAATGGAGTGTTAAGGTATATTCAAGCGCTGCTAGTTCAAGAGACGATTGATCATCACGATAAATGTGTCCCCAATAATGGGTGGATACATATTTTTTTCTTATTGCAGATTTAACTTGTATGCTTTAAAAGGTTACAAAGGTCTTGAAGGAAAAAAAAACTTTTTGGAAAAAATGTATTTTCAAAACTAAAAATGTATTTTATTTAAAGTTTACACACATAAAAATCTGGCATTTAAAGAAGTTGTAAAAAAACTCAGCTAAAAAAAAATTGTCAATTTTTTTGCAGTTTTCTTGGTCCAACCTTTTTTTGCGGTAGGTAGAATACTTCGGTGCAGGTTCATTTCAAATCAAAAATTTAAAAAATTTCTTATAGTTTCTGCCCTTGGCTTGTGATTGAACGAAGGAATTGAAAAAAATGAAATTTAAAGTTTTGACATGGGTTTGAATGAATTTTCGTCTCATACTTTTTTAGCATTTTTCCGATTCTCATCGTTTTTAAAATATTTTTTTTTTCGCATAAAATCAGAACGAGTCGACTGAATGAAAGTCAATTACGAGAGAGTACTATAAAGAGAAACTGTGCAAAGTTTCAGCAAAATCGGTCGATTCGTTCTCGAGAAATCGTGCCTACCGCACGGAAAAACTAAGTTTCGAGAAAAACGCGTTTACAGTTTTTTTACCGCGATTTAATGAATTAAGATTTTTTAGCGATTTTTTGAAAATACAAGACCTATGTAACCTTTTAAGTCAAGCAGACCATGGACTGCTTGTTACTTGTTGCTATTCGCTGGAACATATATTGCTGTATATATGAGTTTCCAGAGTGTATAAGTTATTAGAAAATGCTGCAATGCATTATTAAATCTATTTGAATTGTTGTTTGTTATTTTTTTAAAAGAATTTTCTGTATTCTGAATTCACACTTTTGTCCTTTATGAATTTCGTTGTTTTGGTGTTTTTACAGTTATAAGTTAATTAATAATAATATAATTCGAACTTCCAAAAATTAATTTTAACTGTCCTCCATTTTGTTATTATTGTATATAACTTGATAAATTTGTTTCAAACAATAACCACTGGCTTTTCAAATAATATTTAACCGCAACTCGTGCTTTGTTAATGGGAAATTTCCAATTCTATGGATTTTAGCGAATATGAGTGTGACATGGATTTATAAGTAATTGGAATTTTCTGGCATTTTTTAAATTAAAATTTATATATTTTTTCGAAAATTTTCTTACCGCAAGAACTATAAACAATATTTCATATTGCTTTAATAAAAAAAATATAATTTTTACTTCAAAGATAAAATTTCAACGATTTTTCTCAAATATTATGCAATTACGAATATGAGTGTGAGCGACTGTAGATAAAAAGCAATATTATTTACCTGCATAGATATAGATACACAATTTCAATTTCTTTCGTTTATATTGAATCAGAAAATTGCATCACTATTTCGAAATGAATGAGTACATAGTCTTATCATCACATTCTCGTAAATATTCTATTCTAAATACACCGAGGCACGTTCTTGTCATTGAAAGAAAACATGTGACTCGATATAATATATATTACTTGCTCCGCACAAAATTTGCCCTTACCCTTCAAATGCTCCATTAAAAATGTAGACTATAATTTTTTACACACACGTTTTCCACATTATTTGTTTACATTTTAATAATCAGTTTAGTTTAGTATCACAATAAATTGAAATTGCAAGCGCGCCATGTAATTTTGTGGAAGAGGACCCTTTCAAAGTTATTGTAATTGTATTGATTGGTAAACGAACGATATCATATATCGACATCATGTTGTAAAGGTTTGATTGGAGAGTGAAATTAAACAATCTTGTGTTATACTTCGAATTTGATTAACCTGAGAGATAATTTATCGATCGAAGGAGGTTTCATAAATGCACACACATTGTAATTAGTCGTCGTAATGGGATTGTTGAAGCAGTGAAAATGTTACAGCCATAGAGTAGTGTGAAGCAAACTTGCATTTCATTTTATAATGAGAGAAAAGGAACAAGCTGGTTACTAAATTAATAAGACAGTAGTCTAAAATATCCAAATACTAGATAAAATTCGATAATAAAGGGTGGTCCATCTGTTGGTTTTTTTTAACTAGCTATATTTGACATACCACATGTGAGAGCTGTCATGTGGTATGCATATTTCAACTGTCAAAGGTTTGACAAAAGTGAACATGAACTTTTTAACAACGCAACAACGCATTTTAATCATCCAAACTTATTACGAAAATGGTCGTTCTGTAAAAGAAGCGTTTCGCAAAATTCGGGATAGTTTTGGTCATCATTCACGTCCAACAGAGCCTGGAATACGTAACATTGTTCAACGTTTTGAAGAAACTGGTTCCGTGGAGGGTCGTAGACCATATCAACATGCTCGTCCGGTTCGTACTCCTGAAAAAATTGCCGCAGTAAGTGAAAGTGTCCGTCAACAGCCATCCACATCGACAAGGCATCGTTCACAGGAATGAGGCATCGCTCGGACCACATTATTGCGGATTTTGCATGTTGATCTTTACCTACACCCATACAAGATCCAACCAACTCAAGAACTAAAGCCGGCAGACTATCAGCAGCGTCGAAATTTCGTTAATTGGATGCTTGAAAAAAGTGAGGGTTTTTCGGCCAAAATCGTCTTTTCGGATGAAACTCATTTTTACCTCAGTGGCCATGTTAACAAGCAAAACTGTAGGATCTGGGGGACTGAAAATCTTCATGAATATCATGAACAACCATTGCATGCCGAAAAAGTGACTGTGTGGTGTGGCCTTTGGTCTGGCGGTATCATTGGGCCGTTTTTTTCGAAGACCATGAGGAAAAGGCTGTTACCATCAATGACGACCATTATCGGGCTATGATAAAGGACTTTTTGTGGCCGGAAATTAACCGTATGGGTGTCGACAATCTTTGGTTTTAACAAGACGGAGCTACAGCTCACACATCTCGTGAAACCATCAACTTATTGCACGAAAAATTTCCGGATCGCATAATTTCGAGGAATTCTGACGTCAATTGACCGCCAAGATCGTGTGATCTAACACCTCTTGATTATTATCTTTGGGGTATTTTGAAAAGTAAAGTGCAAGCGAATGGCCTCCACATGATTCAAGACCTTAAGTGCAACATTAGCGCTGAAATTGAGGCCATACCAACGTTAATACTACAAAAAGTCATCGAAAATTTTGTTGTTCGAATGAGAGCCTGTAAACGGAGCCGAGGTGGGCATATGTGCGATGTTGTGTTTCATACATGATTGTCATAGACCAACAGTTTATAATCAATAAAGATTTCCGAACTTCTTTCACAAAAAGTGCGTTTTTTTCGCTATAAAAAAAATAACGTATGGTTCACCCATTATTAGTTTTTTAAAGGCGCCGGTTGAGAGATTTCCTATTATTATTTATAGATTGCATTCTACCGAAATTACAACCCTTTTCGTTTTTAACAACAGCCTCTCCTATTTGAGTACACATATTTCATACAAAATCAACCTTTGTCCATCCAGAAAACCTCTGTGTTGCCCTTTTTAATGATCAACCCCTGAAGGTTTCTTCTGTCTGCAAAAAGAGTGATGCACCTTACTTAAAACGTCGTTAGTAACTAATGAGACTTTCAGTCTTTTTATTGCATTCATGTCGATGGAGTGCAGAGAAAATGAATATTAACATGCATTCGTACATACTTTCCATTCAGCAATAACGAATGAGCTGTTTGGTCATGGCTGCGTTTCAAAGGTATTTCAGTTGTTAAGGATGATGACTTTCTTTGCTCATTTCTAAAACTTGTTACTGATGATAGAGATTTTTGTGGTTGCATTCTTAAGACATTTTTTTAAAACTAATTGAGAAAGAGATTGAAGAAAACTCTGAAGTGAAAAATATTTCTAATGTTTCTTGGGCAAGTAAGGAAGTTGGAAAACAGATATTTTTTCCACAATAATAATACAGTTTGGTAAGTTAGCAAGATGACTGAGATTGAGTTTAAATTGTAAAACTCTTCGAAATGCATATATGAATCACACATTTTAAATGCATTCAAAATCATGTAAATTTGAATTCATGTGAGGTTTTAACGACATAAATAAATTCGACTACTCGTATTACATGGAGGAGGAGTCTCCCTAGAATTTCATAAATATTTATTGTATTATGCAACAGCATAACATCCTCAATGGATTTTTTATCTAAATTAGATGAAAATCAACAGCCGTATTTCTCCGAGGGAACGGTAGCAACCTACTCGAAAAGAATGAAATTATTAGTATCGATTCCAAACTGAGTCGACACTACCATAAATTTTGAAGACATTAAAGTGTTGCTCTGCTTTCTGATTTTCGTTTTAAGATAATGCAACATAACTTTCCAACTTGTTGAAATGCGATAGTTTAAAAAAAAACTCCTCTCAAATATACCATACGCGGTTAGTTTTGAGATCAATATATAGTTTAAAAAATTTGGTGGGTTTCCTTAGAAGCACCTTGTGAAGTTGATGATAATTATTTTAGATTCATTGCTCTTCAAAGAAAATACATTGATAAAAGACGGACAGACAAAGATAATGACCTCCAATCTTAACATTTTTTAAATAAATTAACAGAAATGTTCTTCGTATACTATTCTTGGATTTCTTAAAGCGACTGTATACATTTCAGATTGAACTAAAATAATTCGTAATTTATTCGAAAGCAAGTCGTTTATCTGCATCAAATTTCGCCCACCTAGAAGGAAACTATTCGGTATCGTGTTTACTCAAATTTATTTAAGGCATCAAAACCATGCAAGTTTGCAATAATTTTGATGGAGAAATAGGTTTGTGACAAAGACTTTTACATAGTGACATTTTTTACTGTGGAATATTTTATTACTTAATTTTATACAATAAAAATTCCAAAAATAAATTGCTTTTACAAGCGGCAAAATATTTAGTAAATTTTTTATTTAAGTACCAATGGGATATGCCACAACTTGAAAAATTAAGATAATGATCAGAAATCATCACTTTTTGGTGGAATTGCAATTAATTCAGTAAAGAGTCTTTTGTTGAATGGATGAAAATAAATAGTTTCCTTCGCAATAAATAAAACAGTGTTTCTCAAAATAATTTTATGTGCCAACTGCACCAGATTATCAAATACAAAAAACTATCTGAACTTTCTAATCTTTTCAATCGAGTAAATGAATTATTAAAAGTATACTTATAAAATTGATTTTCCGTCTAGTATTTCAACTTTCGTTTCATTCATCTCACGGACAATCAGTCTTGCGTATGAAACGAAGGACTGTTTCAAATCATGCAGATAATGTTTGGCCCCTTTAAGACCAGAGATGCGGTGACTGCTTGCAGGCCACCTCAGTTTGGCACTTTATGTTGTGAGCCGTTTTTCTAGTCTGGGTCCAGAATCTCTTCACCCGAGATTCAGTGACTATAATGCCCAATAACAATAAAAAAAATCAAACAATATCCAATTTCGAGGCTAGACCTCCCGCTTTACTCTACAACAGTATCTCTTGCACATAAAAAAATCGCGATCGAGACGTACCCGGCAACACAGAGATAAACTACTTTAAATGTGAGTTCCCGAAACAAACATTGGAAACTACCAAAATATTTGACGCGTGCGCAAAAAATTTTCTTCGGGGGGTCGTATCTCACTCGCGGGATGACGGACGTTTGCGGAGCTTGCTAGATATAGAACTTGTTGCCAGAGCTCACCCTACCACGGCCTATCGCTTGAAGTTTCGCATGTTTAGCGCGTCTAGGCCCTTCATTAGTAACCTCAGACAGAGTTGCCTTCACCTGCTGAAAATAAGATAGGCGAGAGGACCCTCAACGAAACTCTTGCAGTCAAGTTTTAAACCATGATTTTATTTTTATCATAACCAAAACTTAGTTTTAATTGGCAATTTAAATACCCACATGAGTACACATCAAAATTTCAATCAATAGTTCAGTGCTAATGTGAGATGCTCAGTGTAATCGCTCACCAGATCATATAATATTTAGTGTCGAAGTTTATGAAAAATACGAATAAATTATTTAAGTTTGATACTTTTAACATTTTAAAAATTATGTTGAAAATGTTTCCAATTTACCAGAAATACTCTTACAAAAACACAAGAGCTTCACAATTCTTTTGAAAAATACAGATATTTCCTTCATATGTTCTTTAGAATTAATAAATAGTGTGACGCGCCTTGGTTTATTTTAAAAATTGCAGAAAATCTCGTCTTTTGAAGTTTTCCCGAGAATGTTTATAACTTATAAACGATGCTAGATAGATCCATGCTGTGAATTTTATACAGCAAGCGATTCTCTATAAAAATTGCCTTAATAAATCAAATAAAAAGTTTAGTCTAGTTCTATTTTAGTAGCAAAAGCGGTAAATGGTCAAAATGAGACAGTTAAAAAATTTAATAATTGTTTGAAAAATAATTTTAAACAATTTCGCCAAAAAAACTGAACAAGGCTTTCAGTGATTGAGACAAACTTTATCGATTTAAATAAAATACAAATTTTTTCAACCACCAAAATTTTATCGCAAGTTGTTTTTGAGATTAGCATTGGACTGAAATTTATTTGAAAATTTACTGCTAATTATTATGAATTCATTAAGCTATATAGTATCTTTGAAATAACTTTGATTTGTTTATGTAGAAAGGCAAAATGTAATTAATAATAACACGTATAGAAAAAAATATTTAAATTACGATCGAATATAAAAAAAAAGGATTACGTGCACAACCAAAACATTTTTGATTCACCACTTTCATTTGGCATAGATATTGTCAATATTATATTCGCCTGTTTATTACAATAACAAAAAGGAAGGATTATTTTACGCAGTTTCTTTGAATTTTAAAGAAAAAGCAGCAATTTTCCACTGGCATGTAAATACTTGTACGAATGAAAAACGATTCAAAAAGTGGCGAATCGATTGGAAAAATTGTTGTTCGGTTCTGCGTTGATTTCTGCTCATTTCAAAAAGTGTTTCTTTATTTTATGTCGAAACATGCCATACTCTTTTTAAATCGAATCGTTGTTCATATCTCAGAGTTATTCAGAAAAATATTGTGCAATCCTTTTCACTATTTCGCAAAAGAATCCACTACATATCAGGAAGGAAATCATTTCGAAATCTGAATCATTCACCTATCTGTGTCGATAGCCAAACAATGAGATTAATTGATAGTTTCCCGATTTCAACTCGACACGAAGGAAGCGAAAATTAATGTATGTACTTACCACAACTAGTGCCGTGAGTACTCCAATGAACGATCCAGCCATCGCATCCGACCAGTGATGCTTATAGTCCGAAACGCGGCTAAGAGCCGTGCACCATGCCATAAGAATCAAAATAAATTGAATCGCATGTTTAAGTAATGTAGATCCTCGCCATGTCATTCTTGAGTGTAAGTACAGCTGAAAAATTAACACACAAAATGAATGGAAGTTGATTCACCAAGAATTGGCCAATTTGTTGGACTTAATGAGCATTACTTACCGCACAATATATCATAGTGTATGCTGAGAAGCTGGAATGTCCACTGGGGAAGGAGAGACGCAGCTCCTTGAGGAAGCGCGGCGATGGATCAGCAGAACATGTGAAGTCGATGATGTACTTGCCATGGTTCAGCGGCGACGAGCAGTTACTCCCGTCAAAGAGGATGGGATTACACACCTAAAGATAGAAAGAACGCATGAAAAATAGATATTGATTGATTCTGCTCAATCAGGATGTAGTGATTCATATAGATGCGAATGAATATTCGAGTTCCGGATGGCGGATGGTATTAAGTGGGGAAATCACATTAGGAGGTCTGTATTTACGTTTTTTTCGTGTTTTTTTTCAAAGGGAATATATAAATAGAACTAATTAAAATTAATAGGCTATTTTATTCATATTTTGAACTATATCTCATAATTTTTTCAAGTGATTATCATCAAAATTCGCCAAGTTAGAAACTGTTCGTCATCGAGGTCCGTCGTCCAAATCTCTCATTGCCGTGCGTGCTGGAGTCCACAATTTTAATGTGAAAGCAATCCAAACAAATTTTTCATATTATCTATATGTATATTTCCTAGATGAACCATATTTTTGGAAGTTTGAAAATTCATGCCGCGTGTGAATTGAATTTGTTTTCGTGCTATTCTCATAAAAACCATATACCACTGTTTTCGTTATTTTAGATTCAGTTAGACGCTTATTTAATAGAAATAAAAAAAAACCTTTGGTTTTTGAAGATTCGGTCAAAAATTCGCTGAGTTACAATGTACGCCAGACGGAAAAGCGTGTTTCGAAAAAAACGCATTTAAAAACAAATTACCAAAAACTGAGTATTGAAATGAATTGTGTTTTATTGCTATATACACAGGGATACCAGGAAAATTACATTTACTTGTTTGTAATACCTGCCCCAATACATACAAAGTAAGATAAATTCATAGACAGACAGCTGGTTGGTCCCGCCCGGCTTGCCTGCGATCGCTCCATTCAATAGGCCGTGCGAAATACTCGAGTGTGCTTCGTTCTATGCCCCGAAAATATAAGGACTTCGAATATCGGTTTCAAACTTTTTGAGCATACTATTGAATAGCTAAAATTTCGATTTTTTGAACCGTCTAGTGTGATTTCTCCCCTTAAGACTCGGTTAACCCATAATGAACAGTGGGTGGAAGTTTCAAAATTTTAAATACTAAGCCTTATAAGAAAAATAAATTTGTAGGCCTTATATTTTGGAGAAATATATCTGAATAAATTTCTATTTTCTTTCGATGATTACAGAGTGACCGATTTTATTTTGGAGAAATTTTGACAGGGTAAAGAGAGATTTTCAAAAGCGTTGCAGACTTCTAGTTATATCGGAGTGTTACTTGGCTATAAATTATAACTTATTCAAATTTGAAGATATTTGAGTTTAAATAAAGCTGGATGCCACATAAAAACAAGCCGCGAGGTGCGACCCTTGAGGTCCACAAGGTCAACTTCCCAGTAATATCTACATAAACATCAACAACATTACAACAATGAGAGGTAATAGTAACAGGAATGATTTAATATGAATCATATCGTCTACGGGAGGGTCTATTGATTATGTAAGGTTTTTGGTCGATGAGGACAGATTCAATATTCACGCGGATCAATCGGTGGGGGCCTTTTTGGTGTTGAAAAATTTTGTTGATTTTCAAAATTTAAGCAATTTTTTTTAATTAAAAGACTATAAAAACTATTGAAAATCTGCTCAAATTGTGCAAATATCTTAAAACTTTGATTGAATTTACAACAATTTTTTTAGAATTAAAGATATAAAGTAATAGCACTCGTATGAACCCTCTTTACATGGTAACTTTGAATGATTTTTTTATTTTTAATTTAGTTTTTTCATAATCATGGAATAAAATTTTGCCGGTTTCTCTCCAAAAATTGATAAGAATGTATAAATTTTATAAACTGGATCACTGTGCTGTGCAAATCAAGTTAAAAAATATTTTCTATGAAAAAAAAACCATAATTTTTCGCATTTTCTTCCATTAAATTAAAAAAACGGCTAAAACGAATTTTTATAATGTTAAAAACTTCACAAAGATGTTAATACACGTCAACTGACACCTTAATGATGCAAATATTATATCTGGTTCGTGAGATATAGTAAATGATAAAAATGACCTTGAAAATCATGATGACTTTTAATGATTTTTTATTTTTAATTTTTTTTTTACGTAATCATGAGAAAAAGTTTTGATGACGTTTTTGCGAGCATTGTTTGGAGTATATAAATTTTATAAACATTGATCTCTAAAACTTGACAATAAGGTTAAAAATTTATTGTTTTTGAAAAAAACCTAATTTTTTGCACTTTTTTTTCAAAAAATTTGAAAACCGCTCCAAGATTTTTTTTGAAAATTTGATAGAATCACAAACACGTTAATACGCGTCGATTGACACCTTGTTCAAAAATCGTGTGTTTGGTTCGCGAGATATAGCGCATGACAGAAATGACCTTCAAACGAGCAAAACACCAAACCCCCCCGACCGAAGTTTTCCAAAAACTAATCAGCTCTTAAGATTGCAAAGACGCTTCGATTGATACCTCAACCAAGTCGATCGGACTTTGTTTAGTTATGCTCGTAGAAAAAACTGTCCACGAAAGTACAGACGTACGTACGTACGTACACACACACACACACATACGTCTCCCTTTCTAAAAACACTTTATATATACTCTATAGACCTCAAAACGTAAAGAAATGTTGAAAATTTTAATTTCGATTTTCGAGGCGATTACAAGAACTTCCCATATACTGGGAAGTTAATATTTGTTTATTCGTTTATCATCACTATCGATTCAGTGATTACCATGGAAGCGAAGTCTAACCACTTTGGGGATATTATTTCTTTCCGAAAAGAAATAATTAAATCAATCAATTCGAATCAATTTAAATCAATTTGGTCAAAGCTATGACAAATTTACATTATGTATGCCAACGATAAGTTTATCTTAATTTTAAATGCAACTGTAAAAATAAAATTAAAGTTGCTCAAAAGGATTCAAAATACAAACGAATAAAATCAAACTCAATCACGGAACGAAAAGTTAACACATTGTTGAAACATTAATTGATAATGTTGCTAGCTTTAAACACTTAAATATGCAAATTAAATTTCAAAGAAGATAAGTTTTTGTTTGTCTTATCTACAAGATTAAACAATCTTTTTTACTTTTTACTTCATGGTTAAGGCCGTCATTCCGTACGATTGCAAAAAAAACACTTCTATCACAGCTTGTTAGAGAGCAAATGGCAACAAAGTCTGAGATAAATATCTCACAGCAAAAGTACTTTATCTATGAAAGATATTTAGAGATTCAACCAGATACGTTTCTACACAAACCCAAGCCCACATTGCTATATCAAACGTGAAATATTTATTTCGATTTGCAATCATTTATTTGAATGTTGCAGTTTTTACGTCCTTAGTTTTGATTGCATCGAACCATGTGTGTGTGTGCGGGGGTGGGAGAATATTTATCACGCATATTCAAACACACTATGTGCATTCGATATGGTGGGAATCTAGAAAAATAATATACTATTATTGTGAGTAAATTGTAAGGCTAGTTGGTATTGTTATGCTTCTTGGAATAATAATAAGGCATGGATGCTGGCACTTGGGGCGGTGAAATGAAATGTATATTGTCTGTCGGTCTTGTAAATATTTTCAATTGACAACAATGGAGGACATTTCATTCAATTAGAGTGCATTATGTTGTTGTTTAAAGTCGTTTTGTTTGATTTATTAGTAATAGAAAATTTTCGTGTGTATGCACATTTTATTGGTTTGGTAACATCAATTTTTTTGTATTGAAGGAGAGTCATTACCACGAGAAACTTTTCTGGATTCATGATTATCACGAAACACTTCTTCTGTAATTAACAATTTAAATCACCATGCGTTTCGCTTTGTAAACGATGTTATTCTGTTTTTTTATCTTCCTGATGCCCATCATCCATCTACCATTAATTGAATGGTCAAGACTTGATACCAGTGCCTCAAGCAATTTACACTCTGCACGTTATTTCATTCTTTCGATTCAATTTCACCAACCGTATTCATATGTGACCGAACAACGTTTAGATCAGGAAACCAGATTTCCATACAAGAGCATGAAATTTCTAAGAAGGGTCCATTCAATGGGATGTGATGGGGTCTAATTAAAAGTGGGCCCCTTTGTTTTCAGGCTCGCAATTAAGATCCATTCGGTTTTTTCGTCCCTCGGCTTTTTTTTGTTTGCGTTTTGGGGTTGAGTGGGACGATTGATCGATCGGAATTAAAGCAAATAGGAGTGTATCTGCATTTATGGTAAATGAAACTTCATGTATAGTTACATGTTTGATAACAAAATCAATTTATTCCCGGGTTTCAATGATCTGATATGATGCACAAAAGCATCATTGCTAGCAGCAGATTTGTAAGAGAACGATTATAATTGAGTTGAAATTGAAATTAACAACAAAAGACTTTTCAGCTGATTCAAAATGATAGTAAAACCATAAATTTTCGCTATGTAGTTGGGCTCTAAGCGGAAATTAAAAAATGTTGCAAAAATCAATTTATATACGAATTGTTGAAACATAATTTCCTGATAAATTGCGGTTGGAAGCATTTGAATACATATTAGTTTGCAGTGGCGGCTCGTGGGAGTGAAGTATGGTGGGGCTACTGGTATGAATTTTTCTATCACTAATATAAGTTCTTATGTGAGTTTCCACTCCACCCAAGAGGTCCCACATGTGGAGCGTTGAGTAGATTCGCTGGCAATCAATCAATCATTCCTATTATCGTGTTTTGAATAACATTTAAAGCTTTAATAAAGGTTCAGTGCACTCTGAATAAAAAAAAAATTGTTTAAAAACATTTGAATTCTTCCAACGAATAACCCTTTCATTCATTTTGGGTATTTTTTTAATGAATTTATTACAAACAGAGAGTACTGTAAGCGAATTGAGACGACTTTAGTTCATGGTGCTCGATTTGTAATTTTTCATATTTTTGAGGGTATTGAAGCATCTTTCCGATTCTGCAGTAGTAACCGGCGTTGTTAAAACTATTTCTATTAACTTACTTGTTTCTTGGAAAGACGAACAAAGGTTATTATCTTAAATAAAACTGTAAAGCTGAACGATGGTAGACATATTTTGAAACATTTGGTTCGAATAGCGTAATATTAATATTTATTAATTTTTTTTCTACTGAATTCATATTTTGAAAATACCGATTTTTTTTACTAAAATTGAAATTCAAACTTCTAGCAAGTTTTAACACATGCAAGGAAAATCTTGTTAATTATTTATTTAATCAAAATCATAAATACCATAACCTGAAGAAACCTTTTCTGAAACAAACTTTAAGCACTACAAAACTTTAAAAAATACCAAACACTACGCAGGCACACTAAGTACTAATACCATGCACTACACTGATGAGATTACTTTTGCATTAACAGTTATCACCTTCACCCCCTTCGGACTTCGTAAAAAAATGTTGCTCATGCCTGCTCAAAAGTATTATCCAGGACCATGCCAAGACTAAACGTTGTCGAAGCACTGAACGGGCTGCATATGATTAGCCCGTCCACGATGTATACACATGTTATTTCAAACACGCACACTTCCGCCGCTTCAGCATAGAATTCACGCAGCCATTCAAATCTAAATACTTTTTTTCGGGGCAAAATCCATGTAAAATTGGTGGAAAATTGTCATAGAGAAAATAAGTTTGAATTTTACTCTCAGCTTTCACTCGGTGCAGGCACAACGAAACGAGTCAAAGAGAAAAACAAATTGTTCTACAGTGCGTGGCAAGAAGACTATGTGAAAGTAAACTACAGCATGGGCGAAAAAAATGCTACATTATATTTTGAAATGAAATTAAATTATGAAAACTATATTGAAATCTAAAATGATATTTTATTAGATTTGAACTAATATAGGCTCATCAATAAGTGGTGGGGCTGAGCCCCACTAGCCCCAAAGGTAGAGCCGCCACTGTTAGTTTGGATGTTACAACTACAGTATTTTAAAAACATGTCCGTTTCTAGTTAGAAAAACGAATGGTTTGTAATATTTTTTCTTGCCACTTATTTCACCGATTCCAATAAATATTTCTTTCTCACTTTTAAATTAATCAATCTAAGACGTCATTAAACTTTTAATCCCAATAAATGCGGAATTATTTATTGGAAGATAAATTCCATATAGGTCAACGCACATAAATAATAAATACAGCTTCTACTAATTCTAATCGTCAGGTTCATGCGATAACACAACCGATTCGTATGCTTTGATAATTGATTTCAGCCTGCTGCTCCCCCACCCCAAATGCAAACGAATTCCAACTCCCACAACCCAGCCTTGGGAACTCAACGGCGTTATCATCGATGCAGCTACTACCATGCCACTGCTATTCGTGCAGATATCTTCAACCCACTGGGAAAGGAGGACAAAATTTAGAACGGGTGGAAATGATAGTTTCATAACGTCCTTGATCCTCGGTCTTGCGATGACGATGAATAAATTCACAAGCTTTTTTATGAAAACGGGACATCTTTTCAATTGCAAAAGCATTCTTTTGATTTCTAAAAAAATGAAAAAAGAACCAGGACATCGATGGGAACGTCTGGCACGAATTTTGAGTTATTGGTTGAAAATCAATTTGTTAAAAGATTCTTCAAAGCGTGTTGAGCTCAAAGGGCTTCGGTTATTGTTCACAAGGATTTGGCGGTTGGCACTGTTTGTTGAGAGGGTGTTTCGAAAGATGTCTTTATTTTACCACGTTTATTTCTAGAGGAAATTGAAAACTTTTCAATTTTTAAAACTAAGCAGTTCCTCTTTCCAGTTGGGGCTTCATTCTGCGTCTAGTAATGTACTCATTGTTCGATGCCCTACTATTATCTACAGTATGGATTAGAGAACATTAGAAACGCTTTAATGGCGATGATCGATCGCAAGGCTGAGCTCTGGATTTAATGCAGCTCAAGTAAACACTTCTGTTAAGAGTTCAATCAATGCGTTAACGCGTCCCTGCTGCTTGCATCTATGCGTGTATCTTTTCGTTAAATGTAAAACAGCTTGTACTCTTTTCGATAATGACATGAAATGATTCATATGTCGCGTTGTTTACGGGACACGAACTAAGGCACAGACTTTCGTGATTGATTAAACGACATGCACCAATAAGACAAACACTACTGTTTTATGGATCGTTTTGATAAAGAGTGCACGAAATACACATGCACTTATCTACATGTCGTGCGTCTTGTGTTGACTTGAGTATTTCCGAAAGTGTCGTCTTGTAAGTGGAGAAGCAATCTTGTAATTGTTCCCACATGGATTGTTCAGGAAATGGTCGATTTAAAGTAGGTGTCGTTTGAGTGTTAATTGAATTGAAATGTCCGAATGTATCCTACCGCAATTTACATTCGAGAGCTTTTGCATGTTAATGAATATTAGTTGGAAGTATTCATTTAAATTGGCAAAACATCATTTCAAATAAGCGAGTAATAGTTTTGAAACGTTATATATTAAAAAAGCTCCAAAAATTTATGCAATAAAAACATTGAAATAATCTTCGCAAGTTCTTAGCTTAAAAACTGATTTGTTTGGGAAAAAAACTCACGTAAAAATCGTCACTGGTGAAAAATATTTACACAATTTTCATTTTGTTCTATAGAGAAAAAAAGTTTAATTAAAAACTAGCAATTTTTTTTCAAGAATAAAAGTCAATGAAAAAATGTAGTGTGAAAAAACTTGATAAAATATTTTCTCGAAATTTAGCAGAATAAAATCAAGACAAATAATAAAAAACTATAAAGATAGATTATTTTACGAAAAGATATTATTATATCTTTTTTCATGCATTGAAAAAATAATAATTTTAAAATTCATTCCGAAAATTCGGCGGAAAATGTTTTGATAAGCATGAAAAAGTTTGTCGAAAGTTGTAGGAAAAGTGTATAAATTTTTCCTCTAAAAATTATCACAGTACAGAAATAATCATCAAATACCATTTGCGAGAAATACTTTTCGTCAAACAGTTTTGAAATTGGTACTGATTCATAGTCAATTACTTGCACAAGTCAGTAGTATTTAAAAAAAATATAATGCAACGTTAATGGGACAACACAAGATAAATCAAAACAACTAAACAATCTTTTCTAAAATAGTCAAATATTTTCTCTTATTCTATTTTATCATAAAAGCAATGTTCAAAATATTCAACGTTTTCAGTCTCAGTTTCAGTCATTATCAACGGTAATTTTGAAGGTTGTCTTGAGGTAAGATGTACTTCAAGTTTGCAGATCATGAAACTTTTTCGCATGAATTTTTCTTGTACGTGAGTGCAGATTTTGGAGATCAGAAATAGTCAAAAAAAAACCACCGACGGCATCTTTCTTTTGCGTATTATTCTAAAGTTGTCCGAATATCGTAGTTAGCAAAACATATCAACATTTGGAGTATAGCGAAGATCCCTTATGTACGAGGGGTGATCAAAAAGTAATGAGAAACGGTTATTTCCAGTCCGCATAAAAATACAACAAAATTTTTTTTCGCTTGCCTATAGACTCACTAGGTCAGCATGAAAAAATCATATAAATAGACTACGATTCACGGGAGGGACATTCAGTTGAATACGAACCGGCGAAGAGATAACATTAAAATGGAGAAAAACGAAATTAGAGCAGTCATTAAGTACCTCTGTTTGAAAAAAATGTCTACCAAAGACATACACAGCGACTTATAGGAAACATTGGGGAACTCTGCTCCTCCATATTCCACAGTTGCACGCTGGGCCAAGGAGTTTAAGCTGGGAAGAACATCCACTGAAGATGAACACCGCGAAGGACGCTCATCTTCGTCCCACACTGAAGATAACGTGAAAAGGGTTGAAGATGTTGTGTTGGCAGATCGAAGAGTGACCGTCAGACATGTAGCTGAGGTCACGGGGATCTCATACGGTAGCGTTCGAACAATCCTTGTGGCCGAATTGCAGATGAAAAAGGTCTCTGCGCATTGGGTACCGCGAATGTTAACCGACGAGCACAAGAAAAAACGAGTCAATATTTCAAGGGTGAATCTCCAAAAGTTCCAAGCAGATCAGAAAAAAAATATGTCTCCGTTTCGTGATCATGGACGAGACCTGGATCTACCATTTCGCTCCTGAAACCAAACAACAATCGATGACTTGGAAGCGAGCCTCCTCACCAACACTGGAAGTTCAAAGTGTCAAGTTTGGCGGGAAAGGTTATGGTGTCCGTTTTTTGGGACGCCGAAGGAATAATTATGGTGAAATATTTGGAAAAGGGAACCACTATTTCGGGCACTTACTACGCAGACCAAATACGAAGATTGCGGGAAGTCATTAAGACAAAAAGACGCGGCAAACTGCAAGCTGTAGTGCTGTTTCACTAAGACAACGCTCCGGCTCACAAAGCCGCAGTTGCGATGGCTGCCATTCAAGAAACTGCTGGAACACCCACCCTATTCGCCGGATCTAGCTCCCAGTGATTTCTACCTCTTTCTTCGTCTTAAACAACACCTCCGAGGCAAGAAATTTGAAGACAATAGTGAAGTGATGGCCGCTGTTGAGACGTTTTGGGAGGGTCAAGCCAAAAAAAAAAATTCTCAGGGAATCCTGGGTTTAGAAAAAAGATGGACTAAATGTATTGCCTTGTTAGGGGACTATGTAGAAAAATAAATTATTTTTGTAACTGTCATCACCGTCTTTTATTGTGATTCTCATTACTTTTTGATCACCCCTCGTAGATTACATTAGCATCATCTTTATCACGTCCCGGATGTTTGTTTTTGAAAAATCGAACTACTTGAAATTTCTTGGGCAATCAATAAATTAGGAGAAAAACCTCCTGAGGTATTAAGTTTAGGTTTTTGTACTCCTCAGCTACACTGTTTTTTTTATTATTTTAAGAGCTCGATGATGAGAGCTTCCAAGTGGATCTTTTTATCTTCCCCACTTACTTTCAGGGGGTGTTTTTAGTCCCAAGCGAGGTAAGTACTTGGAGAGCCCAACCGCGTCTTATATGCGGCATGACACGCAGTTGGTTTTGGTATGGTGGACCCAGGAAGAACAAGGTGTACGCCCACCTGACAGATTGGTTGTTTGCGCGAATCTTTTTTGTAATATTGATCGTTTGCTTCTCCAGGATCAAGTCCAGTGAATTTAGTTTAATTTTTATGCCCTGGTGATTATGATTTAGAGTGGAGAAAGAGAAGCTTCCAGAGATGACTTGATGTGTTTTCAGATTTTTTCGTAACTCAGGCAATTATGATGACTGAATCTTACGTAATAAGATTTGGGCGAAGACTAGAGAAAACGACCCACAGCTGGCCTGTTAACAGTCACCAAATTTTTAGTCTTCGAGAAGTCATACGAATTTGTCTACACGACCTTTTCTTCAATAAAGCTTAACTTATGATGAATGAAAATGGTTTAAACAATAAAACAATAAGTTTTGTCATAGATATCAATGCTATAATTATTTCGATCTGCAGATATTCTGATTAAGGATAACTTAGCAGAAAAGAATTTGTTAGATAAGTTCTTTTATTGATTGTTTTGAAAGCTTAATTTTTCTTTTATGTGTTCACACATTTATGACATCTTTCCCAACGTTTCCCGATCCGAAAGCATTGCCGACAATCCACTTCGATCGGATCGAGTTTCTTACATTAATCATACCGCGTTCAGTTGATCATAAATTTCTGTGTGCCATAATAAACGCATTCCGATATCGTAATTAACACCTTAAATTACTTTTCGAATCGTTTTTTTACGACATGCTCATTTTTTCAACTTACCGAGAAGAAGTGCGGTCGGAATCGTCCAATACTGTATTTCCCAATATCAGTGATCAATTGACTGCAAGCCGCTCCAAAGCCGAACACTCCGACTTGTTTGTAGACCTCCACCATCCAAGGAGGTATGTCCCATTTGTAGATGCGAAACTTGGGCGTATTATTATTGTGAGCAGTCGCCTGAAGAAATTCTGTAGCCAATATCTGCAAAGAGGAATGTAAAATTGAGACAACTGTGGTAAATTATAGGTTTGTTGTAGAGGAATCACATGGAGTTGATTTGAGCCCAAACTTATATTCACGTTCAAGAATTTCAACCATCGAAGGTGTTTCAGAAAATGGTAACCAGAAGCCTTGTTGAATTATTGCTCTCCAATCAGAATTTCGGATTTTATACATATGGTGTCCTTCAGACGATACAAAGCCCTATATCTTATTGGAAAGCAATAAATACTATAAGGCCTCTAATCAACATTTTCTAGCCCACGTTTTCTACTAAAACCATACAATCTTTACAAGGCACATGCAAATCGATTCCAACATAGCCGTTTCAATATTCGACACTCATGCCGATAAATCAAATGACAAAATAAATAATTTGCAACATCTTTACTCCATCTTTTGGACGGGTTTGAATGGAGATGGAATGTTTCTTGATTGCGAACGTGTGAATAAATCTTTTGAAATCTTGCTTGTTGGACGACAAGAATGACTTCGTTGCCTTAGAAAACTGGGAAAAGTTTCAATTTATGATAGGGTTCTCGTATTTCTTCATTACTATGGTTATCATACACTGTAGCTAGCAAATACTCTATCGGATATCGATATCCTATAAACCCATCAACTTTCCAAACGAAGAACATGCTTTGATTCTAGCGAAAACGAATTCGGCCACATACACGTAGTATCTTTGGGATAGTCGACATAGAACATATTTATGGCAGCACTGTTCCAATCAACATCCTGTTCCGATCGAATCAAACATATTCCTTAGTATCTTTAACTACATGGCCGCATCCAACAAGACATGTTCTATGATAATATATTTTACGAACGGACGTTACAAAATCTGGATTTCATGAATTAAACACGACCGAGACTGCGAGATGTAACTTCAAATCAACATCAAACTGCCATGGCCTTGATTTATACTCGTTGCAGGCCATCTGAAGACACCGACATGATTCTGGCATCAGATCGAAAGGATGGCATTGCAATGAACTCTCATTTCGGCATGAAAAATGCACCTTCCGTTGCATTGTTCGGCACACGAACTTACATTGTCCTTTCACGAACAACATTTATGAAGCTGTTAATATTAGAGTATACATCATGTTTAATTTGCATAATCAAAGCCAAGCAACGAAACAGTTGGTGGTCCGCGAAGAATTAATCTTTAAGCTGTACTACAACACAAAAAGCAAGTTGCATAAGGAGAACAATGAAGAAGCAGACGAGGAAAATATGTTTTATTTATTTTTGACTTTTCTGACTGACTGTGATTTGTGTCTTATTTCTGAATGAATGGGAGGAAAAAGATTATTGTCCTTTTCCAGTTTTTTTTTTCTTGGGAAGCTTCATAAGAAAACAGCTTGTCTTGATGCCTGCAAATAGGAGTTATGATTTTCTTTGATGTTTTATCTGAGAAGGATGTTGAAATGAAGATTGTTGATTTTTGCGAAAGGCGAGATGGTTTTGTTATGATTGGATGATATGGATTCGACTAAATTTTGCCTTTATTACATTTAAATTTAGCAAAATAAAAATCTAATTGAATTCAGATTCAATCTGATAGAGTTCATTTGTAAATGTGAGCTGCCATGACTTCTCGCTTTGTTAAGATAACCAATACACAATAAGAAAATCCGCCTTTAACTCTGAACCAGATGATATTTAATTGGTGTGGCGTGAACAGACTTAAGGTCAATTGAATTCCATGTAATTGTTTGCAATTACGTGCCACTTTCTGTGACTATTAGAGCTTGAATAGAACGGGCAAAATTTATTTAATTATCGCAACATAGTGTAGTAAATCAAACGACAGCATGCAATGAAGAATATTCTGTTTTAATACTGGAAGGTTAATGTTCAAGTTGAAAATGACAATGAAAAACGGCAACTATCCAAACATATAAACAAAATTATAATGCCACCAGAATATATTTCAGAATTTCATTAATATAACGAATTGCTCTTCTAAAAGACAACTTAAGAGACAAATTACCCACTACAAAGGAGCACAGCACTCAGTGGTAGATTTCCCTACTCTAAACGTTCATATCCCAGTTCCGAATGTTAATCTTCCATCAAAATTGCTGGGAAGCAGCTTATCTCGCTTCGTACGTAATGCTTCTTCACAGAGTACCAACTCATGCAGCAATAATGGTATTTGTCCCCCCCCCCCACACCATCGCCCGCCTCTTATCTTCAACATAATGAAGTTTGATATTCGTTTGAAATCTGTGTGGAGTTCCTCGCTCCAGGATGGATGCCTTTTCATCCATCATTCCGCACAACATCCTCGGAAGCATCTGAAATTCGCGGATAAATCGTTTACGAAATAATCGCATCCTGCACGTTGCCGTGCCTCATCGTGGCGTGTCGCATAAAAAACTAAATCAATTTCGTCGGCATCACATCAAATTGAAATTTTATTTAAGTTCTGTTTACGAAATTGAGCGCGAAGTCATAAAAATTGGAGCCAGTGCAGGGACCATAACATAACTGGAGGGAGGGACGAGTACACAACGGCGAGGTTCTGTTCAAGAAGCGTGGAAACTGCTCCAGATAAGCAAGCAGCACAGCCACAATTTTCCCAAATAGTCTGTAATTCGGTTGGGAAATACACCCATTACATTCATGCATGCATGTCACTTTTATCGATTGGGAACCATTACGAATAAAATTGTTGAAACGCCTTTGCGACCAGAAATAGGTCAGTTGGGTGATGGTTCCCTCTTCCCACCACCATTCACCAACGGAAACTTTACTCAATTTTAATTACAAACTTTTTAGGAAGTTACGACGGGACTTTTATGTACTTGCCCTATGTTATTGGATGGCAGTCAGATAAAGTGTAAAGTTTTGGCGCTCCTAAAGTTTATCGATTTGAATGCTTTGCGCCACGACGACCTGGAACTCTGGCTAATGTTGAAAGTTCTGCATATGAAGGGTCGCCCGAAGGCGAGGAGTTGCCGGTTATTTATGGGATGTGTTTAACAATAAAGTTAGTTTTGAATGTTTGATATAGTTGAGAATCGGTTCAAATGAAAAGGCCATACCATTTCGAAACCATTGGTACATATTATCCTGAAAAATGATGTTCTTGAGCAGCTTATTGGGTCATATTTTGTCTAGATTAAAACAAACGGATGAATCCTAACAGAAAGTTAGCAGTTAATAAACTTATTCCACTGTTCATTCAAATCTCCTATAGTTCCTTCATAATCCCACCAACTGCTGGGTTAACAACGACAACACTTGAGGAAACTTAATTGTGTTCATGCATGGTGGGCAGAAAATTACTAACAGATGTACATAGTGAAATTTCGTAGAAACAGCCAAAGGTTTGGGGCAAGAGTTCAAGTATTGAGTTTCAGTTTATTGTGGGTTGGAGTGATTTATGGCGAAGTATGGATTTAGGCAAGTTCATGGCTAATTTGAACTAGAGAAATTTGGATCGGGCTGATGACGCAAATCCTGTTGTTGGAAATGGTTCGCTGACAAATAGCATGTGGGACGGAATGCGGAATGTTGCTTGTTCTTCGCGATTGTATCATGTTACAATACAAATCATCTGCAAAACTCAATTTGCTTCCTTTCAAATTTTGATAAAAATGCCATTCAGAATCGATATATTTAGTGCGAGGTATCGGTCAGTGAGCGAAAATTTACCTTTTAAATTTTTTTTTCTGTTAGTTTTATCAGCAAAAAAAATGTTTATATACTTAGGTTATGAGTCATTTGACATCTTTACATGATTCCAACACATGTTTTTCACAAAGATAACTTCAATTTCACATCTTCTCGTGGGATCGATTATATGTACATATATTCGCGATAACATGAACGAGGTCTGCAATAATTAGTTCCTATAATCGAACGTTCACTGTATGTATGTGTTTTGATTTTATACACAATACATAGTTGATTAATTATTATACCCCGAGACAACATCATCGTCAATTTATTTACATATGTATGTTTATTGCAAACCGTCCATCGTATGCTTAGTGACTTGAAAACGTTATTGAGTTTAAATTCAGTGAATAATTCAGGCTTTCTCATATTTCAATTTTTTTTAATACGCAAACTACCCTAAATTTCTCAATACGTTTGAATGACAAAATAAAAAGCAGCGAATGTGCGTTTAGTTTGTGTTTCTGGTTAAGTCAAGCCATATTTTACTCACCACACAAATTGGTAATCCTAGACCAACTAAATATAACATCCAACTTTTAATCGTTGACTCATGGAATGGATGCTTAAGTGATTCATCGTCGCAAAAGAATCCTCGCTGATACGCTTCGCCCCATAGGAAGAAAAACAATATTGGAAAACCGACTGTAATAGAAAAAAAATAAAGAAATTAGTGTGAAATTAATCATCGTATTTTTTTTAAATGGACGAAGTATGTTATAATTATAATATATGATCATGGGTGACTAACTATATACAAAGGAGCATCCTTTTTTGAAATAAAATATGTTGATTGTTTTCGGAAAGGAAATATTCAATCCCAAACTGCCACATCTTCGACCACAATCAACACATTCATACGGGGTGCGTTACACCAATTGAATTGAAACCGCCATTAAATAAAAATTTATTAATATTTCGATCTGAAATTCTAAACAGATATTTTTGTAACGGTATCCATAAGACGTTCTATTCACTTCGACAAATTATTCTTTATTAAAATATATGTTAATAAAAATTTCGGTAAGAATAGACCTTTTTAAGGAAAGCTGCAATAATTTAGTGATTTGCAATATTTTTAAGTATTTTTTTTCGGGTAAGCTATTTGGATTCATACACAAAAAGATAGAATAGAAGTGGTAGTCCGTCATTTCAAAATGTGTTTTTATTTTGGAGATTGAACGCGCCAATTGTTAAGTATATTTTAGATACTAGTATATGTACATTAAAAATGTGGTCTAAGTGCCACCCTTGAGGACCACACGACTAACTTCCCAGTGGGGTGAATAAAAAGCTATAATTTGCTTTTAATATTTATTACTATTATTAATAATTACTATTATTAAACATTATTATTCTAAATTAATATAATTACTTTTATTATTTTTAACTTCCCAGTTCCCTATGGGAAGTTATTGTAATGGGGTCGATTTTGCGAATCCCAAATTTTGACATATCTCCACGTTTTAAGGTCTCTAGAATGCAAATCCATCGTTTTTAGAGAGATGTCTGTGAGTGTGTATGTACTTATGTGTGTATGTGCGTATGTACGTATGTGCGTTCGGAATTATTTTTCGTCTCGATTATCTCAAGAACCAAAGATCGGATTGACGTGGGACTGGTTTTAAACGACGCGTAATTACGTAACTTAGAACTGAATGACTTTTAAGCAAAATCGGTTGGACCGTTTTTTATTTAGGATGAAAAAACTAAAAAAACGACTAAAAATTGCTTATTTTTCAAAATGTTTTAGAGGTCATTTTTAAAGGTGCGAAAAGTTGCAAAATGCCAAAATAATAAATATATATTTTGAAATTTTTAACTTCCCAGTTCCCTATGGGAAGTTATTGTAATGGGGTCGATTTTGCGAATCCCAAATTTTGACATATCTCCACGTTTTAAGGTCTCTAGAATGCAAATCCATCGTTTTTAGAGAGATGTCTGTGAGTGTGTATGTACGTATGTGCGGATGTGCGTATGTGCGGATGTGCGTATGTACGTATGTGCGTTCGGAATAATTTTTCGTCTCGATTATCTCAAGAACCACAGATTGGGTTGACGTGGGACCGGTTTCAAACGACGCGTAATTACGTAACTTAGAACTGATTGACTTTTCAGCAAAATCGGTTGAGCCGTTTTTTATTTGAATGAAAAAACTGAAAAAACTACTAAAAATGTGGTCTAAATGCGACCCTTGAGGCCCACACGACTAACTTCCCAGTGGGGTGGATAAAAAGCTATAATTTGCTTTTATTAATAATTACTATTATTAAACATTATTATTCTAAATTAATATAATTACTTTTATTATTTTTATCAATTTTTTATCTAACCATAAAAGCTTTGATAGAGGAAGACGTCTCCACCACCTGGTCATCCTCAACCAAAGCCTCGGCAACCTCGTCCTCTTCGTCCTCGTCATCCTTCTTGTCCTCCACTTCGTTCTCCATCTCGGCCTCGGAACCCACAACTATTATTGAGGGTATTTATTTATTATTTACAATAATCATTCGTTATTAAGAATGTTTGACCGTTACTGAATAATTAAAATTGACTTTATATATGCAATATCAGATTATAACTAATATTATTTGATTGTTATTAGCAATATTAAATTATTTATAAAAATACTCAATTATTAACTGCATTAGCGTCTCTAACCCCATTCAGCCAAACCTGATAATATAAGTTTGGAATTTTATAAATTAATCTTTTTTTTTAAATAACATTTTTTACAAATTTGATCACAATTTTGCTAAAACGCACAATAATAACAACATTACTATGAAGGTATTTGGTATCTGCACGAATTAATAGTGCGTATCAACAGTTTAAAAATAAGCAATTTTTAGTCGTTTTTTCATCCTAAATAAAAAACGGCTCAACCGATTTTTCTGAAAAGTCATTCAGTTCTAAGTTACGTAATTACGCGTCGTTTGAAACCGGTCCCACGTCAATCCAATCTGTGGTTCTTGAGATAATCGAGACGAAAAATTATTCCGAACGCACATACGTACATACGCACATCCGCACATACGCACATCCGCACATCCGCACATACGTACATACACACTCACAGACATCTCTCTAAAAACGATGGATTTGCATTCTAGAGACCTTAAAACGTGGAGATATGTCAAAATTTGGGATTCGCAAAATCGACCCCATTACAATAACTTCCCATAGGGAACTGGGAAGTTAAAAATTCCGAACGTCAGAATAGTATAAAACGAGCGCGTTTCTCGCAGTCAATTTTTTAATTTTTTTTTCAAAGCTTCAAAATTATTTTTTAATCAATTTTCATAAACGGTGTTGAATTCTCACGTACGAGACCTTAGCCTTTCAACCTCTTTTTAAGTTTTCTGTTTCAGACTTGGTAATTTTGAGATTAACTATCAGCCATGGGTTATTTTTCATTTTGGCGTGTAACTCTTTTATTATTGACACCATGTAAAAGTGATGTATGGACGACTTACTAACAATTATATTCTACGCAAGTTTGCCATGCCACAACTTTCTTGTGGAAGCCACAGTTTCGGCGATATGGGGGTGTCCCACTTTCTTTTGTTTTTAAAATGGAGCCCCGAGACTATGAGCTGCGACCTCAAATGCACGGTTTACGTCAAAATTCTGGCGCTTTGACTGGACTATAAAAAAAAGTAGTTAGAAAGAGAAACCTAAATTACTGATGCGGCTAACTCGCCAAAAATATTCCATTCGTAAAGATTAAAAAACTAACATCCTTGAAAACTGCATATATAACAATAATGTTCTGTTTCAAGTACTTAGATGAACAATGCAAAAATGCATGCTCATAGTTAACCTTTCGTGAAAATACTCAAATAAGCCATATTCATTTTATGGTCCCACTGAATCGCTAACCGCGAGCCACTTTATTCAAATACAGTATTCATATTGTACTATCATCAGTGTTTTGTGCAATAAATGCAGTAGTTTTAATCAGTGCAAATATTGCCACACACTATAAACAACAATAACATTTAGGTTCGCTTATAAAACGGTTTCCTTTCAACTCTAACCGACACTGTCCTTTATGAATTGTAAGATACAATTCCGAATGTAGGGAGCACTAAGGTCATGTCAAATATTATCATGCATAAAGTTTTATCCGCCCCGAATACCGCCACTATGGACCATTAACAGCGAATTCTTTTATGGGCATGTTTTCTTCCCGCGGCTAATGCCGCGGCTAAGTTCAAGAAATTCTGATTTGATTTCAAAATTATGTTGTTTTCTTTGTAAACAAAATAAAAAAGATTTCTGACTATTGTTCAGAGTCGACCAGGGAAAAATCTACATGCACGCGGTTTTTTTCTTTGGCGACAATTTTCAAGAAAGGCTGTGATGTTCTACAAGGAACAGCATCATCAAATATTTGACAATCTTCAGCAGTGGGAATGGTTGCGCCACGCTGGCATAAAAGAAAATTGTACAGATGACTTAAAAGTGTTGGCAAGCAAGAAAATCTCAGAAAGGACAATAAACATTTGAATCAAGGATAAAATGCAACCTGTTACTTTACGAGCCACGCTTTAAAACATTAGTATTTTTTTCGACATAATTGGTAATCATAATCTTGAAAACAATTATTGATGCAATTTTTCGGCGATTATTTTTGAAGTATTTTTTGGACTTAGTAATCGGCATTGGAATAAGTGCATGGTTCTTTGCGGGTTCCTACCAAAATTTAAATAATTGATTGCGGCAGCTCCTTCTGAAAATTCAAACAAGAAAATCTTTCAAACACACACCCAACCATTTTAAGTGTAATCAAAATTTTTTTGTGCTCCGTTAAGAACGAACTTTATGACGGATATGCAATTAGCGGGCAGTAAGTGTTTGCATTGAAGGCAAGTTACACATCTTTTATCCTTAAGCCGGTCGGTGGTGGTCTCTTCGTCGGTGCTGCAGCACACACTCGTTTTTTCCACAAATAAGGGTTAAAGACATTATATATGGTATTTATGTGTGGAATCGCGCACGCTAAGTGGATTTAACATTTGCTCGAGTTGTGTTGCTCGCCCTTTTGAATAGATTAGGAGTGCTTAAGTGATTTTACGAACCTCTTGAAATGTTGCTGATAGGAATGCATTGTCGTTAAACGTTTCAGGTGCTCATTTTTATGGCATGGCGATTCGAAAGTGGAATGTTTGTTAACCTCACTCATAAATGGATTTCAGGCGTGCACACTATAAACTTTATGATAACCGGTGAATTGATTTTGAAAATTACGACTCAACAGCATGAACCAAGATCGTCCAGCTAATGGGCATTCTTTCACTAGATTTGCTTCCAGGTTTCCAGAGATGATACTGAAAACACTCGGAAAATTAGAGATTTGTATGTAAATTGATCACGAATGAAGCCGATTTGAGGTTTTTCTTTTGAGTGGAGTTGTAAATTAAGAAAACAGTGAAAATTCCCGCTGGGCTCTGGCATGGGAAAAAATGTTTAGCGTATCTGTTTGAAGATTGTCCGGAATGATAGTCTTTTAATTTTTAAATGCCTAGAACTAAATTTCAATTTTATTGAAGATTTTAAAGTAGGAAACATTTCTGTTATGCCACATAAATACTCATTAATGACTAGAACAAACATATTCGATTTTGAGTATGTGGCTACAAATTAGGATGCAGACATGAATGAATCAGTTATCTAGGATGAAACTTTTTTAAAACTATCCTCCAGACTGTCGCACACTCAAAGAAAACATCGTATTAAATTGGCAATGCGACGCCCACTGATTCGAAAATACAAGATTTAATAATTACAGATTAGATCATTAGTTTCGAAGTTTTTCAAATCATTAACTTAATGATATCACCGATTGATTTTATAACTCTATACTAATAACTTTACACGCCGATGCAGTTAATCATGAATAGAGTATCAAATTAATTACTTTTAATTGAAACCATCAAATGTCTTTAATTGAATCAATGGAATTGATTCTGCAAGAATTATGCATGCTCTCTCTGGCTGAAGGTTTAGAGTCGCGGGCTTCTAATCTGCCATATGGTTGTTCAAATCCCCATCACGACATAGTAGGGGTAATAGGCCTTACATCAATAGTAGAGATATGGTGGGACTTTTTTTTAATAAATTGCCTGATGTTGTAATATGGAGAATAACTCTTGAATTAAATAAAATTCTGTTTGTTTTAACATCGGTTTAGCCTATTAAGCTATACTAAATAGTTTATGTCATGAAAGATTGATCATTCGACACTTCACAACTATTAGGTAAAAATGGCAAACTATTAGCTTAAGGGGTTGCACCACAGTAGAGAGCGAAAATTTAAGGTTTTTTGCGATTTTTTTAAGTGGTAGGAAAATTAAAAGGGTAATTCAGAAAATTGCGTGTTTGCATGTTTTTTTTAAAAATTATTACAAACTGGCTGCCCAATAGCCGTTTCTGCGGAACGGTTTTTTGGAGGGGCTCCGCGGCACGCATTCTAATGCACCAAAAATTAATTTGGAACAAAATAATTTTTTTCTTCTTAAACTACATTAGTACCTATAGCTATAAAAATTACTGGGAATTTTGAAAATATTCATTTTTCATAAATTGGCGAGCATTTTTAAAAAAAGTTCATTATACTATCAAAAAACGGGCACTTATTTGAACCTAAAAAATCGAAATATATATTATTATTATTAATCGAAAATCGGCTACGTATTTCTATGCGGAATATTGTTTTAATGATGTGATATTAATTTGGAAAATTGTTTGAGTTATTCTGCGTGCCGATTTAAAAAAAAAACGTGTTTCGAGAAAAACGTGCTTAAAGTTTTGGCTTTACTTTACTTTACGTCTTGTGTTAACATCAAAGGACGCTGCACAAACGTACTTTGTGTTGAACATCCTTGAAAATAGTTCTAACCACATCTATCAGTGTATTAGAAAAGTTAGATATCGACTGGTAAGACATAATGCTGTACCCGGCAAGCAGGTGTCGTATTTACCATAGGTAGTCGTTTCGGAGCAATCGGGAGGGGTCGAGAAAGAGCTCGAAATTTCAATGAAAACGATTTCTGGCAGATACGAAACCGTTTGTCTCTTATTCTAGAGGGTTTAAAGGATTTTTCAAGCCTATAAAAATAAATCGATTTTTTGAAACTACTGTGGTGTAACGCCGTAAATTTCAAAACCTTTATTCTAGTTTCTGGGGCACTATTGACTAAAATTAATAGTGAATAATTTTTACAATATTTATGTATGTAAGTTGATTTAACAGAAGGATTTGCAGATCTCTGAGAGTATCTTTTGTTCTTAGATAAGAAATTAGAAAGCATACGTAAAATTCTTCTTAAGACTAAACAGAATATACGTTCCAAGATTTGAGCTAAGATTAGTTAATTAAAAAGATACTCAATCAATTTCGTACAATTTATGAAAAATTTCAACAGAAAAATACAATTACTTCATAAGGTGTAACTTCACGCAAAATAAGTTAAAAATGATATACCCTTTTTGTATTTATCTGATAAAATCCACATGATCTGAGTTCAAATCAGCGTGAGCCATTTTGGTTTGTAGCTTTAGTTAATCAATTTCCAAGGTAAAAGTTATTGAAAATGTTGTTGCTGAGTCAATGGTATCAATGTTACGTCATGCAAATTGTAAAACTAGCATCCCACGATATTTGCCTCAAATATGAAAAACTCAAATTCAGCACAAGACAATTATTCTACACATATGAAGTAACTTTTGCCGATGTGGGAACATTTTAAATACATCCCCATTCATCACGATATTTCTATTAGACACTAAACGAGAAGCTATGTTATTTGTCATTCTATTTTAACATTTTTTTAAAACGCAACAATGATTTACGAAATATAATGGAAATACATTTGCACTGTGTAACTCCTGAGAGCAATAACAATGATCAACATGGACGTGAACAATATGGGAATAAGGGTTGAAGAAGGGATTATTCACATATAAAAATACGCACAGTCAACCAAACAATCCTTTCTGGTATTTCTCTCGACTGAAAATGAAAAGTCACAATGTCAAATGGTTGTTTCCGCTTTAGAAATCAAACCTAAAGTGACGCAAGTCATTGTTGTGGATGAAGCAGCGCACAATAAATAATGAGCGTGAAAGGATAAATGTTTTGCTTGCCGCTGGGTAAAACTAGGACATCGGAAGAAATTGACATTATAATGTTGTGAATGGATTAATGATGGGATAGAAGCATGCTTTTCAAATTTGAGGCTAGACGATCTTGATAAGGTGTGGAGAATTATTAATCATACTAAGTGAATTCCTTAGAACTGTATAAAATATATTATTTTTGTCTCGCTGGCTTTTGATGAAGATTGATAGATTATATTTGAAAAGTCAGTAGGCAAGGTTGTAAAAAATTCCAGGCAGCTTCAACCAAATCTTAAACCGTTTATTAAAGAAAATATTCCTCGATAATTAGATCATAGTTTCCATTTACATTCGTTGTTTTAAAATCTGAAGTACGATCACACACTGATTAACAATTTCTACTTATACTCATACGTGCATTAATTGGATCATCTGGTTCCAAATATAAAATTTTCCCGATGACTGGTAACGGCTCCCTGAAAATAACATCTATTTTCGATTTCGGGAAAACATAATACTTCTAAATAAAAAAACTCTTTCTACAGATGTTAAACTCAACAGAAAAACAATTATTGTCACCTTTCAATAAAAATTTCATGGTTTAATACATCATAAAAAACTACTCTCTATTAAAAATCTAATAACATCAAATCAAACGCATCGGAGGGATGAAAAGCCGTAAAAATCTTTGGAATTTATTGCGGCTATGAAAGAGGACTATTTTTTTCTGATTTATTTTTCACCTTAAGTCATTTTAGGGTCAGGATTTTAAGGTCTTAGGGTTTTTTTCAATTATGGTTTTCCCTCTCAATGGTATCGCTACTCTAAGCAGTTGGATTTCTTGTACGTCGAACTCATTTTTTGATACTAAGCTAAATAACAATAAACCGACGATGTTTGTCTGCACTATTACCGCATGCTTTGTTTGGTGACTTCTTTTCGGTTACCTGGCCTGGCTGGCATCGTCAAACCGAAAGATAAGGTGCTCTACACAATAGACTTTTTGGAAGCAGCTTCGAAAAAAATGCGTGGGAATTAACTAAGACGCTGTTTAGATAGCCGCAAGAAGGCTTAAGATGCAGTCCAAAAATAATATGTGCTCAAAGATAAGTGCACTGTGTTCTAATTGTCAACACATTTTTTTGGACCATACGAATAAGAACATTTTATTACGTCCTAATCTTGCGTAATCCTTGTAGGAGTTTTCTATGAAATTTCTTTATGGGTTATAAATGGCTAGGGAGTTTCTAATGCACTTACGTATGGTCGCCGAAGAAATTGGCTAATTAAGAGCGTCATTAGAAACGCCTGACTTTTCAAGATTTACAACGGTCGAGTTGACTTCCATCATGTCTAGTCAAGCGACGCGATAGTGAACAATGTCTTTGTAATTTATCGAAGTACTGGATGACTAGGATTTTGCGGCATGCAAACGAGTCAGTGTTGTTGAGACAATGCAAACTGATTGGCAAAATTTTAGTTGTATCTTTTAATGCAAAAATGTGCAAACAAGGTTCAGTTTGCACGAAGCTAAGCAGATGCTGTGCAACAACAATTCAGAGTTTCATTTATAGTTCAGTCAAATGGCAGTTTGACCGTGCATTTTGGTTAGGTAGAATTTTTTTTAATGCAATGCGTGGGCAATGGTATAGATAGCTCAAGTTCAAGTTTCTGGGGTTGCGGCTCTTGTTCTTTGGGCTCCATCTTCAAAACAAAAGAAATTAGGGTACCCTCATATCGCCGAAACCATGACACCCACAAAAAAGTTGTGTATGGCAAATTTGCGTAGAATTAAATTTTTAGCAACCTGTTCATCTGGTCCTAAAATGCATTTTTTCCTATAACTTGTCCCCCTTCGAGACAAAATGACTCCCGCCATGGTACAGTGATCGAAACAAGTAATACCGCAAACGTTTGGTGATAAAACTGTCTAAAAGTTATTTTCGAACGAATTTCGCGGTAATAGGGGAAACAAAGAAGTTGTGGCGCGCGAAAAATGATCCCCTTTTCAACGTCGTTTTTGCCGTGTAACTCTTTTAATATTGACAGCACGTGAAAATGATGTATCCACAACTTACTGAAAATTGAATTTCACACAAGTTTGTCATATTAAACTTTTTTATGGAAGCGGTGCTTTCCAAGATACGGGGCCGTCCCAATTGTTCTCAAGATGGCGCCAAGGGGATTGGAGCTGCGACCCCATAAACTTCAATTCAAGCTCACACAACGGCATACTACTCATTGCAATTAAAAAAATTCTGCACACTAAACTGCTCCGTGAGTTTTGCAATGGGGGTTTGCCATCGGAAGCCGATTATATGGCCTAAAAACACCCAAAGGACAGAAGCTGCGATCCCAGAAACTTGAACTTGAGCTATCTATACCATTGCCCACGCATTGAATTAAAATGCACGGTTTACGTCAAAATTCGGACGCTTTGACTGGACTATTGTAGTTTCGCCAAAAATTGTATACCAAGAATATAATAAATGGGGGTTTAAATAGTTAAATAGGCAGCATACAGTGTTGGTCTGGGAAAATATTTTTTTGCTTGGTCAGGTCAAACATTTTTGTGATCGGGAAAAAAAAATTATGGTCAGGAAAATTAGTTTTTCGTTTAGGAAAAATAGTTTTATGGTGAAGAAAAATAATATCGATGTGATGGTGTGAGGAAAAATATACTTGGGTAGGAAAAATAATTTTGCGGTCGAGAAAAATATTTTTATGGCCCAGGAAAAATAGTTTTTGGGAAAAATTGTTTACTGGCCAGGAAAAATAGTTTTTGGGAAAAATTGTTCACTGGTCAGGAAAAATACTTTTTGTCGAGGAAAGATAGTGTCTTTTTCTTGGCAACACTTTCCAAAGGTCATTTGAAGTGCATCATCTAAAAGCCTTGGCCAACTATTTCATTGTTGTTTTTTTAATGACGAACAAGACATGCAAATTGCCGAGGTGCTGCAACTCATTTGCTGATCGAAGATGATCAATTTGACAGTCGTTATTAACGATTGCGTGTGCATCAATGCGGGACAAGTTGACAGATTATTTCATGGAGCCTTCCGTAAATAGATTGCATTCTATGTTTAGCCTGATCCAACTATGTGTAACGTATTGTTCGGGAAATTTACATGTCTAACAAAAGATACAAATCGCCGAGGAAAGATGGTGCTGTTAAATCGCTTGTTGAATGAGATGGATGTAGCAACCACGCATCGGAATTTGTGTAGACATTGGGGAGTATGTTCTCAAAAAAAAAACGTTAAAAATTATAAAAAATATCTTGGGACCATATATCGACTCAATCACATTTACGTAGCAAACCCCACCGATTTGGTCGGAACTTTTACTACGCCATTTGTCTTCGTGTCCAACTATTAATTAACAAAATTAACGAAACTGCACAACAAATCCAAGTGCATGATTGATATTGATGTTGTTTTAACTCGTTAATTAGTAAATAAACACAAAATGCACCGTGATATTGCGTAGGCAAGTCGAAGCAACATTGACGATTGCATTTGCTGATAACAATTGAACATTTCGAATTAATTAACTGATCTTTAGTTCAACAATCATCCGCGATCTTGCAAGATACGCGAAATAATTCCAGACCAGAGGTAAACGACATTGGCTCGTCGGACATGAAAGCTAGGCGATAAAAAATTATCTCATGCGATCAGGCAACAGCCCACGAACGTGATTTTGAAGACATTTTTGGCGGCTGTTTGGTTGAAGAGCTTTTTAGGACACATGACGTCATTTTTTCAAAAAAATTTCGCTTGGATAGTAATAAAAGAAACGTGTTCTGACTGCGAAATAGATGTGTATTGCCTTTGTTTGCGAAAACTGGTTTTCTGAATACGAGGGGCGTGTATTGTGTGCTAAGTGGTCCCACGATTTTTTCAATCGGTGTTTGTGCGGCAATCTGGGTTAGAACGAGTTAACATAACGTCGTAGACGTAAAGCTTGATTCGAAGGTCAAAAGAATAAATTTATAAGCCGCATACAGAATACACACTGATCGAATTCGAATCATTAGCGGAGATGGGACCGTCAAACAATGAATGCTTTACAGGTTACTATACATGGGAAACCATAGGAAAAAATAAATAGCAGTATTCGAAGTTACAATTACAACATTTCAATATATATGTTTTTTACTTTGTGGACTTTTGCTGGAGTAGAAGTGATAAAAAATGACAAACATTTTGTTTGATTTGGTGCCCTTTCTGCTGGTTACCGTATTTGTTTGTCTCCATTTGTTGTCGCTACTGCTAACACAATTCTGAATACTCTTACAATATTAAGATTTTGGGATGATAAACTGAAAATTGCATTACTTTTGTAGCTATTACGTACATTTTTTCTCTGAATTTTTCAAATAAGATCCAACATTAAAGCTTTAATTCTATAATGTCGACCTCAGACTGAATGTCCAGGCTTAATTCACGACCAATCACAAAAACTGTTCTCAGCTCAGATCATATTCCTGTGTTGTTCAATATTACATTTGAGTACTTGAAGTACGAGCCTAACTAAAGGCTTGTATACTATAAAGTCAATGGTAATTATTTCTGCAGGATAATCCAGTCGGGAAACTGACTTAAGGGGTTACATAGGTCTTGTATTTTCAAAAAATTGATCGAATTTTGAGTAAGTATAATTTAAGTATAGTACTTCAAGAGTATTCACACAAAATTTGAAGTAAATTCGAGCAGTATTACCGGAGTTATAGAGATTTGAATACTGCATCGTCTGTACTTGCGCTCTGCCTTACCTAGCGTATTATACGCACGCAGAGCGGTTTTACCGCGTAAAATCAGCTCCTTTCTTTTTCATCAAACACCACAACATCAAAAGGATGCTCTGAGCATCGCGAATGAGGCGAATAAACTACTGTATGGACCTGTAATCGACGACTCGATGTAAGTCGCTCAAAAATAACTTTAATTCATTAAATCGCGGTAAAAAAAACTTTAAACGCCGTTTTCTCGAAACTTTGTTTTGCCGTGCGAAAGGCACGATTTCTCGAGAACAAATCGACCGATTTTGCTGAAACTTTGTACCCTCTTTATAGTATTGGCTCGTGCTTGAACGAAGGGATTTTTATTCGGTTGACTGGTTTTTGTTTTATACGAAAAAAAATATTTTAAAAACGATGAGCATCGGAAAAATGCTAAAAAATATGAGACGAAAATTAATTCAAACCCATTTCAAAACATGAATTTTTTTTTCAATTCCTTCGTTCAATCAAGAGCCAAAGGCATAAACTATATGAATTTTTTTTGGATATTTGATTTAGGATGAATCTACACCGAAATATTCTGCCTACCGCAAAAAAGGTTGGACGAGGAAAACTGCAGAAAAATTGACAATTTTCCATGTTTTCAGCTGAAATGTTTTTTACAATTTCTGGAAATGTTAAACTTTTATGTGTGTAAATTTTAAATAAAATAGATTTTTGGTTTTTAAAATAGTTTTTTTGAAAAAGTTGCTTTTCCCCTTCAAGACCTATGTAATGTGGTTTATGTGGCACCTTCTAATTTTGGAAAAATTTCAATTTTTTTGATAGATTTTGTTAGAATAAACCTTTAAAAACACGATTCTAATAATATGAAAATATAACTCATTAAGTAAAAACATAGTGAGCTTATATAGCCAGACGCGTCAAGATCTTTTTTCGATGAATTCAAAATACTATTGAATATGCAGCCTTATGGTTCTGATTTCATAATCGAAAAAAGAGTATGTCTTGCACGTGAAAAAAGAATGTTTAGCAGAGCCAAAAACCCCCCAAAAAACAGCTGACTATAGCAAACTTACGCAAATAAAAAAAAATCCAGAAAATGTTCAGCTAACTATTAAACTAATGAAAACTTTGTCAACTTACTATGGCCTAACAATGCAACGAAACCCTGATTCGGTTGAAAACATCCGCAAAGAAATTCGGGCAGGATACTACCACAATATTTCTACAGTTGAGGATCCTCAACACTCTAAATGTTCGATTGGAGAAAAGTCTTGGTGTAACTGGTGCAGAGATGAGGCAATTGGTAAAAGTGCTTTGAAAAATTTTAAGCATCCTCTACCTTTGGATGACGAAGTACAACAAATTTTAAAACCAATCTATGAAGACCTAAGGGGTCTACCCTCTAAAATTTTCAAAAAAAAATTATTAAATTTTTGGAAAGTAGATATATATACAGAAATATCATATTAAAATTTTTATAAAGATCGAAGCAGTCTAACTGTATTTTTGGGCAACTTTTACTTTGTCACTCGAGCGGAATTTTTCATTAAAAAAAACTTTCACCGCGTTTTTCTCGAAACAACGTCTTTCGATGCCGCGTTGATGAAATCTCGGGAACTACTAAGCCCATTTTCACCAAATTTTCACGAAACATTCTTTATGAATACAGCTATAGCACGAATAGAGGGGTTTCTAAAATTTTCATAAATATAATAAAATATGAATATTTTTTTGACCAAAAACGGTGAAAAAAGCATGTTTCCTCGTAATTTTCCGAAAAAATGTCCGCCATTTTGTCAATGTTGCGTAAATCAAAAATCGCCATATTCGCGCTATAGATAATAAGGTACTGAACCTAAAACTATTTGATTTCTTCAGATTCTTTCAGATCGACTATCTCGAAAATTTCATCATTGGCGTTTTTTTCGATATTTTTTTTACCAGCATTATCATTGATAAAAACTCACATAAATGAATAAAAAATTTTTTGAGTGTATTTCAGGAGTGTATTTATTGAGTGTAACGCCTCCTTTATCAATATTTATAATTTAAACATATCTAAAAAATTATTAAAAATAACCCGTTTTACACTGCCAAAAGAGGGTAGACCCCTTAACTTCGGAATAGTTTTTGAAGCGCGTCTTACACAATTTCACTCAAAACAAAAATGCTTCAACTCTTGCAATTGGAATATGGTCTCTAAGCGTATTTTTTTTAGTTGATTCTTTAGAGACTTCAATGCTAATTAAATTCCCATTTTTCGGAGAGTTTTCTGTGCGCAGTAATCGTAGACACCGTAATTTTCTTGTTTTTTTTTCCTTCAAAAATTTTTAGAACACGACGGGTGGCCAAAACCATTAAATTTTTTTTGTCTAGTTATATGTTCACAAAATATATGTGCAAAATAATAAAAATATGTTTTTGTGTTCATTAAAAAAAATCCATATTCCAAAAATTAAAAATTCGAAAACTGAAGGATCCATGTCTATTGAAGCGTTTTTTTATCAATAAAACTGATAATATTGACTTACATATCGTAGGTTTTACTAAGGCAGTCAATCTTAAAACACCGCGCAAATAAAGTTTTCGAAGATTCAATTTAACCTCACGGATTTTAGCGTTGATATCGTCACGAAACAGCTTTTGCAGATTGTGGCAATTTAGGAAAAATACACTGTAAGTATCAATCAATGCAACTCTCTATCTAACATTATCAAAGGTAAGTTGTCAAAATTTTTGAACCATTGGTGATCGAATAAACTTAAAAAAAATTTCCAAATCTTTTTAGAAAATGACTTCGGTCATGAAAAGTTGGAATAATAATATGTCAGCAATAAACAACGGTAATAATCTGATAATTACAAATGAGAAAAAATCAGGCATTTGCGCTTTTTTAAATATCAATCTATTTTTTTATTGCAACATCGTATAATGCGCCAAGTACAGGAAAACCACAATTTGCGTTGTTATAGGTCAGATAATATTCAATGTCAAAGTTTCAAATTATTACGAAAAAAAACGTTCGAAATTTTCAAAATTTGAAAATTAGTTGAAAACTCTTTAGACCAGGGCGGATCTGTTTTCAGATGGCCGTTGAGAGGGGGCAATCATGTTTTTTGCAGGAAAAGTTGTGGAATAACTCGTATAACAATAGTTGATATATGCTCTCTCTCTCCAAAAAGTCGGAAACATAAAAAAAATCGAAATGTTTAAATTTTTATAAAAAAATCGTGTTGTTCCTGTTTGTCTCACTCCTAACTTTAAAACGGCTCATTCCAGAGCCAAGTCGCGTGAAAATCAAAGTTGCGTAGTAACATTTTCTACAAGATAGGATTGGCTTAAAATACTAACATTTAACCCTTGCCGCAAAAGAGTCGTTTCTTATTCAACTTTTTTACCATTTCAAATAAACTAACGACCTTCATAGATCGCTTAAAAAATCTTTATAGTATAATAAAACAGCAAACAAATTTTCACCAAAATCGAATAAGTAGATTTCACATAACAGCTTGGTAATCAAAATTTATTGAAAAAATTCAAATGCCCGTCACCTTTGACCAACTGGTGGTATCTCAAGAACTTATGAACATAATTCAATATTTTTTTTAAAGAAGCGTACGTTAAAGTTCTTTCTCACGTATTTTTTTGAATTTAATTTAAATTAATGATTACTGAGATATTCAATTTGGTTATTAGCAAAAAAAGTTTATAATTTCAAAAAAAACCCCTGAGGCTGCCTTAATAATCTGATTTAAGTTTTGTAAAATGCATTCAATGCGTAAAGTGCTCTTCTATATGCTAAAAAAATTCAAACTTCTAAGAAATAAATGTGGAAATGGTAGAAAAAATTGAATAAGAAACGGCTTTTCCATCATTTTTGTTTTTAATGATTGCTATTTTGCGACAAGAGTTAAATGTTTTAGAATTTTAAACCAGTCCTATCTTGTAGAAAACTTTATTACGCAACTTTGATTCTCACGCAACTTTGCTCTGGAATGAACCGTTTTAAAGTTAGGAGTGAGACAAGCAGGAAAAACACTATTTTTTTAAAATCATTTAAACATGTCGATTTTTTTAATGTTCCCGACTTTTTTGAGAGGAAGCATAGATCAATTATTGTTATACGAGTTATTCCTCAACTTTTCCTGCAAAAATCAGCGTGCCCCCTTTCAACGGCCAAGTGTAGTCGTTTTTCTACAGATCCGCCCTGATCTATTTACAATTTGGCAGGAATACCTAAACTGCAATGCAGGACACTTTTCAGAAACTTGCCTTGGTGTCGGTTATTTTAAAAATTACTAAAAAATATTCTTTTAGGCTTGCACAGAGTGCTCATAACTTCTAAAACAAAATAAACCTACTTTTCCCACTTGTAAAATTTTCGTAGACAAAAAAATGACGTTCTAAAATTTCAAAACTTCTTTAAATTTGAGAAAACAATTGTGCGACAATAATGTGGTAGCTTTTACACACGCTGTATCCACTAAAACAAAAATTAAATTTTACCGATCACTAAAACTTTATTGCATTAGATTTTGATTGCTTTGGCACTGGAATAAACGGCGAACAAGCAAGAATTCGTTACACAGAATATCTGATTCGAAACGAACGAAACGTTTGACCTTCATTAGGTATAACACAATATGCTCGAATTCTGAAAACATTCGCCTAAGCCTAAATTGCTAAATGAATTCATGTTACTATTAATAAAAACAAGTACTTGAAGACGGGAGCAAACGATGTTTACATAATTTTCTCTCCAGTCAAATACGCATAGATTCACATTCACATCTATAGACCAATAAAATGTTCGACAAATAAAAATAGTGAACAATTTTCGTTCTGCTTTCAAATTTTTCTTTCTTTTAATAAATACCATACATTTACGAATCAGACTTCTTGTTCCGAAGAATTGGTGTAAATCTATTTTTGTAAGAACATAGGCAGTGTATGTATCTAGGTTTGAAAAAATGGGGTATTTTTTCAGTCTCAGTCATATTTGTTCAACTACTGAAAGTATGGAAATCTTATATTCTAAGATATTGGCATACAAAGCTACAAAGATTACGTCAATAGAATTTTTTTATTGGAAATAAATTTGCAATTATAAGAAAGTTGTGACGATAGTCTCACTTTTGTGTGGCAATTTTCATATCTTTGTGACACTATTCTGTGTTCATCTTATTATTAAGCACAAGATATATTTCGGATGGAATGCAAACCGATTAGAAAAACTTAATTTTTTTAGAATCCACACACAGTTCGATGACCCTTAAAAATTATCTAAATTGATTAAATCACTCCATAAATTTGACCGTTGTTCCAACAACGACGGACGAGTTATGTGACAATAAAGTAAAACGTGTCGTCAATAAAAACTAGTTTGAAAATTACAATGCATTAAAAATCAACTCAACTAGCCAATTAGCTAACCCTTTATCTACTATCTATTTATTTCTCCGTTTCAAATTGCCATTCGCGCATCATTTTAACTCTGAAGAGGAACTACAAAATTCCTGCGTGAATTAACTCTACAATGTTATCCACTACAAAATAAGCTTTATTAAGCCAATAAATGTCCAACAAGAAAAAGTTGTAGAGGCGGCAAGTCATACATGCACCATATTTATGGGAGATCTCGAACGCGGCCGAAAATTTATCTTCAAAGTGGTTTCACTTTAATTTCAATCAATTCAATTCTCTACAATGCATTTATTAGATTCATGTGTGCAAGTGCACTTGCGATCCACGGGAATATTTCTGATGCATTTCATGGATGTTTTCTTGGCACCCATAAATGTTGCGATTGATGAAATGTTTGTGTACTTCTTTTAATGGTTTGATGTTATGAAGCCTTGGTGATTTTAGGATGATATCGTTCAGTTAATGGCACGCCTCACTTAGTTTCTAAGGGCGATAGCCTGAACAGGGCCCTGGAACAAACCTTAGACTATCTTGGTCAAGTATGGATGAGAACCTAGTTCCGTATGCCACATAGAGAGTTTGTGGGTCGAGAATCATGTAAGCCGGAGGAAAAATATAAAGATACTTCATTTCAAACCAGAAAATCTACACATCTACTTTAAAACAGAGCGGAAAAGGCCTGTTAGCAATTACTATCCCAATAGATCGACCATTAGAGTGCAGATTGTTTTCTTGGAAGGGCAAAAGCAAGGTTTGCAGTATTCTCCATTTTTTTAAAACTTATTTAACGATATTGAGACTTTTAACACGGCTACGATAGACACACATGAATTCATTACCTTATCTTGACTTACCTATTTAATTATTTCGGCGAACTGAAATCTGTGATAAACGAAACATTCATAGGCGTTTCACCGCAAAGACTCACATCATTATTGCTACAATCTCTACTTTAGATTTAATTCAAAAGAAATTTCGTTGAAATAAAGCTTAATGTCGTCAATCAAGAAATTTGTTTGGATATGTATGAATCATTTAAGTGTTTTTTCGTGATTGTCATATGAAAGAAAAGTAAATTTAGATTGGCCTATTTACGGCATAAATGTACGTCCACACATTTGATGCAATTGCTTGCTTTCATAATGTTATAGATACAGACACAGATGAGTCATTGTTGTCTGTTAGTGTATGGTGGAAAAAACGCGACAATAACATTCATATATTATTTATCATTCGTCGATTCCGTGTCAATGTAAACAGAAACTTCGATATCAGATAATTAAAGCTCATCTGATTTTGTAATGCGATTGTAATGGATTTCAAGATTGCTGGTTTTGATTTTTATTGCGTTGCAAGACATTAAAATTTCAAATCTTATCAGGCTCTCTGTGTGTTTTATTTTGTTTTCAAAATAAATTCGAAGATAGGACGGAAGTTATAAAAAGAAAACAATTTTTCTGATTATTTCAGGTATTTAATGATGAAAATTCATTGCAGAAAAACTACCTCAAGGGTTCATTCATTATTGAGCTTGTTAGGTTGACCACTCGGGGCAGCCAGTCAAGTTTAACAAGAGCAAAGTTTTGAATAATTTTTAATTGAGGCGAAAATTGCTCAAGGATTAACAAACTACCTCGAGCTACCTACTGTAAGTGAATATCTTTGATAACATGAAACTACTCCACGCGACGAAGTGTTGCTCAAGTGTGAAATGATAAATGAATATTTTAATAGCAGCTTCATAGGCTGCAATAGGATTATATCCTAAATATGTGGCGCACATGATGAACTATGCTCCTGAAAATCTGAAGTAATCAACTTTAATACCATAACAGTCAGTTTTCTGTCGCCAGAGCACCGATTCCGCCCAAATTTCTATACGAGCGACACTTCCTTGCTTTAAGATAGAGCACATATAACTATTTCCTCTCCGGCGTTGTATTTCAAACCGAAAGATGAAGTCGTCCAGACTTTATTTTGATGGAAGCTTCTGATTCATTATGAAAACTTGGTTGTTGCGGCTTGCGACATACACAGAATTCGTTACTGATAAACGGGATGACACAATTCAAACTAAATAAAAGAGATGCAATCCTCGGTGACACATTGGGCGGTTTAACTCGATTGTCTAGTTGAACTCGATCTTTTTGTTCGGTCGAACACTTTGAGTTTTTCAAAATTATTTTTTTCTTATGGCCATCACAGTTTACTACACAGACTGAATATGACGTTGGCTTTCAAGTTCAAGACCAGTTAAGCCACCCCAGGAGAGATAATTATTATCAAATCGATACATGGAAGTGACTGACTTCACTCGCCCTTCTCTTGGCGACAGATTTGGTTGCGACAGGTGAGTGGATGATGTGATTAAAATGTCAATTATATATTTTTATGTACCTCTTTTTGGTGACGGAATTGGTGAAGACAACATTGGACACGACAAATTAAGCGAGGGAATGCAAGTCCAACCGCTTTTATCCCTCACGGCGGAACGAAGAATTACAGGCGAAGCACCGAAAGTTGGTAATAGCGGGTTTCAAAGGTGGCAGCGGAAAGTAGTATTAGTATATTAGTAAGGAGGAATTTTCGAAGAGTTTTTAAGTAGAATATTTATCGACAAGGGCCAGTAGAGATAAAGTGAAATAATATATAGACAAATTCTTGATGTAAAACTTAATTCGAGTGTAGTTTTTCGCTTTCCCGTGCACGTTATTTTTTTTAACGTTGGGAGGTGGAAATCTTCAAAAGATACCGATCAGCTCCTCGCGGCATGCCGGATTTCTAACGACTAAAACCACCTCCATTTCCTTCAATCATTCTCTCCATCAAATTTAGTAGTTCTTCGTATTTTAAATTTCAGTACATAGTACTTCCCAGACGATAAAAAATCGGTATAAGGGATAGTACCAAATTTGTGAATATATCTTGGGTAGAGATCCATTTATTATATATATTTATAACCAAAAAATATTATGTAAGATAAATCTAAATGAAAAAACTAAAATATTAAAGTGGAATATTTTCTGATACGGAATGTCATTAAAAAACTTCATCGTCTAAACCTGCTATATTTGAGCCGAAATTATTCTGACAGTAAATTTTCTTCCTCACACATTAATAGTAAAAAAATATGTATTGATATATGATATAAAAAAATGGTTTTAACATATCAATTTGGAAATCACGAAATCTATTCAAAAGGAAGAGTTTTCAAGAAATCTATTAACATATAGTGTTAGTAAGTTGCTAACCAAAAAGCACAAATTAGAAAACAATGTCGTTGACTAGACTAGGAGGTTCTAACCCATGACATATTAACGTATTTCCAAAAAATATTTTTTTACTCACAAGTTCACAGATTATTTTCTTTAAAAATATTTTGAAGGCAAATTTGTTTATACCTGAGTTAATGATAAAATAATTATCAACTTTATTAAATGTCTAGAATGAAAAAAAAATATTTATGTTGTATTTCTAAAATTTCAATAAATTGTTAATATCACTGCAGTGTAGTGTTTTTCCTTACAGGATTATCCACTTATTCCAAGGTTAAGGCTAGCGCCTTCCTACGTTTCTCATTAAGGAAACGTAGAGCATTGCCAGCGAACTTAATTGCCTTCCGAATAGCACCTGAGACTTCCTCGGCATTTATAATTATTTCAAACGAGGCAATTTTCTCAAAACGTTCGCAGATTGACTTCAAAGGAGCAACACAAATTGCAACACAATTCGAATTGAATTTAATCTGTGTAATTTGTCTGCCCACTTGAATTTAACAGCTTTACTTTTTCACGGTAAATTTTTTAGGAGATTTTACATGAATGGCATGTCTTGATTAGAATCTTTCTATAGAAGCTGCTTGTTAATGAACAATAAATATTGCAGGACAAGCTGAAGGGTGAGTTTTGTAAGAATCTTTTGTGCGCAGAAAGAATGACACGGAAACAGCACGTACTGAACATTGTAAGCCCGCTGGAAACAAAAGCGACGTCAAAGTGGCAAAAGATTTCACTTTTAATTGTTTCTTTGAATAGGATAAGGATTTACTATCTTGAGATGGTGAAGTTGTTGCTGAGGAAGATACATTTTGCAAGTTACCGGCGTAGTGCTGTTAGAGATTGAGTGCATTTCACGTGAATTTATTTTGCACATAATTAATAGGGATCTAATTCAAGATCAAAAAGATATTGAGTATCACTTCGAATTAATGGGAAACTATTGAAAAGCATGACTGAATGATAGCTTCCACCAAAGTTTGCTGTAAGAATTTTTTGCAAGGATACTCCGTTTCCGGAGCAATCTTATACATTCATCAGTAATTCATTGTTTCAAAAACTTGAGAAGAATTTCTAACTCGGCTAGTAAGCTGATTAGTGCACGCAAACAGTGAAAGTTAGACAGCTCCAACTTAGACTGATTAGCATTCATAGCGTGTTCGGCCATCAACCATGACGTAAACCAATTAATTAGATTGCTTCAATGCCAAATTCTCAATATTTCAAACCATTTTTAATGACGTGCATCTTTTACTTTACGGTTGCAAAAGGAACATGTCAAAACGAAAGTTCACCAGTCGTTTACAAAGTATCACTTCACTCGCAATTGACAAATGTTTCCAAACAAAAACATACATGTTGCTTCCCCCACAGTGGCATGTCCGCGTAAACATTTAGCATGTCATCAATCCGATGCAACTAAAAATACATAGCACACATCATGAAGCATGTCAAGTTGGAAAAGTGGCGTCAGACTATCTCAAAGGCCAGCTAACCTTAAAATCGTCAAAATGATCTCAGACGATCTTGTGCAGTTCATATGAATGTTCAATGTATGTTATGTGAAGATTGTCTATCGTTGGATGCACCCCAGAAGAGTCAAGATCGAAGCTGATGATTGTTTGTTTGTTTGATCTGCATGTGGAAAGTGGTTCAGGTTTATGCAATACAAAATATGATCCTCGCAGCAAATAAATTCAATCAGTTGTGATATGTGAACTAGTCAATTTACTACATGAGTCTTAGGTTAAACTGAACAGTACTATTTTTTAAATCGACGAAACTGATTTTTAGAAGATGGTAAAAACTTTAACAAAATAGTCCTAAGCATGAATGAATCTTTCTTTCAATATCTTATTTTTATTTCTAACTAGCTGCCCGGACAGACTTCGTTCTGTCAAAAGTTATTGGTCTATCGCAGTCCAATAGAAAAAAATAATTTTATTAATTAAAAATTAAAATTAATTTTTTAAATTTTTTTAATTTTTTAAAATTTTTCTCTCCGTAAGAACCATCCTTGTGCTTTAAGGAAAATATATTTAAAAAATAGCCGAATCGGTTGAAGCGCTCTCAAGTTTTGCGCTTAGCAACACATTTGGCGATTCATTTTCATTTATATATACGAGTACATAGATGGAAACTCAGGCGCCTTTGGGTTTCGTATGTTTTATAAAGCATCTGAAAATCACCTTGTCACTTTCCTCCCAATTTTTTACGTTCACTAAAAATCTCAAAAAACTATTCAAGGATGAAGTCCAAAGATTTTATCTGTACAATATTTTTTATTAGTTTAATATATAATAAATACATACAGTTGCTCACATAATTGAGGGTACACCCATATATGAATAACTACAACTTGAATAACTCAAATTGCTCTTTGATTTCAGAAAGGAAATAATTTCTATATTCAAATGAAAAACATTATCTACGATATTCATCTTAATGTAATGTGGGATTTTACATTTAAATATCGTTTTAACGCAAAAAAAACAGAAATATGACACAATTTCACCCTCACATAATTAAGCGTACACTTAATGAAATGTATGATATTATTTATTTGCGCGAATATCATAATTTGCATATTCTGTGACCAATTGAGTGTTATTTTGTTTACAGTTATAAAATTTGTCATTCGTGTTCTATTTTAAGAGTAGTGCGGTTTGCTACGAAAATTCTTAGATCTAGAAAAGGGACTGACTTGTCTACACGGCATAGTTATTAAATTACATTCTGACGGGGAATCTTTATGCAAAAAAAAAGAAGAACAGTGGGCAAAACCAATTACACAGTCCAAGAAACTATAAAAAAGTATAAATGTATAGATATTTTAAGGAACAAAGCAGAAACAGGTGAAAAAATTCATCCCTAAGAGACAAACGGTTTATCATACGCGGAATTGAGGAGAATCCTAAATTCAATGTGCCCAACAAGTCGTGTGAAGTGTCGTGAATAATGAAGGAGTCAAGATATCAGCAGAAACTGTTCGTCGTGTTTTGCTGGAAAAAACCATTTATTTCGAAACAAAATAGACTGAAACGATTGGAATTCGCAAAACTCATGTAAATCTTCTGAATAACTTTTGGAATAATGTTATATTTTCGGACGAAACAAAAATCAATTTTTTCGGTTCTGACGCTAAGGTAATCGTTTGGAGGAAACCAAATACGAAGCTAAATAAGAAAACCATATGCCCAACTGTGAAGCATGGCGGAGGTTCGGTCATGGTATGGGACTCTATGCCAACTAGTGGTGTTGGAAAACTGGAGTTCAGTCAGCGCAGTCATGGATAAATATGAAATATTAGATATCCTGCGAAAAAATTTGAAGTCTTGTGCAGAAAAATCACAAATGCCCGCAGTATATTACTTTCAACACGATAATGACCCGAAACATACAGCACATGTAGTTAAAGAGTGGTTGTTGGAAGTTTGGCCTCCTCAAAACTTCACTTCAGCATTCTGACGACAACTCAATTGAGAATTTGTGGCATGAGCTCAAGTTTCGGTCGAAAAACTGTATTACCACAAATAAAAATCAATAAAAAAAGCTGAAGGTAGATTGGGAAAAGATTACAACAGAATTTATCAAAAAAAATAGTGGAATCGACGCCTCGGCATTTCTATACAACAAAATATAAATTAAATTAGTTATTACATTTTTTGTACTGAAATATTTCAATTATTTAGTACGCTCATTATGTTATATTGAAAATGGATCATTATTATAATATTGAAAATGAATTAATATCTTAACTTTAATGTAGCTCTTTTGTACCAATAAAAAAATTCTATAAAACAAAACAGCAAAATGAACTATTTAGCAATTAGCAATTATGTACGCTCTATTATGTGAGTAACTGTATTGATCTATTCAATAATATTAATTCTGAAAACGTCTGTTTACAACTTAAAATTTAAAGCGTGATTCTTTCGAAACCATATTTTTCGAGCTGGTCATACTACTAGCGCTGTCAATCTTCAGCCGATTGATTTCAAAATTTAGCTACAGTTTCACAATAATATTCTCCAATTAAGTTAGTAGAATTTTTTCGATAAAATATCGATTTTCGATCGAACCGTTTGAAAACTAATTTATTTTGTTAAATCAATTACATTTTTTAAAGATTCCGGCCAATCAAAAAAATCGTATTTTCGAAAAAAAAGTTTCTATTTCACATTAAAAATTACGACTTGTAGATTGACGGCAAGCGAGGTCACCAACAAAAAACGAAATGTTCTTAAAAAGCAGCAGTTTGTTTTTATTTTTTAGAAATTTAAAAAAGGAGAGAATCATTCTTGATTTTCGGAACACAAGGTGACATTACCTCTAAATGAAATTTTTTTTCTTTCTGAAAACAAAAGAAGGATAAACTGTCTTGAAATGTCTACAAATCGGTTACTGCTTTTGAAATGTTAAATTGATTAAAATTTTCGATGATCGATCGATAGCCAAACATAATTTTGTAGTGAATTTACATCAAGCGCTAGTTAACCTCCAAACACAAATGAACTGAGTTACATATGTACATGAAACTCAAAAAAAGCTATTCGCTCAAATTCAAGTTAAGAAAACAATAAACAATTTTGATGCTTTTAGTGCTTTAATATGTTTTCCGTTGCAAATAAAACAGCGGTAAAAATGAGCGAAAAAAACTAGAATACACGTTCATCATAGTATATTCCTGATAAAGTTTACTAACAAAGTTAGCCTAAAAAAATCAGTCCGATTTCAAGTTTTATGAATGGATAATCGTTTAAAATCTCATACTTAAGACAGCCACCAAAGATTAATAGTATACTTCACGTAAAATTTTCTATTTAATTCGGAGCAAATAGTGACGATGAACAATAAATTATAATTAATTGCTGGTCAGTTTAATAGCACGAAAGTAGTTTTGTGTTACAACGTTAATGAGATCGTTTCTAGAGAAGCATTTGCCGTGCTGTAATAAATAAAGTTGTAACAAAAGCGCATTTCGATTTGAGGAAATCACGATATAGCTTATACATATGGACTTAGGTACTGGAATACATACAGTAAGGCTAGCTGGAAGGCTCATACTTATAGGTTTCGCACGTTTGGCCTGATGCAATTGTTATAGTATCAGGTAACGTTGTGCCTGATCATGCGAAATGAACAGCTAGTCCGCGTACTTTATTCGAAATTGTGGAAAAGTTTCTATGGATCTTGCTGATGGTAACGTGTTCAACTAGAAAGATTCATTTGAAGACATTGGATAAGCTTAATTTTCAAGATAAACTTCAAAAGAAAGTTGATCGCTGAAGTGAGCTCTAAGAGAAAAGAAAACTGTTAGCCCAGTCGAAGTAGTACAAGTTATTCTGAAACGAATGTTACAGAGCACACATGTTTTGGTAGCAAAGTTTTCTTTACTCGCGAACAGCAGCAACGTCTTTACTTAATTACTCACAAGATTTACTGTTCGTTGACCTTTTATTACATATCAACCCGCAAAATGCTTTAATGAGCAAATAAACAGTGCAGACTGCGCCACCCTGGCCACCCATCGAAAGCGGTCGCACGTTCCACTCACTTGTTGCATAACAATAATTGAATTGTTTCAATCTCTCGTCGACTTACATATGGGGACATCAATCACATATGAGATGTGACTTCACGGGGTCAATAAAGTCTAACGATGTATGAAATCTCCTTAGCGGTGCCTCGAATGCTTGCTTATTCGGGGTGGAAAGATTGGATCAGATGTGTGTCGCTGCATGACGTCGCAAGGGTTATCTCGAACAGAATTAGGGGTTGGTTCGCCCCTAAATATAGGCTCGGGATCATTCAGCTAGCCGCAAACTTTCGCGAACAGTCACGGGTTAGTTTACAATCAGATACTACATAGTCTAACCTAGTACTTACCGCAAGCTAAGATAACGACATCAGAAATGATTCGCATCCACAGGCGGGTGTTGCTTTCCATCTTCGAGGAGGATACTAGCTCTGCCGCGGACGCCACTCCTCCGGATTGCTCGAACAGCTGGTTGCGAATCGGATCAGGATTCGACCTTGCACTATGCAAATTGCGCGGCACGTACGAGTTGTTGTTGTTCGCGGCAGGATTCGCAATAAGCTCGCGAGACGACGTTCGAAGCGGTGTTGATTCGCTGATGCCCGACTCGTTACTCATTTAAGCTGCCAACGTTTTGAACGCTTCCAGTCTTGAAGTTTGGGAAAGCTACCGCCCGAAGTCGGGCGACCGCGCACTTCTTAACAGCAATCCAGTTCACGAGACCATCCACGAGGCAATTCGCACAGGTATGTACGTACGTCTTCGCCCCACACACCGTATCGCGCGCAGCACAGGTACTTCACAGGTATTTCACAGGTGAGAAAAAGCTTTTTCGCTTTCGCCAACTGTGGAAACCGCGACCGGAAGACGGTCAGCAGCACTGTATCTTCAATAAAATGCCGCAATTAGTGGCGGAGATACAAAGATCATGGCGCAGATAAGCGTGAGATTTACGGCAACTAGTTTTCTATCGTATTTTACGCAAATTCGTAGATTCACCTGAAAATAAAGATAATAAATGGTAATAAATAAAAGCAAGTGACTAACGTCTTATCACTACAATTGAATCTGGTACGTACATGTACTTAGTGACAAATTTTAGGTGACTACATCATAACATTGGCTACAGCTATTTCAACTGGGCTCGGTGTGTTTTTTGCAGGATGAAAAGCAACCAGAGTAACGTTCAAAACACAATAAAACTGGACTAAAACCAATTTCATTGAAAATGTATTGGCCTAGCAATAATTTCATCCATAGCATTGCATGGATTTACTTTTGTTTTCAAGCAGAAACAAATGCCTTTGACCTTTGAATCCAAGAATAAATCAGAACTCTTTGAACTCCCACACTTATCAGTCCAAGCTGACCCGGAAATGTGTGCGAAATCTCATCCAACTGACAATGAGGAATGATGTCACTTTGATGTGGGTGCCAGCACACATGGGAAATAAGGAGGATACTGGAGTGGAGAGGGTCTTAATAGGTTCCGAGCCATTCTGTGGCGAAATCTCTGGACATTCTGTCCTTGTTTGTGAGAATTGGACTCAAGGAAACGTAGTGGTGTTTTGCCTTTTCTTAGCGTCTTTGCGACATCTTAGACAATCCAAGCTTCTAGTTCTTTTTGAAAATTCCATATAAAAGGATATTTTAAATCGTACAAACCAGAATATAATACTCATAACAGGCATTCCGAAGAAGAAAATCCTATAAGATTGTTATTGGGATGCCTAATTATTACAAATGCCTTGATTCAATATATTTTTCTGATCGAAAACATAGTTTCCATTTATTTCTCACCATCGATGTAATAACACATGCTACTATATTTTTAAAACTGTAAGATAATAAGAAAATCTATAATTTTAATATGGTTTTACTGTTTGGATATAATAGTCGATACCATTAGTTTTACAGGCCGATATGATTAATTGTTAATAGTGTATCAAATTAAGTTTTTTATATAGTGAATCCATGAAATGTTCTTAATCGTCAACACATCATTTTTTCACCATCCCTTGAAACGAATCAATGGGTTTACGTATAAGCACGTTCTCTTAGCATTTTTCGGATTCTAATACGTGTGGTACCGCCATGGATGCAGACCTAGCGCGATTAACTTTGGATCTAAGATATCTCAGTTCGAATCCCCATCGCTAACATTTGGTCAAGAGATGTAGCAAAATAAATCTTTTTAGGTCGAATTACTCATACCTGTGAGTGTTGCCTCTAGAATAAACTGTTAATTAGGTGACATACCTATAGCAGCAGGGCAAAGAAAGAGACATAAGCTGCATGAGATTTTTTTATGAATAAATTTACTAACATTTTTACTCACACGATCTAATTTATTTCTTGAAAATATATGCATGTCGAATGTCTGCACTATATGACATTGACATCATCGTTGTTTTGAAAAGGGACACAATATTAAATGCAGAACAAATCAATGTATAATATCTGAGATTTTAAGATTACCTAGAAAATATATCATTTTTTTAGCTTTCCGTAAGATTTACAATCTACCTTTTGGAAATAAGTAGCATAATGAAACACTGCCCCAAAAAATACGGATGAAACACAAATTATCGTGCCTTCAGAAATTTTACTTTTTGGTGATATTTTTTTACATATTTGAAACGTTTATTTTTTTGTTTTATTTATTATTTAATGTCTCCTTAAATGTACACTATTCCTATTGTTTCTCTAGAAATTGTTTGTAGAAGTTATCATGATTTTTTTTCGTGGTATTTTGCATACAACTTTAATCAAAATAATTTCTGAAGAAAACTATTTGGTTCAAAAAATCCGCGAGAATTTTTGAGCAGAAATTTGACTGTTTTTGGCGCTCATATAGGCACAAATGGATTTGCAGTTCGAAAAGCCGTATTACACAAACATCAAGTATTTATGTTTTTGACAAATTATTCGCGTAGAAATTTGATTCAAAAGTTTTGATCCAAAAACTTCGAATCCGAACTTCTAACAATGACCAAATCTTTGAAAAATAATGTTTCCTTAAAAGTTGCGTTGAGTGTGACATAAATTTTATGAGGAATTTTAACGTGGCATTTAGAATGGTTGTAAAAATTACGACGAACGTGAACGTGATAATTAATATTTTACTAAAGATTTTTTTAAAAATTTTGTGATATTTCATATTAATTTAATTTATTCAACAAAAAAATTGTTTGAAAATGTTCAAGTTGTTTGGGAGAAATTCTTTTGACTGACTTAATAGCTCGTTTACATTTTTGGTAAATTTTGAAATATTTCGAAATAATCTATACTATTGTTTTTGTTTAGGGGACCTGTTAGTACGATTTTCATGAAATTAACCTGAAACCATTTTGACGAAATTTGCTGCAAGAAATAACTTTAATTGCAAATAATTGAAGTTGTTGTAAAATTAATGAATGAATCAATTTATATAAAAACAATTTGTTGAGCTTATAGTGAAATTGTGATTACAGTTCGACTCGATTATGATGATAATAATTATTGGGAAAATGCTAATCATTTCAAAGTTCTGAGCAGCAAAATAATAAAAACGTTTAAATACCTCACAGTACTTGATGCAGCCATTAATATTTTCTGTTTGATAAAATTGACCAACACAAGGGTGGCAGATCTTCAACATCATAGCAACAACATATTTTTAAAAAAAATTCTTGGCTATACTTTGACGATCAAACGGAGTTTCATAATAAAATGCAAATATTTCTTTCAATGGATGAAAACAAGCAAGCGTTTAATCTACGCTGAAATCTTAATAAATCACTTTTAACCCCTTCGACTGTGGAAACAACGTTAAGGAGCCACCACAATTTCCGTTTCGAACTTGAAACCCATATTCTATGTCTTAAGCAAACGGATCCCCATATCGTGGAAACTCCTTCAACGGGACATCAAAGGCCAGGCTGATGGCAGACCACATGAAAGGCTTCTAAAACTTTAAATTGCTCGCTCATTCAAATCATATACGTACGTACATATATGAGTATCAGCATCTTTCATATGCGAAATATTTGCTTCCGGGAAATATTAGTGTAAGGAATAAAAGTTTACCATGTACACATCATACACACGCTGATATCGATTTCTATACTTGTATGTCACACATTAAAGAAACAAGCTTTAAAAATTGGTTTGATTATATCTTGGAAAGTTTTTATGCTTTGTAAAATGTTTGTGAATATGCACTTAGGCATCTTCAAAGATCAAATGCCTGATAAATATATTTCAATGGGTAATTTCCAATCATTTCTGTTTAATTTCTGAATCACAATAAGCGAATTTATTAAATAAACATTTGAACATGACGATCACTCCAATTAGAATAAAACATTTTAACTATGGCTTATCACAAAATAATAAATTGTTTCGCGATTTACTGACGTAATTTTCACCACACGATTAATTTTTCATCAAAGATTTTTTTTTTGTAAATATCAAAGAGGAAAGCCGACAGATATTTACACGGATTACAAACCCGTGTTTAAGTAAGACGAGCAGTTTCTTACTATGCGTTGCTTTTTGAGCTCACACAGTTCTTAATTTTCCACATTAACTGTAACACAGTATCTATTATCTACTACTCTATTTCAAATATTTTCAGGAATCAAATGGAATATCTTATCTGGTTTTTTGTGCGATTAACGCATGTCTAAACAATTTTTTTGATGAGTATGACGAATAATTTCAATTTGAATTGATTAAGTAGATACTCACAAAAAACGCGTGGATTTTTTTAATATTAAGTAAAATCATGTTAAATACGATAAGTTTTATTTTATGTTAAAAAAAACAAATTTACTGTCAAATTTAATCAAAGTTTCTTAGTGAACCTGGATGGTATTCCATTCCCCCCTCAAATATGTGAATTAAAGACAGTCAGATAACATTTCAGTCCTACAGCTAAATAGGATACTCAGATGTTCAAAGTTTTTTTCTCTTCAGGAAAACCTCTCTTCGAAAGCTAGTCCTTCGTAAAATATTTACATAACAAGCAGTAAAGCCCAGCTGTTGGCAATTAAATATGCTAATATATTCGCTTCTAGGAAAAGCTGCCTCTCCTTTGGAACAAGAATTGCGTATTTCTGACTACATAGTAGGATTTTATTTTTATAACAGACATTAGAGACACGTTCCCTTTCTTGTAGTTAATTTCATTCAAAATAAATTGGTTACCATCTCGCGTACAGGACATGTTTTCAGGCATTAAGTAAATACGTGACATTTTATTCAACATGGGGCGAAGGTTCCAGCAACAAGTGGTTTTGGTAATGAAGACTAGCTTTTGTCTGGAAAATAGGTTGACTACTGCGCAATGCAACGCAATTACTCGAATGTCGACAGTGGTAATAATATCAAATTTGAATTGGACGAAGTCGAGAAGGGCATACAATTATTTATTAGTTTTTTTTTAGTTTTAGTTTCGAAGTTTTATTTGGATAACGAAAACGAGCTTCATTCTTTCCACTTATTTTATAACCGAAGCAGAATGAGCAGGACAGTTGTGTACAAATGAAGCCACTTTTTTCTTGATCAATTATTATAATTTAGGAAAAATTTTTCAAAAATTTTACAAGTCCTCCTGGTTTTTTTTTATGAAATCAGAGATTTCGTCTATTAACCAAATTTTAAATTTTTCTTACTATGGCATATTTGAACTACTGTTACCTGTTCTTTGCTGTTGATACTGATGATTTTTCTTTTAAGAAAGGACCTGAAAGATTCAGTCCCCACGCACAGTTGATTAATCAAGGTCTTCACCATCTTGAGTATATACACTTTTAATAATCAAGTCTTGGTTTGGATTGATTTCTAAAAATTGGTAATCAAGTTGAGGCGAAAGCGTTATGTGATATTTTTTTGGAAATTTCTGAGTTCCTTTTGCCAGCTTGAATTTTTTCGAAACCAAAACAGCCGCAAGGAAGTATAGCAATCCCAAATCTAGACCATTCTTTGTTTAAGAGAGCGTCTTTGAATTACGTAAGAACCATATTGGAAATTTTTGAAATTTGCTACGCATAAGACCCCCCCCCCCTATGACTAATATCTTCCACTTTTTATTTTATTTAGGTTCACTGTTTATCGTCCTTTAAATGAAGAAGGTATTCGATGCTTCCGTTGTAAAAGAATTTCGAGGCTCTCGGGACAGACCTTATCGATTTTTTCGACAAAAAAGAGAAGATCTTTTAGACGAATGTGAACAAAAAACAGTAACATAGAACCCTTTAGAACAATGATAAGAGCCTGTTTCACTCGGCGAATCGTTGGCAAAATCGTGAAAGTACCAGTAAGAACGAAAATAGGTAGTATTGAGTACATGAATATATGTTTTTCTGGTTGGCCTTAAGACGCATAAACATTATAGAATTTAAGAGCTGATATAACAAGGCTTTCAAATATGGAAACTAAAAGCAGCAGCCTTTTTCGTCATATTTTACTTTTTTACTATCGAAAAGGGAAAAATGCAGTTCAATCAAAGAAAAAAATTATTCGATGTGTATGGGGAAAATGTATTGAAGGAACGCCAAAATTGGTTGGCAATATTTTGCTGATGAAGACACAATAAAGGCATTAATTGATGCAAACTGGCGAATAACAGCTCGTGAGATTTCTGAGAGATTAAATGTATCAAATTCTACCGTTCATGATCATTTGGAACGTCTAGGTTTAATCTCAAAACTTGACAAATGAGTTCTTATGGATGTGTGTGATATGCTTCCGAAACGTCAAAAAAATGATCCATTTTTGGAAACCATCATCACTGCGGACAAGACATTGGTTGTCTTTAACAATGTTAAACACAAGACATCGTCCAGTTAAAAAGGATAAACAGGCTCAAAGTACCTTGAAAGTCGATATTCATCAAAAAAGATGATGCTATCTGTTTGGTGAAATTTCAAAGGAATCGTTTTTTTAACTTATATCGGAAAACACAACGATAATTTCTGAAGTGTACTGTCATCAGCATCATTAGAAAATGCCACAATTGATCAATAGAAAATGTGTAGTGTTCCACCACGATAAGACCTCATACAAGCTTGTCAACTCGCCAAAAGCTTTTGCAGCATGGATGGGATATATTGCCATATCCACTATATTCTACAGGTTAGGCACCTTCTAACTTTTTGTTCCGATCTTCACAAAAAACATGTTTTGACGGTAAAATCTTTACATTAAATAAGGAGGTCAAAAATCACCTACAGTATGTAAAATCCGTATTCGTACCCCAACAATTTTTCATGAAAAACCTCTTTATTCTGAAACGAGTTGCTGCCAATTGAATAGATATGCAATAAAATCATTGGTAATATGTATATTAAACGAAACGAAACAAAATAAAAAGTATACATATCACAAGTTTGGCAAAAGTAACAATATTTCGGTTATAACTAAACAAAATTTGTATTCGTACGCTTTAAGTACCTAAATATAAAACGCTTAATTTAAAATTTCAATATTTGCTTGGATAACTCTTTAGTTTTAAAATTGCTTTTAGCCTTGTTGGCATCGATCCTACGAGTTTTGTAGTTAAATCGCTTCGAATATTGTCCCATTCTGTCCGTAAAGTATGTTTCAACCCTTGAATGTTCCGAATGTCGTATTTGCGCAAATTCCTCTTAAAAATCCACCACAAATTTTCGATGGGATTGATGCCGGGGGTTTGGGGTGAAGTTTTTAAATATTTGCGGCAATTATATAACATCCACAGACGAGTAATGAAAGCTGTGTGTTTGAGATCGTTGTCGTGTTGGAAGATGTAGTTCCGTTCACAACCTAATTTCCTTGCGCTTTGGACCAAATTTCCCTTTAAAATATCAATATACATGTTCGAGTTCATAATACCGTCGATAAAGTGCAAATTCTCAACACGTTTAGCACCGAAACAGCGCCAAACTATTACCGAATCGCCTCCGTGTTTGAATGTCGGCAAGGGGTTGCACTTCGCGAGTCTTGTATTTCGCTGACGCCAAATTCGTACACATCCGTTGGACACTTCAACGTTAAATTTACATTCGTCAGAAAAGATGACACGTTTCCAGACCGAAAAGTCCTTATTAAGGTATAGTTTTGCGAAAATTAGGCGTTTTTTTTCTATTGACTTCACTTACAAACAGTTTCCTTACTGGAACTCTGCTTCGAAATCCAAGTTTCTTAATGTGATTTCTAACCGTTTGTGGAGTGACGTTGATGTCATGGTATTTCTCGAGCAATCCTGCAAGTTTTATACCGCTTACTCCGGGATCCTGCCTAATCAGTCGTCGTAAGAATGATAGATGTCTTCTTGTGAGAACTAACCGGTTTTGGTTTCGGCATTTTCGAGTGATTTGGCTACACTCCTTGTAGTTATTTACGATGTATTGCACAGTTGACTTACTTCTTAACACAATTTCACCGATTTGCTTCAATGATTTGTCCTTTTTTGCAAATCTACTATTAATTTTCTTAAATCGTTTGGCGTTTCACATGTATTTCGTCCCATTTTAAATTTGATTCCTTTACGACTCGACACGGCGTATGAAACTAAATCTAAACTACTGCCATACGACTCAGCTGTCAATTCTTACGGTTCGCATAACAACAGCACGTGCATTATAGTCGCAAAGATGAAATTATCAAGGTATTACATGGGTACGAATATGGATTTTGCTTCTTTTTGTAAATTATTTCTTCTTCTTCATGGAATGGCAAGAAGATTAAAGTTAATTCTGCATGGTTTGCTAAAATTTAAGTATTTTGAAGCAAGATAAACAACCCTGAATGGTCATTTTTATTGTTTTAAGGATACAATGCCAGGGTACCCATAAAAAATGGACTGTACGAATACGAATTTTACATACTGTAGATCAGTTTTTTTGCCAGCAAACAACAAAAAATTTTATGAACGTGAAATCATGCTACTGCCAGAAAGATGGCAAAATGTATTGGAACACGATGGACAATATTTAATTCAATTAAAAATTTATATACTATCAGAAAATCATCTTTCATTTTCATGAAAAACAAAAACAAAATTACTTTCCGAACAACGTAATAAATCTCAGCGGGGGTGTTGAAACGCGGTAAGAATCGACGTTAACCTCATTATCAATTCTTGCATATAAATTTTGTTTTATTAAATTTGAAGAAAAATGAAAAGCCACGTGTCTCTACTAAACTTTTCGTATCTGAATTTTTTAATACCATTTCTTATTTAACCTTTTGTACTTGATTTTTTTTAAATATAATTTTTTTCTTAGATACCCTTGTCCCTAATAGAATCAGGTATACATTTATGGGGTACAAAAAAAAAGTTAAAATTTGTCGATCGGTGTTATTTAATGATTATCTGTTGGTTTAGGCAATTTCTAGATGATTTTTCAAGGCCACCAATGCAGCAATTGCTTGATTTTTCGAAGCAATATAATTTTCTCAATGTTAACAACATTTGAAGCAGTCGTGGAAGGTGGCAAATCGCGAATTGAAACTAAGAAAAGTTTTATTTTCGGGACTTACAAAGCGAACATCGATTAGAAGTATTTTCAAATACTTAAGTCTCTTTTTCCTAATTAATCACCATTTCGCTCTACTTCGCTTGCAGGAAGAATGCAGTTCTACATACATCCTTGCTCACACAGAACGCAAGAACAGATGTCCACTAGATGCAGAACTGCTGCATATTAATCCAGTCATTCGTCCTGGTCTGAATCCTCATATGCGAATTTTTCAGGACTGTAGCCAACTTGTTTCTTGTCGCAGGCTAGGCCAAACAGGACATTGCGCCACCTCAGGTGCTACGGAGATTTTGCGGAATTTAATTCCGGGATGCCATTTGTCATTCTGCACGGAGTCCTTCCGCTTTGGTGTTGTTCACATATTTAACATCTCCCTCCAGCGGTGGTGCCTGCATCCCCGCTCGTCCTGCTGCCGTGGCCAATGCAGGGATGCGCTCAGCTGCGATTCCACTCTGTGGAAATTGAACGGTTGCCAATGCCAATTCTACAGCGTTTCGATCCCTGCTTTGGGTCGCCTCCCCTGACCCCCCCCCCACGGATTACGTCATACGAGCGTGTGGCTAATTAATTGGCGAACAGATTGCTCCACTGACCCAGGCCCCGATTTTGGGATCGGCGACGCAATCTTTGGGGCCGAGAATAGAATTTGGCAGAACTACTTTTCCCACCTCTCAGCCGCGAGAGTGCCGTTGGATGGCGCGAAGTCAATGCCAAGTTCCGTCGGCGAAGTTTCCAACGGCATTCGCCCGTTGTGCAGGTGGACCGCGTCTCGCAGCAGGCGCCAGACCGACTGAGAACAGACGCAACCGTAGCTGAAAAGCATCCCTTCTTACCCTGGGTGGTGCACAAGTGCATTCGCCGACTGTCAGCTGGGGCGGAATCCTCGTAATTGTCGCGAATAAACTCGAATGCTCAAAACTGCCGCATCACCAGCGTCAAGGCCATCTTAAAAGTTGGAAATTGAATTCACCAATTCGCGCGAAACGCCCGCAAACAAACTTTTAGGCAAATCACGGCGCACTCGTAAACAAACGTCAAAGTGAAGCACGACCGCAAAACCCGCTCGCAACCACACGCAACGATAATCCAACGACAACTGACCGACCGGGCAGAGTGAATCAAAACAGAACCGAAGAACCAAGCAAGCAACGGAGACCGATTAGGGGAAATGCCGGATTTGGTGGGCATTCAACTGGAAAGGAAGGAGTTGCGCTTTTCGCTGGAAGGGTTCGAATTCCAATTTCATCGCGAGGAGAATGGGTTGCTTTTCAATATTTTAAACACATTTGTAAGGGTTATGTTTTAATATACTGTGAGCACACGTTTATTTATAAGTTAAGGACATAATAGTGCAACTTTTCAAGAGTCTTCTGTTAAATTTTTGTGAAAAAATATTGTGAATTGAGCCACTGACAGTAAACCTTCGTGCACACCAAAAAAAAGTTGCATTGTAGTGATCATTATAACTCATTACTGGATCATCTGTTGACTAAAAACCAAAAAGGTTTCGTTAGTTTATGAGTTTTTCGAGGTAACAACGACAGAGTTTTCTTATTTCATTGATTTTTCAATTTTATGTTTTGAAAATAGACGATTTTTTTTGAATTTATGAAAATTTATTGATAAAAATTCTCGAATTTGTTGTTTTAAAGTAAATACAATAACAATAAATAAGTTTCGATGTTGTTACTTCGTAATTTGAAAAAGCTGTATCTCCGTCAGTTTTTCTACGATCAATCTCAAATTTTAACTGAATACTCTTGAAGAGCTGGGCTTTTGAATAAAATTAATAAAAGTGTGGGCTAAGTGCGACCCTTGAGGCCCACACGACTAGTTAGTCGTGTGGGCCTCAGTGGAGTGAATAAAAAAGCTATAATTTGTTTTTATCAGTAATTACTATTATTAATAATTAATATTATTAAACATAATTATTCTAAATTATTATAATTACTGTTATTATTTTTATCAATTTTTTATCTAATCATAAAAGCTTTGGTAGAGGAAGACGTCTCCACCACCTGGTCATCCTCTACCAAAGCCTAGGCAACCTCGTTCTTCTCGGCCTCGTCATCCTTCTTGTCCTCCTTTTCGTCCTCAACCTCGTTCTCTATCTCGGCCTCGGAATCCACAACTATTATTGAGGGTATTTAATTATTATTTACAATAATCATTCGTTATTAAGAATGTTTGACCGTTACTGAATAATTATAATTGACTTTATATATACAATATCAAATTATAACTAATATTATTTGATTGTTATTAACAATATTAAATTATTTATAACAATATCCAATTATTAACTGCATTAACGTCACCCAAACCTGATAATATAAGTTTGCAATTTTATAAATTAATCTTTTTTTTTAAATAACATTTTTTACAAATTTGATCACAATTTCGCTAAAACGCACAATAATAACAACATTACTATGAAGGTATTTGGTATCTGCACGAATTAATAGTGCGTATCATCAGTTTAAAAATAAGCAATTTTTAGTCGTTTTTTCAGTTTTTTCATCCTAAATAAAAAACGGCTTAACCGATTTTGCTGAAAAGTCATTCAGTTCTAGGTTACGTAATTACGCGTCAAATGAGAATGGTCCCACGTCAATCCGATCTTTGGTTCTTGAGATAATCGAGACGAAAAATTATTCCGAACGCACATACGCACATCCGCACATACACACTCACAGACATCTCTCTAAAAACGATGGATTTGGATTCTAGAGACCTTAAAACGTGGAGAAATTTCAAAATTTGGGATTCGCAAAATCGACCCCATTACAATAACTTTTCATAGGGAAGTGGGAAGTTAATATAACACATCCCTCCTTGAATTAAAATTATCGAGTATCGTTCCGCTTTCGCTACGAATGTTCATTCAATGGGTAAGCTTCGATTTTCTAGAATTGCAACAGTTTCTAAGCTTAAATGTCATTTATCAGAAATTTAATCGTGAAAGTATCGAATGTAATAAGAATTTCAGAAAAAAACACAGTATGAAAAACATGAATAATATAGCTATCAAATTTGCCAGAACTGAACGACTAGAAGAATATTCCTTCCACAAAGCAGTTAGCTTTTTCAATGCGTTACCAGAAAAAATTAAAAACACAACGGACCCATATTCTTTTAAAACAATACCAAAAAAATACCTCTTGCGGGACCAACATTCGAAGTAATTTACAATCCAGTTCCACAAAAATCAAAGTTGAAGATTAAGTCAACTTGAAATGAAACAAGCCGCGAGGTGCACCATTTGAGGTTCAAACGATCAATTTCCCAGTAATATCTCCTTAAATAAAAATAATAATATTAAACACAATAATAATAATGAAAATAATGCTACTTTAAATAATAATAATGTTAAGTTTTCATAACAGTAATTGGAATGAGTTAATGTAATCGTATCATCTGCCGCTCCCAATTCATTACGTATTATTTTTGAATGTTGGGGGGGGGGGAGGTTGGTTAATTGAATCTTCACCCCGATCAATCCTATGAATGCTTTGAAAAGTACTCGTAATAAAATAATTAAGAAATTTTATTTAATGAGAACTTAAAACATCTTATTTCGAAAATCAATGATTGGCAAAAGTTTAAATTAGATAGAAGATACTTTCTTAGAAACCACGTCATTAAAATAAGGTGATATTATTTTTATCGACCTTTTTCATCACAAATATGACTGGTGTAATGTTTTTGCAGAACATGTTTGGCAATCATGAAAAATCTTGTTTTTTTGTTTAATAAGACATTTCGATCTTCAAAACATTGTACCATTGCATGCGTGTATTACCACAAATGCAAGTTTTATTGAAAAATAAGATGTTTTTTTTTCAAATTTTAAGCAGTCAGCATTAATTTCGCTGGGTTTGAATGAAGTTAGTTGTTTTTAAGCTGTGTAACACATCTCGGAGAATATTTAACCGAAAATAAGGAAAAATTTTATGAGAATGAAACGATATTGGGATCGAGGACGATATTGAATGATCCTTAGCGAAAATTTCTTGACATTTTTAGTTTCTTAAATAATCAAACGTTTTAATAAACCACTTTCAAGAAGCGGACACGGTTTTATTGCCTATTTTTTATGTTTGGGTCAAATATTATTCTCCATATTTCAAGAAATCCAATCCATTTTCATCGAAAAAAAACTTTCCAGGCTGACATTTTCAAATGTAAATCTCATGTGGTTCATGGACATCACTTTACATTTCGTTGGGTGTTTTAAGGTAGTTTTCTATGTAAAGCTGGACTGTCCTTCAATGGTTTGGTTTTCATAGTACAGTTCTTATACTTATCAAATATATTTACGGCTACCTATGTTCGGTAGTTTGATTTCTTAGCAAGGACCCTTGAAACTAGTGAATAAATTCATAAGTGTAACATAGAACGTACAATGGATTCACTGATATTGTGTAGGACTATTTTTGTGATATATGAGTTGTAAAGAGTCTGGAAATCCAATTTTATTGAACATTTCTCGGACGAGATGAAATCAGGAGTGTCGGAAAATGATCCAAAAGAGCCAAAAGAGTTATCAATATTTCAGATGAATCACCATATGATGATTCGGCTGTTAAAATAAAGTTCAAATTGGAAAAAATATCTTTACCTTTCAGGAAAATGCCAGAACCCATGTTGATCATTGAGGAAATGAACCCTGGCATATCATCCAATTTAAAAATCAATCGGTCAATTCAGCATATATGCTTCCTAAAATTTTTAAATTTTGGAATACGACCCCAGCAAGTTATTTTTATTTTACTAATACAAAAAGAATCACCATCAAGTCGAACAATTAGGAAATGTGCCTACCCAAACTTTTCTTTTGTAAAAAAACCAATTCCTCATAATTGGCTGCACCAGAAGCACCTTAAAGCTCCAATGAAGATGGTGAATCAGTCGGAGTTTTGGAATAACTTTGCGATTGATTGTGATTTTCAAGAAAGTGCGTCATAAATAAACAACATTAAGTAACGAAAGCAAGTTTCAAATATTTCGCGGTGTACTTTTCTCAGAAAACAACTGAAAATTATTTGGCACTTATAAACCATGACATCGAACTAGGATATTGCCTTTCAGAAGAAAACAGACGATGAACCATTTATAATGTAGGCGTCCTATTGTATTATTCCTTTCACAATCATTGAAATGTCACATATCGTTAACATCTCAACCGTGTCCTTGATTTTATTTTTCCAGTCCATTAGAGTCACAATACCAGCCCAAGAAGCAGAAAATCGATCATTTTCTACGACCAAACACAATACATCATATATTCCACCCAATTCAATGTTATCACTGTATCCAATCCAACTACCAGGACCACAAAGGACACTTGGCTCTGACGAACGAACGAATGAATGAATGTTTCAGTAATGTGGCTGACGACCGAAGTTGTCGTTTGAAATGAGAAATCACCCACTTTGACTAGTTTTCCGAGCAGGGCAACAATTGCTGCAGCACAGAGATCGTCCTTGCTATAGGCACAGGAAAACACGCGAATATCATACAATTGGAGCCGCAACTAGACCCGCAACAATTTGAGGAATTCTCAAAAAAAAAATATATCTATTCGCGGCGGTCCTTTTGAAGCGCAGGCCTTTGTGTTGATAGCGTGCCTTCGCTATTGTGTGTGAATTTATCGAGTTGAAAAGGCGTGAAGTTCGTCCTCGATTTTGTCTGAACAATGGCTGAGAGCCATTGTGGAGAATATTGCTAGGGAAATTCACGATGAAATTGTTTTCATGCCAATGCATTTTTATGGAAAACGAAACTGTGTGATAAATGATTGTGTAAATTTTTAAGGTCGAGTGCTTGTAGTGTAAGAAGCAGGAAGGATACTCATAGTATATAGTGATATAGTATAAGTTATCAAATTGGTCAGCAGGAATTATGGCCCAGAAACAAGTGGAACTTCCGTTTGAAACTCTCTGATAGTATGGTTAGGATTCTGGGAAGTAGATTAGGCGTTACTTATCAGTCGCAGAGTTTTGCTTTGGCTCACGAAAAACAATTTCACTTATACTATGGTGCAACGATCCGATTAATCAACTTTCATTTGCCCGTTTCGACTTCATATCGAAACCGTCCCTCAATTGTTGAATTATTCAATCAAACACTAGACAGGCAGCAAAACTATTTCAGTTTTTACTTGAAGCAGTTCAAATACAGAAACCACTCACAATGACGGGAAATACTCAGCCGCAGAGTGATCCTCGACAGCTATCCAAATATAGGCGCACGCCCGTCCATAAATGAGGTGTGTAATTAGCTCAAGCAAGATCACACGTTTCCTGATAATATTTCATCCCCATATAGACACGTCTTCGATGGAACGAATCCCTTTATTTTGCCTAACCCAAATAGTGAACATTTGTTCAGTGTCGCCAGTGTGTGCATACACTTAAGGAAAAGTGTTTTCCACTTGATCATGTCCCGTGAAAGATCGGCGCTTCATCACTGAAAACTGATGATGAAGTGGGAAATATGTAGAATGTTGCAATGAACACTGAAAATTGTAGCGTGAAGACACGCAGAAGACCCGATCATGTCGGAAAAGTGCTTTGACCCTCTATCAGAATTTTCACATTTGATGGCATGTTAACATGATCCAGAGTTCGTCAACGGTTTCCTCGGAGCGTGTGATTGGTACCATCTTGGACGCTGCGATCAATAATGCGCCGACTTTTGTATGCAAACCAAACGTGGTCGGCCCGTCCTGAAATGTTCTTTGGATGTTTGTCTTGCAATCAGTCAAGCACTTGTGTTGCAATGCTGGGATGCGAAGATGTTGGGTCAATGATTGGCAGTTTCCCAGCATACCCATTTACCTAATTATGCAGTACATATCATACGCATGGATTTTCCTGGGGCATTTGATAACTTGGTAATGGTAGGATTGCGAAACATAATTATACTGGTTGGGTCCCGGTTCTGTGGGGTTGAGAGCCTGTAAATTGGATGGGAGCAGCAAACAAGTAGTTGATAATATGAGGGTTGCAATGTTCAGCGAAGTTCATGATTGATGCCAACCATCCTGATTCTAGGATGGTTCTGAAAGTAATGAGCTTGAAAGTTTGGGATTATCTTCTGATCATAAGCGATAACTTCGTCAGGATGCTTATAAGAATCTAGTAATTTGTTAGTCGAAATTCATTATATACTCGGAAAATAACCTATTAATTTGCAAACAGTAGCTTCTTGGGTTTCAAAAACACAATTGGACTACTTTTAATATGTTTTATGTCCATAATGTGAATATTTAATACTGCTTCAGAATTATTATGTAAAATTTTCTTCCTGAGTTTCATTGATAATTTCTTACAATCAAAAATTACCGCGAAACATAATCAGGACTCGTAATGGGACCAACGCTTATTAAGGGATGATATAGTTGTGTTCAACCCATGGTTGCCTTAATTTCTCATATTTTAGTAAAAGTGTATATGTTTCGTTATATAAGAAAGGTTCTTGCGTAATGACCAACAACTGCAACACAACACTTCGCATCGGCTAGCTGAAATTGTTATAAGTTATTTGAAAGATACTGATTTTAATGATGACACACAAAAGTTTACACATTTGTTACAATAACGAGTCACACAACTCACATTTGTACGGCATTTCATCTAAGCAGCAAATACTACCAGAAGCAGCTTCGCACTCACCAAAATTATGTGATAATGGTGTTCATCCAAAAGATACATCCAACATGTATTTTATTGGCAAAAAATGACTTTTACTTTGCAATTGTGCAACTATCCAGTTGATGAATACTTAAGCCTATCAGCACGCATTAATTTCATTCAATTAACGATCAAATTGAATTATAAATGCAGCCTGTAAAGCTGTCCATTAACTCTTGTTACTTTGCCGCCTCTTGAACTATCCGGAATGCCACTCTTGCGGATGGAGTTGAACGAAACAGGAAAGTCATGTAACAGCTACCGAGGAGTGTCCATTTCGATGCGATTTACAAGTGGTTGAGAAGTGCTTCAGGACTCGCTGTTGAATTCAATTAAAGATATGAAGAGAACGATGACATGAGTTCGTGGTATTTTTGTCGTACAGGTACCTGACTGTTTACCGCATTTATCCAATCTGGACTTGAATAAAATATTAACTAACCGAGTTGAAAGGTATTTGTTTATAATATGCAATTGAAAGTCGCATTGGAATTTTCTGTGGGAACAAATATCTCAAAACTGCTTGGTAAATGGGTGGCTTTTAGGCCGAACTGAATTCTTCTCGATGCCGGTATCATTAGGGGATGGGTTCCTAAATCTTGAGTGTGCAAGGCATGATTTGCAATATGATGGCTCCTCGATAAACATCAGAAACTTCCACTTTCAACTCAGCCTAACATCTTCATACAGATGCAACCATGTATCTGGTTACCTCTCGTGAAGACCATTTAACAAGATAATCTCAATGTCAGTTCATTATTATTCAGCAGTCGTCTATCGTTTTCGGTGATCTTTTCCTTCGCCGAGGGAACATAGTTACCGGGCATTATCACGCTGCGCATTGATCGGCCCAGCAAGCAGTCAAGGATTTATTAAAATTTTATACGATATTATCGCCGTACCGGCAGGCATTTACGCACCTTCTACCAAGTTTCTGCATTGTAATGAGCTCCATTAGGCGCGAATATCGAGCAATTTATTGCTGAAACTGCTGCTTCAGGTTGCTGGGCCCCATTAGTGAACGCAGGACGTTGTTTAAAAATATTGCTACATGGAATCAAATGATGAATTGACGCAATTTCGTAATTATGTATCGATTTACATAGATTGATTCATATTTCAAGGTACAAGGGTACATGTCTTGCAAAATGATTTGGGCTCGTGTCTTCACTGATGCCGAAAGTAATGATCAAAGAAGTCAAGGAAGGAAGGAAGGAAGGAAGGAAGGAAGGAAGGAAGGAATTTGAATATCTTCATAATTTCGTTGAGATTCATTGCAGCCAATTTGGCGATTCAGAACAGAAGCTTCTTGTTATGGTATTTTTTGTGTTTCAGGAGGGATATCGAAGCATTTTTTGATCAAGGCAAAATATTTTTGCTAGTGCTCTATGATTTATTTCGCATTTTTATATTCGATTTTCGACTCAGCCAAACTACAAATCAATGAAGCTGAGATGTTCATTAAATATGGTATCTTATTCCATGCTTGTTAACTTCCCAATTTCTGGGAAGTTCTTATAACCGCCTCGAAAATAGAAATTGAGATTTTCAACATATCTTCACGTTTTGAGGTCTTTAGAGTATATTTAAAGTGTTTTTAGAAAGAAGTGTGTATGTTTGTGTGTATGTACGTACGTACGTGCGTTCGCGGACAGTTTTTCTAGGAGCATAGCTCACGTAAACGAAGTCATATCGACGTTGTCCAGGTGTCAACCGAAGCGTCTTTGTAATTTTAAGAGCTGATTAGTTTTTAGAAAACTTCGGCCCAGGGGGTTTGCTGTTTTGACCCCTTGAAAGTCATTTCTGTCATGCGCTATATCTCACGAATTAAACTTACGATTTGCATGGTTAAGATGTCAATCGACGCGTATTTACATTTCTGTGATTCTGTGTAACTTTCAAAATAATTGTTGAAGCCATTTTTTGATTTATTAAAAAAAGTGCAAAAAATTAAGGTATTTTTCATAGACAATAAATTTTTAACCTGATTTGCAAAACCCAGTAAGCAACGTTTATAAAATTTATATACTCCAAGCAGTTGTTGTAAAACAAATAGCAAAACTTTTTCTCGTGATTATGAAAAAAATTGGATTAAAAATAAAAAAATCATTAAAAGTCATCATGACCTGCAAAGTCATTCATGTCATTCACTATATCTTGCGAACCATATATAGAATTTGCATCATTGTGGTGTCAATCGACGCGTCGTAGCATTTTTGTGATGCTATTAGGTTTTTTGAAAAAAAATCGTTGCAGCCATTTTTTTAATTTAATAAAAAAAATTGCAAAAATTAGGGGTTTTTCATAAAACATAAATTTTTAACCTGATTTGCACAGCACAGTAATAAATGTTTATAAAATTTATACATATCAGTTTTTAAAGAGAAACCAGCAAAACCATGATTTCATGATTACAAAAAATAATATTAATAATAAAAAATCATTCAAAGTCAGCATGTAAAAAGTGTGCATACGAATGATATTACCTGATTACTCTTATTTGACATTGTTTTTAAGTCAATCAAAGTTTATTAATTTTTGCATAATTTGAGCAGATTTTGAATAGTTTTCCCAGTACCGTGTTCAAATTTTAATAAAAAAACTGCTTAAATTTTGAAAATAAAAAAAAATCAATTAAATTTGCATTTGTTTTAATCAACGTTTTAAATGGTAAAATGTTCATCATATGCTTTAAGAAATTGTAGTTTTTAGTAGTTTTGTTCTTTAGTGTTCGTAAGATTTTAAGTACTTCCTTCATCATTTGTACATTTTACTTTTTACATGCAATTAAACCGCTTATTGACTGCATATTCAATATTTTTCAAGACCAACTGAAAATAAGAAATAAGTATTAGCCTGATTGTTGTAAAATCGTGAGAAAATACAAACTCAATGATTATGCCGAAGTCGTGGTGATTTTGAACAAAACTGTTCAAACTGGCCACCACGCGACAAAATCTCTTTAGTGGGCTTAATAACAAAAACTCCATTCATTTTTGCTAGCGCTCCTTTGTCCTTCAAGCATCGATATGAAAATAACAAATAACGTAGAAAAGGCTTTGTAACCTACCCCCCCCCCCCACGTATTAATCCGCGTGAATATTCACTCATCCCCCTTACCTACGTAATCAATGGTCGCTCCCGTATATGATACGATTAATATTAACTCATGCCAATTACTGTTATGAGTAACTCTAATTATTATTATTTAAAGTAGTATTATTTTGATAATTATTATTGTGTTTAGTATTTTTAATATTTATGTAGATATTACCTCAAGGGTCGCACCTCGCGACTTGTTAATTTAAAACAAAGTCCCACCACATTAAGTTGTTTCAGAAGTATTATTTTATACTTCCTGGTTTCTGTTCGGGGTTTCAAAGTAACATTGTTGAAGAGTTTTTACAATGTAGCAATTTATCAACTGCCATTGACGCACTTCTTGGAACAATTTATCAGAACCATATAACGCGAAGCTTACTGATGCATCAGAGGAGTCAACCAACTGGCGTCAACATATTTGCATTTCTTTCAAAAGATGTTTCCATCACGTTTGATGGCATCTGAATGGCCGTTAACGAATCACGTCCAAAAGTCGTAAATTTTTGAATGTTGGTATCTTACACCTATGAATGGTTCTTCCCGCACGACTCGTACACTGCGATGCATTTTCAACATCAATGCTATTCAACAATTATTGGAGCAGTTCAATAACCATCAGCTTAACGACGATTTATAATTCAGTTATTTTATACAATTTATAAATTTACTGCCATCCCACATGAGATTTTCCATAAAAGTACTATTTACATGCATAAATTAACGCTTTTCATTGTACCGGAATACTAAGTATCTATTTATCGTCAGCTCATCTTGATTTGTATCGTACAAAGTCATTCTACTATTAATTTCATCCCATATTTTGTTTTCAACTGCCAGAAAGGTTCAACATTTTCGACGAAACTAATTTTTGAGATAACAGATTTTCTATAGAAAATTAAAACTTTTATCGAACATAATTTTTCTGAATGTATTTGGAAACACTCTGTTATGCAATGAAAACCTTTTATTTTCGTTGTTTTATTTATGTTTATTGCAGTGAAGGTGCGACAAATAATTAATACGACTGTCATAAAGATGATAAAATATACTGCTTTCTCCAATAACATCATCGATATGTAAACCGTATGTGTTGAATAGATGCTTAATTAAATTGATTGTTTGCTAGAAGTGTTACATGTAAAATTAGGAACGAGTCGCTCCCTGAAATAGGCTGGGGTTCGTTAGGATCCGAGAGCATTTCAGTCATAAGTCAGATCTTTCTAATGATATTTGAAATGTATCTATTCTCATATATTAATCGGAATAAAGAAATTTCCATAATCTGTGCGTGATAGATGAGCGGATTTCCAAACCTCAGACTGAAATTTCAACCTTTTTTAAAGAAATGATATTCATGAAAGAAATACTCAAATTTATAATTACCAAATTTGAAAAGATTCACCATAATTTTATAAGGTTTTGGCTTCAATTATTTTTCCTGATTCGTAACAAAAAATAAAAAAGAAATAAAATAAAAAATTGGTTGATGGACACAAGTATGTTTTAAGAATTTAATTATTTGTTGTCTTTTACTTTTCCATTTGAAATAATGATTTAAGGGGTTACATAGGTCTTTTATTTTCAAAAAATCGATCGAAATTTTTTTATTGCATTTGAAAGTATAGTACTTCAAGAGTAACTAAAGAGTAAGTAAATTCAAATAATATTACTGGAGTTATAGGGATTTGAATACCGCGTGGTCTTTACGTGCGCTCTGCCTTTCCTAGCGAATTAAACGCATGCAGCGCGGTTCTACCGCGTAAAATCAGCTCCTTTCTTTTTCATCAAACATCACAACATCAAAAGGATGCTCTGGACATCGCGAATGAAGCGACAACGACTCGATGTAAGTCACTAAAAATAACTTTAATTCATTAAATCGCGGTAAAAAACTATAAGCGCGTTTATCTCGAAACTTTGTTTTTCCATGCGATAGGCACGATTTCTCGAGAACGAATCTGCCGATTTTGCTGAAACTTTCCACAGTTCCTCTTTATAGTATTGACTCATGCTTGAACGTAGGGATTTTCATTCGGTCGACTCGGTATTGTTTTATACGAAAAAATATTTTAAAAACGATGAGAATCAGGAAAATGCTAAAGAATATGAGACGAAAATTCATTCAATCCATGTCAAAACTTTAAATTTAATTTTTTTTCTATTTCTTCGTTCAAGCAGCCAAGGGCATAAGCTATAAGAAATTTTTTGAGTTTTTGATTTGCACCGAAATATTCTGCCTACCGCAAAAAAGGTTGGACGAGGAAAAATGACAATTTTCAATGTATTTTTTTTCAACTTCTTGAAATGCTAAACTATTATGTGTGTAAATTTTAAATGAAATAGATTTTTGGTTTTTAAAATACATTTTTTGAGAAAATAGCTTATTTTTTTCCTTCAAGACCTCCATAAGTTATAAGTAACTTTTGTTTTTTTTGATGTACCATCGAATATATACTGAAGCAGTAGTATATTGCCAATAGATCAAGTCAGATTGACTAAGAAATAAGCAACACTATTTACAGTTAGGAACACGGGGAGAAAATGATTATTATGCTTTCCATTATTGCATGAGGATAAAATAAATAATAAATGACTTTTTTACAGTTTTTATTTTCAGAAAGTACGTCCTATACAATCAATTTTTTTCAAATTGTCGATTAAAAAAGATTTTCCTTTCAAATTCATATTTAATTTTAGTATTGCTTAGGTACAATAATTTAAGTAGGTCCATTTAAAAGATAAGTTCCCTGTTTTCCAAGTGCTCAGCTTTATTTATCAACTTTTGTTAGCTGTGTTACCAATATCATCTACGGTCATTATTTATCCATTATCTCAGCATAATGTCGAGTGTTAAATAATATCATCCTTAAACGTTGACGATTTCCTAATTTCATCTGGGGTGTGCTATCAAACAACACATTGAATATTAATAATCTTTGAGATTTTTCCTATTCGCCAAGAGTATAAGAGTAATAAAACCCTTAGAGATTAAGTCCGCTAACAACACCCCATTTAGTGATTGAAAACCAGGCAGAAGCAATCCCACTTGAAGAGTTCAGATGTAAGGATAATATTAACGATCTGAATAAATGTTGCCGTCTAAAATTAACGCACAAATTTAAACTTGGTTTTGCTGAATTCTTTCTTGTGCTTTTCTAAGATCATTGCGTTGTGAAGTCTATTCAGATAATAGTTTTTCCAATATGAAGTTTAGTTAAGTGATACATATATTCAACGTTCTTAAGTGAATTTCAATGCATTTGGTTAAGTTGGTAATTTTGACTCGTTTCGCGATTTTTCGACACTAGAATGAATCGTGATAAACCATTAGTGAATAGTAAAATTCTGTCTGAATCGTTTATTCCAAGGAAATCCAAAGGAATGACTGTGCAACTGGATAACAATAAGAGGTTGTACGATACTGCGTTTGAGGCATTGGATGCTGAATTGGAAGAATTTCTGCGTTCGAAAACAGCCAAGCGGATTAAAAAAATCCAAATTTCAAAATCCGATAAACTCAAGGAGAATCAAACAGCGGTGGAACCTAGTAGTGATAACAATAAAAGTTCGTTAATTATCGACAACATGTCTGAAGTAAAGTCGACAGAACTCCCGTCCAGGCGAAAATATAGAAAGGCTCAAAAAAGTGAATACCAAGCGTCAAAAAAGGAAGAGTCACTACGAAGGAAAAAACGGGAAGACAATCTTACGCTTAACAAATTGCAAAGGACGAGTATCCATCATAGTGAAGAATCGTATCAAACAAAACTAAAAGTGAAAACAGAGTGTGATTTAGGACGTAGACCCCTTAAGTGCAAAGAAGCAAAGGTAAACTCAGGAAATCAAAGCAATTCCGAGCAAATTGATGTAAGGTTTGAAGCATTGTTTGCCAAATCCATAGCCAGTGCGACCCGAGGTGCTAAAACAATTAGAATTATTCATGGCCAGCGAAAAGATGTGGGTGGATTTCATTCAAAGTATGCTAGCGCCCATGATTCCGACCAATTGGCAAATCAAAATACAATTGTATCGAGATCAAAATTTAAAGAAGAATTTAATTGGATGGATTCACATCAAGGAGGTGGCATTGCGAACAAACAATTATGCAGAGATCATCAAGTAGTGCAGCCAAAGAAAAAGTTAAACAAAGAAGTTTCTGTGCTCAAAGAACCACGTTTATTAGAAAAATTGCCTGCTTCTAAGTGTATGAATGTCTACAAGTCTTCCGGAATCAGTCCACCGGAAGCGTCAATTGATTCCAGCTGCGACAGTGAATCCTTCTCAACCGATACAAATTCGTCATTAACTGACGCAGAAACTAAAAATGACGAAGAAAAAACTGCTTTGAAGCAAAATCTTCCATTTGCTGCAACTTCAAGGATATCAGGCGCAGAACAATCTACTTCGTCAGTGGGTCCTTTCAAGGATGAGTCGCAGAAACCACCCATCCAACGACCATTAAAACATACTCCAGATTTTGGTATAGAACCTATCACAGATATTGTTGAGTCTTTTAGTACAGACTTTAATGGAGACGTTAAAATGACTGCCACAGAGAGAAGGTATTCTACCGAAAAACTTGTAAAGTCACATATCCAAAAGAATCCAACACGAACCAGCGACGAATGCTTAGCTTTTCTTCAGAACGAGGATTTAAGTGAAATCTCAGATACCCCATTGGATTCATATTGCGATCGTTTTGACAAAGAAATCGATTCGTCAGTGTCAGGTATTTTACGGAGCTGAAACCAAATTAAAGCTTGCCTAACTATTTATCATTTTTAGAGTCCAGACTAGGCTCAAAAGCCTGTCGGGTGGACCCAAGTGCGGAACTTTTATCTGCTTCAAAGAGCCATCCAGGATTTTCGGGAGGCTATCAATATATTGGTACTAGTTTTGAATCATTGAACAATGTACAAGGTATCGAATTCGAAGAACAAGTAGTGCCTGATCGAAGTTGCTCAGTTGAAAACTCGTCATGCATGAAAGGAAGAGATGGTGTTGATTTTGAGTTCAGTTCTCAAGTCTTTCAGGAGATGTTTGCTGAGTTTTTGTATACACTAGAGTGTTTGTCTCCAATTCCTGATAGCATACTATCAGACGAATTAGGTCCAGTCGCAATACAGAATAATGCCGATGAGGCATGGATAGATGCAAACAAATCACAAGAAGAAGCCTGCCGAGCTGAGCTTGATGTGAATCAACCCCATTGGAATATCCCTTCAACGCAAAGGATGGGCTACGATCCATTGAAACGGAAAATGATGTTTCCTAATTCAAAATTCTGCTCACCAGCAAAAAGCTGTTTAGGCTCAGTGACTGAGAGTGGAAGTCTTAAATTGACTTTGAAACGTGCTCGAAATGATCAATGGTCTGTTATTAGTTCCGAGGATGCAAGAAGTGTGGAAAGGCTATCGCAATTTGGTGGAAGTATCGATTTGAGTACAGAGACTTCTTGCAAAATTATAGAGAATGCATCTACGAGCAAAGGTCCAATTAGAAATGCAGTAAAAACTAAAAATTATAAGCAGAAGTTGCCATTAGATAGTCAAAATGCTTGCAAAATTACAGCTGTTAATAAAGTCTTCATGAGAAGAGTTTTGAAGAATAACGGTTTGATTAAGCTTCAAACTTAGTTAGACGGGAAAAAGTTAAATTGTTTCTTAATAAAATTAAATAGTAAACTATACAACAATAAAATAGGGTACTGTGCCGCATAAGAACGCAACAAAAGGAGCGAGGCAATCGAAGTAGTAGAAAAAGTCAATAAATTCTTTTGAAAACCAAACGGCATTTTTTCATTCCAATTTGAGAACTGCTTTTCCAGAAAATCATTCGCCTTGGGATATTTAACGTTCACTTGAAAGCAGCACCATATATCACATAGAATGTTTCATATGAGGTTGCTCAATACGAATTGCCGGAGACTGGATTGAAAACTCGTAAGACACCATTCCAAATATTTCACTTTTCCATGTAAGAAAAACTTGCTAATTAAGCCTAGTGTGTTTTTAGTTTGTCTGCTTCCATACGATATTCAAAATTTAGTACACTTCTCCTATATGACTGTCGATTTGAGATGTTATGTTAATATTTCCCTAAACTTGCTGCGCACTCAGACCGCCCGTCGATTTCATACAAGATAATCCGTTTACGTTTGCATAGTCTTTGCATAGTCGCTAAATTATCGAATTTATCGTCAATGCTCATGCAATCGTCGCAACGATATGATTTGTATTAAAAAATGTAAAGTGCTCAGGTGGAATGTTAATACTGCTGGCAAGCATGCCACCGTTTTTAATTGATCACTACTATTTGCATGGTTAATCTCAGAGGTGCCAGACTAATTTCTCCTATGGCTGAGTGCCTAACTTATCAAATTTGCGTAATTTTATCAGTAAATGGTGATTTTGCAGGTCGAAAAACGAGCCAGGATTTAAGTACAACACTCTGTTTAAACACTTGCTTGGGCATCTATTTTTCTTAGAGTTAAGTCTGCTGGTGCGTAATCAGTGGCTTTACAATCCCTGTTGATGGCTGATATATATATTATGTTTTGCAATTGCAAGAGTCGATAGCACTCGAAGATCCTTGTCGCCAAGGAGAATGTTGTTGCACGTTCAATATAAATAATCGCTTGGCAGCACGAATGGAAATATATTTTATGATACACCATTTTCGTAAAAAGATCAATTCTGATGCTTATACCTGCGTATATCTATGAATTCCTTACCGGCTTAGTGTAACTAACGTGATATCGATTACAAGTTAAAGACTGTGCAAATGTTCATGGTCACACTCTTCCGAAACGAGCTGATAGCCATGCAGTGCATACTTGATAATGTTGCCTGATTCTCAGGTAGTGTTCAATGCTGATTCGTGGTCAACTATAAAAGCTTGGTTCTCTTAGAAGGAGTTTAGCCACAATACGTTTCCTAATTGGCTCAAAGTAGTCTGTATTTCTGGTGTCTTATGAATTTCAAATACCAGTGAAATATTAGTTTCATGGATAAAAAATTCGCAATCTTCGCTCAAAGGTTGTGTGTTCACCTTGAATACGGATGCTCCAGAAGGGCATTCTAACCCAGATTTCACTAGAAGATATTGAGCGTGTGTTTGTTGAGCTCCCATAAGATTTAAAGAGTTTGGGAATTTTTCCTGTATTTTCATTCCTTCTTGTTTTAAAACTGCGTTCCAATTCCAATACCCACTAACTTCGACTGGTACCTTAACGCTAATTGCCTCCTGGATTTTATCTAATGAAAGGTCCAATTAGCGTCCTTCTACCACATTATTGTGCTACAATGTGAAGGCGTAAGGATTACGCAGAGCCCCTATAATTAATCGACAAAGTAAAAAAAATTAGAAAGGCGATCAATCGATCAAAGTGATCATGACTGCGGCATTCGCTGCGCCTGATCAAAATATTGCTGTTCTGGTGTTACGTGCGCGAAATGTAAATATTTCAGCCACTCGAGCTATAATTAATGAATCCTGTCGTGAAGTCAACGCTAGGCAATGAAAAATCCTCAACCTGAATAGATGTGTTTGATTTGTTTGGTGGATTCCCGGATTGGACGCAATTTAACCCTTCGGTTTAAGTTAATTTTTATCGGATAAATTGAACGGCATGAAAGTTTTCGTATTGAATGCAGATTTAGGTATTTACTCCAAAGGATCAAATTTTCCCTAAATTGAATTTAATTTTTGATGATCAGAATCCAATCCCCGAAGTAAAACGAAATTATTCAAAGAATCTTATCCAGTTGGTGGCAAATGGGTTAATCTACGCTCATCATCGAATAGTGGTTGAACACGACTATCTCTTTACAATATCTGATAATTATAATTTAATGAAGATGTTGCATATATGACAGGCAGTTGGCATGAGCATGAATTACACATTCGTCCGCGCGAATGTCCCAGCGTGTGTTGTGCTATGGTCACTTGGTGAAATATCACAAACAAATGCTGCCGGTGACATGTTTATGGTGGCGCTAAAGTTATGGTACTGTTGAACATGGACATGGATATGCGTCCGATCCACCAAAAGTTGTCGAGAAGCTACCACGTCCAGTCATTAGACGCCATCAGGCTTAGCCAGCCTAATTTCAGATTCTGTACACGTTACTATTCGGCCTTCGCAAACGCTACATGTAATTTATTACAATGAGTGAATGGAGCGTTTTGATTTATGATGCGCCATCAAAATGGGTGGAAAATAGAATTGTTCATATTTGGAACAGGTAGTGAAATCCATATGAAATAATATAGAATAAATTGTTCTGAATGGTTTGTATATTGCAAGAAAGTACCAATTTGATGCAAACCATGATTCAAATAGCTGTATTTTTTTCTGTCCCCATTCGGCCTCCATTCATACTTAATGAAGCTCCAAGAATATTAAAGGGCTTTCTGCGCCCTTCATTTGCTTTTAGAACCTTGAACATCACATAACTAATTTTGTTTAATCAGTGAAATTATAGTATCCGACCAGTATGGGTGGATCTAGATAGGAAATTTCACGATAAGTACACTTCAAGGATTCATTGGAAAATCATTATACATACTTCAAAAATGTGGATGCCTATCGTCTATAACAATGCTTGACATTTTAATAAATTTTTTACTGCTATTGAAACAACTTTTAGAAAGAAACTTCAAATTTTCGGCATTTATAGAGAGCTACGCAAAATAATTGACTAGAAGGGTTACTTGTAATTCATTTCATATACATGAAATAAAATAATTTATTAAATCTTACACCAAACTTTTCATTGTACGAGAGCGGCAATCAATGATGTGACGGTCATTTTGGAAATTTTGACGACTTGACCGAGAGTTGAACACTTTCTAAAGTCTAGAAAACCTGAAAAATTAGCCAAGGAAAATCATGGAATTCTTCAACCTACAAAACGGTTGGTAAGTGAAATAAAGGCACTGGGAGCATCTATCAGTGACAAAAATGCCAAGGACATATTTAGACTGTTGGAAAAGGAGGCATAAGACGACGACGAGTTTAAGTATCCTTTGACACTTCGCCCTCAAGTGTGTTAGTCAAAAAATCGCTGCGCCTATTGAAACAGTGGTTTTAAAGCAAATGAATACTTTGGAGTAGAAAAAGAGAGGATGACTTCCTATTTATGAAACTCGCACCTCTGTATCTGAAAACAACATTATTTAGTAATATTTTCCGAGAGAAATATTTTGAAAAAACTCATGAGTTATAGTAGAAGACCCAATTTCACGTCTCATAAGTGAGATAAGCATTAGCTCAATTGAGAAACATTGCTTCTGATAAGAGTATTTCTACAACTCACCACAGATGCCATGAATCAAATCAATTAATAACTAAATAAATAAAATAAAATTTAAATAATAGTATAAAAAAACCGACAATTTGTTTCTATTTGATAATCAACCATTTTTATTATATTGTGTCTAACAAGAAGAGGCTACGGCCGTGTCGTCTCAGATTTGGATGAAATTTGGCACATGAGTAGAAGATGTCAAGGATATTCGATCCTTAAAATATTAGACCGCAAAACCACCCGCCCTCCGTTTTCGAGAAAAACGTTTCTAAAGTTTTTAGCATCGCTTATCGATTAATAAGTTTTTACATCTGACAGAAGCAGTGCAGTGTAGGGAGCAGCGCGACTACCTCGCAATCATGAGGACGTGTGTTCGATCCCGGTCGGTATTGTTTTTTTGTGAATAATTGTGGATATAATTAGTTTAAGGCAAATCAGCAATGTTCAACTATAAATACATTTATTTTTAGAAATCAGCAAATTTTTTGTTCATTTAGATATGTAAATTATACTAAAAAAATATTGTTGAACGGTTGGATTATTAAAAACTGTTGTAATCGATGCAAAACCAAAGTTGACGGTAGGATCATTCCTTGTTCTAATAATCAACCCTGCGGCCTCTACGTGTCTCATAGCCAACTTGGCAAAAAGCAATAACCCAAGGTGACGCCCAACGTTGCTAGCCATAAATGCTATGGTGTTGAGTAATTGTGGTATATAGTAAATACTAAGGACGGAAATGTTTAACAGTTCCATAATTGTGAATTGCTGTTGTCGAAGCGAAATCCTTGGCAGATGGTCATATAGTATGATTCGCACTAGTTATCTGATGAACTAGGAAACCACACTTAAGACTAGGTCTTGCATATATTCGCACATGCATCCTTTTCTTAAAATGTAGTAACTTCCTAGTACCTTCTGATTGTAATTTAATAACGATGGATGTCACCGTCCTCTATTTCTCTTATTGCTACCCAATTTTGCACTAAGGCACGGAGACAACAAAAACTGGGTTATCAAGAGCAAAGGACATCTTCTACTTATGTTCCCAATTTCATACAAATCTGAGACGACGAGACTGTAGACTCTCCTCTCCTTGTAAGTAAAGAGTATGGTTAGTATTGTACATAGCTTACGGCTCCTCATGGTAAATTTTTTGTAGTAATGCCAAAAAACCATGATTTTAATGGCACACCAAAGTGTTAATTCATATCAAAAAATAATTCGAAATATATTTTGTGCTTTGTTAGTGAAGCTCTTTTCAGCAATACAAGCATACATAAAATTAAAATAAAATTCTTTTACCTTCAAACAATGTTTGTTTTGCGGGCAATACGCTCTGCAGCCACAAATGGCCATGGGGTAGATAGTCTCGCTCAGGCTCGCGTGCGAAAAGGAGCAAGGTGATTTCGATTTTGGGGGCCACTCAGTTGTTCGCCGAGACTATCTACGCACCGAACCCTAGCTGAGAGGGAATTCAGAGCCAACACTTGAAAATTTAATGAATGTAAGAAATTTCTACTCTGAATGAGTCCGCATTACACGGACCCACCCTCTCCCCAAGAATTCAAAATTCAGAAGAAAACAAACACACTCCACTTTGATTGAACAATATACTATAGGGAAATAAACTAAAGCTAACTTCTCACTTACTTCAATTTTTGTTCGACAAACTACGGAACATTTCTTTTGCCACTCCTACCACTAATGGTGCTTTTTCTGTTGCTGTCCTCCAGTTATTACTTGACCCGAAAACTTTGGGTTCTACAGTACCAAAAGTGAATATCGTTCGGTCCACAATTCCGCACAAAGCATCAGGTCATCGTCGGTTTGTGTTGAGTCCTGTGTTAGGGGTTTCTTCGGTGGCAAACTGTATACATTGTATCTCCGTTAAATCACCACTGTCGTTTGTGGTCCGTGGAATCGCTTTTGTTGATTTCTTTTTGGAAATAAAAATTTGATTCTTCTGGACACTTCAGCTTCCTTTACGCTATTTTTCCTCCACAGCTGTCGATGATTTCCTATAACCAATCTCGTAGGGTTTGAATGCAAAATTTACCAGCTTACAATTCTGTCTAGTTTAGAGTCAATCAATATGTTAACTTTTTTTTTGTCCAGCCAGCAAACCATTTCAAATACATCCAACGTCTGATATTGAAATCTAAATCACCTAATTTTTCTTCTAACAGTATCTATTTGATCCAAATTTATTATCAATGCATTAGTGACCAAAGCCACTTGAACTTAAAATCGAATGTATTCGATATCGTCCAATATCAGCCAAATGGATATGACCAAAGTGCCACCACGAAGAAGAAAGATAATATTGAAGAGAGGTCTGAATAAATCCTTATAAATAGCGGCTTACTATGGTGCACCTCCGAAAGATGAAATTATAGCTTCAATTCATTGCTGTTATAATTCATGTTCGACAATGAAAGTTGCTGATTAAAAAGTGACCATTAATCCTTCGAAGTCGTTTCGAAAATGTAGAAATCCTTGTGATGCATGTACGCGACACAATATCACGTTTCCAACAATTAATCATGATTTGAAGATTACAACTGTTGCTTCTGATTACAGTAGATGTTTTCTAAAATATACAGAAGCTGTATCACTGTGATAGTGATGTATCAAACCTTTTAGCGGAACCTACCTACCTTCTTGGATTGATTCGTCGTCCGTTCGTAGATGTAGTCATGCATAAAGTCACCCGCCTTTGATTTTTTTGTGACCCACAGCGCAATGACTCAACAGAAACCATTAAAACCGTCTCGCTGTATCAAGTACCTCCACACATGTCTATTAAACAGAAAAAAGTATTATCAAAGGACTGGCTGTACTTTGAGGATTGAGCAGTCGATACTCAATTGAAAGTATCAGAGGTGGTTCGACTTTCTGACGAGTTCCTAACATAGTTCATAAATCTTCATGTACACGCAAAGTCCACCCGAACCCAGGAAACTAACTACGGCAATCCATGCCTTACATTCTGGGTAGGTTATCTCATGAAATGGACGTTTTTATCTTGAACACAGCAACGCTACAGCTCCTAGAGAAGTCCATAAGGTAAGTGGTCTTATCACATTTGATTTAACTTCATGTCCAAGAAACAACTGCATGTAAGCCACACATGAATGTCTGGTTGGTTATTTGGTAATTATTTTGAATTGACGCTGGCCAATAAAAGATTTAGTAGACAAATCCAAATGCTGAACTACATTTTGGTTCGGACTAAACTCGGTAGAAGTCTTTTTGATATGCGGGTCACCAGAGTGAATTGCTGGTAAATTTGTTTTATGATTATTTTGAAAATAGTTACCTTTCAAAAAGATAAATGTCGTCTAGGTTACTTTTTATTTCATGCCATATCCTTTCTTATATGCTTGAGAGAAGTGTTGATTCAGAAAAGAAAGCAGTAAAGAAGTTATTTTAAGTGGCATCATGTGTAAGAATGTCATAAGATGGTAAACTATGATATCAAAGAGTATCAGATAAATAAAACTCAATGAAAAAATTATAGTAAGGAGTGTATCGAAAAATTGACCTTTACAATTATGTCTCTAAAAGTGGTATTAATTGCTTCATCGCACTGATTTCCCCCCCCTTATATTATTATGTTATATTAACTGTCATTTGCATAGAAATTCAATGAATTTTCATTTCAAGAAAAAAAAATTTGGACCTTTCCTGTTAACTCCATGCATTAGGTTCCGTACAACGGTGTCATCGGTTTAAGTCCCTCCTCTTAACACTCTTCGCTGTATACTGCTGAATTGATGGTACCCTTCGGTTCAAATTGCTCTGATCTGAGACCACACCTGTCAAATCATATATCGCTTGGAAAATTTGGTGCTTTTTTTGGTTTTATGTTTTGGGCTATCACCACCCTTTGATCCTGTTGTATAGAAGTCCTGACCAGGCAACTGTGCGACATTGGCCTTCACGTATGTTTTATCGTCCAATACAACACAATCGAATTTGGTCAGGTAATCCTTGTATAGCTTTTGAGCCCGATTTTTCGCTTCTTTCTCCTTTTCCTCGGATCGATCGGGTACTTTTTGGACTTTATATGATCTAAGCTTATAATACTTTTTAATCCTCTGAATCATTGCGTTCGATGTTTGCACTTTTTGAGCCATATCTCGAATGGATGTGTTAGGACAAAAATTCCCTTTTTACCTTTCGGCTCAAATTTGTATCGGATGGATCATTTTTCTACCTGATCCAGATTTTCTAGCAACAGGTAGGCCCTTTTTGTACTTTATAATCGTTCGTTTCCCTTTTGCAATCGACGAAGTGGTCTTCTTTGCTAGTAACGAATATTTACGAAGGGAATTTTCCAGGTATTTGCACACAATTAAACTACGCACTTTTTCTTGATTTGATGATATCTTTTCAAGAGTGATCTTACAATACGAATGGATAAGACGTTCTTTTATGTCGCATTTTATAGATAATTTTGCATACCTGATGAAGACTTCAACTTATCCCAAACAGGAGCTATGCAGGAAAAACTAAAGGTCAATTTTTCCGATACAGTCCTTATTTAGATTGATCAACTCGAATTTTAAATGGTCATTATAACATGTGACCTCACATGTAATCTGCCTAATCGAAACTTTTCGGCGAAGATCAAATACCTATTCAATACCCTCGTTCGTTTCTTTACGGTGAAAAATGCATTGTAAAAAGGTTTCCATACTGGGCTGAATCAAATCAAAATCTATCTAAAGTGCGCTTATTTTCAGAGAAGAGTTCCTGGCGTTAAACATCTCATCAAAATGCTATAAAACTAAAAGGCTGATAATCGAACTCTCAAATAATTGGTTTTTCCTAAGAAATAGAACTAGAGCGAGTTCGTGCCTTTTCTTATTATTTCATTGACTAGTGCAAAGAATCTTTCTCCTAACAGGTACCACTTAATTAAAAGCAACGTACTTAGAGTGGAGCTCTGTGGGACGCCAGCTGTAAAACGCTTAGCGACACTAAATTATGCTATCAGACACATATGACATTAACGCCATGTGCATTAAGATTGTATTTAGTGGTGATTCTCATGCATTCACCGGTTACCGGGGAAGATAAAAATAATAAGATATGGTCCGAAAGGTGGTGGTAGTGGTGGCCAACCTGAAGCAGTGTCGAGCATAAAATTCAAGAAAAATAGATGATGGTACTTGGGCTGTTGGATGATGCACTTCACATGATCCGATGAAAAGTTGTAAGTTGGCATTTATCGAATGATATTTTGAGGCAGAACGTCAAGACCATAAAGGCAGACATAAAAATGCTGTAAAATCTACGTTTGTGATGCAGCAGGGAAGATATTGTCTTACATTCGTTGAAGTGTAGATGGATTTACGAGCGGTCGGCCCACGGTGCTTCTTCTTGATGTCTTCATGGAAATGATGAACTTTAAAACGATATGTGATGTTCAATCGAATTTTAAGTGCAAGATTTTAACATATTCTAATTGCATTTGAATCACGAGACGTTTGAAAGTCGCGTGAACTTATTGAAAAGTTTGATTTTTATAAAGATTGAGGTTTTGTATTGGTAATTATTCCATGCAAACCAGAAAATAATTCAGAAAATGTCAGTTCAGAAATATTAATTTTTAAATTTTTTAATGTTAATGATGGCAATTCCTGGAAATGCTTGATGAAGCACCTAATCCGTATTTCAAATTTTCTTTCCAAGTGATGCGTTCCGAGAAAACCGACGAAAATGCAGTTTGGTTCAGTATCCCAATTATAACTTAAAAACTATACACTTTCAAGGGGGGGGGGGAATACTTGAAACTGCTCCAAAAAATCGATTTTCTCTCTCTTAGAGTAAAATGTTTCAAATACTTTAAGAATACGCCAAAAATAGTTTTGAAGCGATATGCGTATAAGTTCCCGAGTTATAGTCCGTTATAGGCAGTGTGGCGTTCCCCAGTAAGTCGGCAGGTGTGCTCGCGTCCCTGCTCACTTTCTCTCCGACGCTATGGGCGGTTCTTTAGTTGTGTATCCCTACCATATTATTATAAATCTGGAATTCTACGGGAATAGAACCTGGAATCGATGACTAACGCGTAAGTTATAATAAAAATTAATAATCAATGGTTTTTATCTACTGCAAACTTTAAACGCAAGTCAAAGTTGTACTTTTTCAACTTCCGTACAAAATATCTCAAAAAATATTGATCCGATCCGGCTCATCTACAAAAGAGTATTATCTTCTCGTTGAACCTACATGTTTTTGTAATTTTCGGGAAAAAATTTGGTTATTATTGTTTAAAACGCGATTTTTTGGAAAAATAATCGAAATTTTTGTTTAATCTAAAATTAATGTAAACTTAATTTCATTGGTCAACCTATGAATTATACATCTCATTTACATATTTTTCTTCTTCTGAAAGTTGCAGGATCTCCGGAAATGGCGTTAAGTTGTACGAGGCTTTTTTTGAGGTATTTTTTTCATTCGCTCACATCGCCGCCATTTGTGTTGAAAAATTAAAAAAAAATATTTTCAAGAACTTTGAGACATGTTCTTTAAGGGTGTTATGTTTACAATCTTCTGAATAAATAACATATGTTTTTTGAATCAATCTGAAATTAGCATTTTTTAAAAAAATTTACATGTATTTCCCCCCTTAAGTAAAATGCTTCGGCGAAAAAATAAACTTCTTTAAATTGCCTACGAATTATGCCCAACAGTTTTCTCGTCAGGTGATCTGTTTGGACGATAGAACGAAATGAATTTCTACGTTTATAGAAAAAGAAAATCTAAAAAAATGGAATAGTGTGCTGATTCTCGATCTCTTCAACAGTGTGTTGGCATGTAGCGTCTGAGACTTCAGGTTGTGGTCCATCTTTTGTTTTCTTTCTCTTCTCACTGACAAGACGATGAACTAGTCGGTTATCAAAATGTTACCTGAAACTATGATTACTTCGGTCGAACTTCTGACAATTTTCGCTGGATGCATCGTCTCGTGGACTTTCAGTCGGAGTGCGCTCAAATCGGTGAAGCCTTCTACTGATGATTAGCGGGTTTAGGTACGCATGTGGAGAATGCGACAAATATACAAACATAATATAGCATCCAATTCTTCGCAACTAGTTAAATAATCAGATAAATCAGATAAAGGAGAGTTATACAATTCAAAGATGATATGTTCGTTTCTGAAAAATCAAACTGAGTTTGAGTGAATCAGTAATGATTAACTCACTTGAAATTTTCTTTTTCTTATTCAGGTGTAATGTGCACATGCTTTAGTGATATATTATATCAATTATGCTAGTTATATGCGTATATTGCGGTAGTAGTCGCATGCTCCGTTAGAATCTCTTGCTATGATTTCTAAACGTTTGGAGTTGTTTTTTGTTTTGATGTTATTGTTTCGCGAGTGTTAAAAAATTTTGATGAAGAATTTATACATTTATTTACTGAAAAAATATATATCGTGATTGTGGTTTTTAAAAATTACGAAAAAATTATATTCGTTTTGAATATTTATGATTTTGTTGATCTTAATAGCCCAAAAAATAAACGGCTAAAAGTGAATTTTAGCAGAAAAACTGCGACATTGTAGTGCTTTGAGGTTGCTCTGCTATTTTTCACACATAAGCCATGGTTCAATCTTGATAATGATAAAGCAAAAATACAAGAGTCATGTACATAACTTAATGAGTTTAAAATAAATCATTCTGGTCAAACAAGTTCATCATTTATTTATCAGTCGAATGAGTCTGCATCTGTATCGTTTTTTTCAACGGATAAGCTTATTGAGTTCAACTTAACATTTTTGGGCTTGTCATCCCAACGTGAAAATAGAAAATCTAACAGTCAAGGCAACTAACTGAAGCTAAATGCAGTCGTTAAGTTTCTTCTTGGCTTGTATGGGCTTTTCTTTTTATACAAATCGAAAACGGATTAAGTATCAAGTTTGAAAATGACAAGCAAAATATCTTGTAGTTCGTATAAAAAAAAGTTAGGAAAAAAGTCATTAGTTCGATACAAATATCCTTCCAAAGTATTATCAAACTGCATAGTATATATCTTTCAATAATCTGAAATTGTGCGCAGAATTTGATTCTACACAAAATAGTCATTTATTTTATTATTTTGCTTTTATTTTTAAAATTTAATTTGTTACTAAATCTCTTTTACTTGATTTGGAAAATCAATGGATACGAATTTCGCAAGCTACGAACGTTACACCTTATTTTGGCAAGTGGGTTGTTGAATACATTTGTTCTGAGATACAGCATCGAATTACGATCAAGTGCCCATTCACGTGATATCTTTGTAAAAATAAGTCTAGTTTTATCGTAATATTATGGTCATATAAACATGAATATTATCAGAAACATAGATTTAAGCTCACCGTCAATGCAAGATAAAAATAAAGCTGCCGCATCCTGAAAATGAAAATTGAAAAAATCATTTTATTCACTATTATAAAATTTGACGAATCATGGGTCAGTGAATTTTATTCGTTAGCAAATGTTATTTATATTTCATAGAAAATCATCTTTTTCAATAAGCAGTAAATTGTGCTAACGGAGTCAGATTTTAACACAAAATTAACTCCTCTATTGCTTCGTTACTCTGCAAATTAACTAGAGCGTCGTCATGTTGCTGTCACCGACACCATTTAGTGTGGAAGCTTAAGGAGGATCACAAGAAGTACTGGATGCCATGGTTAAAAAGTTGATGGTATCTTGCGGTCTTCAATTTTCATTACGGTAAGAGCCTCCAAACTCGCCTCTTTCCAAACCGCCCTCTGCACAGTGAATGGGTTGATGATTCGTGTGGCCTTGAAACTTGAAGAGGTGGTGTTGGCGCAATTGTGATGAGGGCGTCCACACAGCAGGGAAAATTATGTTGGCGGAAATTGCATAGAAAATTGGTTGGGGGTGTTTTGTAGCTGTTGCAACTTCTTTAACACAGGAGAGTAATAGTATGCAATTGCTATGAGTTTCGATTTGTGTCGTGTGGTTGTTTCAACTTGAAAAAAGTACGATTTCAGGCTGCAATCTACCTATCTTACCCTGAGCCCAGTAGCTTCTCAGCATCTTTCGTGGTAGCATTAATTAAAGTTACAATGATTGCTGCATGTAAGCACCTCCCAAGCGCAAACCGCGTAAAATTCTCACCAAAGGTGTTGCTCTGAATTAGTTAAGCTGCAGAAATCTTTCGAAAACGACGCCCAAGAAAGATAGATACTCTTGAAGCGTTTTGCACCATCTGAGCCTCGGAGGAGCATCGGTGGGCGGTGGTAGTACGTGCATGAATTTTTTTCGGGCTCGACTTAATAACAGGAACACCAGCACTATGTGTTACTTGTAATCGCAGCGCATAAATCTGATTGGGACCAGGGATTGTAACTGGCAAGAACCATAATTACAAGACAGTAATGTGAGAGCTCAGCACACGCTCCGATGCATTGCAATGAGGCAGGTCCAGTGCTGGGTGCTGGTCTTACAGAGAACCTTTGAGTGCTTCGAAAGATTTATGATATGACACGGTGGAATTATGAATTGTGCAGGAGGATATTCATTCGGTTGTAAGTTCACGGTTGAGTAATTGAAAAAAATGTACAATTTGATTTCACATAAATGTGATTAATGGTGGAATGATTGCGTTCGTTACGATTGTGCATTAACACGAAAAAAGCATAATTTATTATGGGTTTTGGAGCTATTTATGTTTGTAGAATTGCCCTTGATATAAAAAAGTCAGGAACTTTTTGACTAAGGAATAATTCATGATTATTTGAGTATGGAAATGAAAAGAGAGCTTCCTGAAAACTGCATCATGAATTGGTAACAGATCGAAAATTTTACTTGAATTGATGTAATTTCACATCGTTAGTAGGGAAAGAAACCAGCCCTTAGTATGCTTCGAAAAAGTTAATAGCCAAACGAGTACGCTGCAGTACAAGGGGCTGGAGGAGCTCACCAGCAGATACTTAGTAGTTGGCACGGCAAGGAGAACCGTCCCAAATCAGTGTAAAGGAGGAGAGTATCGGACTGATTCTCAGGAAATCCTTTCAAAAGCTCTGAGTTAAAGCAATGAACAGGGTGGTGATATGTTTTTGACCACCTACCCTAAGAGGGCGATCAATTCGAAGCTTGCGTTGGGACTTCATAGTAGTGAGAGTGCTATCAGTAGGATACTGGTGCAAAGTAACCCGGGCTTCAGAGACTTTGCCTCTGCCGGCATTGGTGAGGATCCTATTTTGGACACAACATGGGGCTGCAGCTAACACCACAAAACATAAGTACAGTTCGCGATCGGCAGCTATTTGGTAGCCCCTATGTATTGGCGTGCTGTTGCATTTCAACAAGCGTAATACGACTCAAAGAGAAGCACAGGTTTTGTAGAAGCTTCGTTTCTACCTGTAGATCCGGAGGAATCCATACAACTGTGAAGAGTACTGGTACATAGCTTGGAAAAACAGGATACGTATTTTCGTGTATTGACCAGTACTTGTTAGGGGCCAGAAATGAGTCTATTCATATACCCGAGCCTAGGAAACCGTGGTTTCAAGATTTATTTAAACCAGATTGCCACGTTAAGTCACAATTAAGGGGGTAGTACCGATTAGAATGCTAAAAAACAGCCTAATTTTCAATATTTTTTTCAGCTCCTTGATTGTGTATAAATTTTAAAATTTGTATGGGTAAAGCACACATTTAGAAGATTCCAAAATTTTTTTTAATTTTGTTTACTAATTTATAGAGGGCGCCAAAGATGATATCTCCAAAAATGCCTCGTCCCACTGCGGACAGATAATCCCAGGAATGAAGAATTTGAAATAAAAAAATCAAACCGCATTTTAAAGAGAATTGTTTCTTACGTAGTACTCTACGACAATATTTTGAAAAAATGATCGAAAAAAATAGCGGTACCTTGAAATTTTTTTTCTTCAAAAAATCGCTTTTTTCACTTTGATTCACTTGCTAAATTTTTTGGGATAGATTTTTGGCCTATATTGTGGCAGATTATCACACAAGATACTTGAATAAAGTAGCACAACTAATTTAATTTAATTCGGTTCCGCCAATCCGGAGAATAAGTGTCCGCAGTTGGAAATACGTCATTTCGAGAAAAACGCGTTTAAAATTTCAAGTACCGAAAATATCGCTTACAAAGCGAAAAAGGCGTGCGCGCTCAAACTGCCGTAACTTCTATAAGACTTTTCTTCCAACTATGAGATTCTATTTCCAAATTAAAAACACGTCTGCTCGGATTGCAGTATCTCAAACATGTATTTTACCATTCCTTTCCTCGTATCTCGTCTACCTACCAGTAGACGAGATACGACCTTCACATCTCAGTATTTATAACATTATTGCTTTATTGCTTTATTGTCCAAACAACATCAGCGCAGATGTTGTCCATATGTCGTTTGTCGAGTCGGCGAGTAAATAGCTGCTTACAGTCGGCCACGCTGCGATATTCACGACCTCGTGATAGCTCATGCACCACCTAAAAATATGAAGATAAAAATTGTTTTGGTTTAGAGCTCGTTGCCCCCTCATACGTGCATAGTACTTATTACGCAAATTAGCTTAGTTGTCATGTAACCCTTCTGACACGTTGTCATCGGAATCACTGAGAGTTTGAAACGTTTTCAATTTATCACTGGGACAAATCCCTGTATATTTCCTTGTTGAGCGCGTTGCACTTGGAAAATCTTCGACAACGTATCGGTCGTGATCCAATATTTTCGTAATAACATATGGACCACTATACTTAGGTAGCAACTTTTTGCTTTTCCCATCATTTGATGGTTTACCTCGTTTTACTAACACATGTTGGCCAACTTTATATTTTTTTTCTTCGGTACGTTTACCGTCATAATACTTTTTCTGTGTGGACTGACTTTTCCTAATGGTAGAGGAAGCTTCTTCTCTCAATACGTCGACGTTTTTGCGTTTTTCATCGTTTACCTCGTTGGTAATATACGAATCGTTCGCGCTTCTCGGGGTGAATCCCAGAAGAAGTTCGTAAGGCGTTTTTCTCGTAGTTTTGTTAATTGTAATATTCAGTCCCCATTGAACTGACGAGATACTTTTATCCCATTTTGATTCATCCTCGTGCGAAGCTGCGATTGAACTTAATATTGTTCGATTGTATCTTTCTGCTTGACCGTTCGCCCGCGGTGTAGCCGTGGCATTGAGTATTCGCTTTATGCCCAATGCACTACAGTATTCAGTGAACTTTTGACTTGTGAAGCATGTGCCTCGATCGCAGACAATTCTGCGTGGTACCCCAAAAGTATTAATTATACTTTCGAACATCTTAATGACCGGGCCGACTTGTGTATTTGGTACAGCTTTCAGAAATGTGAACTTTGTGAAAGGCCCTAAATGATCTACATGCAGAGTATCGAATGGAACAGCCACTTTTTCAGTGACATTAAGTTTCCCGGGTTGTTTACCAGCCGGGGTCTTATTATATAAGCATGATAAGCATTTGGAAATATAATTTTTAACATATTTTTTCATTGATGCAAACCAATACTTTCGCCTTATATAATCTAAAGTTTTATCCAATGAGAAATGACCTGCATTATCGTGATGGCACATGACGATTTCTCTTCGTGAGCTTCGGGGTACCACCCATCGTTTTCCTTCTGGTGTCAATTTATATAACCTATTATGTTTTAAGATATACTCCTTATGTATCTCCTTCGAGTATTTCGTGGACGGTTTTTGGGCCAATATTTCAATTAAACACTTACACCTACTATCTTCTAATTGGGCCGCTAAGATCCAGTCATCTTTGGTGATGTCGATAATTAGCACATTGTTTACGTTATAATCTGCAGGATTTCGGCTCAAAGCATCGACATGATTCATTTTGGAACCAGGTCGATACTCGACGGTAAAATCAAAATCTAAAACTGTAAGCAACCACCGGCCTATCCTTGGAACTAAATCGCGCTTCGTAAATGCATATCTGACAGAGCTACAGTCAGTCAGAAACTTGAAATGTTTACCGAGCAGATAAACTCGAAAATGTTTGAGAGACTCAACTACGGCGAGTGTTTCTAACTCATAGGAATGATACTTTCGCTCTTCCGGTGATGTAGATCGACTATAATACGAAATCGGATTCAAGCTACCATCTGGTTGCCTCTGCAACAGGATGCCTCCGCTACCCAACTGTGACGCATCCACGTGTAGCTCAGTTTCGGCTTCTTGATCATATAACGCGAGTACTGGTCTACTGGTCAATATTTCCTTTAATTGGTGAAATGCATCTTGTTGGTGCTCAGACCAAATGAATTTAGTGTCATTTTTCAACAGTGTGGTGAGAGGCGAAGCAATTGAAGCGAAACCTTTGACGAATTTCCTAAAATAGCTTGCTAAGCCTAAAAACTGTCTAAGCTGGTGAACGTTGATGGGTTGTGGAAAATCTGAAATAGCACTTATTTTTCGTTTTCCCGGTTGTATTCCTTGCAATGTAACTTCATACCCTAAATATTCTATTTTCCTCTTAAAAAAGAAGCATTTTTGTAATCTTAGAGTTAAATGGGCTTTTCTAAGGCATTCGAATACTTCTTTCAAGGATTTTAGAGTCTCGTCAATATTTGTTGCAAGTAGTAGTAAGTCGTCCATGTATGCTAACACAGAAGTGAATCGTAAATCTCCCAGAGCAGCGTTCATTGTTCTTTGAAAGACTGCTGGCGCATTGGCTAATCCAAATGGCATACGAAGATATTCATAGTGACCATCTGGCGTAATAAACGCTGTTTTGGCAACCGATTCTTCCTCCATGGGGATTTGATAATAGCCGCTCGTAAGATCTAAGCTAGTAAAAAACTGACAGCCCTTAAGCCTTTCCAATTGGTCGTCTATTCGTGGTAATGGATATCTATCTATCTTTGATAGTTTTACTATTAAGTTTTCGATAGTCTACGCACATCCTGTAATCGCCACTTTTCTTCTTTACTAACAGGATCGGGCTGCTATAGGGTGATGTGGAATCCCTTATGATGTTGTTACTTTTCAGTTCGTTGACTAGCTCTCTTACAACCTGACGTTTCGAATATGACATTCGATATGCTTTATAAACTACCGGTTTATCGTCGGTTAAATTTATGTGCAACTTGTATGATTCCGTTTTCCCCAATTCACCTAAATTTTCCGCAAAACAATCGCGATAATTATTTAATAGCGATAATAATTTTTCTTTGTCTTGTTCGCTCAAATTATCATCGATATGACCTTCTATATCCTTCATCTCAAAGGGCTTCATTTCATTTATTTTCGTAATTAAAGTACTCACCAATAAGGTTGTCTGCTCGTCTTTACATGGCACACCCCTTGCAATTACTTGTCCTTTTTCGAATGCTATTGTGTTACTGGATATGTTGGCTAGTAAGATTAATCCCTCTTTGCCATTCGTCAAACATCTTGAAACCCAGTATTCAGATTTTGGTACTGGGACGTGACGTAGCTCTACATATACGCTGGAGTCGTAATCCCCTACAACCTGTACATAACCAACACTGTTTGCTGGTATTACCTGAGCCTCTTTTGCCCACAATGCAACTTTTGCGGGGGGCAAGCTCTCAATTTGTGGCAGCTCTACGTCATCCCTTCTGAAGATGCGTAGTTTATTTTCTCTTAATACCAAAGTGACATCGTTGTGGTTCAAAAATGTTTGACCAATTAATATCGGGACACTCTGAACTTCATTTGCTACCACTAATGCAGTAATTTTAATTTCGACAAGGTCAACTTTCAACATGATGTCCACTTCACCAATCACTTTTGTGGAACCACCTGCATAGCCACTAATTGCTATGTTACATTGTCTAATGCTTAAGTTCAAGTTACGTGCTGCGTCATGTTTAATAAGCACGGCACCACATCCGGTGTCGATATATCCGCGCAATTTATTCCCATTCAGCTCGCAATTAACATAATAGCACTCATTTGTTTGAATGTCACTATTCATTGTATATTTCACAGTTTTCACACTTGATTTATAGCAACTATCAGCGGTATGCCCCAATCTGTTGCAACTTTTGCACTCGATCTTGGGTTTTGAGCACTTAGAGGCTGTATGCCCTCTATCACCACAGTTAAAACATTTTGGGCTTCTGGTAAAAACTGTCGATGGTCTATTTCGTTCGTTTCTATTCGCATTGAACTCGTCATTGCTTATCCGTTTATTTGCCTCTTTGCTTATGTGGTTTACGAAAGGTTTAGTTGTTGACGGAACACTTGCCAAGAATTCACTATAAAGTTCTTCTGGACTATTGTACCGGCCAGCTCTTGCACCAGTTTGTATCGTAAGGTCTTTGATCCCGTCAATCACACATGAAACGGCGTCTTTTCCACTTACTTTGCACGCCTGAATTAGACTCATTTTCGCGAAATAGTATTCCGTCATGGACTCGCTTTCTCTTTTCGTTCGGAACACTAGACAGGAAAAGACTTTCTAATCAGTGCTTTCCACTCGTTCCAGGATAAGTTATAGCTACTGAGATTTGCGTACCATTCTTTAGCTAGTCCTGCTAGGCGTGATTGCATGTGATATACGATAGTTTTATCGTCCCAATCATTGATTGCTGCCAATTGATCAATTTTTTGTAGCCATTTGTCGGCGCTCAATTTTGGCTTTCCTGGTTCGAATTCCGGAATACAATCAGCCCTCACTGAATACCTGATAGTGTTTTCCTTTCGGCTGTCCTCGCTCCTGCGTATATACATTTGCAGCATACATTCTAAGCGATCAAGACGTTCAGTCATTTCATTATTTTCATGGCCATTACGAGTTTCTATGAGGGGTACATCTTCTTGAGTTCCGTTTCTTTCTCGTTCACTGCGAATTAAACTTCGCGATCTTTCACTTTCTAACGATCTTGTATGTTCGACCCGAGTTCTTTTGCCACGCTCAGAATTCACTTTTCGAGAATGCTCGTTTTCACTGCCACTAGATTCCGAACTTCGACAGTGACGCGATCGTTTTCTGCGGCCCATTGTAGAAAATAAAATAGTTTAGATACTTTCGGTTAGTTTATTCCACAACACTTGCGACTTAAAAGTTTTGCACTCAAGTTATCGTTAATTTTCACGAACGCGTGAATTCACTATCTCACTTCTGAAACTATAAGACTTTTCTTCCAACTATGAGATTCTATTTCCAAATTAAAAACACGTCTGCTCGGATTGCAGTATCTCAAACATGTATTTTACCATTCCTTTCCTCGTATCTCGTCTACCTACCAGTAGACGAGATACGACCTTCACATCTCAGTATTTATAACATTATTGCTTTATTGCTTTATTGTCCAAACAACATCAGCGCAGATGTTGTCCATATGTCCTTGTCGAGTCGGCGAGTAAATAGCTGCTTACACTTCTGTTATTTTGGGAATATCTTAATAAAATGTTGAAACGTAATTTCCGAAGGTATAATAAATTGAATAATGAAAAATTGATTTTTCAAAATTATAACCGGTACTACCCCCTTAATATGTGCCCACATGCAACCGACCTTATTCTGGTAGAAATATTATGGGTAACTAGCAACAGTTTACTTACGGTTGTGGTTCATCACATCCTTGCAATGTTGGATGAAATGTACCAATTATATATTTTTCAATTAGATAATTGAAATCCTCTAAGTATGTTTTATACAAATTTTATTAAATTTATTGAAAAACAGTTTCACTCAGATACTTCAAATGTTTTTTTCAGAGTGGTTTCAAAATAATGTGGACCATATCTCCCGAACCCACCCTTTGTTTGTATCTTTCCACCCCCATGGGCAATCAATCAGTGTTTGGCTAGCATGAAGTGAAGCTTAATGTTTAATAAAAACGAAGTGCTAAAATTTTACTTCACATTTATGAAATTTAAAGTTGAGTTGTTGATTTAACATCAATCGTGTAACAATTTTGAGAAGATAACTTTCACACATGCTGATTATGTGATGAAGTCTAGGATTTCATGCAATATTTGCCTAAGTATGTAATGAAGTAATATTTTACATTTTCAAATCAACATGTTAGAATGGATTTGGAATTCTTTTTACATGGCTGCCCACATTTCCAAAATCCCACATAGAAAAGATTCTGTACCATAGCACGGCACTGTGAAGGATTTGTTTTTTAATTTATTTTTTTATTTTCCTTCCATTTCATCATAAATTTAAAATCTTGAATTGCCACATTTGCAGAAGTTTTGTTGAAAATTTATGGTTTTTACTTCGATGGCAAGGCTACGGGAGAAATTGCGACTAGAACAATACTTCTGCGGATATTTTTTTATAAAACCCCCTGACATCCTGGTCCTGGGAATGAAAGAAAATTCTGGTGGTTGTCTATCAACAGACATTAGAGCTGCATATTTGAACTCGTCCATGGATTATTATCGAAGAGAATATAATAATTCATAGTCAAAGCTTCCACGTTGATACTTTACTACAAAATTTGGTAATTTTGGTGTTCACACAAGTAAAGTTTAAACTTTGGTACTCTGAACTTCACACGGTGGTTTCTGTTTCCTTCCACTACGTGAGATGAGTATACCTGTGACAAAATATTCTAGCATTTTGGAATTGAGAAATAAGAATTTCAATAATTATTTCTACATTAATATCAGAACTTAATTATACTAAAATACAGCCTGGGCTTCGATATGCCAGACATAGGGTTATGCCATAGTGGGGTGGGCCCAGACAGCAAAATTTATACTTGGTGAGTACCGTTGTCGTTCGTCGTCCGGTGAAGGGTGGCACGGCCGCCAGAGAGATTGTTTTGCCCGCGCGACAGTCTATTGCAAATTCAATTTTTTTCCCGGGAGTCATTTGTTTGTATTAGTTTTGATGTTTCCACTCTTGGGTAGATTTTGATCGCGATGTTTGTCTCGAGTGAAAAGTATGAGGTGCAGTTACGATTGTTGATTTGGTCTTGTTTGAATTTTATGATTTGATTGATCCGAATTGTTGTAATCGGGCACTACGTTTGATGAACCTCAGGTAAAGACGTTCAGCGTCACAGCCAGGAAAACGGACCACGACAATACCTGCCAAACTGAGCTGGCCTGCTAGCAGCCATCGCACCTCTCTTATTGTTGGCTGCCGTATGTAAAATATTTTGGAGGTCGAATCAACCAGTAGCCATTTACGTATACCGACGGTGGTAGCTCTTTTCAAGAAATTGTTACTAGAACCGTGCAATGTAAGGATGAATTTTTGAATAGTTTAATGTTGTGCAAGAGGGATAAGGATCGTCCAACAATTACGAACGGCTTTGTGGGGGATATTGAGTTCTTACTAAACTGAATAGGATCCTAAGCTTTCGTTAGTAATTCATTTTTTCCAATCAACGTCAATGTGAAATTCAAGTAAAAATAAAACAATATCACCTCAGCTACTTCTCCATTTTCTCTTTTGCGGTTGATCTTAAAATAACATCCAAAATATAGTAAAAAATGATCGATGTCTTCAACTAAATAAAAAATCATTGAAAGATGGATTCGAAAATGATCCTTATGTTTTTAATGCATACCTTCTAAAAGCATGATACAGCGTCATCAGCATTTTCGGCTTGACTTGGGGGGGGGGGGGGGTTACATCGTAACAGAGCTACATATGAAAACGAATAGGAAGAAACTGAGCTGTATGTTACGTTCATCCCCTTCAGTAAGTCGTTATGAAACAAAAGTGATTAAAAAGTCGCTAAGCGCTGATACCCATAGTCAATTTAAACCAAGGACTTAGTGATGGAAAAAATCGTTCAGTTTGCTGACTCAGTATGTTCGAGTCATTTCGTAAAGTGAACGAAAAATAATATTCGGTCATTTGGGTCATTCTAGTCATATATATATATATATATATATATATATATATATATATATATTAAGTTGACAAGTTAATTTTGGTACAGTATTTAAATAAAATAATAATAATTTACTTGAATTAATCTTCTTCATTTTTAAAGGACAATAATTTATCTAAATTTACATGTACATGCCTAACGCAAATAAAAAATTAAAAAGGTTCATTTGTAGATTGCAAAGTTTACAATAAGATGGTCGTTAACGCGTCTTGAAAAATCATAAATCCCTGAAAAGTTAGAAATAAGTAAATTAAATATGTAACTTTGGCAATACTAACCCTTTATTATTAGTTGTAATCCAGAAACGAAAGCTACGAAACTTTTCCAGCGGAAATTCGATTTCTACGATCTTTTATTATTTTGTCCTGCCTTCGAAAATATTCTCTCACATGGCACGGAAGTTGCAGGAATACAGAGTTTCTTTTGCATTACCTTGTAGAGCCTAGGATACAACAATTTCCTTTCACTCCACCATTTTACTGGGTTTGATTCACGACCAATCTAAGGTCCATTGAGATACCGTTCAAATTCTTCAATGGTTTCTGCTTCTGGATTTTGTCTAGCAATTGAATTTTGCAGCTGCACATTTGAGTCAAAATCACCCCAAACTAGGGAACAAGATGGTTGGCGGTTGGTTTCAGTAGGAGGAGCTATAACTATTTATAAATTATCTTGCCCTTTGTGCTGTGTCGCAACAATAATATTTGCTTCGTCTATAGTCGGTTGTTTGATCCTTTCGAATTTTTCCCCTCAACCAAACGCTTGAAGCGTCGGTCCAATAAAGATGATTGGCCATAAAGGTTGCTCTGCTCAAGACTATTAAGTCTCGTTGTTATATCTTTATGAATGCTTGTCAACATATTTTCGACTTCCTCTAGAATGTTCTTGCTTTTGCAACATAGTTTCGCAACGATCTTTTGAAAGAGTAACTGATTTTTCACTTGATATTTCTTTCGTGATTTCGCAAAAAAATTCAGTCCTCGGCAAGCAATTTACCGGAAAAATGGCGCAAAATGTTCGCATGGCCCTAGAGGAAGATAATATCCAGTTTTTTCCGCGAAAAAATCAAAGGCTGCTGAACGCCAGCCAGAAATACGTAAATATCCCTCGGCAAGCAAATGACCGGAAAAATGGCGCAAAATGTTCGCATGGCCCTACAGGCAGATAATATCCAGTTTTTTCCGCGAAAAAATCAAAAGCTCCTGAACGCCAGCCAGAAATACGTAAATATCCCTCGGCAAGCAAATGACCCGAAAAATGGCGCAAAATGTTCGCATGGCGCTAGAGGCAGATAATATCCAGTTTTTTCCGCGAAAAAAGCAAAGGCTGCTGAACGCCAGCCAGAAATACGTAAATATCCCTCGGCAAGCAAATGACCGGAAAAATGGCGCAAAATGTTCGCATGGCCCTAGAGGCAGATAATATTCAGTTTTTTCCGCGAAAAAATCAAAGGCTGCTGAACGCAAGCAAGAAATACGTAAATATCCCTCGGCAAGCAAATGACTGGAAAAATGGCGCAAAATGTTCGCATGGCCCTAGAGGCAGATAATATCCAGTTTTTTCCGCGAAAAAATCAAAGGCTGCTGAACGCCAGCCAGAAATACGTAAATATCCCTCGGCAAGCAAATGACCGGCAAAATGGCGCAAAATGTTCGCATGGCCCTAGAGGCAGATAATATCCAGTTTTTTCCGCGAAAAAATCAAAGGCTGCTGAACGCCAGCCAGAAATACGTAAATATCCCTCGGCAAGCAAATGACCGGAAAAATCGCGCAAAATGTTCGCATGGCCCTAGAGGCAGATAATATCCAGTTTTTTCCGCGAAAAAATCAAAGGCTGCTGAACGCCAGCCAGAAATACGTAAATATCCCTCGGCAAGCAAACGACCGGAAAAATGGCGCAAAATGTTCGCATGGCCCTAGAGGCAGATAATATCCAGTTTTTTCCGCGAAAAAATCAAAGGCTGCTGAACGCCAGCCAGAAATACGTGAATATCCCTCGGCAAGCAAATGACCGGAAAAATGGCGCAAAATGTTCGCATGGCCCTAGAGGCAGATAATATCCATTTTTTTCCGCGAAAAAATCAAAGGCTGCTGAACGCCAGCCAGAAATACGTAAATATCCCTCGGCAAGCAAATGACCGGGAAAATGGCGCAAAATGTTCGCATGGCCCTAGAGGCAGATAATATCCAGTTTTTTCCGCGAAAAAATCAAAGGCTGCTGAACGCCAGCCAGAAATACGTAAATATCCCTCGGCAAGCAAATGACCGGAAAAATGGCGCAAAATGTTCGTATGGCCCTAGAGGCAGATAATATCCAGTTTTTTCCGCGAAAAAATCAAAGGCTGCTGAACGCCAGCCAGAAATACGTAAATATCCCTCGGCAAGCAAATGACCGGAAAAATGGCGCAAAATGTTCGCATGGCCCTAGAGGCAGATAATATCCAGTTTTTTCCGCGAAAAAATCAAAGGCTGCTGAACGCCAGCCAGAAATACGTAAATATCCCTCGGCAAGCAAATGACCGGAAAAATGGCGCAAAATGTTCGCATGGCCCTAGAGGCAGATAATATCCAGTTTTTTCCGCGAAAAAATCAAAAGCTCCTGAACGCCAGCCAGAAATACGTAAATATCCCTCGGCAAGCAAATGACCGGAAAAATGGCGCAAAATGTTCGCATGGCCCTAGAGGCAGATAATATCCAGTTTTTTCCGCGAAAAAATCAAAGGCTGCTGAACGCCAGCAAGAAATACGTAAATATCCCTCGGCAAGCAAATGACTGGAAAAATTGCGCAAAATGTTCGCATGGCCCTAGAGGCAGACAATATCCAGTTTTTTCCGCGAAAAAATCAAAGGCTGCTGAACGCCAGCCAGAAATACGTAAATATCCCTCGGCAAGCAAATGACCGGAAAAATGGCGCAAAATGTTCGCATGGCCCTAGAGGCAGATAATATCCAGTTTTTTCCGCGAAAAAATCAAAGGCTGCTGAACGCCAGCCAGAAATACGTGAATATCCCTCGGCAAGCAAATGACCGGAAAAATGGCGCAAAATGTTCGCATGGCCCTAGAGGCAGATAATATCCAGTTTTTTCCGCGAAAAAATCAAAGGCTGCTGAACGCCAGCCAGAAATACGTAAATATCCCTCGGCAAGCAAATGACCGGAAAAATGGCGCAAAATGTTCGCATGGCCCTAGCGGCAGATAATATCCAGTTTTTTCCGCGAAAAAATCAAAGGCTGCTGAACGCCAGCCAGAAATACGTAAATATCCCTCCGCAAGCAAATGACTGGAAAAATGGCGCAAAATGTTCGCATGGCCCTAGAGGCAGATAATATCCAGTTTTTTCCGCGAAAAAATCAAAGGCTGCTGAACGCCAGCCAGAAATACGTAAATATCCCTCGGCAAGCAAATGACCGGAAAAATGGCGCAAAATGTTCGCATGGCCCTAGAGGCAGATAATATCCAGTTTTTTCCGCGAAAAAATCAAAGGCTGCTGAACGCCAGCCAGAAATACGTAAATATCCCTCGGCAAGCAAATGACCGGCAAAATGGCGCAAAATGTTCGCATGGCCCTAGAGGCAGATAATATCCAGTTTTTTCCGCGAAAAAATCAAAGGCTGCTGAACGCCAGCAAGAAATACGTGAATATCCCTCGGCAAGCAAATGACTGGAAAAATGGCGCAAAATGTTCGCATGGCCCTAGAGGCAGATAATATCCAGTTTTTTCCGCGAAAAAATCAAAGGCTGCTGAACGCCAGCCAGAAATACGTAAATATCCCTCCGCAAGCAAATGACTGGAAAAATGGCGCAAAATGTTCGCATGGCCCTAGAGGCAGATAATATCCAGTTTTTTCCGCGAAAAAATCAAAGGCTGCTGAACGCCAGCCAGAAATACGTAAATATCCCTCGGCAAGCAAATGACCGGAAAAATGGCGCAAAATGTTCGCATGGCCCTAGAGGCAGATAATATCCAGTTTTTTCCGCGAAAAAATCAAAGGCTGCTGAACGCCAGCCAGAAATACGTAAATATCCCTCGGCAAGCAAATGACCGGCAAAATGGCGCAAAATGTTCGCATGGCCCTAGAGGCAGATAATATCCAGTTTTTTCCGCAAAAAAATCAAAGGCTGCTGAACGCCAGCCAGAAATACGTAAATATCCCTCGGCAAGCAAATGACCGGAAAAATGGCGCAAAATGTTCGCATGGCCCTAGAGGCAGATAATATCCAGTTTTTTCCGCGAAAAAATCAAAGGCTGCTGAACGCCAGCCAGGAATACGTAAATATCCCTCGGCAAGCAAACGACCGGAAAAATGGCGCAAAATGTTCGCATGGCCCTAGAGGCAGATAATATCCAGTTTTTTCCGCGAAAAAATCAAAGGCTGCTGAACGCCAGCCAGAAATACGTGAATATCCCTCGGCAAGCAAATGACCGGAAAAATGGCGCAAAATGTTCGCATGGCCCTAGAGGCAGATAATATCCAGTTTTTTCCGCGAAAAAATCAAAGGCTGCTGAACGCCAGCCAGAAATACGTAAATATCCCTCGGCAAGCAAATGACCGGGAAAATGGCGCAAAATGTTCGCATGGCCCTAGAGGCAGATAATATCCAGTTTTTTCCGCGAAAAAATCAAAGGCTGCTGAACGCCAGCCAGAAATACGTAAATATCCCTCGGCAAGCAAATGACCGGAAAAATGGCGCAAAATGTTCGTATGGCCCTAGAGGCAGATAATATCCAGTTTTTTCCGCGAAAAAATCAAAGGCTGCTGAACGCCAGCCAGAAATACGTAAATATCCCTCGGCAAGCAAATGACCGGAAAAATGGCGCAAAATGTTCGCATGGCCCTAGAGGCAGATAATATCCAGTTTTTTCCGCGAAAAAATCAAAGGCTGCTGAACGCCAGCCAGAAATACGTAAATATCCCTCGGCAAGCAAATGACCGGAAAAATGGCGCAAAATGTTCGCATGGCCCTAGAGGCAGATAATATCCAGTTTTTTCCGCGAAAAAATCAAAAGCTCCTGAACGCCAGCCAGAAATACGTAAATATCCCTCGGCAAGCAAATGACCGGAAAAATGGCGCAAAATGTTCGCATGGCCCTAGAGGCAGATAATATCCAGTTTTTTCCGCGAAAAAATCAAAGGCTGCTGAACGCCAGCAAGAAATACGTAAATATCCCTCGGCAAGCAAATGACTGGAAAAATTGCGCAAAATGTTCGCATGGCCCTAGAGGCAGATAATATCCAGTTTTTTCCGCGAAAAAATCAAAGGCTGCTGAACGCCAGCCAGAAATACGTAAATATCCCTCGGCAAGCAAATGACCGGAAAAATGGCGCAAAATGTTCGCATGGCCCTAGAGGCAGATAATATCCAGTTTTTTCCGCGAAAAAATCAAAGGCTGCTGAACGCCAGCCAGAAATACGTGAATATCCCTCGGCAAGCAAATGACCGGAAAAATGGCGCAAAATGTTCGCATGGCCCTAGAGGCAGATAATATCCAGTTTTTTCCGCGAAAAAATCAAAGGCTGCTGAACGCCAGCCAGAAATACGTAAATATCCCTCGGCAAGCAAATGACCGGAAAAATGGCGCAAAATGTTCGCATGGCCCTAGAGGCAGATAATATCCAGTTTTTTCCGCGAAAAAATCAAAGGCTGCTGAACGCCACCCAGAAATACGTAAAAATCCCTCCGCAAGCAAATGACTGGAAAAATGGCGCAAAATGTTCGCATGGCCCTAGAGGCAGATAATATCCAGTTTTTTCCGCGAAAAAATCAAAGGCTGCTGAACGCCAGCCAGAAATACGTAAATATCCCTCGGCAAGCAAATGACCGGAAAAATGGCGCAAAATGTTCGCATGGCCCTAGAGGCAGATAATATCCAGTTTTTTCCGCGAAAAAATCAAAGGCTGCTGAACGCCAGCCAGAAATACGTAAATATCCCTCGGCAAGCAAATGACCGGCAAAATGGCGCAAAATGTTCGCATGGCCCTAGAGGCAGATAATATCCAGTTTTTTCCGCGAAAAAATCAAAGGCTGCTGAACGCCAGCCAGAAATACGTAAATATCCCTCGGCAAGCAAATGACCGGCAAAATGGCGCAAAATGTTCGCATGGCCCTAGAGGCAGATAATATCCAGTTTTTTCCGCGAAAAAATCAAAGGCTGCTGAACGCCAGCCAGAAATACGTAAATATCCCTCGGCAAGCAAATGACCGGAAAAATGGCGCAAAATGTTCGCATGGCCCTAGAGGCAGATAATATCCAGTTTTTTCCGCGAAAAAATCAAAGGCTGCTGAACGCCAGCCAGAAATACGTAAATATCCCTCGGCAAGCAAATGACCGGCAAAATGGCGCAAAATGTTCGCATGGCCCTAGAGGCAGACAATATCCAGTTTTTTCCGCGAAAAAATCAAAGGCTGCTGAACGCCAGCCAGAAATACATAAATATCCCTCGGCAAGCAAATGACCGGAAAAATGGCGCAAAATGTTCGCATGGCCCTAGAGGCAGATAGTATCCAGTTTTTTCCGCGAAAAAATCAAAGGCTGCTGACCGCCAGCCAGAAATACGTAAATATCCCTCGGCAAGCAAATGACCGGAAAATGGCGCAAAATGTTCGCATGGCCCTAGAGGCAGATAATATCCAGTTTTTTCCGCGAAAAAATCAAAGGCTGCTGAACGCCAGCCAGAAATACGTAAATATCCCTCGGCAAGCAAATGACCGGAAAAATGGCGCAAAATGTTCGCAAGGCCCTAGAGGCAGATAATATTCAGTTTTTTCCGCGAAAAAATCAAGGGCTGCTGAACGCCAGCCAGAAATACGTAAATATCCCTCGGCAAGCAAATGACCGGAAAAATGGCGCAAAATGTTCGCATGGCCCTAGAGGCAGATAATATCCAGTTTTTTCCGCGAAAAAATCAAAGGCTGCTGAACGCCAGCCAGAAATACGTAAATATCCCTCGGCAAGCAAATGACCGGAAAAATGGCGCAAAATGTTCGCATGGCCCTAGAGGCAGATAATATCCAGTTTTTTCCGCGAAAAAATCAAAGGCTGCTGAACGCCACCCAGAAATACGTAAATATCCCTCCGCAAGCAAATGACTGGAAAAATGGCGCAAAATGTTCGCATGGCCCTAGAGGCAGATAATATCCAGTTTTTTCCGCGAAAAAATCAAAGGCTGCTGAACGCCAGCCAGAAATACGTAAATATCCCTCGGCAAGCAAATGACCGGAAAAATGGCGCAAAATGTTCGCATGGCCCTAGAGGCAGATAATATCCAGTTTTTTCCGCGAAAAAATCAAAGGCTGCTGAACGCCAGCCAGAAATACGTAAATATCCCTCGGCAAGCAAATGACCGGCAAAATGGCGCAAAATGTTCGCATGGCCCTAGAGGCAGATAATATCCAGTTTTTTCCGCGAAAAAATCAAAGGCTGCTGAACGCCAGCCAGAAATACGTAAATATCCCTCGGCAAGCAAATGACCGGCAAAATGGCGCAAAATGTTCGCATGGCCCTAGAGGCAGATAATATCCAGTTTTTTCCGCGAAAAAATCAAAGGCTGCTGAACGCCAGCCAGAAATACGTAAATATCCCTCGGCAAGCAAATGACCGGAAAAATGGCGCAAAATGTTCGCATGGCCCTAGAGGCAGATAATATCCAGTTTTTTCCGCGAAAAAATCAAAGGCTGCTGAACGCCAGCCAGAAATACGTAAATATCCCTCGGCAAGCAAATGACCGGCAAAATGGCGCAAAATGTTCGCATGGCCCTAGAGGCAGACAATATCCAGTTTTTTCCGCGAAAAAATCAAAGGCTGCTGAACGCCAGCCAGAAATACATAAATATCCCTCGGCAAGCAAATGACCGGAAAAATGGCGCAAAATGTTCGCATGGCCCTAGAGGCAGATAGTATCCAGTTTTTTCCGCGAAAAAATCAAAGGCTGCTGACCGCCAGCCAGAAATACGTAAATATCCCTCGGCAAGCAAATGACCGGAAAATGGCGCAAAATGTTCGCATGGCCCTAGAGGCAGATAATATCCAGTTTTTTCCGCGAAAAAATCAAAGGCTGCTGAACGTCAGGCAGAAATACGTAAATATCACTCGGCAAGCAAATGACCGGAAAAATGGCGCAAAATGTTCGCAAGGCCCTAGAGGCAGATAATATCCATTTTTTTCCGCGAAAAAATCAAAGGCTGCTGAACGCCAGCCAGAAATACGTAAATATCCCTCGGCAAGCAAATGACCGGAAAAATGGCGCAAAATGTTCGCATGGCCCTAGAGGCAGATAATATCCATTTTTTTCCGCGAAAAAATCAAAGGCTGCTGAACGCCAGCCAGAAATACATAAATATCCCTCGGCAAGCAAACGACCGGAAAAATGGCGCAAAATGTTCGCATGGCCCTAGAGGCAGATAATATCCAGTTTTTTCCGCGAAAAAATCAAAGGCTGCTGAACGCCAGCCAGAAATACATAAATATCCCTCGGCAAGCAAATGACTGGGAAAATGGCGCAAAATGTTCGCATGGCCCTAGAGGCAGATAATATCCATTTTTTTCCGCGAAAAAATCAAAGCCTGCTGAACGCCAGCCAGAAATACGTAAATATCCCTCGGCAAGCAAACGACCGGAAAAATGGCGCAAAATGTTCGCATGGCCCTAGATGCAGATAATATCCAGTTTTTTCCGCGAAAAAATCAAAGGCTGCTGAACGCCAGCCAGAAATACATAAATATCCCTCGGCAAGCAAATGACCGGAAAAATGGCGCAACATGTTCGCATGGCCCTAGAGGCAGATAATATCCAGTTTTTTCCGCGAAAAAATCAAAGGCTGCTGAACGCCAGCCAGAAATACGTAAATATCCCTCGGCAAGCAAATGACCGGAAAAATGGCGCAAAATGTTCGCATGGCCCTAGAGGCAGATAATATCCAGTTTTTTCCGCGAAAAAATCAAAGGCTGCTGAACGCCAGCCAGAAATACGTAAATATCCCTCGGCAAGCAAATGACCGGAAAAATGGCGCAAAATGTTCGTATGGCCCTAGAGGCAGATAATATCCAGTTTTTTCCGCGAAAAAATCAAAGGCTGCTGAACGCCAGCCAGAAATACGTAAATATCCCTCGGCAAGCAAATGACCGGAAAAATGGCGCAAAATGTTCGCATGGCCCTAGAGGCAGATAATATCCAGTTTTTTCCGCGAAAAAATCAAAGGCTGCTGAACGCCAGCCAGAAATACGTAAATATCCCTCGGCAAGCAAATGACCGGAAAAATGGCGCAAAATGTTCGCATGGCCCTAGAGGCAGATAATATCCAGTTTTTTCCGCGAAAAAATCAAAGGCTGCTGAACGCCAGCCAGAAATACGTAAATATCCCTCCGCAAGCAAATGACTGGAAAAATGGCGCAAAATGTTCGCATGGCCCTAGAGGCAGATAATATCCAGTTTTTTCCGCGAAAAAATCAAAGGCTGCTGAACGCCAGCCAGAAATACGTAAATATCCCTCGGCAAGCAAATGACCGGAAAAATGGCGCAAAATGTTCGCATGGCCCTAGAGGCAGATAATATCCAGTTTTTTCCGCGAAAAAATCAAAGGCTGCTGAACGCCAGCCAGAAATACGTAAATATCCCTCCGCAAGCAAATGACTGGAAAAATGGCGCAAAATGTTCGCATGGCCCTAGAGGCAGATAATATCCAGTTTTTTCCGCGAAAAAATCAAAGGCTGCTGAACGCCAGCCAGAAATACGTAAATATCCCTCGGCAAGCAAATTACCGGAAAAATGGCGCAAAATGTTCGCATGGCCCTAGAGGCAGATAATATCCAGTTTTTTCCGCGAAAAAATCAAAGGCTGCTGAACGCCAGCCAGAAATACGTAAATATCCCTCGGCAAGCAAATGACCGGCAAAATGGCGCAAAACGTTCGCATGGCCCTAGAGGCAGATAATATCCAGTTTTTTCCGCAAAAAAATCAAAGGCTGCTGAACGCCAGCCAGAAATACGTAAATATCCCTCGGCAAGCAAATGACCGGAAAAATGGCGCAAAATGTTCGCATGGCCCTAGAGGCAGATAATATCCAGTTTTTTCCGCGAAAAAATCAAAGGCTGCTGAACGCCAGCCAGGAATACGTAAATATCCCTCGGCAAGCAAACGACCGGAAAAATGGCGCAAAATGTTCGCATGGCCCTAGAGGCAGATAATATCCAGTTTTTTCCGCGAAAAAATCAAAGGCTGCTGAACGCCAGCCAGAAATACGTGAATATCCCTCGGCAAGCAAATGACCGGAAAAATGGCGCAAAATGTTCGCATGGCCCTAGAGGCAGATAATATCCAGTTTTTTCCGCGAAAAAATCAAAGGCTGCTGAACGCCAGCCAGAAATACATAAATATCCCTCGGCAAGCAAATGACCGGAAAAATGGCGCAACATGTTCGCATGGCCCTAGAGGCAGATAATATCCAGTTTTTTCCGCGAAAAAATCAAAGGCTGCTGAACGCCAGCCAGAAATACATAAATATCCCTCGGCAAGCAAATGACCGGAAAAATGGCGCAACATGTTCGCATGGCCCTAGAGGCAGATAATATCCAGTTTTTTCCGCGAAAAAATCAAAGGCTGCTGAACGCCAGCCAGAAATACGTAAATATCCCTCCGCAAGCAAATGACTGGAAAAATGGCGCAAAATGTTCGCATGGCCCTAGAGGCAGATAATATCCAGTTTTTTCCGCGAAAAAATCAAAGGCTGCTGAACGCCAGCCAGAAATACATAAATATCCCTCGGCAAGCAAATGACCGGAAAAATGGCGCAAAATGTTCGCATGGCCCTAGATGCAGATAATATCCAGTTTTTTCCGCGAAAAAATCAAAGGCTGCTGAACGCCAGCCAGAAATACATAAATATCCCTCGGCAAGCAAATGACCGGAAAAATGGCGCAAAATGTTCGCATGGCCCTAGATGCAGATAATATCCAGTTTTTTCCGCGAAAAAATCAAAGGCTGCTGAACGCCAGCCAGAAATACATAAATATCCCTCGGCAAGCAAATGACCGGAAAAATGGCGCAACATGTTCGCATGGCCCTAGAGGCAGATAATATCCAGTTTTTTCCGCGAAAAAATCAAAGGCTGCTGAACGCCAGCCAGAAATACGTAAATATCCCTCGGCAAGCAAATGACCGGAAAAATGGCGCAAAATGTTCGCATGGCCCTAGAGGCAGATAATATCCAGTTTTTTCCGCGAAAAAATCAAAGGCTGCTGAACGCCAGCCAGAAATACGTAAATATCCCTCGGCAAGCAAATGACCGGAAAAATGGCGCAAAATGTTCGTATGGCCCTAGAGGCAGATAATATCCAGTTTTTTCCGCGAAAAAATCAAAGGCTGCTGAACGCCAGCCAGAAATACGTAAATATCCCTCGGCAAGCAAATGACCGGAAAAATGGCGCAAAATGTTCGCATGGCCCTAGAGGCAGATAATATCCAGTTTTTTCCGCGAAAAAATCAAAGGCTGCTGAACGCCAGCCAGAAATACGTAAATATCCCTCGGCAAGCAAATGACCGGAAAAATGGCGCAAAATGTTCGCATGGCCCTAGAGGCAGATAATATCCAGTTTTTTCCGCGAAAAAATCAAAGGCTGCTGAACGCCAGCCAGAAATACGTAAATATCCCTCCGCAAGCAAATGACTGGAAAAATGGCGCAAAATGTTCGCATGGCCCTAGAGGCAGATAATATCCAGTTTTTTCCGCGAAAAAATCAAAGGCTGCTGAACGCCAGCCAGAAATACGTAAATATCCCTCGGCAAGCAAATGACCGGAAAAATGGCGCAAAATGTTCGCATGGCCCTAGAGGCAGATAATATCCAGTTTTTTCCGCGAAAAAATCAAAGGCTGCTGAACGCCAGCCAGAAATACGTAAATATCCCTCGGCAAGCAAATGACCGGCAAAATGGCGCAAAATGTTCGCATGGCCCTAGAGGCAGATAATATCCAGTTTTTTCCGCAAAAAAATCAAAGGCTGCTGAACGCCAGCCAGAAATACGTAAATATCCCTCGGCAAGCAAATGACCGGAAAAATGGCGCAAAATGTTCGCATGGCCCTAGAGGCAGATAATATCCAGTTTTTTCCGCGAAAAAATCAAAGGCTGCTGAACGCCAGCCAGGAATACGTAAATATCCCTCGGCAAGCAAACGACCGGAAAAATGGCGCAAAATGTTCGCATGGCCCTAGAGGCAGATAATATCCAGTTTTTTCCGCGAAAAAATCAAAGGCTGCTGAACGCCAGCCAGAAATACGTGAATATCCCTCGACAAGCAAATGACCGGAAAAATGGCGCAAAATGTTCGCATGGCCCTAGAGGCAGATAATATCCAGTTTTTTCCGCGAAAAAATCAAAGGCTGCTGAACGCCAGCCAGAAATACGTAAATATCCCTCGGCAAGCAAATGACCGGAAAAATGGCGCAAAATGTTCGCATGGCCCTAGAGGCAGATAATATCCAGTTTTTTCCGCGAAAAAATCAAAGGCTGCTGAACGCCAGCCAGAAATACGTAAATATCCCTCGGCAAGCAAATGACCGGAAAAATGGCGCAAAATGTTCGCATGGCCCTAGAGGCAGATAATATCCAGTTTTTTCCGCGAAAAAATCAAAAGCTCCTGAACGCCAGCCAGAAATACGTAAATATCCCTCGGCAAGCAAATGACCGGAAAAATGGCGCAAAATGTTCGCATGGCCCTAGAGGCAGATAATATCCAGTTTTTTCCGCGAAAAAATCAAAGGCTGCTGAACGCCAGCAAGAAATACGTAAATATCCCTCGGCAAGCAAATGACTGGAAAAATTGCGCAAAATGTTCGCATGGCCCTAGAGGCAGATAATATCCAGTTTTTTCCGCGAAAAAATCAAAGGCTGCTGAACGCCAGCCAGAAATACGTAAATATCCCTCGGCAAGCAAATGACCGGAAAAATGGCGCAAAATGTTCGCATGGCCCTAGAGGCAGATAATATCCAGTTTTTTCCGCGAAAAAATCAAAGGCTGCTGAACGCCAGCCAGAAATACGTGAATATCCCTCGGCAAGCAAATGACCGGAAAAATGGCGCAAAATGTTCGCATGGCCCTAGAGGCAGATAATATCCAGTTTTTTCCGCGAAAAAATCAAAGGCTGCTGAACGCCAGCCAGAAATACGTAAATATCCCTCGGCAAGCAAATGACCGGAAAAATGGCGCAAAATGTTCGCATGGCCCTAGAGGCAGATAATATCCAGTTTTTTCCGCGAAAAAATCAAAGGCTGCTGAACGCCACCCAGAAATACGTAAATATCCCTCCGCAAGCAAATGACTGGAAAAATGGCGCAAAATGTTCGCATGGCCCTAGAGGCAGATAATATCCAGTTTTTTCCGCGAAAAAATCAAAGGCTGCTGAACGCCAGCCAGAAATACGTAAATATCCCTCGGCAAGCAAATGACCGGAAAAATGGCGCAAAATGTTCGCATGGCCCTAGAGGCAGATAATATCCAGTTTTTTCCGCGAAAAAATCAAAGGCTGCTGAACGCCAGCCAGAAATACGTAAATATCCCTCGGCAAGCAAATGACCGGCAAAATGGCGCAAAATGTTCGCATGGCCCTAGAGGCAGATAATATCCAGTTTTTTCCGCGAAAAAATCAAAGGCTGCTGAACGCCAGCCAGAAATACGTAAATATCCCTCGGCAAGCAAATGACCGGCAAAATGGCGCAAAATGTTCGCATGGCCCTAGAGGCAGATAATATCCAGTTTTTTCCGCGAAAAAATCAAAGGCTGCTGAACGCCAGCCAGAAATACGTAAATATCCCTCGGCAAGCAAATGACCGGAAAAATGGCGCAAAATGTTCGCATGGCCCTAGAGGCAGATAATATCCAGTTTTTTCCGCGAAAAAATCAAAGGCTGCTGAACGCCAGCCAGAAATACGTAAATATCCCTCGGCAAGCAAATGACCGGCAAAATGGCGCAAAATGTTCGCATGGCCCTAGAGGCAGACAATATCCAGTTTTTTCCGCGAAAAAATCAAAGGCTGCTGAACGCCAGCCAGAAATACATAAATATCCCTCGGCAAGCAAATGACCGGAAAAATGGCGCAAAATGTTCGCATGGCCCTAGAGGCAGATAGTATCCAGCTTTTTCCGCGAAAAAATCAAAGGCTGCTGACCGCCAGCCAGAAATACGTAAATATCCCTCGGCAAGCAAATGACCGGAAAATGGCGCAAAATGTTCGCATGGCCCTAGAGGCAGATAATATCCAGTTTTTTCCGCGAAAAAATCAAAGGCTGCTGAACGCCAGCCAGAAATACGTAAATATCCCTCGGCAAGCAAATGACCGGAAAAATGGCGCAAAATGTTCGCAAGGCCCTAGAGGCAGATAATATTCAGTTTTTTCCGCGAAAAAATCAAGGGCTGCTGAACGCCAGCCAGAAATACGTAAATATCCCTCGGCAAGCAAATGACCGGAAAAATGGCGCAAAATGTTCGCATGGCCCTAGAGGCAGATAATATCCAGTTTTTTCCGCGAAAAAATCAAAGGCTGCTGAACGCCAGCCAGAAATACGTAAATATCCCTCGGCAAGCAAATGACCGGAAAAATGGCGCAAAATGTTCGCATGGCCCTAGAGGCAGATAATATCCAGTTTTTTCCGCGAAAAAATCAAAGGCTGCTGAACGCCACCCAGAAATACGTAAATATCCCTCCGCAAGCAAATGACTGGAAAAATGGCGCAAAATGTTCGCATGGCCCTAGAGGCAGATAATATCCAGTTTTTTCCGCGAAAAAATCAAAGGCTGCTGAACGCCAGCCAGAAATACGTAAATATCCCTCGGCAAGCAAATGACCGGAAAAATGGCGCAAAATGTTCGCATGGCCCTAGAGGCAGATAATATCCAGTTTTTTCCGCGAAAAAATCAAAGGCTGCTGAACGCCAGCCAGAAATACGTAAATATCCCTCGGCAAGCAAATGACCGGCAAAATGGCGCAAAATGTTCGCATGGCCCTAGAGGCAGATAATATCCAGTTTTTTCCGCGAAAAAATCAAAGGCTGCTGAACGCCAGCCAGAAATACGTAAATATCCCTCGGCAAGCAAATGACCGGCAAAATGGCGCAAAATGTTCGCATGGCCCTAGAGGCAGATAATATCCAGTTTTTTCCGCGAAAAAATCAAAGGCTGCTGAACGCCAGCCAGAAATACGTAAATATCCCTCGGCAAGCAAATGACCGGAAAAATGGCGCAAAATGTTCGCATGGCCCTAGAGGCAGATAATATCCAGTTTTTTCCGCGAAAAAATCAAAGGCTGCTGAACGCCAGCCAGAAATACGTAAATATCCCTCGGCAAGCAAATGACCGGCAAAATGGCGCAAAATGTTCGCATGGCCCTAGAGGCAGACAATATCCAGTTTTTTCCGCGAAAAAATCAAAGGCTGCTGAACGCCAGCCAGAAATACATAAATATCCCTCGGCAAGCAAATGACCGGAAAAATGGCGCAAAATGTTCGCATGGCCCTAGAGGCAGATAGTATCCAGTTTTTTCCGCGAAAAAATCAAAGGCTGCTGACCGCCAGCCAGAAATACGTAAATATCCCTCGGCAAGCAAATGACCGGAAAATGGCGCAAAATGTTCGCATGGCCCTAGAGGCAGATAATATCCAGTTTTTTCCGCGAAAAAATCAAAGGCTGCTGAACGTCAGGCAGAAATACGTAAATATCACTCGGCAAGCAAATGACCGGAAAAATGGCGCAAAATGTTCGCAAGGCCCTAGAGGCAGATAATATCCATTTTTTTCCGCGAAAAAATCAAAGGCTGCTGAACGCCAGCCAGAAATACGTAAATATCCCTCGGCAAGCAAATGACCGGAAAAATGGCGCAAAATGTTCGCATGGCCCTAGAGGCAGATAATATCCATTTTTTTCCGCGAAAAAATCAAAGGCTGCTGAACGCCAGCCAGAAATACATAAATATCCCTCGGCAAGCAAACGACCGGAAAAATGGCGCAAAATGTTCGCATGGCCCTAGAGGCAGATAATATCCAGTTTTTTCCGCGAAAAAATCAAAGGCTGCTGAACGCCAGCCAGAAATACATAAATATCCCTCGGCAAGCAAATGACTGGGAAAATGGCGCAAAATGTTCGCATGGCCCTAGAGGCAGATAATATCCATTTTTTTCCGCGAAAAAATCAAAGCCTGCTGAACGCCAGCCAGAAATACGTAAATATCCCTCGGCAAGCAAACGACCGGAAAAATGGCGCAAAATGTTCGCATGGCCCTAGAGGCAGATAATATACAGTTTTTTCCGCGAAAAAATCAAAGGCTGCTGAACGCCAGCCAGAAATACATAAATATCCCTCGGCAAGCAAATGACCGGAAAAATGGCGCAAAATGTTCGCATGGCCCTAGATGCAGATAATATCCAGTTTTTTCCGCGAAAAAATCAAAGGCTGCTGAACGCCAGCCAGAAATACATAAATATCCCTCGGCAAGCAAATGACCGGAAAAATGGCGCAACATGTTCGCATGGCCCTAGAGGCAGATAATATCCAGTTTTTTCCGCGAAAAAATCAAAGGCTGCTGAACGCCAGCCAGAAATACGTAAATATCCCTCGGCAAGCAAATGACCGGAAAAATGGCGCAAAATGTTCGCATGGCCCTAGAGGCAGATAATATCCAGTTTTTTCCGCGAAAAAATCAAAGGCTGCTGAACGCCAGCCAGAAATACGTAAATATCCCTCGGCAGGCAAATGACTGGAAAAATGGCGCAAAATGTTCGCATGGCCCTAGAGGCAGATAATATCCAGTTTTTTCCGCGAAAAAATCAAAGGCTGCTGAACGCCAGGCAGAAATACGTAAATATCACTCGGCAAGCAAATGACCGGAAAAATGGCGCAAAATGTTCACATGGCCCTAGAGGCAGATAATATCCATTTTTTTCCGCGAAAAAATCAAAGGCTGCTGAACGCCAGCCAGAAATACGTAAATATCCCTCGGCAAGCAAATGACCGGAAAAATGGCGCAAAATGTTCGCATGGCCCTAGAGGCAGATAATATCCATTTTTTTCCGCGAAAAAATCAAAGGCTGCTGAACGCCAGCCAGAAATACATAAATATCCCTCGGCAAGCAAACGACCGGAAAAATGGCGCAAAATGTTCGCATGGCCCTAGAGGCAGATAATATCCAGTTTTTTCCGCGAAAAAATCAAAGGCTGCTGAACGCCAGCAAGAAATACGTGAATATCCCTCGGCAAGCAAATGACTGGGAAAATGGCGCAAAATGTTCGCATGGCCCTAGAGGCAGATAATATCCATTTTTTTCCGCGAAAAAATCAAAGCCTGCTGAACGCCAGCCAGAAATACGTAAATATCCCTCGGCAAGCAAACGACCGGAAAAATGGCGCAAAATGTTCGCATGGCCCTAGAGGCAGATAATATACAGTTTTTTCCGCGAAAAAATCAAAGGCTGCTGAACGCCAGCCAGAAATACATAAATATCCCTCGGCAAGCAAATGACCGGAAAAATGGCGCAAAATGTTCGCATGGCCCTAGATGCAGATAATATCCAGTTTTTTCCGCGAAAAAATCAAAGGCTGCTGAACGCCAGCCAGAAATACATAAATATCCCTCGGCAAGCAAATGACCGGAAAAATGGCGCAACATGTTCGCATGGCCCTAGAGGCAGATAATATCCAGTTTTTTCCGCGAAAAAATCAAAGGCTGCTGAACGCCAGCCAGAAATACGTAAATATCCCTCGGCAAGCAAATGACCGGAAAAATGGCGCAAAATGTTCGCATGGCCCTAGAGGCAGATAATATCCAGTTTTTTCCGCGAAAAAATCAAAGGCTGCTGAACGCCAGCCAGAAATACGTAAATATCCCTCGTCAGGCAAATGACTGGAAAAATGGCGCAAAATGTTCGCATGGCCCTAGAGGCAGATAATATCCAGTTTTTTCCGCGAAAAAATCAAAGGCTGCTGAACGCCAGGCAGAAATACGTAAATATCACTCGGCAAGCAAATGACCGGAAAAATGGCGCAAAATGTTCTTATGGCCCTAGAGGCAGATAATATCCATTTTTTTCCGCGAAAAAATCAAAGGCTGCTGAACGCCAGCCAGAAATACGTAAATATCCCTCGGCAAGCAAATGACCGGAAAAATGGCGCAAAATGTTCGCATGGCCCTAGAGGCAGATAATATCCATTTTTTTCCGCGAAAAAATCAAAGGCTGCTGAACGCCAGCCAGAAATACATAAATATCCCTCGGCAAGCAAACGACCGGAAAAATGGCGCAAAATGTTCGCATGGCCCTAGAGGCAGATAATATCCAGTTTTTTCCGCGAAAAAATCAAAGGCTGCTGAACGCCAGCAAGAAATACGTGAATATCCCTCGGCAAGCAAATGACTGGGAAAATGGCGCAAAATGTTCGCATGGCCCTAGAGGCAGATAATATCCATTTTTTTCCGCGAAAAAATCAAAGCCTGCTGAACGCCAGCCAGAAATACGTAAATATCCCTCGGCAAGCAAACGACCGGAAAAATGGCGCAAAATGTTCGCATGGCCCTAGAGGCAGATAATATACAGTTTTTTCCGCGAAAAAATCAAAGGCTGCTGAACGCCAGCCAGAAATACGTAAATATCCCTCGGCAAGCAAATGACCGGAAAAATGGCGCAAAATGTTCGCATGGCCCTAGAGGCAGATAATATCCAGTTTTTTCCGCGAAAAAATCAAAGGCTGCTGAACGCCAGCCAGAAATACGTAAATATCCCTCGGCAAGCAAACGACCGGAAAAATGGCGCAAAATGTTCGCATGGCCCTAGAGGCAGATAATATCCATTTTTTTCCGCGAAAAAATCAAAGGCTGCTGAACGCCAGCCAGAAATACGTAAATATCCCTCGGCAAGCAAATGACCGGAAAAATGGCGCAAAATGTTCGCATGGCCCTAGAGGCAGATAATATCCATTTTTTTCCGCGAAAAAATCAAAGGCTGCTGAACGCCAGCCAGAAATACATAAATATCCCTCGGCAAGCAAACGACCGGAAAAATGGCGCAAAATGTTCGCATGGCCCTAGAGGCAGATAATATCCAGTTTTTTCCGCGAAAAAATCAAAGGCTGCTGAACGCCAGCAAGAAATACGTGAATACCCCTCGGCAAGCAAATGACTGGGAAAATGGCGCAAAATGTTCGCATGGCCCTAGAGGCAGATAATATCCATTTTTTTCCGCGAAAAAATCAAAGCCTGCTGAACGCCAGCCAGAAATACGTAAATATCCCTCGGCAAGCAAACGACCGGCAAAATGGCGCAAAATGTTCGCATGGCCCTAGAGGCAGATAATATCCAGTTTTTTCCGCGAAAAAATCAAAGGCAACCAAATGACCGGAAAATGGCGCAAAATGTTCGCATGGCCCTAGAGGCAGATAATATCCAGTTTTTTCCGCGAAAAAATCAAAGGCTGCTGACCGCCAGCCAGAAATACGTAAATATCCCTCGGCAAGCAAATGACCGGAAAATGGCGCAAAATGTTCGCATGGCCCTAGAGGCAGATAATATCCAGTTTTTTCCGCGAAAAAATCAAAGGCTGCTGAACGCCAGCCAGAAATACGTAAATATCCCTCGGCAAGCAAACGACCGGAAAAATGGCGCAAAATGTTCGCATGGCCCTAGAGGCAGATAATATCCATTTTTTTCCGCGAAAAAATCAAAGGCTGCTGAACGCCAGCCAGAAATACGTAAATATCCCTCGGCAAGCAAATGACCGGAAAAATGGCGCAAAATGTTCGCATGGCCCTAGAGGCAGATAATATCCATTTTTTTCCGCGAAAAAATCAAAGGCTGCTGAACGCCAGCCAGAAATACGTAAATATCCCTCGGCAAGCAAATGACCGGAAAAATGGCGCAAAATGTTCGCATGGCCCTAGAGGCAGATAATATCCATTTTTTTCCGCGAAAAAATCAAAGGCTGCTGAACGCCAGCCAGAAATACATAAATATCCCTCGGCAAGCAAACGACCGGAAAAATGGCGCAAAATGTTCGCATGGCCCTAGAGGCAGATAATATCCAGTTTTTTCCGCGAAAAAATCAAAGGCTGCTGAACGCCAGCAAGAAATACGTGAATACCCCTCGGCAAGCAAATGACTGGGAAAATGGCGCAAAATGTTCGCATGGCCCTAGAGGCAGATAATATCCATTTTTTTCCGCGAAAAAATCAAAGCCTGCTGAACGCCAGCCAGAAATACGTAAATATCCCTCGGCAAGCAAACGACCGGCAAAATGGCGCAAAATGTTCGCATGGCCCTAGAGGCAGATAATATCCAGTTTTTTCCGCGAAAAAATCAAAGGCTGCTGAACGCCAGCCAGAAATACGTAAATATCCCTCGGCAAGCAAATGACCGGAAAAATGGCGCAACATGTTCGCATGGCCCTAGAGGCAGATAATATCCAGTTTTTTCCGCGAAAAAATCAAAGGCTGCTGAACGCCAGCCAGAAATACGTAAATATCCCTCGGCAAGCAAATGACCGGAAAAATGGCGCAAAATGTTCGCATGGCCCTAGATGCAGATAATATCCAGTTTTTTCCGCGAAAAAATCAAAGGCTGCTGAACGCCAGCCAGAAATACATAAATATCCCTCGGCAAGCAAATGACCGGAAAAATGGCGCAACATGTTCGCATGGCCCTAGAGGCAGATAATATCTAGTTTTTTCCGCGAAAAAATCAAAGGCTGCTGAACGCCAGCCAGAAATACGTAAATATCCCTCGGCAAGCAAATGACCGGAAAAATGGCGCAAAATGTTTGCATGGCCCTAGAGGCAGATAATATCCAGTTTTTTCCGCGAAAAAATCAAAGGCTGCTGAACGCCAGCCAGAAATACGTAAATATCCCTCGGCAAGCAAACGACCGGAAAAATGGCGCAAAATGTTCGCATGGCCCTAGAGGCAGATAATATCCATTTTTTTCCGCGAAAAAATCAAAGGCTGCTGAACGCCAGCCAGAAATACGTAAATATCCCTCGGCAAGCAAATGACCGGAAAATGGCGCAAAATGTTCGCATGGCCCTAGAGGCAGATAATATCCATTTTTTCCGCGAAAAAATCAAAGCCTGCTGAACGCCAGCCAGAAATACGTAAATATCCCTCGGCAAGCAAACGACCGGAAAAATGGCGCAAAATGTTCGCATGGCCCTAGAGGCAGATAATATCCAGTTTTTTCCGCGAAAAAATCAAAGGCTGCTGAACGCCAGCCAGAAATACGTAAATATCCCTCGGCAAGCAAATGACCGGAAAAATGGCGCAAAATGTTCGCATGGCCCTAGATGCAGATAATATCCAGTTTTTTCCGCGAAAAAATCAAAGGCTGCTGAACGCCAGCCAGAAATACATAAATATCCCTCGGCAAGCAAATGACCGGAAAAATGGCGCAACATGTTCGCATGGCCCTAGAGGCAGATAATATCCAGTTTTTTCCGCGAAAAAATCAAAGGCTGCTGAACGCCAGCCAGAAATACGTAAATATCCCTCGGCAAGCAAATGACCGGAAAAATGGCGCAAAATGTTCGCATGGCCCTAGAGGCAGATAATATCCAGTTTTTTCCGCGAAAAAATCAAAGGCTGCTGAACGCCAGCCAGAAATACGTAAATATCCCTCGGCAAGCAAATGACCGGAAAAATGGCGCAAAATGTTCGCATGGCCCTAGAGGCAGATAATATCCAGTTTTTTCCGCGAAAAAATCAAAGGCTGCTGAACGCCAGCAAGAAATACGTGAATATCCCTCGGCAAGCAAATGACCGGAAAAATGGCGCAAAATGTTCGCATGGCCCTAGAGGCAGATAATATCCAGTTTTTTCCGCGAAAAAATCAAAGCCTGCTGAACGCCAGCCAGAAATACGTAAATATCCCTCGGCAAGCAAACGACCGGAAAAATGGCGCAAAATGTTCGCATGGCCCTAGAGGCAGATAATATCCAGTTTTTTCCGCGAAAAAATCAAAGGCTGCTGAACGCCAGCCAGAAATACGTAAATATCCCTCGGCAAGCAAACGGCCGGAAAAATGGCGCAACATGTTCGCATGGCCCTAGAGGCAGATAATATCCAGTTTTTTCCGCGAAAAAATCAAAGGCTGCTGAACGCCAGCCAGAAATACGTAAATATCCCTCGGCAAGCAAATGACCGGAAAAATGGCGCAAAATGTTCGCATGGCCCTAGAGGCAGGTAATATCCAGTTTTTTCCGCGAAAAATTCAAAGGCTGCTGAACGCCAGCCAGAAATACGTAAATATCCCTCGGCAAGCAAATGACTGGAAAAATGGCGCAAAATGTTCGCATGGCCCTAGAGGCAGATAATATCCAGTTTTTTCCGCGAAAAAATCAAAGGCTGCTGAACGCCAGCCAGAAATACGTAAATATCCCTCGGCAAGCAAATGACCGGAAAAATGGCGCAACATGTTCGCATGGCCCTAGAGGCAGATAATATCCAGTTTTTTCAGCGAAAAAATCAAAGGCTGCTGACCGCCAGCCAGAAATACGTAAATATCCCTCGGCAAGCAAATGACCGGAAAATGGCGCAAAATGTTCGCATGGCCCTAGAGGCAGATAATATCCAGTTTTTTCCGCGAAAAAATCAAAGGCTGCTGAACGCCAGCCAGAAATACGTAAATATCCCTCGGCAAGCAAATGACCGGAAAAATGGCGCAAAATGTTCGCATGGCCCTAGAGGCAGATAACATCCAGTTTTTTCCGCGAAAAAATCAAAGGCTGCTGAAAGCCAGCCAGAAATACGTAAATATCCCTCGGCAAGCAAACGACCAGAAAAATGGCGCAAAATGTTCGCATGGCCCTAGAGGCAGATAATATCCATTTTTTTCCGCGAAAAAATCAAAGGCTGCTGAACGCCAGCCAGAAATACGTAAATATCCCTCGGCAAGCAAATGACCGGAAAAATGGCGCAAAATGTTCGCATGGCCCTAGAGGCAGATAATATCCATTTTTTTCCGCGAAAAAATCAAAGGCTGCTGAACGCCAGCCAGAAATACATAAATATCCCTCGGCAAGCAAACGACCGGAAAAATGGCGCAAAATGTTCGCATGGCCCTAGAGGCAGATAATATCCAGTTTTTTTCGCGAAAAAATCAAAGGCTGCTGAACGCCAGCAAGAAATACGTGAATACCCCTCGGCAAGCAAATGACTGGGAAAATGGCGCAAAATGTTCGCATGGCCCTAGAGGCAGATAATATCCATTTTTTTCCGCGAAAAAATCAAAGCCTGCTGAACGCCAGCCAGAAATACGTAAATATCCCTCGGCAAGCAAACGACCGGAAAAATGGCGCAAAATGTTCGCATGGCCCTAGAGGCAGATAATATCCAGTTTTTTCCGCGAAAAAATCAAAGGCTGCTGAACGCCAGCCAGAAATACATAAATATCCCTCGGCAAGCAAATGACCGGAAAAATGGCGCAAAATGTTCGCATGGCCCTAGATGCAGATAATATCCAGTTTTTTCCGCGAAAAAATCAAAGGCTGCTGAACGCCAGCCAGAAATACATAAATATCCCTCGGCAAGCAAATGACCGGAAAAATGGCGCAACATGTTCGCATGGCCCTAGAGGCAGATAATATCCAGTTTTTTCCGCGAAAAAATCAAAGGCTGCTGAACGCCAGCCAGAAATACGTAAATATCCCTCGGCAAGCAAATGACCGGAAAAATGGCGCAAAATGTTCGCATGGCCCTAGAGGCAGATAATATCCAGTTTTTTCCCCGAAAAAATCAAAGGCTGCTGAACGCCAGCCAGAAATACGTAAATATCCCTCGGCAAGCAAATGACCGGAAAAATGGCGCAAAATGTTCGCATGGCCCTAGAGGCAGATAATATCCAGTTTTTTCCGCGAAAAAATCAAAGGCTGCTGAACGCCAGCAAGAAATACGTGAATATCCCTCGGCAAGCAAATGACCGGAAAAATGGCGCAAAATGTTCGCATGGCCCTAGAGGCAGATAATATCCAGTTTTTTCCGCGAAAAAATCAAAGGCTGCTGAACGCCAGCAAGAAATACGTGAATATCCCTCGGCAAGCAAATGACCGGAAAAATGGCGCAAAATGTTCGCATGGCCCTAGAGGCAGATAATATCCAGTTTCTTCCGCGAAAAAATCAAAGGCTGCTGAACGCCAGCCAGAAATTAGTAAATATCCCTCGGCAAGCAAATGACCGGAAAAATGGCGCAAAATGTTCGCATGGCCCTAGGGGCAGATAATATCCAGTTTTTTCCGCGAAAAAATCAAAGGCTGCTGAACGCCAGCCAGAAATACGTAAATATCACTCGGCAAGCAAATGACCGGAAAAATGGCGCAAAATGTTCACATGGCCCTAGAGGCAGATAATATCCATTTTTTTCCGCGAAAAAATCAAAGGCTGCTGAACGCCAGCCAGAAATACGTAAATATCCCTCGGCAAGCAAACGACCGGAAAAATGGCGCAAAATGTTCGCATGGCCCTAGAAGCAGGTAATATCCAGTTTTTTCCGCGAAAAATTCAAAGGCTGCTGAACGCCAGCCAGAAATACGTAAATATCCCTCGGCAAGCAAATGACTGGAAAAATGGCGCAAAATGTTCGCATGGCCCTAGAGGCAGATAATATCCAGTTTTTTCCGCGAAAAAATCAAAGGCTGCTGAACGCCAGCCAGAAATACGTAAATATCCCTCGGCAAGCAAATGACCGGAAAAATGGCGCAAAATGTTCGCATGGCCCTAGAGGCAGATAATATCCAGTTTTTTCCGCGAAAAAATCAAAGGCTGCTGAACGCCAGCCAGAAATACGTAAATATCACTCGGCAAGCAAATTACCGGAAAAATGGCGCAAAATGTTCACATGGCCCTAGAGGCAGATAATATCCATTTTTTTCCGCGAAAAAATCAAAGGCTGCTGAACGCCAGCCAGAAATACGTAAATATCCCTCGGCAAGCAAACGACCGGAAAAATGGCGCAACATGTTCGCATGGCCCTAGAGGCAGATAATATCCAGTTTTTTCCGCGAAAAAATCAAAGGCTGCTGAACGCCAGCCAGAAATACGTAAATATCCCTCGGCAAGCAAATGACCGGAAAAATGGCGCAAAATGTTCGCATGGCCCTAGAGGCAGATAATATCCAGTTTTTTCCGCGAAAAAATCAAAGGATGCTGAACGCCAGCCAGAAATACGTAAATATCCCTCGGCAAGCAAATGACCGGCAAAATGGCGCAAAATGTTCGCATGGCCCTAGAGGCAGATAATATCCAGTTTTTTCCGCGAAAAAATCAAAGGCTGCTGAACGCCAGCCAGAAATACGTAAATATCCCTCGGCAAGCAAATGACCGGAAAAATGGCGCAAAATGTTCGCATGGCCCTAGAGGCAGATAATATCCAGTTTTTTCCGCGAAAAAATCAAAGGCTGCTGAACGCCAGCCAGAAATACGTAAATATCACTCGGCAAGCAAATTACCGGAAAAATGGCGCAAAATGTTCACATGGCCCTAGAGGCAGATAATATCCATTTTTTTCCGCGAAAAAATCAAAGGCTGCTGAACGCCAGCCAGAAATACGTAAATATCCCTCGGCAAGCAAACGACCGGAAAAATGGCGCAACATGTTCGCATGGCCCTAGAGGCAGATAATATCCAGTTTTTTCCGCGAAAAAATCAAAGGCTGCTGAACGCCAGCCAGAAATACGTAAATATCCCTCGGCAAGCAAACGACCGGAAAAATGGCGCAAAATGTTCGCATGGCCCTAGAAGCAGGTAATATCCAGTTTTTTCCGCGAAAAATTCAAAGGCTGCTGAACGCCAGCCAGAAATACGTAAATATCCTTCGGCAAGCAAATGACTGGAAAAATGGCGCAAAATGTTCGCATGGCCCTAGAGGCAGATAATATCCAGTTTTTTCCGCGAAAAAATCAAAGGCTGCTGAACGCCAGCCAGAAATACGTAAATATCCCTCGGCAAGCAAATGACCGGAAAAATGGCGCAAAATGTTCGCATGGCCCTAGAGGCAGATAATATCCAGTTTTTTCCGCGAAAAAAATCAAAGGCTGCTGAACGCCAGCCAGAAATACGTAAATATCACTCGGCAAGCAAATTACCGGAAAAATGGCGCAAAATGTTCACATGGCCCTAGAGGCAGATAATATCCATTTTTTTCCGCGAAAAAATCAAAGGCTGCTGAACGCCAGCCAGAAATACGTAAATATCCCTCGGCAAGCAAACGACCGGAAAAATGGCGCAACATGTTCGCATGGCCCTAGAGGCAGATAATATCCAGTTTTTTCAGCGAAAAAATCAAAGGCTGCTGACCGCCAGCCAGAAATACGTAAATATCCCTCGGCAAGCAAATGACCGGAAAATGGCGCAAAATGTTCGCATGGCCCTAGAGGCAGATAATATCCAGTTTTTTCCGCGAAAAAATCAAAGGCTGCTGAACGCCAGCCAGAAATACGTAAATATCCCTCGGCAAGCAAATGACCGGAAAAATGGTGCAAAATGTTCGCATGGCCCTAGAGGCAGATAATATCCAGTTTTTTCCGCGAAAAAATCAAAGGCTGCTGAACGCCAGCCAGAAATACGTAAATATCCCTCGGCAAGCAAACGACCGGAAAAATGGCGCAAAATGTTCGCATGGCCCTAGAGGCAGATAATATCCATTTTTTTCCGCGAAAAAATCAAAGGCTGCCGAACGCCAGCCAGAAATACGTAAATATCCCTCGGCAAGCAAATGACCGGAAAAATGGCGCAAAATGTTCGCATGGCCCTAGAGGCAGATAATATCCATTTTTTTCCGCGAAAAAATCAAAGGCTGCTGAACGCCAGCCAGAAATACATAAATATCCCTCGGCAAGCAAACGACCGGAAAAATGGCGCAAAATGTTCGCATGGCCCTAGAGGCAGATAATATCCAGTTTTTTCCGCGAAAAAATCAAAGGCTGCTGAACGCCAGCCAGAAATACATAAATATCCCTCGGCAAGCAAATGACCGGAAAAATGGCGCAAAATGTTCGCATGGCCCTAGATGCAGATAATATCCAGTTTTTTCCGCGAAAAAATCAAAGGCTGCTGAACGCCAGCCAGAAATACATAAATATCCCTCGGCAAGCAAATGACCGGAAAAATGGCGCAACATGTTCGCATGGCCCTAGAGGCAGATAATATCCAGTTTTTTCCGCGAAAAAATCAAAGGCTGCTGAACGCCAGCCAGAAATACGTAAATATCCCTCGGCAAGCAAATGACCGGAAAAATGGCGCAAAATGTTCGCATGGCCCTAGAGGCAGATAATATCCAGTTTTTTCCCCGAAAAAATCAAAGGCTGCTGAACGCCAGCCAGAAATACGTAAATATCCCTCGGCAAGCAAATGACCGGAAAAATGGCGCAAAATGTTCGCATGGCCCTAGAGGCAGATAATATCCAGTTTTTTCCGCGAAAAAATCAAAGGCTGCTGAACGCCAGCAAGAAATACGTGAATATCCCTCGGCAAGCAAATGACCGGAAAAATGGCGCAAAATGTTCGCATGGCCCTAGAGGCAGATAATATCCAGTTTTTTCCGCGAAAAAATCAAAGGCTGCTGAACGCCAGCAAGAAATACGTGAATATCCCTCGGCAAGCAAATGACCGGAAAAATGGCGCAAAATGTTCGCATGGCCCTAGAGGCAGATAATATCCAGTTTCTTCCGCGAAAAAATCAAAGGCTGCTGAACGCCAGCCAGAAATTAGTAAATATCCCTCGGCAAGCAAATGACCGGAAAAATGGCGCAAAATGTTCGCATGGCCCTAGAGGCAGATAATATCCAGTTTTTTCCGCGAAAAAATCAAAGGCTGCTGAACGCCAGCCAGAAATACGTAAATATCACTCGGCAAGCAAATGACCGGAAAAATGGCGCAAAATGTTCACATGGCCCTAGAGGCAGATAATATCCATTTTTTTCCGCGAAAAAATCAAAGGCTGCTGAACGCCAGCCAGAAATACGTAAATATCCCTCGGCAAGCAAACGACCGGAAAAATGGCGCAAAATGTTCGCATGGCCCTAGAAGCAGGTAATATCCAGTTTTTTCCGCGAAAAATTCAAAGGCTGCTGAACGCCAGCCAGAAATACGTAAATATCCCTCGGCAAGCAAATGACTGGAAAAATGGCGCAAAATGTTCGCATGGCCCTAGAGGCAGATAATATCCAGTTTTTTCCGCGAAAAAATCAAAGGCTGCTGAACGCCAGCCAGAAATACGTAAATATCCCTCGGCAAGCAAATGACCGGAAAAATGGCGCAAAATGTTCGCATGGCCCTAGAGGCAGATAATATCCAGTTTTTTCCGCGAAAAAATCAAAGGCTGCTGAACGCCAGCCAGAAATACGTAAATATCACTCGGCAAGCAAATTACCGGAAAAATGGCGCAAAATGTTCGCATGGCCCTAGAGGCAGATAATATCCAGTTTTTTCCGCGAAAAAATCAAAGGCTGCTGAACGCCAGCCAGAAATACGTAAATATCCCTCGGCAAGCAAATGACCGGCAAAATGTTCGCATGGCCCTAGAGGCAGATAATATCCAGTTTTTTCCGCGAAAAAATCAAAGGCTGCTGAACGCCAGCAAGAAATACGTGAATATCCCTCGGCAAGCAAATGACCGGAAAAATGGCGCAAAATGTTCGCATGGCCCTAGAAGCAGGTAATATCCAGTTTTTTCCGCGAAAAAGTCATAGGCTGCTGAACGCCAGCCAGAAATACGTAAATATCCCTCGGCAAGCAAATGACTGGAAAAATGGCGCAAAATGTTCGCATGGCCCTAGAGGCAGATAATATCCAGTTTTTTCCGCGAAAAAATCAAAGGCTGCTGAACGCCAGCCAGAAATTAGTAAATATCCCTCGGCAAGCAAATGACCGGAAAAATGGCGCAACATGTTCGCATGGCCCTAGAGGCAGATAATATCCAGTTTTTTCAGCGAAAAAATCAAAGGCTGCTGACCGCCAGCCAGAAATACGTAAATATCCCTCGGCAAGCAAATGACCGGAAAATGGCGCAAAATGTTCGCATGGCCCTAGAGGCAGATAATATCCAGTTTTTTCCGCGAAAAAATCAAAGGCTGCTGAACGCCAGCCAGAAATACGTAAATATCCCTCGGCAAGCAAATGACCGGAAAAATGGCGCAAAATGTTCGCATGGCCCTAGAGGCAGATAATATCCAGTTTTTTCCGCGAAAAAATCAAATGCTGCTGAACGCCAGCCAGAAATACGTAAATATCCCTCGGCAAGCAAACGACCGGAAAAATGGCGCAAAATGTTCGCATGGCCCTAGAGGCAGATAATATCCAGTTTTTTCCGCGAAAAAATCAAAGGCTGCTGAACGCCAGCCAGAAATACGTAAATATCCCTCGGCAAGCAAATGACCGGAAAAATGGCGCAAAATGTTCGCATGGCCCTAGAGGCATATAATATCCATTTTTTTCCGCGAAAAAATCAAAGGCTGCTGAACGCCAGCCAGAAATACATAAATATCCCTCGGCAAGCAAACGACCGGAAAAATGGCGCAAAATGTTCGCATGGCCCTAGAGGCAGATAATATCCAGTTTTTTCCGCGAAAAAATCAAAGGCTGCTGAACGCCAGCAAGAAATACGTGAATACCCCTCGGCAAGCAAATGACTGGGAAAATGGCGCAAAATGTTCGCATGGCCCTAGAGGCAGATAATATCCATTTTTTTCCGCGAAAAAATCAAAGCCTGCTGAACGCCAGCCAGAAATACGTAAATATCCCTCGGCAAGCAAATGACCGGAAAAATGGCGCAAAATGTTCGCATGGCCCTAGAGGCAGATAATATCCATTTTTTTCCGCGAAAAAATCAAAGGCTGCTGAACGCCAGCCAGAAATACATAAATATCCCTCGGCAAGCAAATGACCGGAAAAATGGCGCAACATGTTCGCATGGCCCTAGAGGCAGATAATATCCAGTTTTTTCCGCGAAAAAATCAAAGGCTGCTGAACGCCAGCCAGAAATACGTAAATATCCCTCGGCAAGCAAATGACCGGAAAAATGGCGCAAAATGTTCGCATGGCCCTAGAGGCAGATAATATCCAGTTTTTTCCCCGAAAAAATCAAAGGCTGCTGAACGCCAGCCAGAAATACGTAAATATCCCTCGGCAAGCAAATGACCGGAAAAATGGCGCAAAATGTTCGCATGGCCCTAGAGGCAGATAATATCCAGTTTTTTCCGCGAAAAAATCAAAGGCTGCTGAACGCCAGCAAGAAATACGTGAATATCCCTCGGCAAGCAAATGACCGGAAAAATGGCGCAACATGTTCGCATGGCCCTAGAGGCAGATAATATCCAGTTTTTTCCGCGAAAAAATCAAAGGCTGCTGAACGCCAGCCAGAAATACGTAAATATCCCTCGGCAAGCAAACGACCGGAAAAATGGCGCAACATGTTCGCATGGCCCTAGAGGCAGATAATATCCAGTTTTTTCAGCGAAAAAATCAAAGGCTGCTGACCGCCAGCCAGAAATACGTAAATATCCCTCGGCAAGCAAATGACCGGAAAATGGCGCAAAATGTTCGCATGGCCCTAGAGGCAGATAATATCCAGTTTTTTCCGCGAAAAAATCAAAGGCTGCTGAACGCCAGCCAGAAATACGTAAATATCCCTCGGCAAGCAAATGACCGGAAAAATGGCGCAAAATGTTCGCATGGCCCTAGAGGCAGATAATATCCAGTTTTTTCCGCGAAAAAATCAAAGGCTGCTGAACGCCAGCCAGAAATACGTAAATATCCCTCGGCAAGCAAACGACCGGAAAAATGGCGCAAAATGTTCGCATGGCCCTAGAGGCAGATAATATCCATTTTTTTCCGCGAAAAAATCAAAGGCTGCTGAACGCCAGCCAGAAATACGTAAATATCCCTCGGCAAGCAAATGACCGGAAAAATGGCGCAAAATGTTCGCATGGCCCTAGAGGCAGATAATATCCATTTTTTTCCGCGAAAAAATCAAAGGCTGCTGAACGCCAGCCAGAAATACATAAATATCCCTCGGCAAGCAAACGACCGGAAAAATGGCGCAAAATGTTCGCATGGCCCTAGAGGCAGATAATATCTTGTTTTTTCCGCGAAAAAATCAAAGGCTGCTGAACGCCAGCCAGAAATACATAAATATCCCTCGGCAAGCAAATGACCGGAAAAATGGCGCAAAATGTTCGCATGGCCCTAGATGCAGATAATATCCAGTTTTTTCCGCGAAAAAATCAAAGGCTGCTGAACGCCAGCCAGAAATACATAAATATCCCTCGGCAAGCAAATGACCGGAAAAATGGCGCAACATGTTCGCATGGCCCTAGAGGCAGATAATATCCAGTTTTTTCCGCGAAAAAATCAAAGGCTGCTGAACGCCAGCCAGAAATACGTAAATATCCCTCGGCAAGCAAATGACCGGAAAAATGGCGCAAAATGTTCGCATGGCCCTAGAGGCAGATAATATCCAGTTTTTTCCCCGAAAAAATCAAAGGCTGCTGAACGCCAGCCAGAAATACGTAAATATCCCTCGGCAAGCAAATGACCGGAAAAATGGCGCAAAATGTTCGCATGGCCCTAGAGGCAGATAATATCCAGTTTTTTCCGCGAAAAAATCAAAGGCTGCTGAACGCCAGCAAGAAATACGTGAATATCCCTCGGCAAGCAAATGACCGGAAAAATGGCGCAAAATGTTCGCATGGCCCTAGAAGCAGGTAATATCCAGTTTTTTCCGCGAAAAATTCATAGGCTGCTGAACGCCAGCCAGAAATACGTAAATATCCCTCGGCAAGCAAATGACTGGAAAAATGGCGCAAAATGTTCGCATGGCCCTAGAGGCAGATAATATCCAGTTTTTTCCGCGAAAAAATCAAAGGCTGCTGAACGCCAGCCAGAAATTAGTAAATATCCCTCGGCAAGCAAATGACCGGAAAAATGGCGCAACATGTTCGCATGGCCCTAGAGGCAGATAATATCCAGTTTTTTCAGCGAAAAAATCAAAGGCTGCTGACCGCCAGCCAGAAATACGTAAATATCCCTCGGCAAGCAAATGACCGGAAAATGGCGCAAAATGTTCGCATGGCCCTAGAGGCAGATAATATCCAGTTTTTTCCGCGAAAAAATCAAAGGCTGCTGAACGCCAGCCAGAAATACGTAAATATCCCTCGGCAAGCAAATGACCGGAAAAATGGCGCAAAATGTTCGCATGGCCCTAGAGGCAGATAATATCCAGTTTTTTCCGCGAAAAAATCAAATGCTGCTGAACGCCAGCCAGAAATACGTAAATATCCCTCGGCAAGCAAACGACCGGAAAAATGGCGCAAAATGTTCGCATGGCCCTAGAGGCAGATAATATCCAGTTTTTTCCGCGAAAAAATCAAAGGCTGCTGAACGCCAGCCAGAAATACGTAAATATCCCTCGGCAAGCAAATGACCGGAAAAATGGCGCAAAATGTTCGCATGGCCCTAGAGGCATATAATATCCATTTTTTTCCGCGAAAAAATCAAAGGCTGCTGAACGCCAGCCAGAAATACATAAATATCCCTCGGCAAGCAAACGACCGGAAAAATGGCGCAAAATGTTCGCATTTCCCTAGAGGCAGATAATATCCAGTTTTTTCCGCGAAAAAATCAAAGGCTGCTGAACGCCAGCAAGAAATACGTGAATACCCCTCGGCAAGCAAATGACTGGGAAAATGGCGCAAAATGTTCGCATGGCCCTAGAGGCAGATAATATCCATTTTTTTCCGCGAAAAAATCAAAGCCTGCTGAACGCCAGCCAGAAATACGTAAATATCCCTCGGCAAGCAAATGACCGGAAAAATGGCGCAAAATGTTCGCATGGCCCTAGAGGCAGATAATATCCATTTTTTTCCGCGAAAAAATCAAAGGCTGCTGAACGCCAGCCAGAAATACATAAATATCCCTCGGCAAGCAAATGACCGGAAAAATGGCGCAACATGTTCGCATGGCCCTAGAGGCAGATAATATCCAGTTTTTTCCGCGAAAAAATCAAAGGCTGCTGAACGCCAGCCAGAAATACGTAAATATCCCTCGGCAAGCAAATGACCGGAAAAATGGCGCAAAATGTTCGCATGGCCCTAGAGGCAGATAATATCCAGTTTTTTCCCCGAAAAAATCAAAGGCTGCTGAACGCCAGCCAGAAATACGTAAATATCCCTCGGCAAGCAAATGACCGGAAAAATGGCGCAAAATGTTCGCATGGCCCTAGAGGCAGATAATATCCAGTTTTTTCCGCGAAAAAATCAAAGGCTGCTGAACGCCAGCAAGAAATACGTGAATATCCCTCGGCAAGCAAATGACCGGAAAAATGGCGCAAAATGTTTGCATGGCCCTAGAGGCAGATAATATCCAGTTTTTTCCGCGAAAAAATCAAAGGCTGCTGAACGCCAGCCAGAAATACGTAAATATCCCTCGGCAAGCAAACGACCGGAAAAATGGCGCAACATGTTCGCATGGCCCTAGAGGCAGATAATATCCAGTTTTTTCAGCGAAAAAATCAAAGGCTGCTGACCGCCAGCCAGAAATACGTAAATATCCCTCGGCAAGCAAATGACCGGAAAATGGCGCAAAATGTTCGCATGGCCCTAGAGGCAGATAATATCCAGTTTTTTCCGCGAAAAATCAAAGGCTGCTGAACGCCAGCCAGAAATACGTAAATATCCCTCGGCAAGCAAATGACCGGAAAAATGGCGCAAAATGTTCGCATGGCCCTAGAGGCAGATAATATCCAGTTTTTTCCGCGAAAAAATCAAAGGCTGCTGAACGCCAGCCAGAAATACGTAAATATCCCTCGGCAAGCAAACGACCGGAAAAATGGCGCAAAATGTTCGCATGGCCCTAGAGGCAGATAATATCCAGTTTTTTCCGCGAAAAAATCAAAGGCTGCTGAACGCCAGCCAGAAATACATAAATATCCCTCGGCAAGCAAATGACTGGGAAAATGGCGCAAAATGTTCGCATGGCCCTAGAGGCAGATAATATCCATTTTTTTCCGCGAAAAAATCAAAGCCTGCTGAACGCCAGCCAGAAATACGTAAATATCCCTCGGCAAGCAAACGACCGGAAAAATGGCGCAAAATGTTCGCATGGCCCTAGAGGCAGATAATATCCAGTTTTTTCCGCGAAAAAATCAAAGGCTGCTGAACGCCAGCCAGAAATACATAAATATCCCTCGGCAAGCAAATGACCGGAAAAATGGCGCAAAATGTTCGCATGGCCCTAGATGCAGATAATATCCAGTTTTTTCCGCGAAAAAATCAAAGGCTGCTGAACGCCAGCCAGAAATACATAAATATCCCTCGGCAAGCAAATGACCGGAAAAATGGCGCAACATGTTCGCATGGCCCTAGAGGCAGATAATATCCAGTTTTTTCCGCGAAAAAATCAAAGGCTGCTGAACGCCAGCCAGAAATACGTAAATATCCCTCGGCAAGCAAATGACCGGAAAAATGGCGCAAAATGTTCGCATGGCCCTAGAGGCAGATAATATCCAGTTTTTTCCGCGAAAAAATCAAAGGCTGCTGAACGCCAGCCAGAAATACGTAAATATCCCTCGGCAGGCAAATGACTGGAAAAATGGTGCAAAATGTTCGCATGGCCCTAGAGGCAGATAATATCCAGTTTTTTCCGCGAAAAAATCAAAGGCTGCTGAACGCCAGGCAGAAATACGTAAATATCACTCGGCAAGCAAATGACCGGAAAAATGGCGCAAAATGTTCACATGGCCCTAGAGGCAGATAATATCCATTTTTTTCCGCGAAAAAATCAAAGGCTGCTGAACGCCAGCCAGAAATACGTAAATATCCCTCGGCAAGCAAATGACCGGAAAAATGGCGCAAAATGTTCGCATGGCCCTAGAGGCAGATAATATCCATTTTTTTTCCGCGAAAAAATCAAAGGCTGCTGAACGCCAGCCAGAAATACATAAATATCCCTCGGCAAGCAAACGACCGGAAAAATGGCGCAAAATGTTCGCATGGCCCTAGAGGCAGATAATATCCAGTTTTTTCCGCGAAAAAATCAAAGGCTGCTGAACGCCAGCAAGAAATACGTGAATATCCCTCGGCAAGCAAATGACTGGGAAAATGGCGCAAAATGTTCGCATGGCCCTAGAGGCAGATAATATCCATTTTTTTCCGCGAAAAAATCAAAGCCTGCTGAACGCCAGCCAGAAATACGTAAATATCCCTCGGCAAGCAAACGACCGGAAAAATGGCGCAAAATGTTCGCATGGTCCTAGAGGCAGATAATATACAGTTTTTTCCGCGAAAAAATCAAAGGCTGCTGAACGCCAGCCAGAAATACATAAATATCCCTCGGCAAGCAAATGACCGGAAAAATGGCGCAAAATGTTCGCATGGCCCTAGATGCAGATAATATCCAGTTTTTTCCGCGAAAAAATCAAAGGCTGCTGAACGCCAGCCAGAAATACATAAATATCCCTCGGCAAGCAAATGACCGGAAAAATGGCGCAACATGTTCGCATGGCCCTAGAGGCAGATAATATCCAGTTTTTTCCGCGAAAAAATCAAAGGCTGCTGAACGCCAGCCAGAAATACGTAAATATCCCTCGGCAAGCAAATGACCGGAAAAATGGCGCAAAATGTTCGCATGGCCCTAGAGGCAGATAATATCCAGTTTTTTCCGCGAAAAAATCAAAGGCTGCTGAACGCCAGCCAGAAATACGTAAATATCCCTCGGCAGGCAAATGACTGGAAAAATGGCGCAAAATGTTCGCATGGCCCTAGAGGCAGATAATATCCAGTTTTTTCCGCGAAAAAATCAAAGGCTGCTGAACGCCAGGCAGAAATACGTAAATATCACTCGGCAAGCAAATGACCGGAAAAATGGCGCAAAATGTTCTTATGGCCCTAGAGGCAGATAATATCCATTTTTTTCCGCGAAAAAATCAAAGGCTGCTGAACGCCAGCCAGAAATACGTAAATATCCCTCGGCAAGCAAATGACCGGAAAAATGGCGCAAAATGTTCGCATGGCCCTAGAGGCAGATAATATCCATTTTTTTCCGCGAAAAAATCAAAGGCTGCTGAACGCCAGCCAGAAATACATAAATATCCCTCGGCAGGCAAATGACTGGAAAAATGGTGCAAAATGTTCGCATGGCCCTAGAGGCAGATAATATCCATTTTTTTCCGCGAAAAAATCAAAGGCTGCTGAACGCCAGCCAGAAATACATAAATATCCCTCGGCAAGCAAATGACCGGAAAAATGGCGCAAAATGTTCGCATGGCCCTAGATGCAGATAATATCCAGTTTTTTCCGCGAAAAAATCAAAGGCTGCTGAACGCCAGCCAGAAATACATAAATATCCCTCGGCAAGCAAATGACCGGAAAAATGGCGCAAAATGTTCGCATGGCCCTAGATGCAGATAATATCCAGTTTTTTCCGCGAAAAAATCAAAGGCTGCTGAACGCCAGCCAGAAATACATAAATATCCCTCGGCAAGCAAATGACCGGAAAAATGGCGCAACATGTTCGCATGGCCCTAGAGGCAGATAATATCCAGTTTTTTCCGCGAAAAAATCAAAGGCTGCTGAACGCCAGCCAGAAATACGTAAATATCCCTCGGCAAGCAAATGACCGGAAAAATGGCGCAAAATGTTCGCATGGCCCTAGAGGCAGATAATATCCAGTTTTTTCCGCGAAAAAATCAAAGGCTGCTGAACGCCAGCCAGAAATACGTAAATATCCCTCGGCAGGCAAATGACTGGAAAAATGGTGCAAAATGTTCGCATGGCCCTAGAGGCAGATAATATCCAGTTTTTTCCGCGAAAAAATCAAAGGCTGCTGAACGCCAGGCAGAAATACGTAAATATCACTCGGCAAGCAAATGACCGGAAAAATGGCGCAAAATGTTCACATGGCCCTAGAGGCAGATAATATCCATTTTTTTCCGCGAAAAAATCAAAGGCTGCTGAACGCCAGCCAGAAATACGTAAATATCCCTCGGCAAGCAAATGACCGGAAAAATGGCGCAAAATGTTCGCATGGCCCTAGAGGCAGATAATATCCATTTTTTTCCGCGAAAAAATCAAAGGCTGCTGAACGCCAGCCAGAAATACATAAATATCCCTCGGCAAGCAAACGACCGGAAAAATGGCGCAAAATGTTCGCATGGCCCTAGAGGCAGATAATATCCAGTTTTTTCCGCGAAAAAATCAAAGGCTGCTGAACGCCAGCAAGAAATACGTGAATATCCCTCGGCAAGCAAATGACTGGGAAAATGGCGCAAAATGTTCGCATGGCCCTAGAGGCAGATAATATCCATTTTTTTCCGCGAAAAAATCAAAGCCTGCTGAACGCCAGCCAGAAATACGTAAATATCCCTCGGCAAGCAAACGACCGGAAAAATGGCGCAAAATGTTCGCATGGTCCTAGAGGCAGATAATATACAGTTTTTTCCGCGAAAAAATCAAAGGCTGCTGAACGCCAGCCAGAAATACATAAATATCCCTCGGCAAGCAAATGACCGGAAAAATGGCGCAAAATGTTCGCATGGCCCTAGATGCAGATAATATCCAGTTTTTTCCGCGAAAAAATCAAAGGCTGCTGAACGCCAGCCAGAAATACATAAATATCCCTCGGCAAGCAAATGACCGGAAAAATGGCGCAACATGTTCGCATGGCCCTAGAGGCAGATAATATCCAGTTTTTTCCGCGAAAAAATCAAAGGCTGCTGAACGCCAGCCAGAAATACGTAAATATCCCTCGGCAAGCAAATGACCGGAAAAATGGCGCAAAATGTTCGCATGGCCCTAGAGGCAGATAATATCCAGTTTTTTCCGCGAAAAAATCAAAGGCTGCTGAACGCCAGCCAGAAATACGTAAATATCCCTCGGCAGGCAAATGACTGGAAAAATGGCGCAAAATGTTCGCATGGCCCTAGAGGCAGATAATATCCAGTTTTTTCCGCGAAAAAATCAAAGGCTGCTGAACGCCAGGCAGAAATACGTAAATATCACTCGGCAAGCAAATGACCGGAAAAATGGCGCAAAATGTTCTTATGGCCCTAGAGGCAGATAATATCCATTTTTTTCCGCGAAAAAATCAAAGGCTGCTGAACGCCAGCCAGAAATACGTAAATATCCCTCGGCAAGCAAATGACCGGAAAAATGGCGCAAAATGTTCGCATGGCCCTAGAGGCAGATAATATCCATTTTTTTCCGCGAAAAAATCAAAGGCTGCTGAACGCCAGCCAGAAATACATAAATATCCCTCGGCAAGCAAACGACCGGAAAAATGGCGCAAAATGTTCGCATGGCCCTAGAGGCAGATAATATCCAGTTTTTTCCGCGAAAAATCAAAGGCTGCTGAACGCCAGCAAGAAATACGTGAATATCCCTCGGCAAGCAAATGACTGGGAAAATGGCGCAAAATGTTCGCATGGCCCTAGAGGCAGATAATATCCATTTTTTTCCGCGAAAAAATCAAAGCCTGCTGAACGCCAGCCAGAAATACGTAAATATCCCTCGGCAAGCAAACGACCGGAAAAATGGCGCAAAATGTTCGCATGGCCCTAGAGGCAGATAATATACAGTTTTTTCCGCGAAAAAATCAAAGGCTGCTGAACGCCAGCCAGAAATACGTAAATATCCCTCGGCAAGCAAATGACCGGAAAAATGGCGCAAAATGTTCGCATGGCCCTAGAGGCAGATAATATCCAGTTTTTTCCGCGAAAAATCAAAGGCTGCTGAACGCCAGCCAGAAATACGTAAATATCCCTCGGCAAGCAAACGACCGGAAAAATGGCGCAAAATGTTCGCATGGCCCTAGAGGCAGATAATATCCATTTTTTTCCGCGAAAAAATCAAAGGCTGCTGAACGCCAGCCAGAAATACGTAAATATCCCTCGGCAGGCAAATGACTGGAAAAATGGCGCAAAATGTTCGCATGGCCCTAGAGGCAGATAATATCCATTTTTTTCCGCGAAAAAATCAAAGGCTGCTGAACGCCAGCCAGAAATACATAAATATCCCTCGGCAAGCAAACGACCGGAAAAATGGCGCAAAATGTTCGCATATGGCCCTAGAGGCAGATAATATCCAGTTTTTTCCGCGAAAAAATCAAAGGCTGCTGAACGCCAGCCAGAAATACGTAAATATCCCTCGGCAAGCAAATGACCGGAAAAATGGCGCAAAATGTTCGCATGGCCCTAGAGGCAGATAATATCCAGTTTTTTCCGCGAAAAAATCAAAGGCTGCTGAACGCCAGCCAGAAATACGTAAATATCCCTCGGCAGGCAAATGACTGGAAAAATGGCGCAAAATGTTCGCATGGCCCTAGAGGCAGATAATATCCAGTTTTTTCCGCGAAAAAATCAAAGGCTGCTGAACGCCAGCCAGAAATACATAAATATCCCTCGGCAAGCAAATGACCGGAAAAATGGCGCAACATGTTCGCATGGCCCTAGAGGCAGATAATATCCAGTTTTTTCCGCGAAAAAATCAAAGGCTGCTGAACGCCAGCCAGAAATACGTAAATATCCCTCGGCAAGCAAATGACCGGAAAAATGGCGCAAAATGTTCGCATGGCCCTAGAGGCAGATAATATCCAGTTTTTTCCGCGAAAAAATCAAAGGCTGCTGAACGCCAGCCAGAAATACGTAAATATCCCTCGGCAGGCAAATGACTGGAAAAATGGCGCAAAATGTTCGCATGGCCCTAGAGGCAGATAATATCCAGTTTTTTCCGCGAAAAAATCAAAGGCTGCTGAACGCCAGGCAGAAATACGTAAATATCACTCGGCAAGCAAATGACCGGAAAAATGGCGCAAAATGTTCTTATGGCCCTAGAGGCAGATAATATCCATTTTTTTCCGCGAAAAAATCAAAGGCTGCTGAACGCCAGCCAGAAATACGTAAATATCCCTCGGCAAGCAAATGACCGGAAAAATGGCGCAAAATGTTCGCATGGCCCTAGAGGCAGATAATATCCATTTTTTTCCGCGAAAAAATCAAAGGCTGCTGAACGCCAGCCAGAAATACATAAATATCCCTCGGCAAGCAAACGACCGGAAAAATGGCGCAAAATGTTCGCATGGCCCTAGAGGCAGATAATATCCAGTTTTTTCCGCGAAAAAATCAAAGGCTGCTGAACGCCAGCAAGAAATACGTGAATATCCCTCGGCAAGCAAATGACTGGGAAAATGGCGCAAAATGTTCGCATGGCCCTAGAGGCAGATAATATCCATTTTTTTCCGCGAAAAAATCAAAGCCTGCTGAACGCCAGCCAGAAATACGTAAATATCCCTCGGCAAGCAAACGACCGGAAAAATGGCGCAAAATGTTCGCATGGCCCTAGAGGCAGATAATATACAGTTTTTTCCGCGAAAAAATCAAAGGCTGCTGAACGCCAGCCAGAAATACGTAAATATCCCTCGGCAAGCAAATGACCGGAAAAATGGCGCAAAATGTTCGCATGGCCCTAGAGGCAGATAATATCCAGTTTTTTCCGCGAAAAAATCAAAGGCTGCTGAACGCCAGCCAGAAATACGTAAATATCCCTCGGCAAGCAAACGACCGGAAAAATGGCGCAAAATGTTCGCATGGCCCTAGAGGCAGATAATATCCATTTTTTTCCGCGAAAAAATCAAAGGCTGCTGAACGCCAGCCAGAAATACGTAAATATCCCTCGGCAAGCAAATGACCGGAAAAATGGCGCAAAATGTTCGCATGGCCCTAGAGGCAGATAATATCCATTTTTTTCCGCGAAAAAATCAAAGGCTGCTGAACGCCAGCCAGAAATACATAAATATCCCTCGGCAAGCAAACGACCGGAAAAATGGCGCAAAATGTTCGCATGGCCCTAGAGGCAGATAATATCCAGTTTTTTCCGCGAAAAAATCAAAGGCTGCTGAACGCCAGCAAGAAATACGTGAATACCCCTCGGCAAGCAAATGACTGGGAAAATGGCGCAAAATGTTCGCATGGCCCTAGAGGCAGATAATATCCATTTTTTTCCGCGAAAAAATCAAAGCCTGCTGAACGCCAGCCAGAAATACGTAAATATCCCTCGGCAAGCAAACGACCGGCAAAATGGCGCAAAATGTTCGCATGGCCCTAGAGGCAGATAATATCCAGTTTTTTCCGCGAAAAAATCAAAGGCAACCAAATGACCGGAAAATGGCGCAAAATGTTCGCATGGCCCTAGAGGCAGATAATATCCAGTTTTTTCCGCGAAAAAATCAAAGGCTGCTGACCGCCAGCCAGAAATACGTAAATATCCCTCGGCAAGCAAATGACCGGAAAATGGCGCAAAATGTTCGCATGGCCCTAGAGGCAGATAATATCCAGTTTTTTCCGCGAAAAAATCAAAGGCTGCTGAACGCCAGCCAGAAATACGTAAATATCCCTCGGCAAGCAAACGACCGGAAAAATGGCGCAAAATGTTCGCATGGCCCTAGAGGCAGATAATATCCATTTTTTTCCGCGAAAAAATCAAAGGCTGCTGAACGCCAGCCAGAAATACGTAAATATCCCTCGGCAAGCAAATGACCGGAAAAATGGCGCAAAATGTTCGCATGGCCCTAGAGGCAGATAATATCCATTTTTTTCCGCGAAAAAATCAAAGGCTGCTGAACGCCAGCCAGAAATACGTAAATATCCCTCGGCAAGCAAATGACCGGAAAAATGGCGCAAAATGTTCGCATGGCCCTAGAGGCAGATAATATCCATTTTTTTCCGCGAAAAAATCAAAGGCTGCTGAACGCCAGCCAGAAATACATAAATATCCCTCGGCAAGCAAACGACCGGAAAAATGGCGCAAAATGTTCGCATGGCCCTAGAGGCAGATAATATCCAGTTTTTTCCGCGAAAAAATCAAAGGCTGCTGAACGCCAGCAAGAAATACGTGAATACCCCTCGGCAAGCAAATGACTGGGAAAATGGCGCAAAATGTTCGCATGGCCCTAGAGGCAGATAATATCCATTTTTTTCCGCGAAAAAATCAAAGCCTGCTGAACGCCAGCCAGAAATACGTAAATATCCCTCGGCAAGCAAACGACCGGCAAAATGGCGCAAAATGTTCGCATGGCCCTAGAGGCAGATAATATCCAGTTTTTTCCGCGAAAAAATCAAAGGCTGCTGAACGCCAGCCAGAAATACGTAAATATCCCTCGGCAAGCAAATGACCGGAAAAATGGCGCAACATGTTCGCATGGCCCTAGAGGCAGATAATATCCAGTTTTTTCCGCGAAAAAATCAAAGGCTGCTGAACGCCAGCCAGAAATACGTAAATATCCCTCGGCAAGCAAATGACCGGAAAAATGGCGCAAAATGTTCGCATGGCCCTAGATGCAGATAATATCCAGTTTTTTCCGCGAAAAAATCAAAGGCTGCTGAACGCCAGCCAGAAATACATAAATATCCCTCGGCAAGCAAATGACCGGAAAAATGGCGCAACATGTTCGCATGGCCCTAGAGGCAGATAATATCTAGTTTTTTCCGCGAAAAAATCAAAGGCTGCTGAACGCCAGCCAGAAATACGTAAATATCCCTCGGCAAGCAAATGACCGGAAAAATGGCGCAAAATGTTTGCATGGCCCTAGAGGCAGATAATATCCAGTTTTTTCCGCGAAAAAATCAAAGGCTGCTGAACGCCAGCCAGAAATACGTAAATATCCCTCGGCAAGCAAACGACCGGAAAAATGGCGCAAAATGTTCGCATGGCCCTAGAGGCAGATAATATCCATTTTTTTCCGCGAAAAAATCAAAGGCTGCTGAACGCCAGCCAGAAATACGTAAATATCCCTCGGCAAGCAAATGACCGGAAAATGGCGCAAAATGTTCGCATGGCCCTAGAGGCAGATAATATCCATTTTTTCCGCGAAAAAATCAAAGCCTGCTGAACGCCAGCCAGAAATACGTAAATATCCCTCGGCAAGCAAACGACCGGAAAAATGGCGCAAAATGTTCGCATGGCCCTAGAGGCAGATAATATCCAGTTTTTTCCGCGAAAAAATCAAAGGCTGCTGAACGCCAGCCAGAAATACGTAAATATCCCTCGGCAAGCAAATGACCGGAAAAATGGCGCAAAATGTTCGCATGGCCCTAGATGCAGATAATATCCAGTTTTTTCCGCGAAAAAATCAAAGGCTGCTGAACGCCAGCCAGAAATACATAAATATCCCTCGGCAAGCAAATGACCGGAAAAATGGCGCAACATGTTCGCATGGCCCTAGAGGCAGATAATATCCAGTTTTTTCCGCGAAAAAATCAAAGGCTGCTGAACGCCAGCCAGAAATACGTAAATATCCCTCGGCAAGCAAATGACCGGAAAAATGGCGCAAAATGTTCGCATGGCCCTAGAGGCAGATAATATCCAGTTTTTTCCGCGAAAAAATCAAAGGCTGCTGAACGCCAGCCAGAAATACGTAAATATCCCTCGGCAAGCAAATGACCGGAAAAATGGCGCAAAATGTTCGCATGGCCCTAGAGGCAGATAATATCCAGTTTTTTCCGCGAAAAAATCAAAGGCTGCTGAACGCCAGCAAGAAATACGTGAATATCCCTCGGCAAGCAAATGACCGGAAAAATGGCGCAAAATGTTCGCATGGCCCTAGAGGCAGATAATATCCAGTTTTTTCCGCGAAAAAATCAAAGCCTGCTGAACGCCAGCCAGAAATACGTAAATATCCCTCGGCAAGCAAACGACCGGAAAAATGGCGCAAAATGTTCGCATGGCCCTAGAGGCAGATAATATCCAGTTTTTTCCGCGAAAAAATCAAAGGCTGCTGAACGCCAGCCAGAAATACGTAAATATCCCTCGGCAAGCAAACGGCCGGAAAAATGGCGCAACATGTTCGCATGGCCCTAGAGGCAGATAATATCCAGTTTTTTCCGCGAAAAAATCAAAGGCTGCTGAACGCCAGCCAGAAATACGTAAATATCCCTCGGCAAGCAAATGACCGGAAAAATGGCGCAAAATGTTCGCATGGCCCTAGAGGCAGGTAATATCCAGTTTTTTCCGCGAAAAATTCAAAGGCTGCTGAACGCCAGCCAGAAATACGTAAATATCCCTCGGCAAGCAAATGACTGGAAAAATGGCGCAAAATGTTCGCATGGCCCTAGAGGCAGATAATATCCAGTTTTTTCCGCGAAAAAATCAAAGGCTGCTGAACGCCAGCCAGAAATACGTAAATATCCCTCGGCAAGCAAATGACCGGAAAAATGGCGCAACATGTTCGCATGGCCCTAGAGGCAGATAATATCCAGTTTTTTCAGCGAAAAAATCAAAGGCTGCTGACCGCCAGCCAGAAATACGTAAATATCCCTCGGCAAGCAAATGACCGGAAAATGGCGCAAAATGTTCGCATGGCCCTAGAGGCAGATAATATCCAGTTTTTTCCGCGAAAAAATCAAAGGCTGCTGAACGCCAGCCAGAAATACGTAAATATCCCTCGGCAAGCAAATGACCGGAAAAATGGCGCAAAATGTTCGCATGGCCCTAGAGGCAGATAACATCCAGTTTTTTCCGCGAAAAAATCAAAGGCTGCTGAAAGCCAGCCAGAAATACGTAAATATCCCTCGGCAAGCAAACGACCAGAAAAATGGCGCAAAATGTTCGCATGGCCCTAGAGGCAGATAATATCCATTTTTTTCCGCGAAAAAATCAAAGGCTGCTGAACGCCAGCCAGAAATACGTAAATATCCCTCGGCAAGCAAATGACCGGAAAAATGGCGCAAAATGTTCGCATGGCCCTAGAGGCAGATAATATCCATTTTTTTCCGCGAAAAAATCAAAGGCTGCTGAACGCCAGCCAGAAATACATAAATATCCCTCGGCAAGCAAACGACCGGAAAAATGGCGCAAAATGTTCGCATGGCCCTAGAGGCAGATAATATCCAGTTTTTTTCGCGAAAAAATCAAAGGCTGCTGAACGCCAGCAAGAAATACGTGAATACCCCTCGGCAAGCAAATGACTGGGAAAATGGCGCAAAATGTTCGCATGGCCCTAGAGGCAGATAATATCCATTTTTTTCCGCGAAAAAATCAAAGCCTGCTGAACGCCAGCCAGAAATACGTAAATATCCCTCGGCAAGCAAACGACCGGAAAAATGGCGCAAAATGTTCGCATGGCCCTAGAGGCAGATAATATCCAGTTTTTTCCGCGAAAAAATCAAAGGCTGCTGAACGCCAGCCAGAAATACATAAATATCCCTCGGCAAGCAAATGACCGGAAAAATGGCGCAAAATGTTCGCATGGCCCTAGATGCAGATAATATCCAGTTTTTTCCGCGAAAAAATCAAAGGCTGCTGAACGCCAGCCAGAAATACATAAATATCCCTCGGCAAGCAAATGACCGGAAAAATGGCGCAACATGTTCGCATGGCCCTAGAGGCAGAAAATATCCAGTTTTTTCCGCGAAAAAATCAAAGGCTGCTGAACGCCAGCCAGAAATACGTAAATATCCCTCGGCAAGCAAATGACCGGAAAAATGGCGCAAAATGTTCGCATGGCCCTAGAGGCAGATAATATCCAGTTTTTTCCCCGAAAAAATCAAAGGCTGCTGAACGCCAGCCAGAAATACGTAAATATCCCTCGGCAAGCAAATGACCGGAAAAATGGCGCAAAATGTTCGCATGGCCCTAGAGGCAGATAATATCCAGTTTTTTCCGCGAAAAAATCAAAGGCTGCTGAACGCCAGCAAGAAATACGTGAATATCCCTCGGCAAGCAAATGACCGGAAAAATGGCGCAAAATGTTCGCATGGCCCTAGAGGCAGATAATATCCAGTTTTTTCCGCGAAAAAATCAAAGGCTGCTGAACGCCAGCAAGAAATACGTGAATATCCCTCGGCAAGCAAATGACCGGAAAAATGGCGCAAAATGTTCGCATGGCCCTAGAGGCAGATAATATCCAGTTTCTTCCGCGAAAAAATCAAAGGCTGCTGAACGCCAGCCAGAAATTAGTAAATATCCCTCGGCAAGCAAATGACCGGAAAAATGGCGCAAAATGTTCGCATGGCCCTAGGGGCAGATAATATCCAGTTTTTTCCGCGAAAAAATCAAAGGCTGCTGAACGCCAGCCAGAAATACGTAAATATCACTCGGCAAGCAAATGACCGGAAAAATGGCGCAAAATGTTCACATGGCCCTAGAGGCAGATAATATCCATTTTTTTCCGCGAAAAAATCAAAGGCTGCTGAACGCCAGCCAGAAATACGTAAATATCCCTCGGCAAGCAAACGACCGGAAAAATGGCGCAAAATGTTCGCATGGCCCTAGAAGCAGGTAATATCCAGTTTTTTCCGCGAAAAATTCAAAGGCTGCTGAACGCCAGCCAGAAATACGTAAATATCCCTCGGCAAGCAAATGACTGGAAAAATGGCGCAAAATGTTCGCATGGCCCTAGAGGCAGATAATATCCAGTTTTTTCCGCGAAAAAATCAAAGGCTGCTGAACGCCAGCCAGAAATACGTAAATATCCCTCGGCAAGCAAATGACCGGAAAAATGGCGCAAAATGTTCGCATGGCCCTAGAGGCAGATAATATCCAGTTTTTTCCGCGAAAAAATCAAAGGCTGCTGAACGCCAGCCAGAAATACGTAAATATCACTCGGCAAGCAAATTACCGGAAAAATGGCGCAAAATGTTCACATGGCCCTAGAGGCAGATAATATCCATTTTTTTCCGCGAAAAAATCAAAGGCTGCTGAACGCCAGCCAGAAATACGTAAATATCCCTCGGCAAGCAAACGACCGGAAAAATGGCGCAACATGTTCGCATGGCCCTAGAGGCAGATAATATCCAGTTTTTTCCGCGAAAAAATCAAAGGCTGCTGAACGCCAGCCAGAAATACGTAAATATCCCTCGGCAAGCAAATGACCGGAAAAATGGCGCAAAATGTTCGCATGGCCCTAGAGGCAGATAATATCCAGTTTTTTCCGCGAAAAAATCAAAGGATGCTGAACGCCAGCCAGAAATACGTAAATATCCCTCGGCAAGCAAATGACCGGCAAAATGGCGCAAAATGTTCGCATGGCCCTAGAGGCAGATAATATCCAGTTTTTTCCGCGAAAAAATCAAAGGCTGCTGAACGCCAGCCAGAAATACGTAAATATCCCTCGGCAAGCAAATGACCGGAAAAATGGCGCAAAATGTTCGCATGGCCCTAGAGGCAGATAATATCCAGTTTTTTCCGCGAAAAAATCAAAGGCTGCTGAACGCCAGCCAGAAATACGTAAATATCACTCGGCAAGCAAATTACCGGAAAAATGGCGCAAAATGTTCACATGGCCCTAGAGGCAGATAATATCCATTTTTTTCCGCGAAAAAATCAAAGGCTGCTGAACGCCAGCCAGAAATACGTAAATATCCCTCGGCAAGCAAACGACCGGAAAAATGGCGCAACATGTTCGCATGGCCCTAGAGGCAGATAATATCCAGTTTTTTCCGCGAAAAAATCAAAGGCTGCTGAACGCCAGCCAGAAATACGTAAATATCCCTCGGCAAGCAAACGACCGGAAAAATGGCGCAAAATGTTCGCATGGCCCTAGAAGCAGGTAATATCCAGTTTTTTCCGCGAAAAATTCAAAGGCTGCTGAACGCCAGCCAGAAATACGTAAATATCCTTCGGCAAGCAAATGACTGGAAAAATGGCGCAAAATGTTCGCATGGCCCTAGAGGCAGATAATATCCAGTTTTTTCCGCGAAAAAATCAAAGGCTGCTGAACGCCAGCCAGAAATACGTAAATATCCCTCGGCAAGCAAATGACCGGAAAAATGGCGCAAAATGTTCGCATGGCCCTAGAGGCAGATAATATCCATTTTTTTCCGCGAAAAAATCAAAGGCTGCTGAACGCCAGCCAGAAATACGTAAATATCCCTCGGCAAGCAAACGACCGGAAAAATGGCGCAACATGTTCGCATGGCCCTAGAGGCAGATAATATCCAGTTTTTTCAGCGAAAAAATCAAAGGCTGCTGACCGCCAGCCAGAAATACGTAAATATCCCTCGGCAAGCAAATGACCGGAAAATGGCGCAAAATGTTCGCATGGCCCTAGAGGCAGATAATATCCAGTTTTTTCCGCGAAAAAATCAAAGGCTGCTGAACGCCAGCCAGAAATACGTAAATATCCCTCGGCAAGCAAATGACCGGAAAAATGGTGCAAAATGTTCGCATGGCCCTAGAGGCAGATAATATCCAGTTTTTTCCGCGAAAAAATCAAAGGCTGCTGAACGCCAGCCAGAAATACGTAAATATCCCTCGGCAAGCAAACGACCGGAAAAATGGCGCAAAATGTTCGCATGGCCCTAGAGGCAGATAATATCCATTTTTTTCCGCGAAAAAATCAAAGGCTGCTGAACGCCAGCCAGAAATACGTAAATATCCCTCGGCAAGCAAATGACCGGAAAAATGGCGCAAAATGTTCGCATGGCCCTAGAGGCAGATAATATCCATTTTTTTCCGCGAAAAAATCAAAGGCTGCTGAACGCCAGCCAGAAATACATAAATATCCCTCGGCAAGCAAACGACCGGAAAAATGGCGCAAAATGTTCGCATGGCCCTAGAGGCGGATAATATCCAGTTTTTTCCGCGAAAAAATCAAAGGCTGCTGAACGCCAGCCAGAAATACATAAATATCCCTCGGCAAGCAAATGACCGGAAAAATGGCGCAAAATGTTCGCATGGCCCTAGATGCAGATAATATCCAGTTTTTTCCGCGAAAAAATCAAAGGCTGCTGAACGCCAGCCAGAAATACATAAATATCCCTCGGCAAGCAAATGACCGGAAAAATGGCGCAACATGTTCGCATGGCCCTAGAGGCAGATAATATCCAGTTTTTTCCGCGAAAAAATCAAAGGCTGCTGAACGCCAGCCAGAAATACGTAAATATCCCTCGGCAAGCAAATGACCGGAAAAATGGCGCAAAATGTTCGCATGGCCCTAGAGGCAGATAATATCCAGTTTTTTCCCCGAAAAAATCAAAGGCTGCTGAACGCCAGCCAGAAATACGTAAATATCCCTCGGCAAGCAAATGACCGGAAAAATGGCGCAAAATGTTCGCATGGCCCTAGAGGCAGATAATATCCAGTTTTTTCCGCGAAAAAATCAAAGGCTGCTGAACGCCAGCAAGAAATACGTGAATATCCCTCGGCAAGCAAATGACCGGAAAAATGGCGCAAAATGTTCGCATGGCCCTAGAGGCAGATAATATCCAGTTTTTTCCGCGAAAAAATCAAAGGCTGCTGAACGCCAGCAAGAAATACGTGAATATCCCTCGGCAAGCAAATGACCGGAAAAATGGCGCAAAATGTTCGCATGGCCCTAGAGGCAGATAATATCCAGTTTCTTCCGCGAAAAAATCAAAGGCTGCTGAACGCCAGCCAGAAATTAGTAAATATCCCTCGGCAAGCAAATGACCGGAAAAATGGCGCAAAATGTTCGCATGGCCCTAGAGGCAGATAATATCCAGTTTTTTCCGCGAAAAAATCAAAGGCTGCTGAACGCCAGCCAGAAATACGTAAATATCACTCGGCAAGCAAATGACCGGAAAAATGGCGCAAAATGTTCACATGGCCCTAGAGGCAGATAATATCCATTTTTTTCCGCGAAAAAATCAAAGGCTGCTGAACGCCAGCCAGAAATACGTAAATATCCCTCGGCAAGCAAACGACCGGAAAAATGGCGCAAAATGTTCGCATGGCCCTAGAAGCAGGTAATATCCAGTTTTTTCCGCGAAAAATTCAAAGGCTGCTGAACGCCAGCCAGAAATACGTAAATATCCCTCGGCAAGCAAATGACTGGAAAAATGGCGCAAAATGTTCGCATGGCCCTAGAGGCAGATAATATCCAGTTTTTTCCGCGAAAAAATCAAAGGCTGCTGAACGCCAGCCAGAAATACGTAAATATCCCTCGGCAAGCAAATGACCGGAAAAATGGCGCAAAATGTTCGCATGGCCCTAGAGGCAGATAATATCCAGTTTTTTCCGCGAAAAAATCAAAGGCTGCTGAACGCCAGCCAGAAATACGTAAATATCACTCGGCAAGCAAATTACCGGAAAAATGGCGCAAAATGTTCGCATGGCCCTAGAGGCAGATAATATCCAGTTTTTTCCGCGAAAAAATCAAAGGCTGCTGAACGCCAGCCAGAAATACGTAAATATCCCTCGGCAAGCAAATGACCGGCAAAATGTTCGCATGGCCCTAGAGGCAGATAATATCCAGTTTTTTCCGCGAAAAAATCAAAGGCTGCTGAACGCCAGCAAGAAATACGTGAATATCCCTCGGCAAGCAAATGACCGGAAAAATGGCGCAAATGTTCGCATGGCCCTAGAAGCAGGTAATATCCAGTTTTTTCCGCGAAAAATTCATAGGCTGCTGAACGCCAGCCAGAAATACGTAAATATCCCTCGGCAAGCAAATGACTGGAAAAATGGCGCAAAATGTTCGCATGGCCCTAGAGGCAGATAATATCCAGTTTTTTCCGCGAAAAAATCAAAGGCTGCTGAACGCCAGCCAGAAATTAGTAAATATCCCTCGGCAAGCAAATGACCGGAAAAATGGCGCAACATGTTCGCATGGCCCTAGAGGCAGATAATATCCAGTTTTTTCAGCGAAAAAATCAAAGGCTGCTGACCGCCAGCCAGAAATACGTAAATATCCCTCGGCAAGCAAATGACCGGAAAATGGCGCAAAATGTTCGCATGGCCCTAGAGGCAGATAATATCCAGTTTTTTCCGCGAAAAAATCAAAGGCTGCTGAACGCCAGCCAGAAATACGTAAATATCCCTCGGCAAGCAAATGACCGGAAAAATGGCGCAAAATGTTCGCATGGCCCTAGAGGCAGATAATATCCAGTTTTTTCCGCGAAAAAATCAAATGCTGCTGAACGCCAGCCAGAAATACGTAAATATCCCTCGGCAAGCAAACGACCGGAAAAATGGCGCAAAATGTTCGCATGGCCCTAGAGGCAGATAATATCCAGTTTTTTCCGCGAAAAAATCAAAGGCTGCTGAACGCCAGCCAGAAATACGTAAATATCCCTCGGCAAGCAAATGACCGGAAAAATGGCGCAAAATGTTCGCATGGCCCTAGAGGCATATAATATCCATTTTTTTCCGCGAAAAAATCAAAGGCTGCTGAACGCCAGCCAGAAATACATAAATATCCCTCGGCAAGCAAACGACCGGAAAAATGGCGCAAAATGTTCGCATGGCCCTAGAGGCAGATAATATCCAGTTTTTTCCGCGAAAAAATCAAAGGCTGCTGAACGCCAGCAAGAAATACGTGAATACCCCTCGGCAAGCAAATGACTGGGAAAATGGCGCAAAATGTTCGCATGGCCCTAGAGGCAGATAATATCCATTTTTTTCCGCGAAAAAATCAAAGCCTGCTGAACGCCAGCCAGAAATACGTAAATATCCCTCGGCAAGCAAATGACCGGAAAAATGGCGCAAAATGTTCGCATGGCCCTAGAGGCAGATAATATCCATTTTTTTCCGCGAAAAAATCAAAGGCTGCTGAACGCCAGCCAGAAATACATAAATATCCCTCGGCAAGCAAATGACCGGAAAAATGGCGCAACATGTTCGCATGGCCCTAGAGGCAGATAATATCCAGTTTTTTCCGCGAAAAAATCAAAGGCTGCTGAACGCCAGCAAGAAATACGTGAATATCCCTCGGCAAGCAAATGACCGGAAAAATGGCGCAACATGTTCGCATGGCCCTAGAGGCAGATAATATCCAGTTTTTTCCGCGAAAAAATCAAAGGCTGCTGAACGCCAGCCAGAAATACGTAAATATCCCTCGGCAAGCAAACGACCGGAAAAATGGCGCAACATGTTCGCATGGCCCTAGAGGCAGATAATATCCAGTTTTTTCAGCGAAAAAATCAAAGGCTGCTGACCGCCAGCCAGAAATACGTAAATATCCCTCGGCAAGCAAATGACCGGAAAATGGCGCAAAATGTTCGCATGGCCCTAGAGGCAGATAATATCCAGTTTTTTCCGCGAAAAAATCAAAGGCTGCTGAACGCCAGCCAGAAATACGTAAATATCCCTCGGCAAGCAAATGACCGGAAAAATGGCGCAAAATGTTCGCATGGCCCTAGAGGCAGATAATATCCAGTTTTTTCCGCGAAAAAATCAAAGGCTGCTGAACGCCAGCCAGAAATACGTAAATATCCCTCGGCAAGCAAACGACCGGAAAAATGGCGCAAAATGTTCGCATGGCCCTAGAGGCAGATAATATCCATTTTTTTCCGCGAAAAAATCAAAGGCTGCTGAACGCCAGCCAGAAATACGTAAATATCCCTCGGCAAGCAAATGACCGGAAAAATGGCGCAAAATGTTCGCATGGCCCTAGAGGCAGATAATATCCATTTTTTTCCGCGAAAAAATCAAAGGCTGCTGAACGCCAGCCAGAAATACATAAATATCCCTCGGCAAGCAAACGACCGGAAAAATGGCGCAAAATGTTCGCATGGCCCTAGAGGCAGATAATATCTTGTTTTTTCCGCGAAAAAATCAAAGGCTGCTGAACGCCAGCCAGAAATACATAAATATCCCTCGGCAAGCAAATGACCGGAAAAATGGCGCAAAATGTTCGCATGGCCCTAGATGCAGATAATATCCAGTTTTTTCCGCGAAAAAATCAAAGGCTGCTGAACGCCAGCCAGAAATACATAAATATCCCTCGGCAAGCAAATGACCGGAAAAATGGCGCAACATGTTCGCATGGCCCTAGAGGCAGATAATATCCAGTTTTTTCCGCGAAAAAATCAAAGGCTGCTGAACGCCAGCCAGAAATACGTAAATATCCCTCGGCAAGCAAATGACCGGAAAAATGGCGCAAAATGTTCGCATGGCCCTAGAGGCAGATAATATCCAGTTTTTTCCCCGAAAAAATCAAAGGCTGCTGAACGCCAGCCAGAAATACGTAAATATCCCTCGGCAAGCAAATGACCGGAAAAATGGCGCAAAATGTTCGCATGGCCCTAGAGGCAGATAATATCCAGTTTTTTCCGCGAAAAAATCAAAGGCTGCTGAACGCCAGCAAGAAATACGTGAATATCCCTCGGCAAGCAAATGACCGGAAAAATGGCGCAAAATGTTCGCATGGCCCTAGAAGCAGGTAATATCCAGTTTTTTCCGCGAAAAATTCATAGGCTGCTGAACGCCAGCCAGAAATACGTAAATATCCCTCGGCAAGCAAATGACTGGAAAAATGGCGCAAAATGTTCGCATGGCCCTAGAGGCAGATAATATCCAGTTTTTTCCGCGAAAAAATCAAAGGCTGCTGAACGCCAGCCAGAAATTAGTAAATATCCCTCGGCAAGCAAATGACCGGAAAAATGGCGCAACATGTTCGCATGGCCCTAGAGGCAGATAATATCCAGTTTTTTCAGCGAAAAAATCAAAGGCTGCTGACCGCCAGCCAGAAATACGTAAATATCCCTCGGCAAGCAAATGACCGGAAAATGGCGCAAAATGTTCGCATGGCCCTAGAGGCAGATAATATCCAGTTTTTTCCGCGAAAAAATCAAAGGCTGCTGAACGCCAGCCAGAAATACGTAAATATCCCTCGGCAAGCAAATGACCGGAAAAATGGCGCAAAATGTTCGCATGGCCCTAGAGGCAGATAATATCCAGTTTTTTCCGCGAAAAAATCAAATGCTGCTGAACGCCAGCCAGAAATACGTAAATATCCCTCGGCAAGCAAACGACCGGAAAAATGGCGCAAAATGTTCGCATGGCCCTAGAGGCAGATAATATCCAGTTTTTTCCGCGAAAAAATCAAAGGCTGCTGAACGCCAGCCAGAAATACGTAAATATCCCTCGGCAAGCAAATGACCGGAAAAATGGCGCAAAATGTTCGCATGGCCCTAGAGGCATATAATATCCATTTTTTTCCGCGAAAAAATCAAAGGCTGCTGAACGCCAGCCAGAAATACATAAATATCCCTCGGCAAGCAAACGACCGGAAAAATGGCGCAAAATGTTCGCATTTCCCTAGAGGCAGATAATATCCAGTTTTTTCCGCGAAAAAATCAAAGGCTGCTGAACGCCAGCAAGAAATACGTGAATACCCCTCGGCAAGCAAATGACTGGGAAAATGGCGCAAAATGTTCGCATGGCCCTAGAGGCAGATAATATCCATTTTTTTCCGCGAAAAAATCAAAGCCTGCTGAACGCCAGCCAGAAATACGTAAATATCCCTCGGCAAGCAAATGACCGGAAAAATGGCGCAAAATGTTCGCATGGCCCTAGAGGCAGATAATATCCATTTTTTTCCGCGAAAAAATCAAAGGCTGCTGAACGCCAGCCAGAAATACGTAAATATCCCTCGGCAAGCAAATGACCGGAAAAATGGCGCAAAATGTTCGCATGGCCCTAGAGGCAGATAATATCCATTTTTTTCCGCGAAAAAATCAAAGCCTGCTGAACGCCAGCCAGAAATACGTAAATATCCCTCGGCAAGCAAATGACCGGAAAAATGGCGCAAAATGTTCGCATGGCCCTAGAGGCAGATAATATCCAGTTTTTTCCCCGAAAAAATCAAAGGCTGCTGAACGCCAGCCAGAAATACGTAAATATCCCTCGGCAAGCAAATGACCGGAAAAATGGCGCAAAATGTTCGCATGGCCCTAGAGGCAGATAATATCCAGTTTTTTCCCCGAAAAAATCAAAGGCTGCTGACCGCCAGCCAGAAATACGTAAATATCCCTCGGCAAGCAAATGACCGGAAAATGGCGCAAAATGTTCGCATGGCCCTAGAGGCAGATAATATCCAGTTTTTTCCGCGAAAAAATCAAAGGCTGCTGAACGCCAGCCAGAAATACGTAAATATCCCTCGGCAAGCAAATGACCGGAAAAATGGCGCAAAATGTTCGCATGGCCCTAGAGGCAGATAATATCCAGTTTTTTCCGCGAAAAAATCAAAGGCTGCTGAACGCCAGCCAGAAATACGTAAATATCCCTCGGCAAGCAAACGACCGGAAAAATGGCGCAAAATGTTCGCATGGCCCTAGAGGCAGATAATATCCATTTTTTTCCGCGAAAAAATCAAAGGCTGCTGAACGCCAGCCAGAAATACGTAAATATCCCTCGGCAAGCAAATGACCGGAAAAATGGCGCAAAATGTTCGCATGGCCCTAGAGGCAGATAATATCCATTTTTTTCCGCGAAAAAATCAAAGGCTGCTGAACGCCAGCCAGAAATACATAAATATCCCTCGGCAAGCAAACGACCGGAAAAATGGCGCAAAATGTTCGCATGGCCCTAGAGGCAGATAATATCTTGTTTTTTCCGCGAAAAAATCAAAGGCTGCTGAACGCCAGCCAGAAATACATAAATATCCCTCGGCAAGCAAATGACCGGAAAAATGGCGCAAAATGTTCGCATGGCCCTAGATGCAGATAATATCCAGTTTTTTCCGCGAAAAAATCAAAGGCTGCTGAACGCCAGCCAGAAATACATAAATATCCCTCGGCAAGCAAATGACCGGAAAAATGGCGCAACATGTTCGCATGGCCCTAGAGGCAGATAATATCCAGTTTTTTCCGCGAAAAAATCAAAGGCTGCTGAACGCCAGCCAGAAATACGTAAATATCCCTCGGCAAGCAAATGACCGGAAAAATGGCGCAAAATGTTCGCATGGCCCTAGAGGCAGATAATATCCAGTTTTTTCCCCGAAAAAATCAAAGGCTGCTGAACGCCAGCCAGAAATACGTAAATATCCCTCGGCAAGCAAATGACCGGAAAAATGGCGCAAAATGTTCGCATGGCCCTAGAGGCAGATAATATCCAGTTTTTTCCGCGAAAAACTCAAAGGCTGCTGAACGCCAGCAAGAAATACGTGAATATCCCTCGGCAAGCAAATGACCGGAAAAATGGCGCAAAATGTTCGCATGGCCCTAGAAGCAGGTAATATCCAGTTTTTTCCGCGAAAAATTCATAGGCTGCTGAACGCCAGCCAGAAATACGTAAATATCCCTCGGCAAGCAAATGACTGGAAAAATGGCGCAAAATGTTCGCATGGCCCTAGAGGCAGATAATATCCAGTTTTTTCCGCGAAAAAATCAAAGGCTGCTGAACGCCAGCCAGAAATTAGTAAATATCCCTCGGCAAGCAAATGACCGGAAAAATGGCGCAACATGTTCGCATGGCCCTAGAGGCAGATAATATCCAGTTTTTTCAGCGAAAAAATCAAAGGCTGCTGACCGCCAGCCAGAAATACGTAAATATCCCTCGGCAAGCAAATGACCGGAAAATGGCGCAAAATGTTCGCATGGCCCTAGAGGCAGATAATATCCAGTTTTTTCCGCGAAAAAATCAAAGGCTGCTGAACGCCAGCCAGAAATACGTAAATATCCCTCGGCAAGCAAATGACCGGAAAAATGGCGCAAAATGTTCGCATGGCCCTAGAGGCAGATAATATCCAGTTTTTTCCGCGAAAAAATCAAATGCTGCTGAACGCCAGCCAGAAATACGTAAATATCCCTCGGCAAGCAAACGACCGGAAAAATGGCGCAAAATGTTCGCATGGCCCTAGAGGCAGATAATATCCAGTTTTTTCCGCGAAAAAATCAAAGGCTGCTGAACGCCAGCCAGAAATACGTAAATATCCCTCGGCAAGCAAATGACCGGAAAAATGGCGCAAAATGTTCGCATGGCCCTAGAGGCATATAATATCCATTTTTTTCCGCGAAAAAATCAAAGGCTGCTGAACGCCAGCCAGAAATACATAAATATCCCTCGGCAAGCAAACGACCGGAAAAATGGCGCAAAATGTTCGCATTTCCCTAGAGGCAGATAATATCCAGTTTTTTCCGCGAAAAAATCAAAGGCTGCTGAACGCCAGCAAGAAATACGTGAATACCCCTCGGCAAGCAAATGACTGGGAAAATGGCGCAAAATGTTCGCATGGCCCTAGAGGCAGATAATATCCATTTTTTTCCGCGAAAAAATCAAAGCCTGCTGAACGCCAGCCAGAAATACGTAAATATCCCTCGGCAAGCAAATGACCGGAAAAATGGCGCAAAATGTTCGCATGGCCCTAGAGGCAGATAATATCCATTTTTTTCCGCGAAAAAATCAAAGGCTGCTGAACGCCAGCCAGAAATACATAAATATCCCTCGGCAAGCAAATGACCGGAAAAATGGCGCAACATGTTCGCATGGCCCTAGAGGCAGATAATATCCAGTTTTTTCCGCGAAAAAATCAAAGGCTGCTGAACGCCAGCCAGAAATACGTAAATATCCCTCGGCAAGCAAATGACCGGAAAAATGGCGCAAAATGTTCGCATGGCCCTAGAGGCAGATAATATCCAGTTTTTTCCCCGAAAAAATCAAAGGCTGCTGAACGCCAGCCAGAAATACGTAAATATCCCTCGGCAAGCAAATGACCGGAAAAATGGCGCAAAATGTTCGCATGGCCCTAGAGGCAGATAATATCCAGTTTTTTCCGCGAAAAAATCAAAGGCTGCTGAACGCCAGCAAGAAATACGTGAATATCCCTCGGCAAGCAAATGACCGGAAAAATGGCGCAAAATGTTTGCATGGCCCTAGAGGCAGATAATATCCAGTTTTTTCCGCGAAAAAATCAAAGGCTGCTGAACGCCAGCCAGAAATACGTAAATATCCCTCGGCAAGCAAACGACCGGAAAAATGGCGCAACATGTTCGCATGGCCCTAGAGGCAGATAATATCCAGTTTTTTCAGCGAAAAAATCAAAGGCTGCTGACCGCCAGCCAGAAATACGTAAATATCCCTCGGCAAGCAAATGACCGGAAAATGGCGCAAAATGTTCGCATGGCCCTAGAGGCAGATAATATCCAGTTTTTTCCGCGAAAAAATCAAAGGCTGCTGAACGCCAGCCAGAAATACGTAAATATCCCTCGGCAAGCAAATGACCGGAAAAATGGCGCAAAATGTTCGCATGGCCCTAGAGGCAGATAATATCCAGTTTTTTCCGCGAAAAAATCAAAGGCTGCTGAACGCCAGCCAGAAATACGTAAATATCCCTCGGCAAGCAAACGACCGGAAAAATGGCGCAAAATGTTCGCATGGCCCTAGAGGCAGATAATATCCAGTTTTTTCCGCGAAAAAATCAAAGGCTGCTGAACGCCAGCCAGAAATACATAAATATCCCTCGGCAAGCAAATGACTGGGAAAATGGCGCAAAATGTTCGCATGGCCCTAGAGGCAGATAATATCCATTTTTTTCCGCGAAAAAATCAAAGCCTGCTGAACGCCAGCCAGAAATACGTAAATATCCCTCGGCAAGCAAACGACCGGAAAAATGGCGCAAAATGTTCGCATGGCCCTAGAGGCAGATAATATCCAGTTTTTTCCGCGAAAAAATCAAAGGCTGCTGAACGCCAGCCAGAAATACATAAATATCCCTCGGCAAGCAAATGACCGGAAAAATGGCGCAAAATGTTCGCATGGCCCTAGATGCAGATAATATCCAGTTTTTTCCGCGAAAAAATCAAAGGCTGCTGAACGCCAGCCAGAAATACATAAATATCCCTCGGCAAGCAAATGACCGGAAAAATGGCGCAACATGTTCGCATGGCCCTAGAGGCAGATAATATCCAGTTTTTTCCGCGAAAAAATCAAAGGCTGCTGAACGCCAGCCAGAAATACGTAAATATCCCTCGGCAAGCAAATGACCGGAAAAATGGCGCAAAATGTTCGCATGGCCCTAGAGGCAGATAATATCCAGTTTTTTCCGCGAAAAAATCAAAGGCTGCTGAACGCCAGCCAGAAATACGTAAATATCCCTCGGCAGGCAAATGACTGGAAAAATGGCGCAAAATGTTCGCATGGCCCTAGAGGCAGATAATATCCAGTTTTTTCCGCGAAAAAATCAAAGGCTGCTGAACGCCAGGCAGAAATACGTAAATATCACTCGGCAAGCAAATGACCGGAAAAATGGCGCAAAATGTTCACATGGCCCTAGAGGCAGATAATATCCATTTTTTTCCGCGAAAAAATCAAAGGCTGCTGAACGCCAGCCAGAAATACGTAAATATCCCTCGGCAAGCAAATGACCGGAAAAATGGCGCAAAATGTTCGCATGGCCCTAGAGGCAGATAATATCCATTTTTTTCCGCGAAAAAATCAAAGGCTGCTGAACGCCAGCCAGAAATACATAAATATCCCTCGGCAAGCAAACGACCGGAAAAATGGCGCAAAATGTTCGCATGGCCCTAGAGGCAGATAATATCCAGTTTTTTCCGCGAAAAAATCAAAGGCTGCTGAACGCCAGCAAGAAATACGTGAATATCCCTCGGCAAGCAAATGACTGGGAAAATGGCGCAAAATGTTCGCATGGCCCTAGAGGCAGATAATATCCATTTTTTTCCGCGAAAAAATCAAAGCCTGCTGAACGCCAGCCAGAAATACGTAAATATCCCTCGGCAAGCAAACGACCGGAAAAATGGCGCAAAATGTTCGCATGGCCCTAGAGGCAGATAATATACAGTTTTTTCCGCGAAAAAATCAAAGGCTGCTGAACGCCAGCCAGAAATACATAAATATCCCTCGGCAAGCAAATGACCGGAAAAATGGCGCAAAATGTTCGCATGGCCCTAGATGCAGATAATATCCAGTTTTTTCCGCGAAAAAATCAAAGGCTGCTGAACGCCAGCCAGAAATACATAAATATCCCTCGGCAAGCAAATGACCGGAAAAATGGCGCAACATGTTCGCATGGCCCTAGAGGCAGATAATATCCAGTTTTTTCCGCGAAAAAATCAAAGGCTGCTGAACGCCAGCCAGAAATACGTAAATATCCCTCGGCAAGCAAATGACCGGAAAAATGGCGCAAAATGTTCGCATGGCCCTAGAGGCAGATAATATCCAGTTTTTTCCGCGAAAAAATCAAAGGCTGCTGAACGCCAGCCAGAAATACGTAAATATCCCTCGGCAGGCAAATGACTGGAAAAATGGCGCAAAATGTTCGCATGGCCCTAGAGGCAGATAATATCCAGTTTTTTCCGCGAAAAAATCAAAGGCTGCTGAACGCCAGGCAGAAATACGTAAATATCACTCGGCAAGCAAATGACCGGAAAAATGGCGCAAAATGTTCTTATGGCCCTAGAGGCAGATAATATCCATTTTTTTCCGCGAAAAAATCAAAGGCTGCTGAACGCCAGCCAGAAATACGTAAATATCCCTCGGCAAGCAAATGACCGGAAAAATGGCGCAAAATGTTCGCATGGCCCTAGAGGCAGATAATATCCATTTTTTTCCGCGAAAAAATCAAAGGCTGCTGAACGCCAGCCAGAAATACATAAATATCCCTCGGCAAGCAAACGACCGGAAAAATGGCGCAAAATGTTCGCATGGCCCTAGAGGCAGATAATATCCAGTTTTTTCCGCGAAAAAATCAAAGGCTGCTGAACGCCAGCAAGAAATACGTGAATATCCCTCGGCAAGCAAATGACTGGGAAAATGGCGCAAAATGTTCGCATGGCCCTAGAGGCAGATAATATCCATTTTTTTCCGCGAAAAAATCAAAGCCTGCTGAACGCCAGCCAGAAATACGTAAATATCCCTCGGCAAGCAAACGACCGGAAAAATGGCGCAAAATGTTCGCATGGCCCTAGAGGCAGATAATATACAGTTTTTTCCGCGAAAAAATCAAAGGCTGCTGAACGCCAGCCAGAAATACGTAAATATCCCTCGGCAAGCAAATGACCGGAAAAATGGCGCAAAATGTTCGCATGGCCCTAGAGGCAGATAATATCCAGTTTTTTCCGCGAAAAAATCAAAGGCTGCTGAACGCCAGCCAGAAATACGTAAATATCCCTCGGCAAGCAAACGACCGGAAAAATGGCGCAAAATGTTCGCATGGCCCTAGAGGCAGATAATATCCATTTTTTTCCGCGAAAAAATCAAAGGCTGCTGAACGCCAGCCAGAAATACGTAAATATCCCTCGGCAAGCAAATGACCGGAAAAATGGCGCAAAATGTTCGCATGGCCCTAGAGGCAGATAATATCCATTTTTTTCCGCGAAAAAATCAAAGGCTGCTGAACGCCAGCCAGAAATACATAAATATCCCTCGGCAAGCAAACGACCGGAAAAATGGCGCAAAATGTTCGCATGGCCCTAGAGGCAGATAATATCCAGTTTTTTCCGCGAAAAAATCAAAGGCTGCTGAACGCCAGCAAGAAATACGTGAATACCCCTCGGCAAGCAAATGACTGGGAAAATGGCGCAAAATGTTCGCATGGCCCTAGAGGCAGATAATATCCATTTTTTTCCGCGAAAAAATCAAAGCCTGCTGAACGCCAGCCAGAAATACGTAAATATCCCTCGGCAAGCAAACGACCGGCAAAATGGCGCAAAATGTTCGCATGGCCCTAGAGGCAGATAATATCCAGTTTTTTCCGCGAAAAAATCAAAGGCAACCAAATGACCGGAAAATGGCGCAAAATGTTCGCATGGCCCTAGAGGCAGATAATATCCAGTTTTTTCCGCGAAAAAATCAAAGGCTGCTGACCGCCAGCCAGAAATACGTAAATATCCCTCGGCAAGCAAATGACCGGAAAATGGCGCAAAATGTTCGCATGGCCCTAGAGGCAGATAATATCCAGTTTTTTCCGCGAAAAAATCAAAGGCTGCTGAACGCCAGCCAGAAATACGTAAATATCCCTCGGCAAGCAAACGACCGGAAAAATGGCGCAAAATGTTCGCATGGCCCTAGAGGCAGATAATATCCATTTTTTTCCGCGAAAAAATCAAAGGCTGCTGAACGCCAGCCAGAAATACGTAAATATCCCTCGGCAAGCAAATGACCGGAAAAATGGCGCAAAATGTTCGCATGGCCCTAGAGGCAGATAATATCCATTTTTTTCCGCGAAAAAATCAAAGGCTGCTGAACGCCAGCCAGAAATACGTAAATATCCCTCGGCAAGCAAATGACCGGAAAAATGGCGCAAAATGTTCGCATGGCCCTAGAGGCAGATAATATCCATTTTTTTCCGCGAAAAAATCAAAGGCTGCTGAACGCCAGCCAGAAATACATAAATATCCCTCGGCAAGCAAACGACCGGAAAAATGGCGCAAAATGTTCGCATGGCCCTAGAGGCAGATAATATCCAGTTTTTTCCGCGAAAAAATCAAAGGCTGCTGAACGCCAGCAAGAAATACGTGAATACCCCTCGGCAAGCAAATGACTGGGAAAATGGCGCAAAATGTTCGCATGGCCCTAGAGGCAGATAATATCCATTTTTTTCCGCGAAAAAATCAAAGCCTGCTGAACGCCAGCCAGAAATACGTAAATATCCCTCGGCAAGCAAACGACCGGCAAAATGGCGCAAAATGTTCGCATGGCCCTAGAGGCAGATAATATCCAGTTTTTTCCGCGAAAAAATCAAAGGCTGCTGAACGCCAGCCAGAAATACGTAAATATCCCTCGGCAAGCAAATGACCGGAAAAATGGCGCAACATGTTCGCATGGCCCTAGAGGCAGATAATATCCAGTTTTTTCCGCGAAAAAATCAAAGGCTGCTGAACGCCAGCCAGAAATACGTAAATATCCCTCGGCAAGCAAACGACCGGAAAAATGGCGCAAAATGTTCGCATGGCCCTAGAGGCAGATAATATCCAGTTTTTTCCGCGAAAAAATCAAAGGCTGCTGAACGCCAGGCAGAAATACGTAAATATCACTCGGCAAGCAAATGACCGGAAAAATGGCGCAAAATGTTCTTATGGCCCTAGAGGCAGATAATATCCATTTTTTTCCGCGAAAAAATCAAAGGCTGCTGAACGCCAGCCAGAAATACGTAAATATCCCTCGGCAAGCAAATGACCGGAAAAATGGCGCAAAATGTTCGCATGGCCCTAGAGGCAGATAATATCCATTTTTTTCCGCGAAAAAATCAAAGGCTGCTGAACGCCAGCCAGAAATACATAAATATCCCTCGGCAAGCAAACGACCGGAAAAATGGCGCAAAATGTTCGCATGGCCCTAGAGGCAGATAATATCCAGTTTTTTCCGCGAAAAAATCAAAGGCTGCTGAACGCCAGCAAGAAATACGTGAATATCCCTCGGCAAGCAAATGACTGGGAAAATGGCGCAAAATGTTCGCATGGCCCTAGAGGCAGATAATATCCATTTTTTTCCGCGAAAAAATCAAAGCCTGCTGAACGCCAGCCAGAAATACGTAAATATCCCTCGGCAAGCAAACGACCGGAAAAATGGCGCAAAATGTTCGCATGGCCCTAGAGGCAGATAATATACAGTTTTTTCCGCGAAAAAATCAAAGGCTGCTGAACGCCAGCCAGAAATACGTAAATATCCCTCGGCAAGCAAATGACCGGAAAAATGGCGCAAAATGTTCGCATGGCCCTAGAGGCAGATAATATCCAGTTTTTTCCGCGAAAAAATCAAAGGCTGCTGAACGCCAGCCAGAAATACGTAAATATCCCTCGGCAAGCAAACGACCGGAAAAATGGCGCAAAATGTTCGCATGGCCCTAGAGGCAGATAATATCCATTTTTTTCCGCGAAAAAATCAAAGGCTGCTGAACGCCAGCCAGAAATACGTAAATATCCCTCGGCAAGCAAATGACCGGAAAAATGGCGCAAAATGTTCGCATGGCCCTAGAGGCAGATAATATCCATTTTTTTCCGCGAAAAAATCAAAGGCTGCTGAACGCCAGCCAGAAATACATAAATATCCCTCGGCAAGCAAACGACCGGAAAAATGGCGCAAAATGTTCGCATGGCCCTAGAGGCAGATAATATCCAGTTTTTTCCGCGAAAAAATCAAAGGCTGCTGAACGCCAGCAAGAAATACGTGAATACCCCTCGGCAAGCAAATGACTGGGAAAATGGCGCAAAATGTTCGCATGGCCCTAGAGGCAGATAATATCCATTTTTTTCCGCGAAAAAATCAAAGCCTGCTGAACGCCAGCCAGAAATACGTAAATATCCCTCGGCAAGCAAACGACCGGCAAAATGGCGCAAAATGTTCGCATGGCCCTAGAGGCAGATAATATCCAGTTTTTTCCGCGAAAAAATCAAAGGCAACCAAATGACCGGAAAATGGCGCAAAATGTTCGCATGGCCCTAGAGGCAGATAATATCCAGTTTTTTCCGCGAAAAAATCAAAGGCTGCTGACCGCCAGCCAGAAATACGTAAATATCCCTCGGCAAGCAAATGACCGGAAAATGGCGCAAAATGTTCGCATGGCCCTAGAGGCAGATAATATCCAGTTTTTTCCGCGAAAAAATCAAAGGCTGCTGAACGCCAGCCAGAAATACGTAAATATCCCTCGGCAAGCAAACGACCGGAAAAATGGCGCAAAATGTTCGCATGGCCCTAGAGGCAGATAATATCCATTTTTTTCCGCGAAAAAATCAAAGGCTGCTGAACGCCAGCCAGAAATACGTAAATATCCCTCGGCAAGCAAATGACCGGAAAAATGGCGCAAAATGTTCGCATGGCCCTAGAGGCAGATAATATCCATTTTTTTCCGCGAAAAAATCAAAGGCTGCTGAACGCCAGCCAGAAATACGTAAATATCCCTCGGCAAGCAAATGACCGGAAAAATGGCGCAAAATGTTCGCATGGCCCTAGAGGCAGATAATATCCATTTTTTTCCGCGAAAAAATCAAAGGCTGCTGAACGCCAGCCAGAAATACATAAATATCCCTCGGCAAGCAAACGACCGGAAAAATGGCGCAAAATGTTCGCATGGCCCTAGAGGCAGATAATATCCAGTTTTTTCCGCGAAAAAATCAAAGGCTGCTGAACGCCAGCAAGAAATACGTGAATACCCCTCGGCAAGCAAATGACTGGGAAAATGGCGCAAAATGTTCGCATGGCCCTAGAGGCAGATAATATCCATTTTTTTCCGCGAAAAAATCAAAGCCTGCTGAACGCCAGCCAGAAATACGTAAATATCCCTCGGCAAGCAAACGACCGGCAAAATGGCGCAAAATGTTCGCATGGCCCTAGAGGCAGATAATATCCAGTTTTTTCCGCGAAAAAATCAAAGGCTGCTGAACGCCAGCCAGAAATACGTAAATATCCCTCGGCAAGCAAATGACCGGAAAAATGGCGCAACATGTTCGCATGGCCCTAGAGGCAGATAATATCCAGTTTTTTCCGCGAAAAAATCAAAGGCTGCTGAACGCCAGCCAGAAATACGTAAATATCCCTCGGCAAGCAAATGACCGGAAAAATGGCGCAAAATGTTCGCATGGCCCTAGATGCAGATAATATCCAGTTTTTTCCGCGAAAAAATCAAAGGCTGCTGAACGCCAGCCAGAAATACATAAATATCCCTCGGCAAGCAAATGACCGGAAAAATGGCGCAACATGTTCGCATGGCCCTAGAGGCAGATAATATCTAGTTTTTTCCGCGAAAAAATCAAAGGCTGCTGAACGCCAGCCAGAAATACGTAAATATCCCTCGGCAAGCAAATGACCGGAAAAATGGCGCAAAATGTTTGCATGGCCCTAGAGGCAGATAATATCCAGTTTTTTCCGCGAAAAAATCAAAGGCTGCTGAACGCCAGCCAGAAATACGTAAATATCCCTCGGCAAGCAAACGACCGGAAAAATGGCGCAAAATGTTCGCATGGCCCTAGAGGCAGATAATATCCATTTTTTTCCGCGAAAAAATCAAAGGCTGCTGAACGCCAGCCAGAAATACGTAAATATCCCTCGGCAAGCAAATGACCGGAAAATGGCGCAAAATGTTCGCATGGCCCTAGAGGCAGATAATATCCATTTTTTCCGCGAAAAAATCAAAGCCTGCTGAACGCCAGCCAGAAATACGTAAATATCCCTCGGCAAGCAAACGACCGGAAAAATGGCGCAAAATGTTCGCATGGCCCTAGAGGCAGATAATATCCAGTTTTTTCCGCGAAAAAATCAAAGGCTGCTGAACGCCAGCCAGAAATACGTAAATATCCCTCGGCAAGCAAATGACCGGAAAAATGGCGCAAAATGTTCGCATGGCCCTAGATGCAGATAATATCCAGTTTTTTCCGCGAAAAAATCAAAGGCTGCTGAACGCCAGCCAGAAATACATAAATATCCCTCGGCAAGCAAATGACCGGAAAAATGGCGCAACATGTTCGCATGGCCCTAGAGGCAGATAATATCCAGTTTTTTCCGCGAAAAAATCAAAGGCTGCTGAACGCCAGCCAGAAATACGTAAATATCCCTCGGCAAGCAAATGACCGGAAAAATGGCGCAAAATGTTCGCATGGCCCTAGAGGCAGATAATATCCAGTTTTTTCCGCGAAAAAATCAAAGGCTGCTGAACGCCAGCCAGAAATACGTAAATATCCCTCGGCAAGCAAATGACCGGAAAAATGGCGCAAAATGTTCGCATGGCCCTAGAGGCAGATAATATCCAGTTTTTTCCGCGAAAAAATCAAAGGCTGCTGAACGCCAGCAAGAAATACGTGAATATCCCTCGGCAAGCAAATGACCGGAAAAATGGCGCAAAATGTTCGCATGGCCCTAGAGGCAGATAATATCCAGTTTTTTCCGCGAAAAAATCAAAGCCTGCTGAACGCCAGCCAGAAATACGTAAATATCCCTCGGCAAGCAAACGACCGGAAAAATGGCGCAAAATGTTCGCATGGCCCTAGAGGCAGATAATATCCAGTTTTTTCCGCGAAAAAATCAAAGGCTGCTGAACGCCAGCCAGAAATACGTAAATATCCCTCGGCAAGCAAACGGCCGGAAAAATGGCGCAACATGTTCGCATGGCCCTAGAGGCAGATAATATCCAGTTTTTTCCGCGAAAAAATCAAAGGCTGCTGAACGCCAGCCAGAAATACGTAAATATCCCTCGGCAAGCAAATGACCGGAAAAATGGCGCAAAATGTTCGCATGGCCCTAGAGGCAGGTAATATCCAGTTTTTTCCGCGAAAAATTCAAAGGCTGCTGAACGCCAGCCAGAAATACGTAAATATCCCTCGGCAAGCAAATGACTGGAAAAATGGCGCAAAATGTTCGCATGGCCCTAGAGGCAGATAATATCCAGTTTTTTCCGCGAAAAAATCAAAGGCTGCTGAACGCCAGCCAGAAATACGTAAATATCCCTCGGCAAGCAAATGACCGGAAAAATGGCGCAACATGTTCGCATGGCCCTAGAGGCAGATAATATCCAGTTTTTTCAGCGAAAAAATCAAAGGCTGCTGACCGCCAGCCAGAAATACGTAAATATCCCTCGGCAAGCAAATGACCGGAAAATGGCGCAAAATGTTCGCATGGCCCTAGAGGCAGATAATATCCAGTTTTTTCCGCGAAAAAATCAAAGGCTGCTGAACGCCAGCCAGAAATACGTAAATATCCCTCGGCAAGCAAATGACCGGAAAAATGGCGCAAAATGTTCGCATGGCCCTAGAGGCAGATAACATCCAGTTTTTTCCGCGAAAAAATCAAAGGCTGCTGAAAGCCAGCCAGAAATACGTAAATATCCCTCGGCAAGCAAACGACCAGAAAAATTGCGCAAAATGTTCGCATGGCCCTAGAGGCAGATAATATCCATTTTTTTCCGCGAAAAAATCAAAGGCTGCTGAACGCCAGCCAGAAATACGTAAATATCCCTCGGCAAGCAAATGACCGGAAAAATGGCGCAAAATGTTCGCATGGCCCTAGAGGCAGATAATATCCATTTTTTTCCGCGAAAAAATCAAAGGCTGCTGAACGCCAGCCAGAAATACATAAATATCCCTCGGCAAGCAAACGACCGGAAAAATGGCGCAAAATGTTCGCATGGCCCTAGAGGCAGATAATATCCAGTTTTTTTCGCGAAAAAATCAAAGGCTGCTGAACGCCAGCAAGAAATACGTGAATACCCCTCGGCAAGCAAATGACTGGGAAAATGGCGCAAAATGTTCGCATGGCCCTAGAGGCAGATAATATCCATTTTTTTCCGCGAAAAAATCAAAGCCTGCTGAACGCCAGCCAGAAATACGTAAATATCCCTCGGCAAGCAAACGACCGGAAAAATGGCGCAAAATGTTCGCATGGCCCTAGAGGCAGATAATATCCAGTTTTTTCCGCGAAAAAATCAAAGGCTGCTGAACGCCAGCCAGAAATACATAAATATCCCTCGGCAAGCAAATGACCGGAAAAATGGCGCAAAATGTTCGCATGGCCCTAGATGCAGATAATATCCAGTTTTTTCCGCGAAAAAATCAAAGGCTGCTGAACGCCAGCCAGAAATACATAAATATCCCTCGGCAAGCAAATGACCGGAAAAATGGCGCAACATGTTCGCATGGCCCTAGAGGCAGATAATATCCAGTTTTTTCCGCGAAAAAATCAAAGGCTGCTGAACGCCAGCCAGAAATACGTAAATATCCCTCGGCAAGCAAATGACCGGAAAAATGGCGCAAAATGTTCGCATGGCCCTAGAGGCAGATAATATCCAGTTTTTTCCCCGAAAAAATCAAAGGCTGCTGAACGCCAGCCAGAAATACGTAAATATCCCTCGGCAAGCAAATGACCGGAAAAATGGCGCAAAATGTTCGCATGGCCCTAGAGGCAGATAATATCCAGTTTTTTCCGCGAAAAAATCAAAGGCTGCTGAACGCCAGCAAGAAATACGTGAATATCCCTCGGCAAGCAAATGACCGGAAAAATGGCGCAAAATGTTCGCATGGCCCTAGAGGCAGATAATATCCAGTTTTTTCCGCGAAAAAATCAAAGGCTGCTGAACGCCAGCAAGAAATACGTGAATATCCCTCGGCAAGCAAATGACCGGAAAAATGGCGCAAAATGTTCGCATGGCCCTAGAGGCAGATAATATCCAGTTTCTTCCGCGAAAAAATCAAAGGCTGCTGAACGCCAGCCAGAAATTAGTAAATATCCCTCGGCAAGCAAATGACCGGAAAAATGGCGCAAAATGTTCGCATGGCCCTAGGGGCAGATAATATCCAGTTTTTTCCGCGAAAAAATCAAAGGCTGCTGAACGCCAGCCAGAAATACGTAAATATCACTCGGCAAGCAAATGACCGGAAAAATGGCGCAAAATGTTCACATGGCCCTAGAGGCAGATAATATCCATTTTTTTCCGCGAAAAAATCAAAGGCTGCTGAACGCCAGCCAGAAATACGTAAATATCCCTCGGCAAGCAAACGACCGGAAAAATGGCGCAAAATGTTCGCATGGCCCTAGAAGCAGGTAATATCCAGTTTTTTCCGCGAAAAATTCAAAGGCTGCTGAACGCCAGCCAGAAATACGTAAATATCCCTCGGCAAGCAAATGACTGGAAAAATGGCGCAAAATGTTCGCATGGCCCTAGAGGCAGATAATATCCAGTTTTTTCCGCGAAAAAATCAAAGGCTGCTGAACGCCAGCCAGAAATACGTAAATATCCCTCGGCAAGCAAATGACCGGAAAAATGGCGCAAAATGTTCGCATGGCCCTAGAGGCAGATAATATCCAGTTTTTTCCGCGAAAAAATCAAAGGCTGCTGAACGCCAGCCAGAAATACGTAAATATCACTCGGCAAGCAAATTACCGGAAAAATGGCGCAAAATGTTCACATGGCCCTAGAGGCAGATAATATCCATTTTTTTCCGCGAAAAAATCAAAGGCTGCTGAACGCCAGCCAGAAATACGTAAATATCCCTCGGCAAGCAAACGACCGGAAAAATGGCGCAACATGTTCGCATGGCCCTAGAGGCAGATAATATCCAGTTTTTTCCGCGAAAAAATCAAAGGCTGCTGAACGCCAGCCAGAAATACGTAAATATCCCTCGGCAAGCAAATGACCGGAAAAATGGCGCAAAATGTTCGCATGGCCCTAGAGGCAGATAATATCCAGTTTTTTCCGCGAAAAAATCAAAGGATGCTGAACGCCAGCCAGAAATACGTAAATATCCCTCGGCAAGCAAATGACCGGCAAAATGGCGCAAAATGTTCGCATGGCCCTAGAGGCAGATAATATCCAGTTTTTTCCGCGAAAAAATCAAAGGCTGCTGAACGCCAGCCAGAAATACGTAAATATCCCTCGGCAAGCAAATGACCGGAAAAATGGCGCAAAATGTTCGCATGGCCCTAGAGGCAGATAATATCCAGTTTTTTCCGCGAAAAAATCAAAGGCTGCTGAACGCCAGCCAGAAATACGTAAATATCACTCGGCAAGCAAATTACCGGAAAAATGGCGCAAAATGTTCACATGGCCCTAGAGGCAGATAATATCCATTTTTTTCCGCGAAAAAATCAAAGGCTGCTGAACGCCAGCCAGAAATACGTAAATATCCCTCGGCAAGCAAACGACCGGAAAAATGGCGCAACATGTTCGCATGGCCCTAGAGGCAGATAATATCCAGTTTTTTCCGCGAAAAAATCAAAGGCTGCTGAACGCCAGCCAGAAATACGTAAATATCCCTCGGCAAGCAAACGACCGGAAAAATGGCGCAAAATGTTCGCATGGCCCTAGAAGCAGGTAATATCCAGTTTTTTCCGCGAAAAATTCAAAGGCTGCTGAACGCCAGCCAGAAATACGTAAATATCCTTCGGCAAGCAAATGACTGGAAAAATGGCGCAAAATGTTCGCATGGCCCTAGAGGCAGATAATATCCAGTTTTTTCCGCGAAAAAATCAAAGGCTGCTGAACGCCAGCCAGAAATACGTAAATATCCCTCGGCAAGCAAATGACCGGAAAAATGGCGCAAAATGTTCGCATGGCCCTAGAGGCAGATAATATCCAGTTTTTTCCGCGAAAAAAATCAAAGGCTGCTGAACGCCAGCCAGAAATACGTAAATATCACTCGGCAAGCAAATTACCGGAAAAATGGCGCAAAATGTTCACATGGCCCTAGAGGCAGATAATATCCATTTTTTTCCGCGAAAAAATCAAAGGCTGCTGAACGCCAGCCAGAAATACGTAAATATCCCTCGGCAAGCAAACGACCGGAAAAATGGCGCAACATGTTCGCATGGCCCTAGAGGCAGATAATATCCAGTTTTTTCAGCGAAAAAATCAAAGGCTGCTGACCGCCAGCCAGAAATACGTAAATATCCCTCGGCAAGCAAATGACCGGAAAATGGCGCAAAATGTTCGCATGGCCCTAGAGGCAGATAATATCCAGTTTTTTCCGCGAAAAAATCAAAGGCTGCTGAACGCCAGCCAGAAATACGTAAATATCCCTCGGCAAGCAAATGACCGGAAAAATGGTGCAAAATGTTCGCATGGCCCTAGAGGCAGATAATATCCAGTTTTTTCCGCGAAAAAATCAAAGGCTGCTGAACGCCAGCCAGAAATACGTAAATATCCCTCGGCAAGCAAACGACCGGAAAAATGGCGCAAAATGTTCGCATGGCCCTAGAGGCAGATAATATCCATTTTTTTCCGCGAAAAAATCAAAGGCTGCTGAACGCCAGCCAGAAATACGTAAATATCCCTCGGCAAGCAAATGACCGGAAAAATGGCGCAAAATGTTCGCATGGCCCTAGAGGCAGATAATATCCATTTTTTTCCGCGAAAAAATCAAAGGCTGCTGAACGCCAGCCAGAAATACATAAATATCCCTCGGCAAGCAAACGACCGGAAAAATGGCGCAAAATGTTCGCATGGCCCTAGACGCAGATAATATCCAGTTTTTTCCGCGAAAAAATCAAAGGCTGCTGAACGCCAGCCAGAAATACATAAATATCCCTCGGCAAGCAAATGACCGGAAAAATGGCGCAAAATGTTCGCATGGCCCTAGATGCAGATAATATCCAGTTTTTTCCGCGAAAAAATCAAAGGCTGCTGAACGCCAGCCAGAAATACATAAATATCCCTCGGCAAGCAAATGACCGGAAAAATGGCGCAACATGTTCGCATGGCCCTAGAGGCAGATAATATCCAGTTTTTTCCGCGAAAAAATCAAAGGCTGCTGAACGCCAGCCAGAAATACGTAAATATCCCTCGGCAAGCAAATGACCGGAAAAATGGCGCAAAATGTTCGCATGGCCCTAGAGGCAGATAATATCCAGTTTTTTCCCCGAAAAAATCAAAGGCTGCTGAACGCCAGCCAGAAATACGTAAATATCCCTCGGCAAGCAAATGACCGGAAAAATGGCGCAAAATGTTCGCATGGCCCTAGAGGCAGATAATATCCAGTTTTTTCCGCGAAAAAATCAAAGGCTGCTGAACGCCAGCAAGAAATACGTGAATATCCCTCGGCAAGCAAATGACCGGAAAAATGGCGCAAAATGTTCGCATGGCCCTAGAGGCAGATAATATCCAGTTTTTTCCGCGAAAAAATCAAAGGCTGCTGAACGCCAGCAAGAAATACGTGAATATCCCTCGGCAAGCAAATGACCGGAAAAATGGCGCAAAATGTTCGCATGGCCCTAGAGGCAGATAATATCCAGTTTCTTCCGCGAAAAAATCAAAGGCTGCTGAACGCCAGCCAGAAATTAGTAAATATCCCTCGGCAAGCAAATGACCGGAAAAATGGCGCAAAATGTTCGCATGGCCCTAGAGGCAGATAATATCCAGTTTTTTCCGCGAAAAAATCAAAGGCTGCTGAACGCCAGCCAGAAATACGTAAATATCACTCGGCAAGCAAATGACCGGAAAAATGGCGCAAAATGTTCACATGGCCCTAGAGGCAGATAATATCCATTTTTTTCCGCGAAAAAATCAAAGGCTGCTGAACGCCAGCCAGAAATACGTAAATATCCCTCGGCAAGCAAACGACCGGAAAAATGGCGCAAAATGTTCGCATGGCCCTAGAAGCAGGTAATATCCAGTTTTTTCCGCGAAAAATTCAAAGGCTGCTGAACGCCAGCCAGAAATACGTAAATATCCCTCGGCAAGCAAATGACTGGAAAAATGGCGCAAAATGTTCGCATGGCCCTAGAGGCAGATAATATCCAGTTTTTTCCGCGAAAAAATCAAAGGCTGCTGAACGCCAGCCAGAAATACGTAAATATCCCTCGGCAAGCAAATGACCGGAAAAATGGCGCAAAATGTTCGCATGGCCCTAGAGGCAGATAATATCCAGTTTTTTCCGCGAAAAAATCAAAGGCTGCTGAACGCCAGCCAGAAATACGTAAATATCACTCGGCAAGCAAATTACCGGAAAAATGGCGCAAAATGTTCGCATGGCCCTAGAGGCAGATAATATCCAGTTTTTTCCGCGAAAAAATCAAAGGCTGCTGAACGCCAGCCAGAAATACGTAAATATCCCTCGGCAAGCAAATGACCGGCAAAATGTTCGCATGGCCCTAGAGGCAGATAATATCCAGTTTTTTCCGCGAAAAAATCAAAGGCTGCTGAACGCCAGCAAGAAATACGTGAATATCCCTCGGCAAGCAAATGACCGGAAAAATGGCGCAAAATGTTCGCATGGCCCTAGAAGCAGGTAATATCCAGTTTTTTCCGCGAAAAATTCATAGGCTGCTGAACGCCAGCCAGAAATACGTAAATATCCCTCGGCAAGCAAATGACTGGAAAAATGGCGCAAAATGTTCGCATGGCCCTAGAGGCAGATAATATCCAGTTTTTTCCGCGAAAAAATCAAAGGCTGCTGAACGCCAGCCAGAAATTAGTAAATATCCCTCGGCAAGCAAATGACCGGAAAAATGGCGCAACATGTTCGCATGGCCCTAGAGGCAGATAATATCCAGTTTTTTCAGCGAAAAAATCAAAGGCTGCTGACCGCCAGCCAGAAATACGTAAATATCCCTCGGCAAGCAAATGACCGGAAAATGGCGCAAAATGTTCGCATGGCCCTAGAGGCAGATAATATCCAGTTTTTTCCGCGAAAAAATCAAAGGCTGCTGAACGCCAGCCAGAAATACGTAAATATCCCTCGGCAAGCAAATGACCGGAAAATGGCGCAAAATGTTCGCATGGCCCTAGAGGCAGATAATATCCAGTTTTTTCCGCGAAAAAATCAAAGGCTGCTGAACGCCAGCCAGAAATACGTAAATATCCCTCGGCAAGCAAACGACCGGAAAAATGGCGCAAAATGTTCGCATGGCCCTAGAAGCAGGTAATATCCAGTTTTTTCCGCGAAAAATTCAAAGGCTGCTGAACGCCAGCCAGAAATACGTAAATATCCCTCGGCAAGCAAATGACTGGAAAAATGGCGCAAAATGTTCGCATGGCCCTAGAGGCAGATAATATCCAGTTTTTTCCGCGAAAAAATCAAAGGCTGCTGAACGCCAGCCAGAAATACGTAAATATCCCTCGGCAAGCAAATGACCGGAAAAATGGCGCAAAATGTTCGCATGGCCCTAGAGGCAGATAATATCCAGTTTTTTCCGCGAAAAAATCAAAGGCTGCTGAACGCCAGCCAGAAATACGTAAATATCACTCGGCAAGCAAATTACCGGAAAAATGGCGCAAAATGTTCGCATGGCCCTAGAGGCAGATAATATCCAGTTTTTTCCGCGAAAAAATCAAAGGCTGCTGAACGCCAGCCAGAAATACGTAAATATCCCTCGGCAAGCAAATGACCGGCAAAATGTTCGCATGGCCCTAGAGGCAGATAATATCCAGTTTTTTCCGCGAAAAAATCAAAGGCTGCTGAACGCCAGCAAGAAATACGTGAATATCCCTCGGCAAGCAAATGACCGGAAAAATGGCGCAAAATGTTCGCATGGCCCTAGAAGCAGGTAATATCCAGTTTTTTCCGCGAAAAATTCATAGGCTGCTGAACGCCAGCCAGAAATACGTAAATATCCCTCGGCAAGCAAATGACTGGAAAAATGGCGCAAAATGTTCGCATGGCCCTAGAGGCAGATAATATCCAGTTTTTTCCGCGAAAAAATCAAAGGCTGCTGAACGCCAGCCAGAAATTAGTAAATATCCCTCGGCAAGCAAATGACCGGAAAAATGGCGCAACATGTTCGCATGGCCCTAGAGGCAGATAATATCCAGTTTTTTCAGCGAAAAAATCAAAGGCTGCTGACCGCCAGCCAGAAATACGTAAATATCCCTCGGCAAGCAAATGACCGGAAAATGGCGCAAAATGTTCGCATGGCCCTAGAGGCAGATAATATCCAGTTTTTTCCGCGAAAAAATCAAAGGCTGCTGAACGCCAGCCAGAAATACGTAAATATCCCTCGGCAAGCAAATGACCGGAAAAATGGCGCAAAATGTTCGCATGGCCCTAGAGGCAGATAATATCCAGTTTTTTCCGCGAAAAAATCAAATGCTGCTGAACGCCAGCCAGAAATACGTAAATATCCCTCGGCAAGCAAACGACCGGAAAAATGGCGCAAAATGTTCGCATGGCCCTAGAGGCAGATAATATCCAGTTTTTTCCGCGAAAAAATCAAAGGCTGCTGAACGCCAGCCAGAAATACGTAAATATCCCTCGGCAAGCAAATGACCGGAAAAATGGCGCAAAATGTTCGCATGGCCCTAGAGGCATATAATATCCATTTTTTTCCGCGAAAAAATCAAAGGCTGCTGAACGCCAGCCAGAAATACATAAATATCCCTCGGCAAGCAAACGACCGGAAAAATGGCGCAAAATGTTCGCATGGCCCTAGAGGCAGATAATATCCAGTTTTTTCCGCGAAAAAATCAAAGGCTGCTGAACGCCAGCAAGAAATACGTGAATACCCCTCGGCAAGCAAATGACTGGGAAAATGGCGCAAAATGTTCGCATGGCCCTAGAGGCAGATAATATCCATTTTTTTCCGCGAAAAAATCAAAGCCTGCTGAACGCCAGCCAGAAATACGTAAATATCCCTCGGCAAGCAAATGACCGGAAAAATGGCGCAAAATGTTCGCATGGCCCTAGAGGCAGATAATATCCATTTTTTTCCGCGAAAAAATCAAAGGCTGCTGAACGCCAGCCAGAAATACATAAATATCCCTCGGCAAGCAAATGACCGGAAAAATGGCGCAACATGTTCGCATGGCCCTAGAGGCAGATAATATCCAGTTTTTTCCGCGAAAAAATCAAAGGCTGCTGAACGTCAGCCAGAAATACGTAAATATCCCTCGGCAAGCAAATGACCGGAAAAATGGCGCAAAATGTTCGCATGGCCCTAGAGGCAGATAATATCCAGTTTTTTCCACGAAAAAATCAAAGGCTGCTGAACGCCAGCCAGAAATACGTAAATATCCCTCGGCAAGCAAATGACCGGAAAAATGGCGCAAAATGTTTGCATGGCCCTAGAGGCAGATAATATCCAGTTTTTTCCGCGAAAAAATCAAAGGCTGCTGAACGCCAGCAAGAAATACGTGAATATCCCTCGGCAAGCAAATGACCGGAAAAATGGCGCAACATGTTCGCATGGCCCTAGAGGCAGATAATATCCAGTTTTTTCCGCGAAAAAATCAAAGGCTGCTGAACGCCAGCCAGAGATACGTAAATATCCCTCGGCAAGCAAACGACCGGAAAAATGGCGCAACATGTTCGCATGGCCCTAGAGGCAGATAATATCCAGTTTTTTCAGCGAAAAAATCAAAGGCTGCTGACCGCCAGCCAGAAATACGTAAATATCCCTCGGCAAGCAAATGACCGGAAAATGGCGCAAAATGTTCGCATGGCCCTAGAGGCAGATAATATCCAGTTTTTTCCGCGAAAAAATCAAAGGCTGCTGAACGCCAGCCAGAAATACGTAAATATCCCTCGGCAAGCAAATGACCGGAAAAATGGCGCAAAATGTTCGCATGGCCCTAGAGGCAGATAATATCCAGTTTTTTCCGCGAAAAAATCAAAGGCTGCTGAACGCCAGCCAGAAATACGTAAATATCCCTCGGCAAGCAAACGACCGGAAAAATGGCGCAAAATGTTCGCATGGCCCTAGAGGCAGATAATATCCATTTTTTTCCGCGAAAAAATCAAAGGCTGCTGAACGCCAGCCAGAAATACGTAAATATCCCTCGGCAAGCAAATGACCGGAAAAATGGCGCAAAATGTTCGCATGGCCCTAGAGGCAGATAATATCCATTTTTTTCCGCGAAAAAATCAAAGGCTGCTGAACGCCAGCCAGAAATACATAAATATCCCTCGGCAAGCAAACGACCGGAAAAATGGCGCAAAATGTTCGCATGGCCCTAGAGGCAGATAATATCCAGTTTTTTCCGCGAAAAAATCAAAGGCTGCTGAACGCCAGCCAGAAATACATAAATATCCCTCGGCAAGCAAATGACCGGAAAAATGGCGCAAAATGTTCGCATGGCCCTAGATGCAGATAATATCCAGTTTTTTCCGCGAAAAAATCAAAGGCTGCTGAACGCCAGCCAGAAATACATAAATATCCCTCGGCAAGCAAATGACCGGAAAAATGGCGCAACATGTTCGCATGGCCCTAGAGGCAGATAATATCCAGTTTTTTCCGCGAAAAAATCAAAGGCTGCTGAACGCCAGCCAGAAATACGTAAATATCCCTCGGCAAGCAAATGACCGGAAAAATGGCGCAAAATGTTCGCATGGCCCTAGAGGCAGATAATATCCAGTTTTTTCCCCGAAAAAATCAAAGGCTGCTGAACGCCAGCCAGAAATACGTAAATATCCCTCGGCAAGCAAATGACCGGAAAAATGGCGCAAAATGTTCGCATGGCCCTAGAGGCAGATAATATCCAGTTTTTTCCGCGAAAAAATCAAAGGCTGCTGAACGCCAGCAAGAAATACGTGAATATCCCTCGGCAAGCAAATGACCGGAAAAATGGCGCAAAATGTTCGCATGGCCCTAGAAGCAGGTAATATCCAGTTTTTTCCGCGAAAAATTCATAGGCTGCTGAACGCCAGCCAGAAATACGTAAATATCCCTCGGCAAGCAAATGACTGGAAAAATGGCGCAAAATGTTCGCATGGCCCTAGAGGCAGATAATATCCAGTTTTTTCCGCGAAAAAATCAAAGGCTGCTGAACGCCAGCCAGAAATTAGTAAATATCCCTCGGCAAGCAAATGACCGGAAAAATGGCGCAACATGTTCGCATGGCCCTAGAGGCAGATAATATCCAGTTTTTTCAGCGAAAAAATCAAAGGCTGCTGACCGCCAGCCAGAAATACGTAAATATCCCTCGGCAAGCAAATGACCGGAAAATGGCGCAAAATGTTCGCATGGCCCTAGAGGCAGATAATATCCAGTTTTTTCCGCGAAAAAATCAAAGGCTGCTGAACGCCAGCCAGAAATACGTAAATATCCCTCGGCAAGCAAATGACCGGAAAAATGGCGCAAAATGTTCGCATGGCCCTAGAGGCAGATAATATCCAGTTTTTTCCGCGAAAAAATCAAATGCTGCTGAACGCCAGCCAGAAATACGTAAATATCCCTCGGCAAGCAAACGACCGGAAAAATGGCGCAAAATGTTCGCATGGCCCTAGAGGCAGATAATATCCAGTTTTTTCCGCGAAAAAATCAAAGGCTGCTGAACGCCAGCAAGAAATACGTAAATATCCCTCGGCAAGCAAATGACCGGAAAAATGGCGCAAAATGTTCGCATGGCCCTAGAGGCATATAATATCCATTTTTTTCCGCGAAAAAATCAAAGGCTGCTGAACGCCAGCCAGAAATACATAAATATCCCTCGGCAAGCAAACGACCGGAAAAATGGCGCAAAATGTTCGCATTTCCCTAGAGGCAGATAATATCCAGTTTTTTCCGCGAAAAAATCAAAGGCTGCTGAACGCCAGCAAGAAATACGTGAATACCCCTCGGCAAGCAAATGACTGGGAAAATGGCGCAAAATGTTCGCATGGCCCTAGAGGCAGATAATATCCATTTTTTTCCGCGAAAAAATCAAAGCCTGCTGAACGCCAGCCAGAAATACGTAAATATCCCTCGGCAAGCAAATGACCGGAAAAATGGCGCAAAATGTTCGCATGGCCCTAGAGGCAGATAATATCCATTTTTTTCCGCGAAAAAATCAAAGGCTGCTGAACGCCAGCCAGAAATACATAAATATCCCTCGGCAAGCAAATGACCGGAAAAATGGCGCAACATGTTCGCATGGCCCTAGAGGCAGATAATATCCAGTTTTTTCCGCGAAAAAATCAAAGGCTGCTGAACGCCAGCCAGAAATACGTAAATATCCCTCGGCAAGCAAATGACCGGAAAAATGGCGCAAAATGTTCGCATGGCCCTAGAGGCAGATAATATCCAGTTTTTTCCCCGAAAAAATCAAAGGCTGCTGAACGCCAGCCAGAAATACGTAAATATCCCTCGGCAAGCAAATGACCGGAAAAATGGCGCAAAATGTTCGCATGGCCCTAGAGGCAGATAATATCCAGTTTTTTCCGCGAAAAAATCAAAGGCTGCTGAACGCCAGCAAGAAATACGTGAATATCCCTCGGCAAGCAAATGACCGGAAAAATGGCGCAAAATGTTCGCATGGCCCTAGAGGCAGATAATATCCAGTTTTTTCCGCGAAAAAATCAAAGGCTGCTGAACGCCAGCCAGAAATACGTAAATATCCCTCGGCAAGCAAACGACCGGAAAAATGGCGCAACATGTTCGCATGGCCCTAGAGGCAGATAATATCCAGTTTTTTCAGCGAAAAAATCAAAGGCTGCTGACCGCCAGCCAGAAATACGTAAATATCCCTCGGCAAGCAAATGACCGGAAAATGGCGCAAAATGTTCGCATGGCCCTAGAGGCAGATAATATCCAGTTTTTTCCGCGAAAAAATCAAAGGCTGCTGAACGCCAGCCAGAAATACGTAAATATCCCTCGGCAAGCAAATGACCGGAAAAATGGCGCAAAATGTTCGCATGGCCCTAGAGGCAGATAATATCCAGTTTTTTCCGCGAAAAAATCAAAGGCTGCTGAACGCCAGCCAGAAATACGTAAATATCCCTCGGCAAGCAAACGACCGGAAAAATGGCGCAAAATGTTCGCATGGCCCTAGAGGCAGATAATATCCATTTTTTTCCGCGAAAAAATCAAAGGCTGCTGAACGCCAGCCAGAAATACGTAAATATCCCTCGGCAAGCAAATGACCGGAAAAATGGCGCAAAATGTTCGCATGGCCCTAGAGGCAGATAATATCCATTTTTTTCCGCGAAAAAATCAAAGGCTGCTGAACGCCAGCCAGAAATACATAAATATCCCTCGGCAAGCAAACGACCGGAAAAATGGCGCAAAATGTTCGCATGGCCCTAGAGGCAGATAATATCCAGTTTTTTCTGCGAAAAAATCAAAGGCTGCTGAACGCCAGCCAGAAATACATAAATATCCCTCGGCAAGCAAATGACCGGAAAAATGGCGCAAAATGTTCGCATGGCCCTAGATGCAGATAATATCCAGTTTTTTCCGCGAAAAAATCAAAGGCTGCTGAACGCCAGCCAGAAATACATAAATATCCCTCGGCAAGCAAATGACCGGAAAAATGGCGCAACATGTTCGCATGGCCCTAGAGGCAGATAATATCCAGTTTTTTCCGCGAAAAAATCAAAGGCTGCTGAACGCCAGCCAGAAATACGTAAATATCCCTCGGCAAGCAAATGACCGGAAAAATGGCGCAAAATGTTCGCATGGCCCTAGAGGCAGATAATATCCAGTTTTTTCCCCGAAAAAATCAAAGGCTGCTGAACGCCAGCCAGAAATACGTAAATATCCCTCGGCAAGCAAATGACCGGAAAAATGGCGCAAAATGTTCGCATGGCCCTAGAGGCAGATAATATCCAGTTTTTTCCGCGAAAAAATCAAAGGCTGCTGAACGCCAGCAAGAAATACGTGAATATCCCTCGGCAAGCAAATGACCGGAAAAATGGCGCAAAATGTTCGCATGGCCCTAGAGGCAGATAATATCCAGTTTTTTCCGCGAAAAAATCAAAGGCTGCTGAACGCCAGCAAGAAATACGTGAATATCCCTCGGCAAGCAAATGACCGGAAAAATGGCGCAAAATGTTCGCATGGCCCTAGAGGCAGATAATATCCAGTTTCTTCCGCGAAAAAATCAAAGGCTGCTGAACGCCAGCCAGAAATTAGTAAATATCCCTCGGCAAGCAAATGACCGGAAAAATGGCGCAAAATGTTCGCATGGCCCTAGAGGCAGATAATATCCAGTTTTTTCCGCGAAAAAATCAAAGGCTGCTGAACGCCAGCCAGAAATACGTAAATATCACTCGGCAAGCAAATGACCGGAAAAATGGCGCAAAATGTTCACATGGCCCTAGAGGCAGATAATATCCATTTTTTTCCGCGAAAAAATCAAAGGCTGCTGAACGCCAGCCAGAAATACGTAAATATCCCTCGGCAAGCAAACGACCGGAAAAATGGCGCAAAATGTTCGCATGGCCCTAGAAGCAGGTAATATCCAGTTTTTTCCGCGAAAAATTCAAAGGCTGCTGAACGCCAGCCAGAAATACGTAAATATCCCTCGGCAAGCAAATGACTGGAAAAATGGCGCAAAATGTTCGCATGGCCCTAGAGGCAGATAATATCCAGTTTTTTCCGCGAAAAAATCAAAGGCTGCTGAACGCCAGCCAGAAATACGTAAATATCCCTCGGCAAGCAAATGACCGGAAAAATGGCGCAAAATGTTCGCATGGCCCTAGAGGCAGATAATATCCAGTTTTTTCCGCGAAAAAATCAAAGGCTGCTGAACGCCAGCCAGAAATACGTAAATATCACTCGGCAAGCAAATTACCGGAAAAATGGCGCAAAATGTTCGCATGGCCCTAGAGGCAGATAATATCCAGTTTTTTCCGCGAAAAAATCAAAGGCTGCTGAACGCCAGCCAGAAATACGTAAATATCCCTCGGCAAGCAAATGACCGGCAAAATGTTCGCATGGCCCTAGAGGCAGATAATATCCAGTTTTTTCCGCGAAAAAATCAAAGGCTGCTGAACGCCAGCAAGAAATACGTGAATATCCCTCGGCAAGCAAATGACCGGAAAAATGGCGCAAAATGTTCGCATGGCCCTAGAAGCAGGTAATATCCAGTTTTTTCCGCGAAAAATTCATAGGCTGCTGAACGCCAGCCAGAAATACGTAAATATCCCTCGGCAAGCAAATGACTGGAAAAATGGCGCAAAATGTTCGCATGGCCCTAGAGGCAGATAATATCCAGTTTTTTCCGCGAAAAAATCAAAGGCTGCTGAACGCCAGCCAGAAATTAGTAAATATCCCTCGGCAAGCAAATGACCGGAAAAATGGCGCAACATGTTCGCATGGCCCTAGAGGCAGATAATATCCAGTTTTTTCAGCGAAAAAATCAAAGGCTGCTGACCGCCAGCCAGAAATACGTAAATATCCTTCGGCAAGCAAATGACCGGAAAATGGCGCAAAATGTTCGCATGGCCCTAGAGGCAGATAATATCCAGTTTTTTCCGCGAAAAAATCAAAGGCTGCTGAACGCCAGCCAGAAATACGTAAATATCCCTCGGCAAGCAAATGACCGGAAAAATGGCGCAAAATGTTCGCATGGCCCTAGAGGCAGATAATATCCAGTTTTTTCCGCGAAAAAATCAAATGCTGCTGAACGCCAGCCAGAAATACGTAAATATCCCTCGGCAAGCAAACGACCGGAAAAATGGCGCAAAATGTTCGCATGGCCCTAGAGGCAGATAATATCCAGTTTTTTCCGCGAAAAAATCAAAGGCTGCTGAACGCCAGCCAGAAATACGTAAATATCCCTCGGCAAGCAAATGACCGGAAAAATGGCGCAAAATGTTCGCATGGCCCTAGAGGCATATAATATCCATTTTTTTCCGCGAAAAAATCAAAGGCTGCTGAACGCCAGCCAGAAATACATAAATATCCCTCGGCAAGCAAACGACCGGAAAAATGGCGCAAAATGTTCGCATGGCCCTAGAGGCAGATAATATCCAGTTTTTTCCGCGAAAAAATCAAAGGCTGCTGAACGCCAGCAAGAAATACGTGAATACCCCTCGGCAAGCAAATGACTGGGAAAATGGCGCAAAATGTTCGCATGGCCCTAGAGGCAGATAATATCCAGTTTTTTCCGCGAAAAAATCAAAGGCTGCTGAACGCCAGCAAGAAATACGTGAATATCCCTCGGCAAGCAAATGACCGGAAAAATGGCGCAAAATGTTCGCATGGCCCTAGAGGCAGATAATATCCAGTTTTTTCCGCGAAAAAATCAAAGGCTGCTGAACGCCAGCAAGAAATACGTGAATATCCCTCGGCAAGCAAATGACCGGAAAAATGGCGCAAAATGTTCGCATGGCCCTAGAGGCAGATAATATCCAGTTTTTTCCGCGAAAAAATCAAAGGCTGCTGAACGCCAGCCAGAAATACGTAAATATCCCTCGGCAAGCAAATGACCGGAAAAATGGCGCAAAATGTTCGCATGGCCCTAGAGGCAGATAATATCCAGTTTTTTCCGCGAAAAAATCAAAGGCTGCTGAACGCCAGCAAGAAATACGTAAATATCACTCGGCAAGCAAATGACCGGAAAAATGGCGCAAAATGTTCGCATGGCCCTAGAGGCAGATAATATCCAGTTTTTTCCGCGAAAAAATCAAAGGCTGCTGAACGCCAGCAAGAAATACGTGAATATCCCTCGGCAAGCAAATGACCGGAAAAATGGCGCAAAATGTTCGCATGGCCCTAGAGGCAGATAATATCCAGTTTTTTCCGCGAAAAAATCAAAGGCTGCTGAACGCCAGCCAGAAATACATAAATATCCCTCGGCAAGCAAATGACCGGAAAAATGGCGCAAAATGTTCGCATGGCCCTAGAGGCAGATAATATCCAGTTTTTTCCGCGAAAAAATCAAAGGCTGCTGAACGCCAGCCAGAAATACGTAAATATCACTCGGCAAGCAAATGACCGGAAAAATGGCGCAAAATGTTCACATGGCCCTAGAGGCAGATAATATCCAGTTTTTTCCGCGAAAAAATCAAAGGCTGCTGAACGCCAGCCAGAAATACGTAAATATCCCTCGGCAAGCAAACGACCGGAAAAATGGCGCAACATGTTCGCATGGCCCTAGAGGCAGATAATATCCAGTTTTTTCCGCGAAAAAATCAAAGGCTGCTGAACGCCAGCCAGAAATACGTAAATATCCCTCGGCAAGCAAATGACTGGAAAAATGGCGCAAAATGTTCGCATGGCCCTAGAGGCAGATAATATCCAGTTTTTTCCGCGAAAAAATCAAAGGCTGCTGAACGCCAGCCAGAAATACGTAAATATCCCTCGGCAAGCAAATGACCGGAAAAATGGCGCAAAATGTTCGCATGGCCCTAGAGGCAGATAATATCCAGTTTTTTCCGCGAAAAAATCAAAGGCTGCTGAAAGCCAGCAAGAAATACGTGAATATCCCTCGGCAAGCAAATGACCGGAAAAATGGCGCAAAATGTTCGCATGGCCCTAGAGGCAGATAATATCCAGTTTTTTCCGCGAAAAAATCAAAGGCTGCTGAACGCCAGCCAGAAATACGTAAATATCCCTCGGCAAGCAAATGACTGGAAAAATGGCGCAAAATCTTCGCATGGCCCTAGAGGCAGATAATATCCAGTTTTTTCCGCGAAAAAATCAAAGGCTGCTGAACGCCAGCCAGAAATTAGTAAATATCCCTCGGCAAGCAAATGACCGGAAAAATGGCGCAAAATGTTCGCATGGCCCTAGAGGCAGATAATATCCAGTTTTTTCAGCGAAAAAATCAAAGGCTGCTGACCGCCAGCCAGAAATACGTAAATATCCCTCGGCAAGCAAATGACCGGAAAATGGCGCAAAATGTTCGCATGGCCCTAGAGGCAGATAATATCCAGTTTTTTCCGCGAAAAAATCAAAGGCTGCTGAACGCCAGCCAGAAATACGTAAATATCCCTCGGCAAGCAAATGACCGGCAAAATGGCGCAAAATGTTCGCATGGCACTAGAGGCAGATAATATCCAGTTTTTTCCGCGAAAAAATCAAAGGCTGCTGAACGCCAGCCAGAAATACGTAAATATCCCTCGGCAAGCAAATGACCGGAAAAATGGCGCAAAATGTTCGCATGGCCCTAGAGGCAGATAATATTCAGTTTTTTCCGCGAAAAAATCAAAGGCTGCTGAACGCCAGCCAGAAATACGTAAATATCACTCGGCAAGCAAATGACCGGAAAAATGGCGCAAAATGTTCACATGGCCCTAGAGGCAGATAATATCCAGTTTTTTCCGCGAAAAAATCAAAGGCTGCTGAACGCCAGCCAGAAATACGTAAATATCCCTCGGCAAGCAAACGACCGGAAAAATGGCGCAACATGTTCGCATGGCCCTAGAGGCAGATAATATCCAGTTTTTTCCGCGAAAAAATCAAAGGCTGCTGAACGCCAGCCAGAAATACGTAAATATCCCTCGGCAAGCAAATGACTGGAAAAATGGCGCAAAATGTTCGCATGGCCCTAGAGGCAGATAATATCCAGTTTTTTCCGCGAAAAAATCAAAGGCTGCTGAACGCCAGCCAGAAATACGTAAATATCCCTCGGCAAGCAAATGACCGGAAAAATGGCGCAAAATGTTCGCATGGCCCTAGAGGCAGATAATATCCAGTTTTTTCCGCGAAAAAATCAAAGGCTGTTGAAAGCCAGCAAGAAATACGTGAATATCCCTCGGCAAGCAAATGACCGGAAAAATGGCGCAAAATGTTCGCATGGCCCTAGAGGCAGATAATATCCAGTTTTTTCCGCGAAAAAATCAAAGGCTGCTGAACGCCAGCCAGAAATACGTAAATATCCCTCGGCAAGCAAATGACTGGAAAAATGGCGCAAAATCTTCGCATGGCCCTAGAGGCAGATAATATCCAGTTTTTTCCGCGAAAAAATCAAAGGCTGCTGAACGCCAGCCAGAAATTAGTAAATATCCCTCGGCAAGCAAATGACCGGAAAAATGGCGCAAAATGTTCGCATGGCCCTAGAGGCAGATAATATCCAGTTTTTTCAGCGAAAAAATCAAAGGCTGCTGACCGCCAGCCAGAAATACGTAAATATCCCTCGGCAAGCAAATGACCGGAAAATGGCGCAAAATGTTCGCATGGCCCTAGAGGCAGATAATATCCAGTTTTTTCCGCGAAAAAATCAAAGGCTGCTGAACGCCAGCCAGAAATACGTAAATATCCCTCGGCAAGCAAATGACCGGAAAAATGGCGCAAAATGTTCGCATGGCCCTAGAGGCAGATAATATCCAGTTTTTTCCGCGAAAAAATCAAAGGCTGCTGAACGCCAGCCAGAAATACGTAAATATCCCTCGGCAAGCAAATGACTGGAAAAATGGCGCAAAATCTTCGCATGGCCCTAGAGGCAGATAATATCCAGTTTTTTCCGCGAAAAAATCAAAGGCTGCTGAACGCCAGCCAGAAATTAGTAAATATCCCTCGGCAAGCAAATGACCGGAAAAATGGCGCAAAATGTTCGCATGCCCTAGAGGCAGATAATATCCAGTTTTTTCAGCGAAAAAATCAAAGGCTGCTGACCGCCAGCCAGAAATACGTAAATATCCCTCGGCAAGCAAATGACCGGAAAATGGCGCAAAATGTTCGCATGGCCCTAGAGGCAGATAATATCCAGTTTTTTCCGCGAAAAAATCAAAGGCTGCTGAACGCCAGCCAGAAATACGTAAATATCCCTCGGCAAGCAAATGACCGGCAAAATGGCGCAAAATGTTCGCATGGCACTAGAGGCAGATAATATCCAGTTTTTTCCGCGAAAAAATCAAAGGCTGCTGAACGCCAGCCAGAAATACGTAAATATCCCTCGGCAAGCAAATGACCGGAAAAATGGCGCAAAATGTTCGCATGGCCCTAGAGGCAGATAATATTCAGTTTTTTCCGCGAAAAAATCAAAGGCTGCTGAACGCCAGCCAGAAATACGTAAATATCACTCGGCAAGCAAATGACCGGAAAAATGGCGCAAAATGTTCACATGGCCCTAGAGGCAGATAATATCCAGTTTTTTCCGCGAAAAAATCAAAGGCTGCTGAACGCCAGCCAGAAATACGTAAATATCCCTCGGCAAGCAAACGACCGGAAAAATGGCGCAACATGTTCGCATGGCCCTAGAGGCAGATAATATCCAGTTTTTTCCGCGAAAAAATCAAAGGCTGCTGAACGCCAGCCAGAAATACGTAAATATCCCTCGGCAAGCAAATGACTGGAAAAATGGCGCAAAATGTTCGCATGGCCCTAGAGGCAGATAATATCCAGTTTTTTCCGCGAAAAAATCAAAGGCTGCTGAACGCCAGCCAGAAATACGTAAATATCCCTCGGCAAGCAAATGACCGGAAAAATGGCGCAAAATGTTCGCATGGCCCTAGAGGCAGATAATATCCAGTTTTTTCCGCGAAAAAATCAAAGGCTGTTGAAAGCCAGCAAGAAATACGTGAATATCCCTCGGCAAGCAAATGACCGGAAAAATGGCGCAAAATGTTCGCATGGCCCTAGAGGCAGATAATATCCAGTTTTTTCCGCGAAAAAATCAAAGGCTGCTGAACGCCAGCCAGAAATACGTAAATATCCCTCGGCAAGCAAATGACTGGAAAAATGGCGCAAAATCTTCGCATGGCCCTAGAGGCAGATAATATCCAGTTTTTTCCGCGAAAAAATCAAAGGCTGCTGAACGCCAGCCAGAAATTAGTAAATATCCCTCGGCAAGCAAATGACCGGAAAAATGGCGCAAAATGTTCGCATGGCCCTAGAGGCAGATAATATCCAGTTTTTTCAGCGAAAAAATCAAAGGCTGCTGACCGCCAGCCAGAAATACGTAAATATCCCTCGGCAAGCAAATGACCGGAAAATGGCGCAAAATGTTCGCATGGCCCTAGAGGCAGATAATATCCAGTTTTTTCCGCGAAAAAATCAAAGGCTGCTGAACGCCAGCCAGAAATACGTAAATATCCCTCGGCAAGCAAATGACCGGAAAAATGGCGCAAAATGTTCGCATGGCCCTAGAGGCAGATAATATCCAGTTTTTTCCGCGAAAAAATCAAAGGCTGCTGAACGCCACCCAGGAATACGTAAATATCCCTCGGCAAGCAAATGACCGGAAAAATGGCGCAAAATGTTCGCATGGCCCTAGAGGCAGATATTAATCCAGTTTTTTCCGCAAAAAAATCAAAGGCTGCTGAACGCCAGCCAGAAATACGTAAATATCCCTCGGCAAGCAAACGACCGGAAAAATGGCGCAAAATGTTCGCATGGCCCTAGAGGCAGATAATATCCAGTTTTTTCCGCGAAAAAATCAAAGGCTGCTGAACGCCAGCCAGAAATACATAAAGATCCCTCGGCAAGCAAATGACCGGAAAAATGGCGCAAAATGTTCGCATGGCCCTAGAGGCAGATAATATCCAGTTTTTTCCGCGAAAAAATCAAAGGCTGCTGAACGCCAGCCAGAAATACGTAAATATCCCTCGGCAAGCAAATGACCGGAAAAATGGCGCAAAATGTACGCATGGGCCTAGAGGCAGATAATATCCAGTTTTTTCCGCGAAAAAATCAAAGGCTGCTGACCGCCAGCCAGAAATACGTAAATATCCCTCGGCAAGCAAATGGCCGGAAAATGGCGCAAAATGTTCGCATGGCCCTAGAGGCAGATAATATCCAGTTTTTTCCGCGAAAAAATCAAAGGCTGCTGAACGCCAGCCAGAAATACGTAAATATCCCTCGGCAAGCAAATGACCGGAAAAATGGCGCAAAATGATCGCATGGCCCTAGAGGCAGATAATATCCAGTTTTTTCCGCGAAAAAATCAAAGGCTGCTGAACGCCAGCCAGAAATACGTAAATATCCCTCGGCAAGCAAATGACCGGAAAAATGGCGCAAAATGTTCGCATGGCCCTAGAGGCAGATAATATCCAGTTTTTTCAGCGAAAAAATCAAAGGCTGCTGACCGCCAGCCAGAAATACGTAAATATCCCTCGGCAAGCAAATGACCGGAAAATGGCGCAAAATGTTCGCATGGCCGTAGAGGCAGATAATATCCATTTTTTTCCGCGAAAAAATCAAAGCCTGCTTAACGCCAGCCAGAAATACGTAAATATCCCTCGGCAAGCAAACGACCGGAAAAATGGCGCAAAATGTTCGCATGGCCCTAGAGGCAGATAATATCCAGTTTTTTCCGCGAAAAAATCAAAGCCTGCTGAACGCCAGCCAGAAATACGTAAATATCCCTCGGCAAGCAAACGACCGGAAAAATGGCGCAAAATGTTCGCATGGCCCTAGAGGCAGATAATATCCAGTTTTTTCCGCGAAAAAATCAAAGGCTGCTGAACGCCAGCCAGAAATACATAAATATCCCTCGGCAAGCAAACGACCGGAAAAATGGCGCAAAATGTTCGCATGGCCCTAGAGGCAGATAATATCCAGTTTTTTCCGCGAAAAAATCAAAGGCTGCTGAACGCCAGCAAGAAATACGTGAATATCCCTCGGCAAGCAAATGACTGGGAAAATGGCGCAAAATGTTCGCATGGCCCTAGAGGCAGATAATATCCAGTTTTTTCCGCGAAAAAATCAAAGGCTGCTGAACGCCAGCCAGAAATACATAAATATCCCTCGGCAAGCAAACGACCGGAAAAATGGCGCAAAATGTTCGCATGGCCCTAGAGGCAGATAATATCCAGTTTTTTCCGCGAAAAAATCAAAGGCTGCTGAACGCCAGCCAGAAATACATAAATATCCCTCGGCAAGCAAATGACCGGAAAAATGGCGCAAAATGTTCGCATGGCCCTAGAGGCAGATAATATCCAGTTTTTTCCGCGAAAAAATCAAAGGCTGCTGAACGCCAGCCAGAAATACGTAAATATCCCTCGGCAAGCAAACGACCGGAAAAATGGCGCAAAATGTTCGCATGGCCCTAGAGGCAGATAATATCCAGTTTCTTCCGCGAAAAAATCAAAGGCTGCTGAACGCCAGCCAGAAATTAGTAAATATCCCTCGGCAAGCAAATGACCGGAAAAATGGCGCAAAATGTTCGCATGGCCCTAGAGGCAGATAATATCCAGTTTTTTCCGCGAAAAAAATCAAAGGCTGCTGAACGCCAGCCAGAAATACGTAAATATCACTCGGCAAGCAAATGACCGGAAAAATGGCGCAAAATGTTCACATGGCCCTAGAGGCAGATAATATCCATTTTTTTCCGCGAAAAAATCAAAGGCTGCTGAACGCCAGCCAGAAATACGTAAATATCCCTCGGCAAGCAAACGACCGGAAAAATGGCGCAACATGTTCGCATGGCCCTAGAGGCAGATAATATCCAGTTTTTTCCGCGAAAAAATCAAAGGCTGCTGAACGCCAGCCAGAAATACGTGAATATCCCTCGGCAAGCAAATGACCGGAAAAATGGCGCAAAATGTTCGCATGGCCCTAGAGGCAGATAATATCCAGTTTTTTCCGCGAAAAAATCAAAGGCTGCTGAACGCCAGCCAGAAATACGTAAATATCCCTCGGCAAGCAAATGACTGGAAAAATGGCGCAAAATCTTCGCATGGCCCTAGAGGCAGATAATATCCATTTTTTTCCGCGAAAAAATCAAAGGCTGCTGAACGCCAGCCAGAAATTAGTAAATATCCCTCGGCAAGCAAATGACCGGAAAAATGGCGCAAAATGTTCGCATGGCCCTAGAGGCAGATAATATCCAGTTTTTTCAGCGAAAAAATCAAAGGCTGCTGACCGCCAGCCAGAAATACGTAAATATCCCTCGGCAAGCAAATGACCGGAAAATGGCGCAAAATGTTCGCATGGCCCTAGAGGCAGATAATATCCAGTTTTTTCCGCGAAAAAATCAAAGGCTGCTGAACGCCAGCCAGAAATACGTAAATATCCCTCGGCAAGCAAATGACCGGAAAAATGGCGCAAAATGTTCGCATGGCCCTAGAGGCAGATAATATCCAGTTTTTTCCGCGAAAAAATCAAAGGCTGCTGAACGCCAGCCAGAAATACGTAAATATCCCTCGGCAAGCAAATGACCGGAAAAATGGCGCAAAATGTTCGCATGGCCCTAGAGGTAGATGATATCCAGTTTTTTCCGCGAAAAAATCAAAGGCTGCTGAACGCCAGCCAGAAATACGTAAATGTCCCTCGGCAAGCAAACGACCGGAAAAATGGCGCAACATGTTCGCATGGCCCTAGAGGCAGATAATATCCAGTTTTTTCAGCGAAAAAATCAAAGGCTGCTGAACGCCAGCCAGAAATACATAAATATCCCTCGGCAAGCAAATGACCGGACAAATGGCGCAAAATGTTCGCATGGCCCTAGAGGCAGATAATATCCAGTTTTTTCCGCGAAAAAATCAAAGCCTGCTGAACGCCAGCCAGAAATACGTAAATATCCCTCGGCAAGCAAACGACCGGAAAAATGGCGCAAAATGTTCGCATGGCCCTAGAGGCAGATAATATCCAGTTTTTTCCGCGAAAAAATCAAAGGCCGCTGAACGCCAGCCAGAAATACGTAAATATCCCTCGGCAAGCAAATGACCGGAAAAATGGCGCAAAATGTTCGCATGGCCCTAGAGGCAGATAATATCCAGTTTTTTCCGCGAAAAAATCAAAGGCTGCTGAACGCCAGCCAGAAATACGTAAATATCCCTCGGCAAGCAAATGACCGGAAAAATGGCGCAAAATGTACGCATGGCCCTAGAGGCAGATAATATCCAGTTTTTTCCGCGAAAAAATCAAAGGCTGCTGACCGCCAGCCAGAAATACGTAAATTTCCCTCGGACAGCAAATGACCGGAAAATGGCGCAAAATGTTCGCATGGCCCTAGAGGCAGATAATATCCAGTTTTTTCCGCGAAAAAATCAAAGGCTGCTGAACGCCAGCAAGAAATACGTAAATATCCCTCGGCAAGCAAATGACCGGAAAAATGGCGCAAAATGTTCGCATGGCCCTAGAGGTAGATGATATCCATTTTTTTCCGCGAAAAAATCAAAGGCTGCTGAACGCCAGCCAGAAATACGTAAATGTCCCTCGGCAAGCAAACGACCGGAAAAATGGCGCAAAATGTTCGCATGGCCCTAGAGGCAGATAATATCCAGTTTTTTCCGCGAAAAAATCAAAGGCCGCTGAACGCCAGCCAGAAATACGTAAATATCCCTCGGCAAGCAAATGACCGGAAAAATGGCGCAAAATGTTCGCATGGCCCTAGAGGCAGATAATATCCAGTTTTTTCCGCGAAAAAATCAAAGGCTGCTGAACGCCAGCCAGAAATACGTAAATATCCCTCGGCAAGCAAATGACCGGAAAAATGGCGCAAAATGTACGCATGGCCCTAGAGGCAGATAATATCCAGTTTTTTCCGCGAAAAAATCAAAGGCTGCTGACCGCCAGCCAGAAATACGTAAATATCCCTCGGACAGCAAATGACCGGAAAATGGCGCAAAATGTTCGCATGGCCCTAGAGGCAGATAATATCCAGTTTTTTCCGCGAAAAAATCAAAGGCTGCTGAACGCCAGCCAGAAATACGTAAATATCCCTCGGCAAGCAAATGACCGGAAAAATGGCGCAAAATGTTCGCATGGCCCTAGAGGTAGATGATATCCATTTTTTTCCGCGAAAAAATCAAAGGCTGCTGAACGCCAGCCAGAAATACATAAATATCCCTCGGCAAGCAAACGACCGGAAAAATGGCGCAACATGTTCGCATGGCCCTAGAGGCAGATAATATCCAGTTTTTTCAGCGAAAAAATCAAAGGCTGCTGAACGCCAGCCAGAAATACATAAATATCCCTCGGCAAGCAAATGACTGGGAAAATGGCGCAAAATGTTCGCATGGCCCTAGAGGCAGATAATATCCAGTTTTTTCCGCGAAAAAATCAAAGGCTGCTGAACGCCAGCCAGAAATACATAAATATCCCTCGGCAAGCAAATGACCGGAAAAATGGCGCAAAATGTTCGCATGGCCCTAGAGGCAGATAATATCCAGTTTTTTCCGCGAAAAAATCAAAGGCTGCTGAACGCCAGCCAGAAATACGTAAATATCCCTCGGCAAGCAAACGACCGGAAAAATGGCGCAAAATGTTCGCATGGCCCTAGAGGCAGATAATATCCAGTTTTTTCCGCGAAAAAATCAAAGGCTGCTGAACGCCAGCCAGAAATACATAAATATCCCTCGGCAAGCAAACGACCGGAAAAATGGCGCAAAATGTTCGCATGGCCCTAGAGGCAGATAATATCCAGTTTTTTCCGCGAAAAAATCAAAGGCTGCTGAACGCCAGCCAGAAATACGTAAATATCCCTCGGCAAGCAAATGACCGGAAAAATGGCGCAAAATGTTCGCATGGCCCTAGAGGCAGATAATATCCAGTTTTTTCCGCGAAAAAATCAAAGGCTGCTGACCGCCAGCCAGAAATACGTAAATATCCCTCGGCAAGCAAATGACCGGAAAAATGGCGCAAAATGTTCGCATGGCCCTAGAGGCAGATAATATCCAGTTTTTTCCGCGAAAAAATCAAAGGCTGCTGACCGCCAGCCAGAAATACGTAAATATCCCTCGGACAGCAAATGACCGGAAAATGGCGCAAAATGTTCGCATGGCCCTAGAGGCAGATAATATCCAGTTTTTTCCGCGAAAAAATCAAAGGCCGCTGAACGCCAGCCAGAAATACGTAAATATCCCTCGGCAAGCAAATGACCGGAAAAATGGCGCAAAATGTTCGCATGGCCCTAGAGGCAGATAATATCCAGTTTTTTCCGCGAAAAAATCAAAGGCTGCTGAACGCCAGCCAGAAATACATAAATATCCCTCGGCAAGCAAACGACCGGAAAAATGGCGCAAAATGTTCGCATGGCCCTAGAGGCAGATAATATCCAGTTTTTTCCGCGAAAAAATCAAAGGCTGCTGACCGCCAGCCAGAAATACGTAAATATCCCTCGGCAAGCAAATGACCGGAAAAATGGCGCAAAATGTTCGCATGGCCCTAGAGGCAGATAATATCCAGTTTTTTCCGCGAAAAAATCAAAGGCTGCTGACCGCCAGCCAGAAATACGTAAATGTCCCTCGGCAAGCAAACGACCGGAAAAATGGCGCAAAATGTTCGCATGGCCCTAGAGGCAGATAATATCCAGTTTTTTCCGCGAAAAAATCAAAGGCCGCTGAACGCCAGCCAGAAATACGTAAATATCCCTCGGCAAGCAAACGACCGGAAAAATGGCGCAAAATGTTCGCATGGCCCTAGAGGCAGATAATATCCAGTTTTTTCCGCGAAAAAATCAAAGGCTGCTGACCGCCAGCCAGAAATACGTAAATATCCCTCGGCAAGCAAATGACCGGAAAAATGGCGCAAAATGTTCGCATGGCCCTAGAGGCAGATAATATCCAGTTTTTTCCGCGAAAAAATCAAAGGCTGCTGACCGCCAGCCAGAAATACGTAAATGTCCCTCGGCAAGCAAACGACCGGAAAAATGGCGCAAAATGTTCGCATGGCCCTAGAGGCAGATAATATCCAGTTTTTTCCGCGAAAAAATCAAAGGCCGCTGAACGCCAGCCAGAAATACGTAAATATCCCTCGGCAAGCAAATGACCGGAAAAATGGCGCAAAATGTTCGCATGGCCCTAGAGGCAGATAATATCCAGTTTTTTCCGCGAAAAAATCAAAGGCTGCTGACCGCCAGCCAGAAATACGTAAATATCCCTCGGACAGCAAATGACCGGAAAATGGCGCAAAATGTTCGCATGGCCCTAGAGGCAGATAATATCCAGTTTTTTCCGCGAAAAAATCAAAGGCCGCTGAACGCCAGCCAGAAATACGTAAATATCCCTCGGCAAGCAAATGACCGGAAAAATGGCGCAAAATGTTCGCATGGCCCTAGAGGCAGATAATATCCAGTTTTTTCCGCGAAAAAATCAAAGGCTGCTGAACGCCAGCCAGAAATACATAAATATCCCTCGGCAAGCAAACGACCGGAAAAATGGCGCAAAATGTTCGCATGGCCCTAGAGGCAGATAATATCCAGTTTTTTCCGCGAAAAAATCAAAGGCTGCTGACCGCCAGCCAGAAATACGTAAATATCCCTCGGCAAGCAAATGACCGGAAAAATGGCGCAAAATGTTCGCATGGCCCTAGAGGCAGATAATATCCAGTTTTTTCCGCGAAAAAATCAAAGGCTGCTGACCGCCAGCCAGAAATACGTAAATGTCCCTCGGCAAGCAAACGACCGGAAAAATGGCGCAAAATGTTCGCATGGCCCTAGAGGCAGATAATATCCAGTTTTTTCCGCGAAAAAATCAAAGGCCGCTGAACGCCAGCCAGAAATACGTAAATATCCCTCGGCAAGCAAATGACCGGAAAAATGGCGCAAAATGTTCGCATGGCCCTAGAGGCAGATAATATCCAGTTTTTTCCGCGAAAAAATCAAAGGCTGCTGAACGCCAGCCAGAAATACGTAAATATCCCTCGGCAAGCAAATGACCGGAAAAATGGCGCAAAATGTACGCATGGCCCTAGAGGCAGATAATATCCAGTTTTTTCCGCGAAAAAATCAAAGGCTGCTGACCGCCAGCCAGAAATACGTAAATATCCCTCGGACAGCAAATGACCGGAAAATGGCGCAAAATGTTCGCATGGCCCTAGAGGCAGATAATATCCAGTTTTTTCCGCGAAAAAATCAAAGGCTGCTGAACGCCAGCCAGAAATACGTAAATATCCCTCGGCAAGCAAATGACCGGAAAAATGGCGCAAAATGTTCGCATGGCCCTAGAGGTAGATGATATCCATTTTTTTCCGCGAAAAAATCAAAGGCTGCTGAACGCCAGCCAGAAATACGTAAATGTCCCTCGGCAAGCAAACGATTGGAAAAATGGCGCAACATGTTCGCATGGCCCTAGAGGCAGATAATATCCAGTTTTTTCAGCGAAAAAATCAAAGGCTGCTGAACGCCAGCCAGAAATACATAAATATCCCTCGGCAAGCAAATGACCGGAAAAATGGCGCAAAATGTTCGCATGGCCCTAGAGGCAGATAATATCCAGTTTTTTCCGCGAAAAAATCAAAGCCTGCTGAACGCCAGCCAGAAATACGTAAATATCCCTCGGCAAGCAAACGACCGGAAAAATGGCGCAAAATGTTCGCATGGCCCTAGAGGCAGATAATATCCAGTTTTTTCCGCGAAAAAATCAAAGGCTGCTGAACGCCAGCCAGAAATACATAAAGATCCCTCGGCAAGCAAATGACCGGAAAAATGGCGCAAAATGTTCGCATGGCCCTAGAGGCAGATAATATCCAGTTTTTTCCGCGAAAAAATCAAAGGCTGCTGAACGCCAGCCAGAAATACGTAAATATCCCTCGGCAAGCAAATGACCGGAAAAATGGCGCAAAATGTTCGCATGGCCCTAGAGGCAGATAATATCCAGTTTTTTCCGCGAAAAAATCAAAGGCTGCTGAACGCCAGCCAGAAATACGTAAATATCCCTCGGCAAGCAAATGACCGGAAAAATGGCGCAAAATGTACGCATGGCCCTAGAGGCAGATAATATCCAGTTTTTTCCGCGAAAAAATCAAAGGCTGCTGACCGCCAGCCAGAAATACGTAAATATCCCTCGGACAGCAAATGACCGGAAAATGGCGCAAAATGTTCGCATGGCCCTAGAGGCAGATAATATCCAGTTTTTTCCGCGAAAAAATCAAAGGCTGCTGAACGCCAGCCAGAAATACGTAAATATCCCTCGGCAAGCAAATGACCGGAAAAATGGCGCAAAATGTTCGCATGGCCCTAGAGGCAGATAATATCCAGTTTTTTCAGCGAAAAAATCAAAGGCTGCTGACCGCCAGCCAGAAATACGTAAATATCCCTCGGCAAGCAAACGACCGGAAAAATGGCGCAAAATGTTCGCATGGCCCTAGAGGCAGATAATATCCAGTTTTTTCCGCGAAAAAATCAAAGGCTGCTGAACGCCAGCCAGAAATACATAAATATCCCTCGGCAAGCAAACGACCGGAAAAATGGCGCAAAATGTTCGCATGGCCCTAGAGGCAGATAATATCCAGTTTTTTCCGCGAAAAAATCAAAGGCTGCTGAACGCCAGCAAGAAATACGTGAATATCCCTCGGCAAGCAAATGACTGGGAAAATGGCGCAAAATGTTCGCATGGCCCTAGAGGCAGATAATATCCAGTTTTTTCCGCGAAAAAATCAAAGGCTGCTGAACGCCAGCCAGAAATACATAAATATCCCTCGGCAAGCAAACGACCGGAAAAATGGCGCAAAATGTTCGCATGGCCCTAGAGGCAGATAATATCCAGTTTTTTCCGCGAAAAAATCAAAGGCTGCTGAACGCCAGCAAGAAATACGTGAATATCCCTCGGCAAGCAAATGACTGGGAAAATGGCGCAAAATGTTCGCATGGCCCTAGAGGCAGATAATATCCAGTTTTTTCCGCGAAAAAATCAAAGGCTGCTGAACGCCAGCCAGAAATACATAAATATCCCTCGGCAAGCAAATGACCGGAAAAATGGCGCAAAATGTTCGCATGGCCCTAGAGGCAGATAATATCCAGTTTTTTCCGCGAAAAAATCAAAGGCTGCTGAACGCCAGCCAGAAATACGTAAATATCCCTCGGCAAGCAAACGACCGGAAAAATGGCGCAAAATGTTCGCATGGCCCTAGAGGCAGATAATATCCAGTTTTTTCCGCGAAAAAATCAAAGGCTGCTGAACGCCAGCCAGAAATACATAAATATCCCTCGGCAAGCAAACGACCGGAAAAATGGCGCAAAATGTTCGCATGGCCCTAGAGGCAGATAATATCCAGTTTTTTCCGCGAAAAAATCAAAGGCTGCTGAACGCCAGCCAGAAATACGTAAATATCCCTCGGCAAGCAAATGACCGGAAAAATGGCGCAAAATGTTCGCATGGCCCTAGAGGCAGATAATATCCAGTTTTTTCCGCGAAAAAATCAAAGGCTGCTGAACGCCAGCCAGAAATACATAAATATCCCTCGGCAAGCAAACGACCGGAAAAATGGCGCAAAATGTTCGCATGGCCCTAGAGGCAGATAATATCCAGTTTTTTCCGCGAAAAAATCAAAGGCTGCTGACCGCCAGCCAGAAATACGTAAATATCCCTCGGCAAGCAAATGACCGGAAAAATGGCGCAAAATGTTCGCATGGCCCTAGAGGCAGATAATATCCAGTTTTTTCCGCGAAAAAATCAAAGGCTGCTGAACGCCAGCCAGAAATACATAAATATCCCTCGGCAAGCAAACGACCGGAAAAATGGCGCAAAATGTTCGCATGGCCCTAGAGGCAGATAATATCCAGTTTTTTCCGCGAAAAAATCAAAGGCTGCTGAGCGCCAGCCAGAAATACGTAAATATCCCTCGGCAAGCAAATGACCGGAAAAATGGCGCAAAATGTTCGCATGGCCCTAGAGGCAGATAATATCCAGTTTTTTCCGCGAAAAAATCAAAGGCTGCTGAACGCCAGCCAGAAATACGTAAATATCCCTCGGCAAGCAAATGACCGGAAAAATGGCGCAAAATGTTCGCATGGCCCTAGAGGCAGATAATATCCAGTTTTTTCAGCGAAAAAATCAAAGGCTGCTGACCGCCAGCCAGAAATACGTAAATATCCCTCGGCAAGCAAATGACCGGAAAAATGGCGCAAAATGTTCGCATGGCCCTAGAGGCAGATAATATCCAGTTTTTTCCGCGAAAAAATCAAAGGCTGCTGAACGCCAGCCAGAAATACATAAATATCCCTCGGCAAGCAAATGACCGGAAAAATGGCGCAAAATGTTCGCATGGCCCTAGAGGCAGATAATATCCAGTTTTTTCCGCGAAAAAATCAAAGGCTGCTGAACGCCAGCCAGAAATACGTAAATATCCCTCGGCAAGCAAACGACCGGAAAAATGGCGCAAAATGTTCGCATGGCCCTAGAGGCAGATAATATCCATTTTTTTCCGCGAAAAAATCAAAGCCTGCTGACCGCCAGCCAGAAATACGTAAATATCCTTCGGCAAGCAAATGACCGGAAAATGGCGCAAAATGTTCGCATGGCCCTAGAGGCAGATAATATCCATTTTTTTCCGCGAAAAAATCAAAGCCTGCTGAACGCCAGCCAGAAATACGTAAATATCCCTCGGCAAGCAAACGACCGGAAAAATGGCGCAAAATGTTCGCATGGCCCTAGAGGCAGATAATATCCAGTTTTTTCCGCGAAAAAATCAAAGGCTGCTGACCGCCAGCCGGAAATACGTAAATATCCCTCGGCAAGCAAACGACCGGAAAAATGGCGCAAAATGTTCGCATGGCCCTAGAGGCAGATAATATCCAGTTTTTTCCGCGAAAAAATCAAAGGCTGCTGAACGCCAGCCAGAAATACATAAATATCCCTCGGCAAGCAAACGACCGGAAAAATGGCGCAAAATGTTCGCATGGCCCTAGAGGCAGATAATATCCAGTTTTTTCCGCGAGAAAATCAAAGGCTGCTGAACGCCAGCAAGAAATACGTGAATATCCCTCGGCAAGCAAGTGACTGGGAAAATGGCGCAAAATGTTCGCATGGCCCTAGAGGCAGATAATATCCATTTTTTTCCGCGAAAAAATCAAAGCCTGCTGAACGCCAGCCAGAAATACGTAAATATCCCTCGGCAAGCAAACGACCGGAAAAATGGCGCAAAATGTTCGCATGGCCCTAGAGGCAGATAATATCCAGTTTTTTCCGCGAAAAAATCAAAGGCTGCTGACCGCCAGCCAGAAATACGTAAATATCCCTCGGCAAGCAAATGACCGGAAAATGGCGCAAAATGTTCGCATGGCCCTAGAGGCAGATAATATCCATTTTTTTCCGCGAAAAAATCAAAGCCTGCTGAACGCCAGCCAGAAATACGTAAATATCCCTCGGCAAGCAAATGACCGGAAAAATGGCGCAAAATGTTCGCATGGCCCTAGAGGCAGATAATATCCAGTTTTTTCCGCGAAAAAATCAAAGGCTGCTGAACGCCAGCAAGAAATACGTAAATATCCCTCGGCAAGCAAATGACCCGAAAAATGGCGCAAAATGTTCGCATGGCCCTAGAGGCAGATAATTTCCAGTTTTTTCCGCGAAAAAATCAAAGGCTGCTGAACGCCAGCCAGAAATACGTAAATATCCCTCGGCAAGCAAACGACCGGAAAAATGGCGCAAAATGTTCGCATGGCCCTAGAGGCAGATACTATCCAGTTTTTTCCGCGAAAAAATCAAAGGCTGCTGACCGCCAGCCAGAAATACGTAAATATCCCTCGGCAAGCAAATGACCGGAAAAATGGCGCAAAATGTTCGCATGGCCCTAGAGGCAGATAATATCCAGTTTTTTCCGCGAAAAAATCAAAGGCTGCTGACCGCCAGCCAGAAATACGTAAATATCCCTCGGCAAGCAAATGACCGGAAAATGGCGCAAAATGTTCGCATGGCCCTAGAGGCAGATAATATCCATTTTTTTCCGCGAAAAAATCAAAGCCTGCTGAACGCCAGCCAGAAATACGTAAATATCCCTCGGCAAGCAAACGACCGGAAAAATGGCGCAAAATGTTCGCATGGCCCTAGAGGCAGATAATATCCAGTTTTTTCCGCGAAAAAATCAAAGGCTGCTGAACGCCAGCCAGAAATACATAAATATCCCTCGGCAAGCAAATGACCGGAAAAATGGCGCAAAATGTTCGCATGGCCCTAGAGGCAGATAATATCCAGTTTTTTCCGCGAAAAAATCAAAGGCTGCTGAACGCCAGCCAGAAATACGTAAATATCCCTCGGCAAGCAAACGACCGTAAAAATGGCGCAAAATGTTCGCATGGCCCTAGAGGCAGATAATATCCAGTTTTTTTCCGCGAAAAAATCAAAAGCTGCTGAACGCCAGCCAGAAATACATAAATATCCCTCGGCAAGCAAACGACCGGAAAAATGGCGCAAAATGTTAGCATGGCCTAGAGGCAGATAATATCCAGTTTTTTCCGCGAAAAAATCAAAGGCTGCTGAACGCCAGCCAGAAATACATAAATATCCTCGCAAGCAAATGACCGGAAAAATGGCGCAAAATGTTCGCATGGCCCTAGAGGGCAGATAATATCCAGTTTTTTCCGCGAAAAAATCAAAGGCTGCTGAACGCCAGCCAGAAATACGTAATTCATCCCTCGGCAAGCAAATGACCGGAAAAATGGCGCAAAATGTTCGCATGGCCCTAGAGGCAGATAATATCCAGTTTTTTTCCGCGAAAAAATCAAAGGCTGCTGAACGCCCAGCCAGAAATACGTAAATATCCCTCGGCAAGCAAATGACCGGAAAAATGGCGCAAAATGTTCGCATGGCCCTAGAGGCAGATAATATCCAGTTTTTCAGCGAAAAAAATCAAAGGCTGCTGACCGCCAGCCAGAAATACGTAAATATCCCTCGGCAAGCAAATGACCGGAAAATGGCGCAAAATGTTCGCATGGCCCTAGAGGCAGATAATATCCAGTTTTTCAGCGAAAAAATCAAAGGCTGCTGACCGCCAGCCAGAAATACGTAAATATCCCTCGGCAAGCAAATGCCGGAAAATGGCGCAAAATGTTCGCATGGCCCTAGAGGCAGATAATATCCAGTTTTTTCAGCGAAAAAATCAAAGGCTGCTGACCGCCAGCCAGAAATACGTAAATATCCCTCGGCAAGCAAATGACCGGAAAATGGCGCAAAATGTTCGCATGGCCCTAGAGGCAGATAATATCCAGTTTTTCCGCGAAAAAATCAAAGGCTGCTGACCGCCAGCCAGAAATACGTAAATATCCCTCGGCAAGCAAATGACTGGGAAAATGGCGCAAAATGTTCGCATGGCCCTAGAGGCAGATAATATCCATTTTTTTCCGCGAAAAAATCAAAGCCTACTGAACGCCAGCCAGAAATACGTAAATATCCCTCGGCAAGCAAACGACCGGAAAAATGGCGCAAAATGTTCGCATGGCCCTAGAGGCAGATAATATCCAGTTTTTTCCGCGAAAAAATCAAAGGCTGCTGAACGCCAGCCAGAAATACATAAATATCCCTCGGCAAGCAAATGACCGGAAAAATGGCGCAAAATGTTCGCATGGCCCTAGAGGCAGATAATATCCAGTTTTTTCCGCGAAAAAATCAAAGGCTGCTGAACGCCAGCCAGAAATACGTAAATATCCCTCGGCAAGCAAATGACCGGAAAAATGGCGCAAAATGTACGCATGGCCCTAGAGGCAGATAATATCCAGTTTTTTCCGCGAAAAAATCAAAGGCTGCTGACCGCCAGCCAGAAATACGTAAATATCCCTCGGACAGCAAATGACCGGAAAATGGCGCAAAATGTTCGCATGGCCCTAGAGGCAGATAATATCCAGTTTTTTCCGCGAAAAAATCAAAGGCTGCTGAACGCCAGCCAGAAATACGTAAATATCCCTCGGCAAGCAAATGACCGGAAAAATGGCGCAAAATGTTCGCATGGCCCTAGAGGTAGATGATATCCATTTTTTTCCGCGAAAAAATCAAAGGCTGCTGAACGCCAGCCAGAAATACGTAAATGTCCCTCGGCAAGCAAACGATTGGAAAAATGGCGCAACATGTTCGCATGGCCCTAGAGGCAGATAATATCCAGTTTTTTCAGCGAAAAAATCAAAGGCTGCTGAACGCCAGCCAGAAATACATAAATATCCCTCGGCAAGCAAATGACCGGAAAAATGGCGCAAAATGTTCGCATGGCCCTAGAGGCAGATAATATCCAGTTTTTTCCGCGAAAAATCAAAGCCTGCTGAACGCCAGCCAGAAATACGTAAATATCCCTCGGCAAGCAAACGACCGGAAAAATGGCGCAAAATGTTCGCATGGCCCTAGAGGCAGATAATATCCAGTTTTTTCCGCGAAAAAATCAAAGGCTGCTGAACGCCAGCCAGAAATACATAAAGATCCCTCGGCAAGCAAATGACCGGAAAAATGGCGCAAAATGTTCGCATGGCCCTAGAGGCAGATAATATCCAGTTTTTTCCGCGAAAAAATCAAAGGCTGCTGAACGCCAGCCAGAAATACGTAAATATCCCTCGGCAAGCAAATGACCGGAAAAATGGCGCAAAATGTTCGCATGGCCCTAGAGGCAGATAATATCCAGTTTTTTCCGCGAAAAAATCAAAGGCTGCTGAACGCCAGCCAGAAATACGTAAATATCCCTCGGCAAGCAAATGACCGGAAAAATGGCGCAAAATGTACGCATGGCCCTAGAGGCAGATAATATCCAGTTTTTTCCGCGAAAAAATCAAAGGCTGCTGACCGCCAGCCAGAAATACGTAAATATCCCTCGGACAGCAAATGACCGGAAAATGGCGCAAAATGTTCGCATGGCCCTAGAGGCAGATAATATCCAGTTTTTTCCGCGAAAAAATCAAAGGCTGCTGAACGCCAGCCAGAAATACGTAAATATCCCTCGGCAAGCAAATGACCGGAAAAATGGCGCAAAATGTTCGCATGGCCCTAGAGGCAGATAATATCCAGTTTTTTCAGCGAAAAAATCAAAGGCTGCTGACCGCCAGCCAGAAATACGTAAATATCCCTCGGCAAGCAAACGACCGGAAAAATGGCGCAAAATGTTCGCATGGCCCTAGAGGCAGATAATATCCAGGTTTTTCCGCGAAAAAATCAAAGGCTGCTGAACGCCAGCCAGAAATACATAAATATCCCTCGGCAAGCAAACGACCGGAAAAATGGCGCAAAATGTTCGCATGGCCCTAGAGGCAGATAATATCCAGTTTTTTCCGCGAAAAAATCAAAGGCTGCTGAACGCCAGCAAGAAATACGTGAATATCCCTCGGCAAGCAAATGACTGGGAAAATGGCGCAAAATGTTCGCATGGCCCTAGAGGCAGATAATATCCAGTTTTTTCCGCGAAAAAATCAAAGGCTGCTGAACGCCAGCCAGAAATACATAAATATCCCTCGGCAAGCAAACGACCGGAAAAATGGCGCAAAATGTTCGCATGGCCCTAGAGGCAGATAATATCCAGTTTTTTCCGCGAAAAAATCAAAGGCTGCTGAACGCCAGCAAGAAATACGTGAATATCCCTCGGCAAGCAAATGACTGGGAAAATGGCGCAAAATGTTCGCATGGCCCTAGAGGCAGATAATATCCAGTTTTTTCCGCGAAAAAATCAAAGGCTGCTGAACGCCAGCCAGAAATACATAAATATCCCTCGGCAAGCAAATGACCGGAAAAATGGCGCAAAATGTTCGCATGGCCCTAGAGGCAGATAATATCCAGTTTTTTCCGCGAAAAAATCAAAGGCTGCTGAACGCCAGCCAGAAATACGTAAATATCCCTCGGCAAGCAAACGACCGGAAAAATGGCGCAAAATGTTCGCATGGCCCTAGAGGCAGATAATATCCAGTTTTTTCCGCGAAAAAATCAAAGGCTGCTGAACGCCAGCCAGAAATACATAAATATCCCTCGGCAAGCAAACGACCGGAAAAATGGCGCAAAATGTTCGCATGGCCCTAGAGGCAGATAATATCCAGTTTTTTCCGCGAAGAAATCAAAGGTTGCTGAACGCCAGCCAGAAATACGTAAATATCCCTCGGCAAGCAAATGACCGGAAAAATGGCGCAAAATGTTCGCATGGCCCTAGAGGCAGATAATATCCAGTTTTTTCCGCGAAAAAATCAAAGGCTGCTGAACGCCAGCCAGAAATACATAAATATCCCTCGGCAAGCAAACGACCGGAAAAATGGCGCAAAATGTTCGCATGGCCCTAGAGGCAGATAATATCCAGTTTTTTCCGCGAAAAAATCAAAGGCTGCTGACCGCCAGCCAGAAATACGTAAATATCCCTCGGCAAGCAAATGACCGGAAAAATGGCGCAAAATGTTCGCATGGCCCTAGAGGCAGATAATATCCAGTTTTTTCCGCGAAAAAATCAAAGGCTGCTGAACGCCAGCCAGAAATACGTAAATATCCCTCGGCAAGCAAACGACCGGAAAAATGGCGCAAAATGTTCGCATGGCCCTAGAGGCAGATAATATCCAGTTTTTTCCGCGAAAAAATCAAAGGCTGCTGAGCGCCAGCCAGAAATACGTAAATATCCCTCGGCAAGCAAATGACCGGAAAAATGGCGCAAAATGTTCGCATGGCCCTAGAGGCAGATAATATCCAGTTTTTTCCGCGAAAAAATCAAAGGCTGCTGAACGCCAGCCAGAAATACGTAAATATCCCTCGGCAAGCAAATGACCGGAAAAATGGCGCAAAATGTTCGCATGGCCCTAGAGGCAGATAATATCCAGTTTTTTCAGCGAAAAAATCAAAGGCTGCTGACCGCCAGCCAGAAATACGTAAATATCCCTCGGCAAGCAAATGACCGGAAAAATGGCGCAAAATGTTCGCATGGCCCTAGAGGCAGATAATATCCAGTTTTTTCCGCGAAAAAATCAAAGGCTGCTGAACGCCAGCCAGAAATACATAAATATCCCTCGGCAAGCAAATGACCGGAAAAATGGCGCAAAATGTTCGCATGGCCCTAGAGGCAGATAATATCCAGTTTTTTCCGCGAAAAAATCAAAGGCTGCTGAACGCCAGCCAGAAATACGTAAATATCCCTCGGCAAGCAAACGACCGGAAAAATGGCGCAAAATGTTCGCATGGCCCTAGAGGCAGATAATATCCATTTTTTTCCGCGAAAAAATCAAAGCCTGCTGACCGCCAGCCAGAAATACGTAAATATCCTTCGGCAAGCAAATGACCGGAAAATGGCGCAAAATGTTCGCATGGCCCTAGAGGCAGATAATATCCATTTTTTTCCGCGAAAAAATCAAAGCCTGCTGAACGCCAGCCAGAAATACGTAAATATCCCTCGGCAAGCAAACGACCGGAAAAATGGCGCAAAATGTTCGCATGGCCCTAGAGGCAGATAATATCCAGTTTTTTCCGCGAAAAAATCAAAGGCTGCTGACCGCCAGCCGGAAATACGTAAATATCCCTCGGCAAGCAAACGACCGGAAAAATGGCGCAAAATGTTCGCATGGCCCTAGAGGCAGATAATATCCAGTTTTTTCCGCGAAAAAATCAAAGGCTGCTGAACGCCAGCCAGAAATACATAAATATCCCTCGGCAAGCAAACGACCGGAAAAATGGCGCAAAATGTTCGCATGGCCCTAGAGGCAGATAATATCCAGTTTTTTCCGCGAGAAAATCAAAGGCTGCTGAACGCCAGCAAGAAATACGTGAATATCCCTCGGCAAGCAAGTGACTGGGAAAATGGCGCAAAATGTTCGCATGGCCCTAGAGGCAGATAATATCCATTTTTTTCCGCGAAAAAATCAAAGCCTGCTGAACGCCAGCCAGAAATACGTAAATATCCCTCGGCAAGCAAACGACCGGAAAAATGGCGCAAAATGTTCGCATGGCCCTAGAGGCAGATAATATCCAGTTTTTTCCGCGAAAAAATCAAAGGCTGCTGACCGCCAGCCAGAAATACGTAAATATCCCTCGGCAAGCAAATGACCGGAAAATGGCGCAAAATGTTCGCATGGCCCTAGAGGCAGATAATATCCATTTTTTTCCGCGAAAAAATCAAAGCCTGCTGAACGCCAGCCAGAAATACGTAAATATCCCTCGGCAAGCAAATGACCGGAAAAATGGCGCAAAATGTTCGCATGGCCCTAGAGGCAGATAATATCCAGTTTTTTCCGCGAAAAAATCAAAGGCTGCTGAACGCCAGCAAGAAATACGTAAATATCCCTCGGCAAGCAAATGACCCGAAAAATGGCGCAAAATGTTCGCATGGCCCTAGAGGCAGATAATTTCCAGTTTTTTCCGCGAAAAAATCAAAGGCTGCTGAACGCCAGCCAGAAATACGTAAATATCCCTCGGCAAGCAAACGACCGGAAAAATGGCGCAAAATGTTCGCATGGCCCTAGAGGCAGATACTATCCAGTTTTTTTCCGCGAAAAAATCAAAGGCTGCTGACCGCCAGCCAGAAATACGTAAATATCCCTCGGCAAGCAAATGACCGGAAAAATGGCGCAAAATGTTCGCATGGCCCTAGAGGCAGATAATATCCAGTTTTTTCCGCGAAAAAATCAAAGGCTGCTGAACGCCAGCCAGAAATACGTAAATATCCCTCGGCAAGCAAATGACCGGAAAATGGCGCAAAATGTTCGCATGGCCCTAGAGGCAGATAATATCCATTTTTTTCCGCGAAAAAATCAAAGCCTGCTGAACGCCAGCCAGAAATACGTAAATATCCCTCGGCAAGCAAACGACCGGAAAAATGGCGCAAAATGTTCGCATGGCCCTAGAGGCAGATAATATCCAGTTTTTTCCGCGAAAAAATCAAAGGCTGCTGAACGCCAGCCAGAAATACATAAATATCCCTCGGCAAGCAAATGACCGGAAAAATGGCGCAAAATGTTCGCATGGCCCTAGAGGCAGATAATATCCAGTTTTTTCCGCGAAAAAATCAAAGGCTGCTGAACGCCAGCCAGAAATACGTAAATATCCCTCGGCAAGCAAACGACCGTAAAAATGGCGCAAAATGTTCGCATGGCCCTAGAGGCAGATAATATCCAGTTTTTTCCGCGAAAAAATCAAAAGCTGCTGAACGCCAGCCAGAAATACATAAATATCCCTCGGCAAGCAAACGACCGGAAAAATGGCGCAAAATGTTCGCATGGCCCTAGAGGCAGATAATATCCAGTTTTTTCCGCGAAAAAATCAAAGGCTGCTGAACGCCAGCCAGAAATACATAAATATCCCTCGGCAAGCAAATGACCGGAAAAATGGCGCAAAATGTTCGCATGGCCCTAGAGGCAGATAATATCCAGTTTTTTCCGCGAAAAAATCAAAGGCTGCTGAACGCCAGCCAGAAATACGTAAATATCCCTCGGCAAGCAAATGACCGGAAAAATAGCGCAAAATGTTCGCATGGCCCTAGAGGCAGATAATATCCAGTTTTTTCCGCGAAAAAATCAAAGGCTGCTGAACGCCAGCCAGAAATACGTAAATATCCCTCGGCAAGCAAATGACCGGAAAAATGGCGCAAAATGTTCGCATGGCCCTAGAGGCAGATAATATCCAGTTTTTTCAGCGAAAAAATCAAAGGCTGCTGACCGCCAGCCAGAAATACGTAAATATCCCTCGGCAAGCAAATGACCGGAAAATGGCGCAAAATGTTCGCATGGCCCTAGAGGCAGATAATATCCAGTTTTTTCAGCGAAAAAATCAAAGGCTGCTGACCGCCAGCCAGAAATACGTAAATATCCCTCGGCAAGCAAATGACCGGAAAATGGCGCAAAATGTTCGCATGGCCCTAGAGGCAGATAATATCCAGTTTTTTCAGCGAAAAAATCAAAGGCTGCTGACCGCCAGCCAGAAATACGTAAATATCCCTCGGCAAGCAAATGACTGGGAAAATGGCGCAAAATGTTCGCATGGCCCTAGAGGCAGATAATATCCATTTTTTTCCGCGAAAAAATCAAAGCCTGCTGAACGCCAGCCAGAAATACGTAAATATCCCTCGGCAAGCAAACGACCGGAAAAATGGCGCAAAATGTTCGCATGGCCCTAGAGGCAGATAATATCCAGTTTTTTCCGCGAAAAAATCAAAGGCTGCTGAACGCCAGCCAGAAATACATAAATATCCCTCGGCAAGCAAATGACCGGAAAAATGGCGCAAAATGTTCGCATGGCCCTAGAGGCAGATAATATCCAGTTTTTTCAGCGAAAAAATCAAAGGCTGCTGAACGCCAGCCAGAAATACGTAAATATCCCTCGGCAAGCAAATGACCGGAAAAATGGCGCAAAATGTTCGCATGGCCCTAGAGGCAGATAATGTCCAGTTTTTTCCGCGAAAAAATCAAAGGCTGCTGAACGCCAGCCAGAAATACGTAAATATCCCTCGGCAAGCAAATGACCGGAAAATGGCGCAAAATGTTCGCATGGCCCTAGAGGCAGATAATATCCATTTTTTTCCGCGAAAAAATCAAAGGCTGCTGAACGCCAGCCAGAAATACGTAAATATCCCTCGGCAAGCAAACGACCGGAAAAATGGCGCAAAATGTTCGCATGGCCCTAGAGGCAGATAATATCCAGTTTTTTCCGCGAAAAAATCAAAGGCTGCTGAACGCCAGCCAGAAATACGTAAATATCCCTCGGCAAGCAAATGACCGGAAAAATGGCGCAAAATGTTCGCATGGCCCTAGAGGCAGATAATATCCAGTTTTTTCCGCGAAAAAATCAAAGGCTGCTGAACGCCAGCCAGAAATACGTAAATATCCCTCGGCAAGCAAACGACCGGAAAAATGGCGCAAAATGTTCGCATGGCCCTAGAGGCAGATAATATCCAGTTTTTTCCGCGAAAAAATCAAAGGCTGCTGAACGCCAGCCAGAAATACGTAAATATCCCTCGGCAAGCAAATGACCGGAAAAATGGCGCAAAATGTTCGCATGGCCCTAGAGGCAGATAATATCCAGTTTTTTCCGCGAAAAAATCAAAGGCTGCTGAACGCCAGCCAGAAATACGTAAATATCCCTCGGCAAGCAAACGACCGGAAAAATGGCGCAAAATGTTCGCATGGCCCTAGAGGCAGATAATATCCAGTTTTTTCCGCGAAAAAATCAAAGGCTGCTGAACGCCAGCCAGAAATACGTAAATATCCCTCGGCAAGCAAATGACCGGAAAAATGGCGCAAAATGTTCGCATGGCCCTAGAGGCAGATAATATCCAGTTTTTTCCGCGAAAAAATCAAAGGCTGCTGAACGCCAGCCAGAAATACGTAAATATCCCTCGGCAAGCAAACGACCGGAAAAATGGCGCAAAATGTTCGCATGGCCCTAGAGGCAGATAATATCCAGTTTTTTCCGCGAAAAAATCAAAGGCTGCTGAACGCCAGCCAGGAATACGTAAATATCCCTCGGCAAGCAAATGACTGGAAAAATGGCGCAAAATGTTCGCATGGCCCTAGAGGCAGATAATATCCAGTTTTTTCCGCGAAAAAATCAAAGGCTGCTGAACGCCAGCCAGAAATACGTAAATATCCCTCGGCAAGCAAATGACCGGAAAAATGGCGCAAAATGTTCGCATGGCCCTAGAGACAGATAATATCCAGTTTTTTCCGCGAAAAAATCAAAGGCTGCTGAACGCCAGCCAGAAATACGTAAATATCCCTCGGCAAGCAAATGACCGGAAAAATGGCGCAAAATGTTCGCATGGCCCTAGAGGCAGATAATATCCAGTTTTTTCCGCGAAAAAATCAAAGGCTGCTGAACGCCAGCCAGAAATACGTAAATATCCCTCGGCAAGCAAATGACCGGAAAAATGGCGCAAAATGTTCGCATGGCCCTAGAGGCAGATAATATCCAGTTTTTTCCGCGAAAAAATCAAAGGCTGCTGACCGCCAGCCAGAAATACGTAAATATCCCTCGGCAAGCAAACGACCGGAAAAATGGCGCAAAATGTTCGCATGGCCCTAGAGGCAGATAATATCCAGTTTTTTCCGCGAAAAAATCAAAGGCTGCTGAACGCCAGCCAGAAATACATAAATATCCCTCGGCAAGCAAACGACCGGAAAAATGGCGCAAAATGTTCGCATGGCCCTAGAGGCAGATAATATCCAGTTTTTTCCGCGAAAAAATCAAAGGCTGCTGAACGCCAGCAAGAAATACGTGAATATCCCTCGGCAAGCAAATGACTGAGAAAATGGCGCAAAATGTTCGCATGGCCCTAGAGGCAGATAATATCCATTTTTTCCGCGAAAAAATCAAAGCCTGCTGAACGCCAGCCAGAAATACGTAAATATCCCTCGGCAAGCAAACGACCGAAAAAATGGCGCAAAATGTTCGCATGGCCCTAGAGGCAGATAATATCCAGTTTTTTCCGCGAAAAAATCAAAGGCTGCTGAACGCCAGCCAGAAATACGTAAATATCCCTCGGCAAGCAAATGACCGGAAAAATGGCGCAAAATGTTCGCATGGCCCTAGAGGCAGATAATATCCAGTTTTTTCCGCGAAAAAATCAAAGGCTGCTGAACGCCAGCCAGAAATACGTAAATATCCCTCGGCAAGCAAATGACCGGAAAAATGGCGCAAAATGTTCGCATGGCCCTAGAGGCAGATAATATCCAGTTTTTTCCACGAAAAAATCAAAGGCTGCTGAACGCCAGCCAGAAATACGTAAATATCCCTCGGCAAGCAAATGACCGGAAAAATGGCGCAAAATGTTCGCATGGCCCTAGAGGCAGATAATATCCAGTTTTTTCCGCGAAAAAATCAAAGGCTGCTGACCGCCAGCCAGAAATACGTAAATATCCCTCGGCAAGCAAATGACCGGAAAATGGCGCAAAATGTTCGCATGGCCCTAGAGGCAGATAATATCCAGTTTTTTCCGCGAAAAAATCAAAGGCTGCTGAACGCCAGCCAGAAATACGTAAATATCCCTCGGCAAGCAAATGACCGGAAAAATGGCGCAAAATGTTCGCATGGCCCTAGAGGCAGATAATATCCAGTTTTTTCCGCGAAAAAATCAAAGGCTGCTGAACGCCAGCCAGAAATACGTAAATATCCCTCGGCAAGCAAATGACCGGAAAAATGGCGCAAAATGTTCGCATGGCCCTAGAGGCAGATAATATCCAGTTTTTTCCGCGAAAAAATCAAAGGCTGCTGAACGCCAGCCAGGAATACGTAAATATCCCTCGGCAAGCAAATGACCGGAAAAATGGCGCAAAATGTTCGCATGGCCCTAGAGGCAGATAATATCCAGTTTTTTCCGCGAAAAAATCAAAGGCTGCTGAACGCCAGCCAGAAATACGTAAATATCCCTCGGCAAGCAAATGACCGGAAAAATGGCGCAAAATGTTCGCATGGCCCTAGAGGCAGATAATATCCATTTTTTTCCGCGAAAAAATCAAAGCCTGCTGAACGCCAGCCAGAAATACGTAAATATCCCTCGGCAAGCAAACGACCGGAAAAATGGCGCAAAATGTTCGCATGGCCCTAGAGGCAGATAATATCCAGTTTTTTCCGCGAAAAAATCAAAGGCTGCTGAACGCCAGCCAGAAATACATAAATATCCCTCGGCAAGCAAATGACCGGAAAAATGGCGCAAAATGTTCGCATGGCCCTAGAGGCAGATAACATCCAGTTTTTTCCGCGAAAAAATCAAAGCCTGCTGAACGCCAGCCAGAAATACGTAAATATCCCTCGGCAAGCAAACGACCGGAAAAATGGCGCAAAATGTTCGCATGGCCCTAGAGGCAGATAATATCCAGTTTTTTCCGCGAAAAAATCAAAGCTGCTGAACGCCAGCAAGAAATACGTAAATATCCCTCGGCAAGCAAATGACTGGAAAAATGGCGCAAAATGTTCGCATGGCCCTAGAGGCAGATAATATCCATTTTTTCCGCGAAAAATCAAAGGCTGCTGAACGCCAGCCAGAAATACGTAAATATCCCTCGGCAAGCAAATGACTGGAAAAATGGCGCAAAATGCTCGCATGGCCCTAGAGGCAGATAATATCCAGTTTTTACCGCGAAAAAATCAAAGGCTGCTGAACGCCAGCCAGAAATACGTAAATATCCCTCGGCAAGCAAATGACCGGAAAAATGGCGCAAAATGTTCGCATGGCCCTAGAGGCAGATAATATCTAGTTTTTTCCGCGAAAAAATCAAAGGCTGCTGAACGCCAGCCAGAAATACATAAATATCCCTCGGCAAGCAAACGACCGGAAAAATGGCGCAAAATGTTCGCATGGCCCTAGAGGCAGATAATATCCAGTTTTTTCCGCGAAAAAATCAAAGGCTGCTGAACGCCAGCAAGAAATACGTGAATATCCCTCGGCAAGCAAATGACTGGGAAAATGGCGCAAAATGTTCGCATGGCCCTAGAGGCAGATAATATCCATTTTTTTCCGCGAAAAAGCAAAGCCTGCTGAACGCCAGCCAGAAATACGTAAATATCCCTCGGCAAGCAAACGACCGGAAAAATGGCGCAAAATGTTCGCATGGCCCTAGAGGCAGATAATATACAGTTTTTTCCGCGAAAAAATCAAAGGCTGCTGAACGCCAGCCAGAAATACATAAATATCCCTCGGCAAGCAAATGACCGGAAATATGGCGCAAAATGTTCGCATGGCCCTAGATGCAGATAATATCCAGTTTTTTCCGCGAAAAAATCAAAGGCTGCTGAACGCCAGCCAGAAATACATAAATATCCCTCGGCAAGCAAATGACCGGAAAAATGGCGCAAAATGTTCGCATGGCCCTAGAGGCAGATAATATCCAGTTTTTTCCGCGAAAAAATCAAAGGCTGCTGAACGCCAGCCAGAAATACGTAAATATCCCTCGGCAAGCAAATGACCGGAAAAATGGCGCAAAATGTTCGCATGGCCCTAGAGGCAGATAATATCCAGTTTTTTCCGCGAAAAAATCAAAGGCTGCTGAACGCCAGCCAGAAATACATAAATATCCCTCGGCAAGCAAATGACCGGAAAAATGGCGCAAAATGTTCGCATGGCCCTAGAGGCAGATAATATCCAGTTTTTTCCGCGAAAAAATCAAAGCCTGCTGAACGCCAGCCAGAAATACGTAAATATCCCTCGGCAAGCAAACGACCGGAAAAATGGCGCAAAATGTTCGCATGGCCCTAGAGGCAGATAATATCCAGTTTTTTCCGCGAAAAAATCAAAGGCTGCTGAACGCCAGCAAGAAATACGTAAATATCCCTCGGCAAGCAAATGACTGGAAAAATGGCGCAAAATGTTCGCATGGCCCTAGAGGCAGATAATATCCATTTTTTCCGCGAAAAAATCAAAGGCTGCTGAACGCCAGCCAGAAATACGTAAATATCCCTCGGCAAGCAAATGACTGGAAAAATGGCGCAAAATGCTCGCATGGCCCTAGAGGCAGATAATATCCAGTTTTTACCGCGAAAAAATCAAAGGCTGCTGAACGCCAGCCAGAAATACGTAAATATCCCTCGGCAAGCAAATGACCGGAAAAATGGCGCAAAATGTTCGCATGGCCCTAGAGGCAGATAATATCTAGTTTTTTCCGCGAAAAAATCAAAGGCTGCTGAACGCCAGCCAGAAATACATAAATATCCCTCGGCAAGCAAACGACCGGAAAAATGGCGCAAAATGTTCGCATGGCCCTAGAGGCAGATAATATCCAGTTTTTTCCGCGAAAAAATCAAAGGCTGCTGAACGCCAGCAAGAAATACGTGAATATCCCTCGGCAAGCAAATGACTGGGAAAATGGCGCAAAATGTTCGCATGGCCCTAGAGGCAGATAATATCCATTTTTTTCCGCGAAAAAGCAAAGCCTGCTGAACGCCAGCCAGAAATACGTAAATATCCCTCGGCAAGCAAACGACCGGAAAAATGGCGCAAAATGTTCGCATGGCCCTAGAGGCAGATAATATCTAGTTTTTTCCGCGAAAAAATCAAAGGCTGCTGAACGCCAGCCAGAAATACATAAATATCCCTCGGCAAGCAAACGACCGGAAAAATGGCGCAAAATGTTCGCATGGCCCTAGATGCAGATAATATCCAGTTTTTTCCGCGAAAAAATCAAAGGCTGCTGAACGCCAGCCAGAAATACATAAATATCCCTCGGCAAGCAAATGACCGGAAAAATGGCGCAAAATGTTCGCATGGCCCTAGAGGCAGATAATATCCAGTTTTTTCCGCGAAAAAATCAAAGGCTGCTGAACGCCAGCCAGAAATACATAAATATCCCTCGGCAAGCAAATGACCGGAAAAATGGCGCAAAATGTTCGCATGGCCCTAGAGGCAGATAATATCCAGTTTTTTCCGCGAAAAAATCAAAGCCTGCTGAACGCCAGCCAGAAATACGTAAATATCCCTCGGCAAGCAAACGACCGGAAAAATGGCGCAAAATGTTCGCATGGCCCTAGAGGCAGATAATATCCAGTTTTTTCCGCGAAAAAATCAAAGGCTGCTGAACGCCAGCAAGAAATACGTAAATATCCCTCGGCAAGCAAATGACTGGAAAAATGGCGCAAAATGTTCGCATGGCCCTAGAGGCAGATAATATCCATTTTTTCCGCGAAAAAATCAAAGGCTGCTGAACGCCAGCCAGAAATACGTAAATATCCCTCGGCAAGCAAATGACTGGAAAAATGGCGCAAAATGCTCGCATGGCCCTAGAGGCAGATAATATCCAGTTTTTACCGCGAAAAAAATCAAAGGCTGCTGAACGCCAGCCAGAAATACGTAAATATCCCTCGGCAAGCAAATGACCGGAAAAATGGCGCAAAATGTTCGCATGGCCCTAGAGGCAGATAATATCTAGTTTTTTCCGCGAAAAAATCAAAGGCTGCTGAACGCCAGCAAGAAATACGTAAATATCCCTCGGCAAGCAAATGACCGGAAAAATGGCGCAAAATGTTCGCATGGCCCTAGAGGCAGATAATATCCATTTTTTTCCGCGAAAAAATCAAAGGCTGCTGAACGCCAGCCAGAAATACATAAATATCCCTCGGCAAGCAAACGACCGGAAAAATGGCGCAAAATGTTCGCATGGCCCTAGAGGCAGATAATATCCAGTTTTTTCCGCGAAAAAATCAAAGGTTGCTGAACGCCAGCAAGAAATACGTGAATATCCCTCGGCAAGCAAATGACTGGGAAAATGGCGCAAAATGTTCGCATGGCCCTAGAGGCAGATAATATCCATTTTTTTCCGCGAAAAAGCAAAGCCTGCTGAACGGCAGCCAGAAATACGTAAATATCCCTCGGCAAGCAAACGACCGGAAAAATGGCGCAAAATGTTCGCATGGCCCTAGAGGCAGATAATATACAGTTTTTTCCGCGAAAAAATCAAAGGCTGCTGAACGCCAGCCAGAAATACATAAATATCCCTCGGCAAGCAAATGACCGGAAAAATGGCGCAAAATGTTCGCATGGCCCTAGAGGCAGATAATATCCAGTTTTTTCCGCGAAAAAATCAAAGGCTGCTGAACGCCAGCCAGAAATACGTAAATATCCCTCGGCAAGCAAATGACCGGAAAAATGGCGCAAAATGTTCGCATGGCCCTAGAGGCAGATAATATCCAGTTTTTTCCGCAAAAAATCAAAGGCTGCTGAACGCCAGCCAGAAATACGTAAATATCCCTCGGCAAGCAAATGACCGGAAAAATGGCGCAAAATGTTCGCATGGCCCTAGAGGCAGATAATATCCAGTTTTTTCCGCGAAAAAATCAAAGGCTGCTGAACGCCAGCCAGAAATACGTAAATATCCCTCGGCAAGCAAATGACCGGAAAAATGGCGCAAAATGTTCGCATGGCCCTAGAGGCAGATAATATACAGTTTTTTCCGCGAAAAAATCAAAGGCTGCTGAACGCCAGCCAGAAATACATAAATATCCCTCGGCAAGCAAATGACCGGAAAAATGGCGCAAAATGTTCGCATGGCCCTAGAGGCAGATAATATCCAGTTTTTTCCGCGAAAAAATCAAAGGCTGCTGAACGCCAGCCAGAAATACGTAAATATCCCTCGGCAAGCAAATGACTGGAAAAATGGCGCAAAATGTTCGCATGGCCCTAGAGGCAGATAATATCCATTTTTTTCCGCGAAAAAATCAAAGGCTGCTGAACGCCAGCCAGAAATACGTAAATATCCCTCGGCAAGCAAATGACCGGAAAAATGGCGCAAAATGTTCGCATGGCCCTAGAGGCAGATAATATCCAGTTTTTTCAGCGAAAAAATCAAAGGCTGCTGACCGCCAGCCAGAAATACGTAAATATCCCTCGGCAAGCAAACGACCGGAAAAATGGCGCAAAATGTTCGCATGGCCCTAGAGGCAGATAATATCCAGTTTTTTCCGCGAAAAAATCAAAGGCTGCTGAACGCCAGCCAGAAATACATAAATATCCCTCGGCAAGCAAATGACCGGAAAAATGGCGCAAAATGTTCGCATGGCCCTAGAGGCAGATAATATCCAGTTTTTTCCGCGAAAAAATCAAAGGCTGCTGAACGCCAGCCAGAAATACGTAAATATCCCTCGGCAAGCAAATGACCGGAAAAATGGCGCAAAATGTTCGCATGGCCCTAGAGGCAGATAATATCCAGTTTTTTCCGCAAAAAATCAAAGGCTGCTGAACGCCAGCCAGAAATACGTAAATATCCCTCGGCAAGCAAATGACCGGAAAAATGGCGCAAAATGTTCGCATGGCCCTAGAGGCAGATAATATCCAGTTTTTTCCGCGAAAAAATCAAAGGCTGCTGAACGCCAGCCAGAAATACGTAAATATCCCTCGGCAAGCAAATGACCGGAAAAATGGCGCAAAATGTTCGCATGGCCCTAGAGGCAGATAATATCCAGTTTTTTCCGCGAAAAAATCAAAGGCTGCTGAACGCCAGCCAGAAATACGTAAATATCCCTCGGCAAGCAAACGACCGGAAAAATGGCGCAAAATGTTCGCATGGCCCTAGAGGCAGATAATATCCAGTTTTTTCCGCGAAAAAATCAAAGGCTGCTGAACGCCAGCCAGAAATACGTAAATATCCCTCGGAGAGCAAACGACCGGAAAAATGGCGCAAAATGTTCGCATGGCCCTAGAGGCAGATAATATCCAGTTTTTTCCGCGAAAAAATCAAAGGCTGCTGAACGCCAGCCAGAAATACATAAATATCCCTCGGCAAGCAAATGACCGGAAAAATGGCGCAAAATGTTCGCATGGCCCTAGAGGCAGATAATATCCAGTTTTTTCCGCGAAAAAATCAAAGGCTGCTGAACGCCAGCCAGAAATACGTAAATATCCCTCGGCAAGCAAACGACCGGAAAAATGGCGCAAAATGTTCGCATGGCCCTAGAGGCAGATAATATCCAGTTTTTTCCGCGAAAAAATCAAAGGCTGCTGAACGCCAGCAAGAAATACGTAAATATCCCTCGGCAAGCAAATGACTGGAAAAATGGCGCAAAATGTTCGCATGGCCCTAGAGGCAGATAATATCCATTTTTTCCGCGAAAAAATCAAAGGCTGCTGAACGCCAGCCAGAAATACGTAAATATCCCTCGGCAAGCAAATGACTGGAAAAATGGCGCAAAATGCTCGCATGGCCCTAGAGGCAGATAATATCCAGTTTTTACCGCGAAAAAATCAAAGGCTGCTGAACGCCAGCCAGAAATACGTAAATATCCCTCGGCAAGCAAATGACCGGAAAAATGGCGCAAAATGTTCGCATGGCCCTAGAGGCAGATAATATCTAGTTTTTTCCGCGAAAAAATCAAAGGCTGCTGAACGCCAGCAAGAAATACGTAAATATCCCTCGGCAAGCAAATGACCGGAAAAATGGCGCAAAATGTTCGCATGGCCCTAGAGGCAGATAATATCCATTTTTTTCCGCGAAAAAATCAAAGGCTGCTGAACGCCAGCCAGAAATACATAAATATCCCTCGGCAAGCAAACGACCGGAAAAATGGCGCAAAATGTTCGCATGGCCCTAGAGGCAGATAATATCCAGTTTTTTCCGCGAAAAAATCAAAGGCTGCTGAACGCCAGCAAGAAATACGTGAATATCCCTCGGCAAGCAAATGACTGGGAAAATGGCGCAAAATGTTCGCATGGCCCTAGAGGCAGATAATATCCATTTTTTTCCGCGAAAAAGCAAAGCCTGCTGAACGCCAGCCAGAAATACGTAAATATCCCTCGGCAAGCAAACGACCGGAAAAATGGCGCAAAATGTTCGCATGGCCCTAGAGGCAGATAATATACAGTTTTTTCCGCGAAAAAATCAAAGGCTGCTGAACGCCAGCCAGAAATACATAAATATCCCTCGGCAAGCAAATGACCGGAAAAATGGCGCAAAATGTTCGCATGGCCCTAGATGCAGATAATATCCAGTTTTTTCCGCGAAAAAATCAAAGGCTGCTGAACGCCAGCCAGAAATACATAAATATCCCTCGGCAAGCAAATGACCGGAAAAATGGCGCAAAATGTTCGCATGGCCCTAGAGGCAGATAATATCCAGTTTTTTCCGCGAAAAAATCAAAGGCTGCTGAACGCCAGCCAGAAATACGTAAATATCCCTCGGCAAGCAAATGACCGGAAAAATGGCGCAAAATGTTCGCATGGCCCTAGAGGCAGATAATATCCAGTTTTTTCCGCAAAAAATCAAAGGCTGCTGAACGCCAGCCAGAAATACGTAAATATCCCTCGGCAAGCAAATGACCGGAAAAATGGCGCAAAATGTTCGCATGGCCCTAGAGGCAGATAATATCCAGTTTTTTCCGCGAAAAAATCAAAGGCTGCTGAACGCCAGCCAGAAATACGTAAATATCCCTCGGCAAGCAAATGACCGGAAAAATGGCGCAAAATGTTCGCATGGCCCTAGAGGCAGATAATATACAGTTTTTTCCGCGAAAAAATCAAAGGCTGCTGAACGCCAGCCAGAAATACATAAATATCCCTCGGCAAGCAAATGACCGGAAAAATGGCGCAAAATGTTCGCATGGCCCTAGAGGCAGATAATATCCAGTTTTTTCCGCGAAAAAATCAAAGGCTGCTGAACGCCAGCCAGAAATACGTAAATATCCCTCGGCAAGCAAATGACTGGAAAAATGGCGCAAAATGTTCGCATGGCCCTAGAGGCAGATAATATCCATTTTTTTCCGCGAAAAAATCAAAGGCTGCTGAACGCCAGCTAAAAAAACGTAAATATCCCTCGGCAAGCAAATGACCGGAAAAATGGCGCAAAATGTTCGCATGGCCCTAGAGGCAGATAATATCCAGTTTTTTCCGCGAAAAAATCAAAGGCTGCTGACCGCCAGCCAGAAATACGTAAATATCCCTCGGCAAGCAAACGACCGGAAAAATGGCGCAAAATGTTCGCATGGCCCTAGAGGCAGATAATATCCAGTTTTTTCCGCGAAAAAATCAAAGGCTGCTGAACGCCAGCCAGAAATACGTAAATATCCCTCGGCAAGCAAATGACTGGAAAAATTGCGCAAAATGTTCGCATGGCCCTAGAGGCAGATAATATCCAGTTTTTTCCGCGAAAAGCAAAGGCTGCTGAACGCCAGCCAGAAATACGTAAATATCCCTCGGCAAGCAAACGACCGGAAAAATGGCGCAAAATGTTCGCATGGCCCTAGAGGCAGATAATATCCAGTTTTTTCCGTGAAAAAAATCAAAGGCTGCTGAACGCCAGCCAGAAATACGTAAATATCCCTCGGCAAGCAAATGACCGGAAAAATAGCGCAAAATGTTCGAATGGCCCTAGAGGCAGATAATATCCAGTTTTTTCCGCGAAAAAATCAAAGGCTGCTGAACGCCAGCCAGAAATACGTAAATATCCCTCGGCAAGCAAACGACCGGAAAAATGGCGCAAAATGTTCGCATGGCCCTAGAGGCAGATAATATCCAGTTTTTTCCGCGAAAAAATCAAAGGCTGCTGAACGCCAGCCAGAAATACGTAAATATCCCTCGGCAAGCAAACGACCGGAAAAATGGCGCAAAATGTTCGCACGGCGCTAGAGGCAGATAATATCCAGTTTTTTCCGCGAAAAAATCAAAGGCTGCTGAACGCCAGCCAGAAATACGTAAATATCCCTCGGCAAGCAAATGACCGGAAAAATGGCGCAAAATGTTCGCATGGCCCTAGAGGCAGATAATATCCAGTTTTTTTCGCGAAAAAATCAAAGGCTGCTGAACGCCAGCAAGAAATACGTAAATATCCCTCGGCAAGCAAATGACCGGAAAAATGGCGCAAAATGTTCGCATGGCCCTAGAGGCAGATAATATCCAGTTTTTTCCGCGAAAAAATCAAAGGCTGCTGAACGCCAGCCAGAAATACGTAAATATCCCTCGGCAAGCAAATGACCGGAAAAATGGCGCAAAATGTTCGCATGGCCCTAGAGGCAGATAATATCCAGTTTTTTCCGCGAAAAAAATCAAAGGCTGCTGAACGCCAGCCAGAAATACATAAATATCCCTCGGCAAGCAAATGACCGGAAAAATGGCGCAAAATGTTCGCATGGCCCTAGATGCAGATAATATCCAGTTTTTTCCGCGAAAAAATCAAAGGCTGCTGAACGCCAGCAAGAAATACGTAAATATCCCTCGGCAAGCAAATGACCGGAAAAATGGCGCAAAATGTTCGCATGGCCCTAGAGGCAGATAATATCCAGTTTTTTCCGCGAAAAAATCAAAGGCTGCTGAACGCCAGCCAGAAATACGTAAATATCCCTCGGCAAGCAAATGACCGGAAAAATGGCGCAAAATGTTCGCATGGCCCTAGAGGCAGATAATATCCAGTTTTTTCCGCAAAAAATCAAAGGCTGCTGAACGCCAGCCAGAAATACGTAAATATCCCTCGGCAAGCAAATGACCGGAAAAATGGCGCAAAATGTTCGCATGGCCCTAGAGGCAGATAATATCCAGTTTTTTCCGCGAAAAAATCAAAGGCTGCTGAACGCCAGCCAGAAATACGTAAATATCCCTCGGCAAGCAAATGACCGGAAAAATGGCGCAAAATGTTCGCATGGCCCTAGAGGCAGATAATATACAGTTTTTTCCGCGAAAAAATCAAAGGCTGCTGAACGCCAGCCAGAAATACATAAATATCCCTCGGCAAGCAAATGACCGGAAAAATGGCGCAAAATGTTCGCATGGCCCTAGAGGCAGATAATATCCAGTTTTTTCCGCGAAAAAATCAAAGGCTGCTGAACGCCAGCCAGAAATACGTAAATATCCCTCGGCAAGCAAATGACTGGAAAAATGGCGCAAAATGTTCGCATGGCCCTAGAGGCAGATAATATCCATTTTTTTCCGCGAAAAAATCAAAGGCTGCTGAACGCCAGCTAAAAAAACGTAAATATCCCTCGGCAAGCAAATGACCGGAAAAATGGCGCAAAATGTTCGCATGGCCCTAGAGGCAGATAATATCCAGTTTTTTCCGCGAAAAAATCAAAGGCTGCTGACCGCCAGCCAGAAATACGTAAATATCCCTCGGCAAGCAAACGACCGGAAAAATGGCGCAAAATGTTCGCATGGCCCTAGAGGCAGATAATATCCAGTTTTTTCCGCGAAAAAATCAAAGGCTGCTGAACGCCAGCCAGAAATACGTAAATATCCCTCGGCAAGCAAATGACCGGAAAAATGGCGCAAAATGTTCGCATGGCCCTAGAGGCAGATAATATCCAGTTTTTTCCGCGAAAAAATCAAAGGCTGCTGAACGCCAGCAAGAAATACGTAAATATCCCTCGGCAAGCAAATGACCGGAAAAATGGCGCAAAATGTTCGCATGGCCCTAGAGGCAGATAATATCCAGTTTTTTTCGCGAAAAAATCAAAGGCTGCTGAACGCCAGCAAGAAATACGTAAATATCCCTCGGCAAGCAAATGACCGGAAAAATGGCGCAAAATGTTCGCATGGCCCTAGAGGCAGATAATATCCAGTTTTTTCCGCGAAAAAATCAAAGGCTGCTGAACGCCAGCCAGAAATACGTAAATATCCCTCGGCAAGCAAACGACCGGAAAAATGGCGCAAAATGTTCGCATGGCCCTAGAGGCAGATAATATCCAGTTTTTTCCGCGAAAAAATCAAAGGCTGCTGAACGCCAGCCAGAAATACGTAAATATCCCTCGGCAAGCAAACGACCGGAAAAATGGCGCAAAATGTTCGCATGGCCCTAGAGGCAGATAATATCCAGTTTTTTCCGCGAAAAAATCAAAGGCTGCTGAACGCCAGCCAGAAATACGTAAATATCCCTCGGCAAGCAAACGACCGGAAAAATGGCGCAAAATGTTCGCACGGCGCTAGAGGCAGATAATATCCAGTTTTTTCCGCGAAAAAATCAAAGGCTGCTGAACGCCAGCCAGAAATACGTAAATATCCCTCGGCAAGCAAATGACCGGAAAAATGGCGCAAAATGTTCGCATGGCCCTAGAGGCAGATAATATCCAGTTTTTTTCGCGAAAAAATCAAAGGCTGCTGAACGCCAGCAAGAAATACGTAAATATCCCTCGGCAAGCAAATGACCGGAAAAATGGCGCAAAATGTTCGCATGGCCCTAGAGGCAGATAATATCCAGTTTTTTCCGCGAAAAAATCAAAGGCTGCTGAACGCCAGCCAGAAATACGTAAATATCCCTCGGCAAGCAAATGACCGGAAAAATGGCGCAAAATGTTCGCATGGCCCTAGAGGCAGATAATATCCAGTTTTTTCCGCGAAAAAAATCAAAGGCTGCTGAACGCCAGCCAGAAATACATAAATATCCCTCGGCAAGCAAATGACCGGAAAAATGGCGCAAAATGTTCGCATGGCCCTAGATGCAGATAATATCCAGTTTTTTCCGCGAAAAAATCAAAGGCTGCTGAACGCCAGCCAGAAATACATAAATATCCCTCGGCAAGCAAATGACCGGAAAAATGGCGCAAAATGTTCGCATGGCCCTAGAGGCAGATAATATCCAGTTTTTTCCGCGAAAAAATCAAAGGCTGCTGAACGCCAGCCAGAAATACGTAAATATCCCTCGGCAAGCAAATGACCGGAAAAATGGCGCAAAATGTTCGCATGGCCCTAGAGGCAGATAATATCCAGTTTTTTCCGCAAAAAATCAAAGGCTGCTGAACGCCAGCCAGAAATACGTAAATATCCCTCGGCAAGCAAATGACCGGAAAAATGGCGCAAAATGTTCGCATGGCCCTAGAGGCAGATAATATCCAGTTTTTTCCGCGAAAAAATCAAAGGCTGCTGAACGCCAGCCAGAAATACGTAAATATCCCTCGGCAAGCAAATGACCGGAAAAATGGCGCAAAATGTTCGCATGGCCCTAGAGGCAGATAATATACAGTTTTTTCCGCGAAAAAATCAAAGGCTGCTGAACGCCAGCCAGAAATACATAAATATCCCTCGGCAAGCAAATGACCGGAAAAATGGCGCAAAATGTTCGCATGGCCCTAGAGGCAGATAATATCCAGTTTTTTCCGCGAAAAAATCAAAGGCTGCTGAACGCCAGCCAGAAATACGTAAATATCCCTCGGCAAGCAAATGACTGGAAAAATGGCGCAAAATGTTCGCATGGCCCTAGAGGCAGATAATATCCATTTTTTTCCGCGAAAAAATCAAAGGCTGCTGAACGCCAGCTAAAAAAACGTAAATATCCCTCGGCAAGCAAATGACCGGAAAAATGGCGCAAAATGTTCGCATGGCCCTAGAGGCAGATAATATCCAGTTTTTTCCACGAAAAAATCAAAAGATCCTGAAAGCCAGCCAAAATACGTAGGTATCCCTTGGCAAGCAAATGACCGGAAAAGTGTCGTAAAATGTTCGCAATGCCCTACAGGCAGATAATATCCAGTTTTTTCCGCGAAAAAATCAAAAGATCCTGAAAGCCAGCCAAAATACGTAGGTATCCCTCGGTAAGCAAATGACCGGAAAAACGCCGCAAAATGTTTGCAATGCCCTACAGGCAGATAATATCCAGTTTTTTCCCCCAAAAAATCAAAAGTTTCTGAAAGCCAGCCAAAATACGTAGGTATCCCTTGGCAAGCAAATGACCCGAAAAATGGCGCAAAATGTTCGCAATGCCCTACAGGCAGACAATATCCAGTTTGTTCCGCGAAAAAATCAAAAGATCCTGAAAGCCAGCCAAAATACGTAGGTATCCCTCGGCAAGCAAATGACCGGAAAAACGCCGCAAACTGTTCGCAATGCCCTACAGGCAGATAATATCCAGTTTTTTCCGGGAAAAAATCAAAAGATCCTGAAAGCCAGCCAAAATACGTAGGTATCCCTCGGCAAGCAAATGACCGGAAAAGTGTCGCAAAATGTTCGCAATGCCCTACAAGCAGATAATATCCAGTTTTTTCCACGAAAAAATCAAAAGATCCTGAAAGCCAGCCAAAATACGTAGGTATCCCTTGGCAAGCAAATGACCCGAAAAATGGCGCAAAATGTTCGCAATGCTCTACAGGCAGACAATATCCAGTTTCTTCCGCGAAAAAATCAAAAGATCCTGAAAGCCAGCCAAAATACGTAGGTATCCCTCGGTAAGCAAATGACCGGAAAAACGCCGCAAAATGTTCGCAATGCCCTACAGGCAGATAATATCCAGTTTTTTCCCCAAAAAATCAAAAGTTTCTGAAAGCCAGCCATAATACGTAGGTATCCCTTGGCAAGCAAATGACCCGAAAAATGGCGCAAAATGTTCGCAATGCTCTACAGGCAGACAATATCCAGTTTTATTTCGCGAAAAAATCAAAAGATCCTGAAAGCCAGCCAAAATACGTAGGTATCCCTCGGCAAGCAAATGACCGGAAAAATGGCGCAAAATGTTCGCAATGCCCTACAGGCAGATAATATCCAGTTTCTTCCGCGAAAAATCAAAAGATCCTGAAAGCCAGCCAAAATGCGTAGGTATCCCTCGGCAAGCAAATGACCGGAAAAGTGTCGCAAAATGTTCGCGATGCCCTACAGGCAGACAATATCCAGTTTTTTCCGCGAAAAAATCAAAAGATCCTGAAAGCCAGCCAAAATACGTAGGTATCCCTCGGCAAGCAAATGACCGGAAAAATGGCGCAAGATGTTCGCAATGCCCTACAGGCAGATAATATCCAGTTTTTTCCGCGAAAAAATCAAAAGATCCTGAAAGCCAGCCTAAATACGTAGGTATCCCTCGGCAAGCAAATGACCGGAAAAATGGCGCAAAATGTTCGCAATGACCTACAGGCAGATAATATCCAGTTTTTTCCGCGAAAAAATCAAAAGATCCTGAAAGCCAGCCAAAATACGTAGGTATCCCTTGGCAAGCAAATGACTGGAAAAATGGCGCAAAATGTTCGCAATGCCCTACAGGCAGATAATATCCAGTTTTTTCCGCGAAAAAATCAAAAGCTCCTGAAGGCTAGCCATAATACGTAAGTATCCCTTGGCAAGCAAATGACCGGAAAAATGGCGCAAAATGTTCGCAATGCCGTACAGGCAGATAATATCCAGTTTTTTCCGCGAAAAAATCAAAAGCTCCTGAAGGCCAGCCAAAATATGTAAGTATCCCTTGGGAAGCAAATGACCGGAAAAATGGCGCAAAATGTTCGCAATGCCCTACAGGCAGATAATATCCAGTTTTTTCCGCGAAAAAAACAAAAGATTCTGAAAGCCAGCCAAAATATGTAAGTATCCCTTGGCAAGCAAATGACCGGAAAATGGCGCAAAATGTTTGCAATGCCCTACAGGCAGATAATATCCAGTTTTTTCCGCGAAAAAAACAAAAGATCCAGAAAGCCAGCCAAAATACGTAAGTATCCCTCGGCAAGCAAATGACCGGAAAAATGGCGCAAAATGTTCGCAATGCCCTACAGGCAGATAATATCCAGTTTTTTCCGCGAAAAAAACAAAAGATTCTGAAAGCCAGCCAAAATACGTAAGTATCCCTTGGCAAGCAAATGACCGGAAAAATGGCGCAAAATGTTCGCAATGCCCTACAGGCAGATAATATCCAGTTTTTTCCGCGAAAAAAACAAAAGATCCTGAATGCCAGCAAAAATTGGTAAGTATCCCTTGGCAAGCAAATGACCGGAAAAATGGCGCAAAATGTTCGCAATGCCCTACAGGCAGATAATATCCAATTTTTTCCGCAAAAAAAACAAAAGATCCTGAATGCCAGCAAAAATACGTAAGTATCCCTTGGCAAGCAAATGACCGGAAAAATGGCGCAAAATGTTCGCAATGCCCTACAGGCAGATAATATCCAGTTTTTTCCGCGAAAAAAACAAAAGATCCTGAATGCCAGCAAAAATTCGTAAGTATCCCTTGGCAAGCAAATGACCGGAAAAATGGCGCAACATGTTCGCAATGCCCTACAGGCAGATAATATCCAGTTTTTTCCGCGAAAAAAAAAGATCCTGAAAGCCAGCAAAAATTGGTAAGTATCCCTTGCCAAGCAAATGACCGGAAAAATGGCGCAAAATGTTCGCAATGTCCTACAGGCAGATAATATCCAGTTTTTTCCGCGAAAAAAACAAAAGATCCTGAATGCCAGCAAAAATTCGTAAGTATCCCTTGGCAAGCAAATGACCGGAAAAATGGCGCAAATTTTTCGCAATGCCCTACAGGCAGATAATATCCAGTTTTTTCCGCGAAAAAAACAAAAGATCCTGAATGCCAGCAAAAATTCGTAAGTATCCCTTGGCAAGCAAATGACTGGAAAAATGGCGCAAAATGTTCGCAATGCCCTACAGGCAGATAATATCCAGTTTTTTTCGCGAAAAAAACAAAAGATCCTGAAAGCCAGCCAAAATACGTAGGTATCCCTCGGCAAGCAAATGACCGGAAAAATGGCGCAAAATGTTCGCAATGCCCTGCAGGCAGACAATATCCAGTTTTTTCCGCGAAAAAAACAAAAGATCCTGAAAGCCAGCCAAAATACGTAGGTATCCCTCGGCAAGCAAATGACCGGAAAAATGGCGCAAAATGTTCGCAATGCCCTACAGGCAGATAATATCCAGTTTTTTCCGCGAAAAAAACAAAAGATCCTGAAAGCCAGCCAAAATACGTAAGTATCCCTTGGCAAAAAAATGACCGGAAAAATGGCGCAAAATGTTCGCAATGCCCTACAGGCAGATAATATCCAGTTTTTTCCGCGAAAAAATCAAAAGATCCTGAAAGCCAGCCAAAATACGTAGGTATCCCTCGGCAAGCAAATGACCAGAAAAATGGCGCAAAATGTTCGCAATGCCCTACAGGCAGATAATATTCGGTTTTTTTCCGCGAAAAAATCAAAAGATCCTGAAAGCCAGCCAAAATACGTAGGTATTCCTCGGCAAGCAAATGACCGGAAAAATGGCGCAACATGTTCGCAATGCCCTACAGGCAGATAATATCCAGTTTTTTCCGCGAAAAAATCAAAAGATCCTGAAAGCCAGCCAAAATACGTAGGTATCCCTCGGCAAGCAAATGATCGGAAAAATGGCGCAAAATGTTCGCAATGCCCTACAGGCAGATAATATCCAGTTTTTTCCGCGAAAAAATCAAAAGATCCTGAAAGCCAGCCAAAATACGTAGGTATCCCTCGGCAAGCAAATGACCGGAAAAATGGCGCAAAATGTTCGCAATGCCCTACAGGCAGATAATATCCAGTTTTTTTCGCGAAAAAATCAAATAATCCTGAAAGCCAGCCAAAATACGTAGGTATCCCTCGGCAAGCAAATGACCGGAAAAATGGCGCAAAATGTTCGCAATGCCCTACAGGCAGATAATATCCAGTTTTTTTTCGCGAAAAAATCGAAAGCTCCTGAAAGCCAGCCAAAATACCTAAGTATCCCTTGGCAAGCAAATGACCGGAAAAATGGCGCAAAATGTTCGCAATGCCCTACAGGCAGATAATATCCAGTTTTTTCCGCGAAAAAATCAAAAGCTCCTGAAAGCCAGCCAAAATACCTAAGTATCCCTTGGCAAGCAAATGACCGGAAAAATGGCGCAAAATGTTCGCAATGCCCTACAGGCAGATAATATCCAGTTTTTTCCGCGAAAAAATCAAAAGCTCCTGAAAGCCAGCCAAAATACGTAAGTGTCCCTTGGCAAGCAAATGACCGGGAAAATGGCGCAAAATGTTCGCAATGCCCTACAGGCAGATAATATCCAGTTTTTTCCGCGAAAAAATCAAAAGCTCCTGAAAGCCAGCCAAAATACGTAAGTATTCCTTGGCAAGCAAATGACCGGAAAAATTGCGCAAAATTTTCGCAATGCCCTACAGGCAGATAATATCCAGGTTTTTCCGCGAAAAAATCAAAAGCTCCTGAAAGCCAGCCAAAATACGTAAGTATCCCTTGGCAAGCAAAAGCACGGAAAAAGGGCGCAAAATGTTCGCAATGCCCTACAGGCAGATAATATCCAGTTTTTTCCGAGAAAAAATCAAAAGCTCCTGAAAGCCAGCCAAAATACGTAAGTATCCCTTGGCAAGCAAATGACCGGGAAAATGTCGCAAAATGTTCGCAATGCCCTACAGGCAGATAATATCCACTTTTTTCCGCGAAAAAATCAAAAGCTCCTGTAAGCCAGCATAAATACGTAAGTATCCCTCGGCAAGCAAATGACCGGAAAAATGGCGCAAAATGTTCGCAATGCCCTACAGGCAGATAATATCCAGTTTTTTCCGCGAAAAAATCGAAAGATCCTGAGAGCCAGCCAAAATACGTAGGAATCCCTCGGCAAGCAAATGACCGGAAAAATGGCGCAAAATGTTCGCAATGCCCTACAGGCAGAAAATATCCAGTTTTTTCCGCGAAAAAATCGAAAGATCCTGAGAGCCAGCCAAAATACGTAGCAATCCCTCGGCAAGCAAATGACCGGAAAAATGGCGCAAAATGTTCGCAATGCCCTACAGGCAGATAATATCCATTTTTTTCCGCGAAAAAATCGAAAGATCCTGAGAGCTAGCCAAAATACGTAGGAATCCCTCGGCAAGCAAATGACCGGAAAAATGGCGCAAAATGTTCGCAATGCCCTACAGGCAGATAATATCCAGTTTTTTCCGCGAAAAAATTGAAAGATCCTGAGAGCCAGCCAAAATACGTAGGAATCCCTCGGCAAGCAAATGACCGGAAAAATGGCGCAAAATGTTCGCAATGCCCTACAGGCAGATAATATCCAGTTTTTTCCGCGAAAAAATCGAAAGATCCTGAGAGCCAGCCAAAATACGTAGGAATCCCTCGGCAAGCAAATGACCGGAAAAATGGCGCAAAATGTTCGCAATGCCCTACAGGCAGATAATATCCAGTTTTTTCCGCGAAAAAAATCAAAAGATCCTGAAAGCCAGCCAAAATACGAAGGTATCCCTTGGCAAGCAAATGACCGGAAAAATGGCGCAAAATGTTCGCAATGCCCTACAGGCAGATAATATCCAGTTTTTTCCGCGAAAAAATCAAAAGATCCTGAAAGCCAGCCAAAATACGAAGGTATCCCTTGGCAAGCAAATGACCGGAAAAATGGCGCAAAATGTTCGCAATGCCCTACAGGCAGATAATATCCAGTTTTTTCCGCGAAAAAATCAAAAGATCCTGAAAGCCAGCCAAAATACGAAGGTATCCCTTGGCAAGCAAATGACCGGAAAAATGGCGCAAAATGTTCGCAATGCCCTACAGGCAGATAATATCCAGTTTTTTCCGCGAAAAAATCAAAAGATCCTGAAAGTCAGCCAAAATACGAAGGTATCCCTTGGCAAGCAAATGACCGGAAAAATGGCGCAAAATGTTCGCAATGCCCTACAGGCAGATAATATCCAGTTTTTTCCGCGAAAAAATCAAAAGATCCTGAAAGCCAGCCAAAATACGAAGGTATCCCTTGGCAAGCAAATGACCGGAAAAATGGCGCAAAATGTTCGCAATGCCCTACAGGCAGATAATATCCAGTTTTTTCCGCGAAAAAATCAAAAGATCCTGAAAGCCAGCCAAAATACGAAGGTATCCCTTGGCAAGCAAATGACCGGAAAAATGGCGCAAAATGTTCGCAATGCCCTACAGGCAGATAATATCCAGTTTTTTCCGCGAAAAAATCAAAAGATCCTGAAAGCCAGCCAAAATACGAAGGTATCCCTTGGCAAGCAAATGACCGGAAAAATG